>CM060925.1:372364313-373564313 GCA_030737875.1 Allium sativum | reverse complement strand
TTATTTCAAAACATAATTACAAGTCAACAATTACTTGGGTAGACCTAACTTAATAGGTAAATTCCCAAGGGGTAGACCTAACTTAATAGGTAAATTCCCAATCTTATATTTTCATGTATTTTAAGTTTACCCAAACTCCCAACGTCATTCTATCGCTTACATATTCGTAATAACGCATAAAGGATAGGAAGAGGGAACTTGGCACAACATACATGACAAACTTGCACAACAATCATGCACAACATGTTAGGCTTGCACAACTTAGCATAGTGAACTTGCATATTAACATAAACATGCATAACATGTTAAACTTGCATAACTTAGCATAGTGAACTTGCATATTACCATAATCATGCACAACTTGTCAAACATGCACAACTTGTCATTTTGAACTTGCATAAGCATGCATAACTTGTCAACATGCACAACTAGTCATTTTAAACTTGCATAAACATGCACAACTTGTCAAAACATGCACAACTTGTCATTTTAAACTTGCATAAATATGCACAACTTGTCAAAACATGCACAACTTGTCATTTTAAACTTGCATAAATATGCATAACTCAATAAACATACAAATCATGGCTTAGCAAACTTGCATAAACATGCATAACTCAATAAACATACAAATCGTGGCTTAGCAAACTTGCATAAACATGCATAATTTATTAATCTTGCAAATCATGGCTTAGTATACATGCATAACTCAATAGACATACAAATCATGGCTTAGCAAACTTGCATAAACATGCATAATTTATTAATCTTGCAAATCATGGCTTAGTATACATGCATAACTCAATAGACATACAAATCATGGCTTAGCAAACTTGCATAAACATGCATAATTTATTAATCTTGCAAATCATGGCTTAGTATACATGCATAACTCAATAGATTTGCAAATCATGGCTTAGTACCCTTGCATAAACATGCACAACTCAATAAACATACATAAACCCCAACTTTCATCACACATTAACTTTAGAGTTTCTAAAATGAGGGTAAGAGGGCTTACAATGTTTATGCGGACTCAAATGAGTATAACAAATGCAAGAAACCCCTTATGCAACTAATTAAAACCCCCAAATGCAAGCAAACTTGATCAAGACTCCTCCTTTATGATGCCAATTGAAAAACACGCCTTTAATGCAAGCTAAGGAGGATCATACAAGCCTAAATATGCTTGTATGCATGGAAAATCACTTAGGAATTAATTTAGGAATTGTATGAAGAGGGTGGAGGCCATGAGAGTTTGGATTTTGGCATAGTTTAGTTACTAGGATGAATAATGAATGATTTAGGGTAGGTTAGGGTCTTATTTATAGATTAGGTTAGTGATTTAGACCATAGGATTAACCCTAGATTCAATTAGGTCCATCAGATCCCGGAACTCTCTAGAAACAAGCCACAAGACCAACCCTAATCAGAAATGGTGCACCAGGCTAAGCAGCCCGTGCACCCCCTGTCGACAGGGAAGTCGACAGGGCAGTCGACATGCCTAGACCCCTGTCGACAGGCCTGTCGACATGGGGTCCTGGGCGGGAATTTTTCCCGCCTGCCCAGTTTGCCCTAGCCCATGTTTTTAATTTCAAATTTAAATCTGTTTTTACTTAGAAATTTTCTGCAAACTTCAATGGGCCTTAACTGGGTCATACGGACTCCGATTTCCGAAAACTCGGACTCTATTTCGCGTATTTTTCCGAGACGAACGCAATGGCATAGCCCGTTTCCCTTGATTCACATTTTATAATTTAATTCTGCCTCAATTTTCATTATTACAGGCTATTGAAAATACGGGTTGTTACATTCCCTCCTCCTTAAAGGATTTCGTCCCCGAAATCTTCAAGTTAGGAAGAACGTATCCTACCATCCAATCATCCATCTACTCAAAGCATCATCCACGAGCAATCATTGTCCTTACAAGATTCTAAATGCTGGATGAACATATGCAAAAGTGTGTGTATATGTACTTACCTAATGCAAAAATCAGGCGGTTACTGATACAGTAAACCTCCTTAATGCATATGTATGTAAATCAGGCGGTTACTGATACAGTAAACCTCCTTAATGCATATGTATGTCAGTGAAATGAATCCATATGTATGCAGATTCCTAAATTCATAGTATCTATATGAGTGCACATAACATTCATCCATATGCAACATCCCTGTGGTGGCACAACAAGTTCAATCATGAATAAGCATAAACACTCATGCACATGCAACATGAAGAGTGTGTGGGCCGATCTAGTGCCTAATGTGTATAATGCATCCACGAGTAACCACTTGCAAACACTTGCAACCACTTGCAACCATCAAGCATAACATGTTTCAAACACATGTTTCAACCAAAGGGTTTCTACCAAAGGTTCTCATGACACGATAAACTAGATAAACTAGATAAACTCCTTTTTGGATTACAAGAAATCCATTCAAACTTTGGCATATAGTACTAACCGATGAGTCTTAACCCCCTTATGGAGTTTACAACAGAAATAAGATCGAGAATGGGACCGAGAGGATATATGCAAAAGACAACTTGCAAGCAAGCTCCACAGGAAAACGAGGATCAAGGATGCACTCTTAAAAAGAGATATGATGCGCGTATCTAGTCTTCACTCTTCTTAGTCACGTTTCCTTGAGCTTAACTCCACTGTGCTTTGACTATCTTCCACTTCATGATTCCTTGGCTTCCTAACTCCTATTTCCCAAATTCAAGTTGGAACTCATTTCATTATTGCCTCTCGTCCTTCTTTCCCACTTATTCTTCTTTCTGTATACTTGGCTTAAACATAATTATAACCTCATGATTCGTGCAAGCTCTCCAAAATTCACCAGTGAATCCTGGATCTCGTCTTCTTACCATAAGGTATTCCATGCAGCAGAACTTTTCTTGAAAATACCAATCCACGTTACCAATTGCCCTTATAAACGTGATTTCCTATAACTCAGGCTTAATCGACATGAACCATCCACCTATAGGCCGTACCTAGATTCAGTTGCCTACCCATGGCTTTCTGTAGGCTATTTCAGAACTGGCCAACTTCTTGAGGGTAAACCGTTGCTGACCATGATGCAGTCCTCTCGCTCTTCACCGGACTGAAATGAGCACTCTTCGTGAGTCTACCTATTATGACCCTCATACCCGTATTCCCTTTCTTTGATCTAGGTAGTCTATCCACATAATCTATCGAGATGTTTTCACACTTCCCTTGCGAAACTTCCAATGGAGGTAATGGCCCACTGGGCTTCTATGACTTGGCCTCAACCTGGTGGCACAACATGTATTCCGAAACCAACTCGGCCACCTCCTCGAGTGATGCGCATCTTCAAGAACCTTCTTTACCAAGTCTTTCACTCGAGGAACACATAATCTCTTGTCGCGCCTTAGTCATCCTTTATAATATATCTAGCGAGGTGACCTAACATCTCGCCTCGAGTCGACTGGTCCATGTTCTTGACCAACTGCGGGTCTTCTTCCCGTGAAACTCCCTTCTTGATCCAGAAGAGTAAGTCTAAGCTCCGGGAATGCTAACTAACTAGCCAAACGGAGAAAGCTTCTTACTTCAATTGCCCTTCTCAGAGCTTCCCGGTCTCAAACCGCAGCCACTTTAGCGGAATCCACCGTTAAGCCTTACTTAAGAACTATGTGCCCAAGAAATCCAACTTTCTTCCTCCAAAGTGACATTTGGAGAACTTGACCTTCAACTGGTGGCTCCAAGCGTATCCATCTCCTCTTTGAGATGTCTAGCATGCTTTCCCTCGTTCTTTTAAGGAGATCAGAATATCGTCTACGACGACCACGACAAACTTGTTCAAGGACTCCCTAAACACCCTACCCATCAAGTCCACGTAATATGCGGGTGCATTAGTCAAACCAAATAGCATGACTAGCCATTCTAAAAATCCATCTAGAGTCCTAAACGCAGTCTTGTCAATTCCATTCTCAGCCATCCAAGCTGATGGAATTGGGTAGCTAGATCTAAAGAAAACAGATGCTCCTACTAGCTGATCAAATAAATCATCGATCCTTGGTAACGGTTGTCTATTCTTCTCACAATAACCGACACCTAAGCGAAGCAAACCGTCCACATTAGTAACGAATGCTACTGGAGCACCCTACTCGAAAATGCTTCGTCTTAGGAAGTTCTTCTCAAGCAACTCCTTGACTTACTTTCTTAACTCTCATCTCGTGAGGTCATGTGCCTAACCGGCCACGAAACTGGCTTGGTAGTACCAATCCAGATAATGCGGAAATCTATTCCTCGTCTAAGGGTAACCCCTTCACTTCACCCAAGATATCAGGATATTCTCGGACCACCCTCACAGATTGCAAACTATCGGTAGACGAGTTGAGGGATTCAAGATAACATAACATGACGGGACCCATAGGGTTACTAGAAATTTCTAGGGTATTACCGAGGCGGATCATGAGCCTCACAACCCTATATACAAAAACCAAGAATGGCTTCAAAACAGGACAACCATTCCATGCCCAAAACCAACCCATATCCCCTGAAACCGAGAATATAAACATCCCACGAGAATTCTATACTTAAGATAGAAATTTTCAAATCCACTCAGACCATAGACAAACGGGCAGAACCCCCAATTGGATTTGAAACACATACGGGATCATCAACTACACTAGTACTTAGGTGCAAAACTTTCAACTGGATCAGATGAAATAAAACTATGCGATGTGCCAGAATCGAACAAAGTTCGAACAGGGAAAATCAGAAAATGTAAACAAGATTTTCAACAGAAACACTACCTCTATCATGAGCTGGAAGAATGGGGTTGAGGGGATGAATTCGCCCTCCAGATAGTCCTGCACACTGAGCCTGACCTTGCCCTTGTTTCCTCGGGCAATCCTTGCTGAAATGTCCAAACTCACCACAATCAAAGCATTCGCCCCGCTTTCTCTTCTCCTTCTTCCTACATTCCCTGGCTATATGTCCAACTTCACCACAGAAGTTACATTTCATATTCTTGCCCCGTTTCCCGGAATTTACTCTTTTGCCTTGAGACTCGTTTGCCTTGACCTCTTTCTTATCATTGCTACCTTCTTCTTGAAGTAGGGCCAAATTCACTAAACTCTCGAAAGTCGCCCCCAAGGGTATATGAGACAGGGCCAAATCATGTAATGGCTCGTTTAATCCTAGAGCAAAGTGTAGGGCCTTCTTCTGAGCTGTATTAACCAAGTCTAAATCATCCTGAGCCAGTTGATTAAACTTATCTATGTATTCCCTAATAGTCATGTCCCCTTGCTTCAGTGATAAGAATCTCAGTCCAAACCTTCCTCTAAAGTCATCCCAAGTCTCAATTGGCCTAGTAGCGGTGGTGACTACCCACCAACGTGCAGCTTCTTCCTTTAGCAACCATACTGCCAATAAAACCTTCCTGCGGTCACCTATATCAAAGGTGGCTAAAAGATCTTCGGTCTCTCTCAACCAATTCCTTGCCTCTACAAAAGTCTCGGTTCCAAAGAAATTCCTACAACCCATCGCCTTAAAGTTCTTGCAAGTTTCCGCGAAATCCGCTTGTGGAGGCTGAGGGGGAAGGGGAACATCAGCTACGGGAGGAGGAGGAGGAACAGCGGCCTCGACTGGGGAGACAACATTAGGGACACCCGGGACCGGTGCCGTGACTTCCAAGTACCGACGAAACCAATCGGGTATCGTTACTCCTTCGGGCAAGATGAGATCATCAGGCATGCTGGAAACGAAAAGAAAAGAGTTTAAACGAGGAGTCAAAGGATAGTGCTGATGGCTTTTGGGGAATAGCCTTTTAAAGATAACTAGACTTTTCTTTGGAAAATACTTTATACTTGGTTTTTGAAAATAGTTTTTCAAAGAGTTTTAAAAACCTTTTTTATCCCTTCTCGTAAACCATATGCTCTGATACCAAATGTAACACCCCACCTCCGCCAGGGTCACTCGCAAAGGAATGCACTAGCTTTGGAGGGGCATTATTGTAAACATGCATAATGATATAGCAAGGCGGGACATGATATATATATAAATAAACAGAGTAAGTAAATAAAACAGTGGGAGATTTTTAAACCATTTCAAAAACAAGTCTGGTACATCAAAATGTCAATTTCCCAAATAAACAAGTCTAGTACATGAAATAACATCATCTGAAACTGCAAAAGAAAACATAATAGTAGCTATCCCCAAAGTGGAAAAGACCATAGCGAGCTCAAGTCCAAAGCATACATGAGCTATCCAAGAAAGCAGCTAAGCTCCAAGCTAGGCTCCTGTATTCCCTCCCTGAGAACCTGGGGGGGGGGGGAACGGAAGAAAAGAGGCGAAAGAAAACAGGTCAGTCAAAAAGACTGAGTAAGCCCTGCTACGATCAGTCTATAAACTAATAAAGTTAACATCATGATGGGAACTGAGATGATCATAGATAACAACATACTGACATGATAAATTATCTACAAGATAGATAGAGGTGTCATCGCTTAAACATGGTTAAGTTTTGCACCACGGTGTACTAGCAACCCAACATAACAGGTATTGATCCCTTGGCCCAAGCTTTGGCCCAATAACATGAAGTGACCTTAGTATAAGGTCCAGCCACACGGTCTAGTCGATAGGCTCCCTATAAACCTAACACGTCAAGTGTTGGTGTCCATACGGCCCACATGGATGTAGTCAGACTGTGCTGGGTCCACCTTCGGGTGTATCAAGCCCTAAGGTGTCAACCCCAGACACCTAAGCAATAATGCACAGTCCAAGCCTACTGGTACCCGTGCCTCGAGTTTGTCCAACATCGGACTACGTGCACGTCCGTAGCCCGCCGGACCCGCACCGCTGTACCACTCAGCCGTCGCTTTGGTCGCTTACATCAGTCCAGTAATCGTGCCCCGCCCTAACCTAGCTGTAGGGTTGTAGTGATACCAAACTGGGATTACTGCTGGAACAGACCACGTTACTAGGGTTTCTAAGAGGGTTAAGTGTGGTTTTAACCCCTCACTAATCATGGATTAAATTAGTTAAGTGTAACTACTTAACCCCATCTAATCCTCGAATCCCCAAATTGGTTAAGTATTAGTGGACCCTGACTTAACCCTAACCATGAGGCATTAATTAATTTAATGCACCTTAACCTCTCACATTAGACCTTGTTGTGGTTACTAGTTAGGCCGGGCGGGTCCGGGTAGCTTTACACCACAACTTGGTCTAACCTCGGGTCTTGGCACCCCATGACCAACTTCTCACATTGGGTCCTATTGTTTGTAGCCACTAGTTAAGCCGGTCGGTTCCGGGTAGAATTACGCTACAAACTCAACCCAACCTCGAGTTGGCCACACTTATGTTTTCTAAGTGTCATGTCCACTTTATTTCAAAACATAATTACAAGTCAACAATTACTTGGGTAGACCTAACTTAATAGGTAAATTCCCAAGGGGTAGACCTAACTTAATAGGTAAATTCCCAATCTTATATTTTCATGTATTTTAAGTTTACCCAAACTCCCAACGTCATTCTATCGCTTACATATTCGTAATAACGCATAAAGGATAGGAAGAGGGAACTTGGCACAACATACATGACAAACTTGCACAACAATCATGCACAACATGTTAGGCTTGCACAACTTAGCATAGTGAACTTGCATATTACCATAAACATGCATAACATGTTAAACTTGCATAACTTAGCATAGTGAACTTGCATATTACCATAATCATGCATAACTTGTCAAACATGCACAACTTGTCATTTTGAACTTGCATAAGCATGCATAACTTGTCAACATGCACAACTAGTCATTTTAAACTTGCATAAACATGCACAACTTGTCAAAACATGCACAACTTGTCAAAACATGCATAACTTGTCATTTTAAACTTGCATAAACATGCACAACTTGTCATTTTAAACTTGCATAAATATGCACAACTTGTCAAAACATGCACAACTTGTCATTTTAAACTTGCATAAATATGCATAACTCAATAAACATACAAATCATGGCTTAGCAAACTTGCATAAACATGCATAACTCAATAAACATACAAATCGTGGCTTAGCAAACTTGCATAAACATGCATAATTTATTAATCTTGCAAATCATGGCTTAGTATACATGCATAACTCAATAGACATACAAATCATGGCTTAGCAAACTTGCATAAACATGCATAATTTATTAATCTTGCAAATCATGGCTTAGTATACATGCATAACTCAATAGACATACAAATCATGGCTTAGCAAACTTGCATAAACATGCATAATTTATTAATCTTGCAAATCATGGCTTAGTATACATGCATAACTCAATAGATTTGCAAATCATGGCTTAGTACCCTTGCATAAACATGCACAACTCAATAAACATACATAAACCCCAACTTTCATCACACATTAACTTTAGAGTTTCTACAATGAGGGTAAGAGGGCTTACAATGTTTATGCGGACTCAAATGAGTATAACAAATGCAAGAAACCCCTTATGCAACTAATTAAAACCCCCAAATGCAAGCAAACTTGATCAAGACTCCTCCTTTATGATGCCAATTGAAAAACAAGCCTTTAATGCAAGCTAAGGAGGATCATACAAGCCTAAATATGCTTGTATGCATGGAAAATCACTTAGGAATTAGTTTAGGAATTGTATGAAGAGGGTGGAGGCCATGAGAGTTTGGATTTTGGCATAGTTTAGTTACTAGGATGAATAATGAATGATTTAGGGTAGGTTAGGGTCTTATTTATAGATTAGGTTAGTGATTTAGACCATAGGATTAACCCTAGATTCAATTAGGTCCATCAGATCCCGGAACTCTCTAGAAACAAGCCACAAGACCAACCCTAATCAGAAATGGTGCACCAGGCTAAGCAGCCCGTGCACCCCCTGTCGACAGGGCAGTCGACAGGGCAGTCGACATGCCTAGACCCCTGTCGACAGGCCTGTCGACATGGGGTCCTGGGCGGGAATTTTTCCCGCCTGCCCAGTTTGCCCTAGCCCATGTTTTTAATTTCAAATTTAAATCTGTTTTTACTTAGAAATTTTCTGCAAACTTCAATGGGCCTTAACTGGGTCATACGGACTCCGATTTCCGAAAAATCGGACTCTCTTTCGCGTATTTTTCCGAGACGAACGCAATGGCATAGCCCGTTTCCCTTGATTCACATTTTATAATTTAATTCTGCCTCAATTTTCATTATTACAAGCTATTGAAAATACGGGTTGTTACATGTTCCGTCCATCCGTCCTGTCATTGTTTGGTTTTTTCCTTTGGGGACCTGCCCCCCGTTTTAGTCGAAGGGCTCCCCGCCTCGCCTACCTCTGAAGTGGTTATTGATGGTATCGGCTTGTGGGTCGTTGGGGCGACTTATGGCGGAAAGCCGGTTCCGCCTTGCTTCTTCTTGGCACAGGTACTGATCTGCCTTCTCATAGAAGGCGTCGAGGCTCTTTGGTTGTTTTCGATCGATCCAGGCCCCGAATTCTGAAGTAGGGAGGACCCCTTTTGCTAGCTGAAAGAGTATGGTGCGAGGATCTGGATCTTCGACCTCGGCGAGAGCTGTGTTGAACCGGGAAAGGTAGCTCCTAAGTGACTCGGCGGGCCCCTAGTATAGGTTGGATAAGGTGAGAGCATTCTTCGGAGTCGGGATATGCACCCTGAATTGCTTGACCAGCTCTGTTGCTAATTGCTCGAAGTTGTTAATGGAATCGAGCGGGAGGCGAGAAAACCAAAGTAGAGCGGTACCGGACGGAAGATCGGGAAGCATTTGCATTTGGCTGGATCGTGGCCCCGGCTCGAGTCCATTTTCCATTCATAGCAATTCAAGAAGGCACAAGGATCAGTGGTACCGTCATAGAGTGGCATTTGTGGCATGCTAAAGCGCCTTGGCCATTCGGCTTCATTTGTTCTTCTAGTGAAGGGGCTACGCCTGATGTGAGCTTTCCAAGCGCCGTGCGCGCCCCCTTGCATCTCCCTCATGACCCTTCGGATCATGTTGGGGAGATAGGTCAGTTGCGGATCCTCCATTGTGATCCAAGGGTTTTGACGCGGTTCCGGAGTCCTGTTGCGAGGTCGCATTCTATGGTGGATGTCTGGATCGTCTTCCTCCATGTCCTCGACATCTATGATTGGGTCTATGTGTGGACGTTGAGGTAGAGCGGGGTGATGTGGATCTTGTTCTACAGGAGCGCGGGCCGTTGGAATAACGGGCCCCTCACCCTGATTAGCGACCGTTGGGTTGTGTCGAGGAAGAGGTTGGTTTGTAGGATCAGGTCCGTCATTGATAACCAAGCGGGAGCGGTCTCGGTAACGTGCCCCCTCGTTGTATGTGACTATAGTCCGGTCGCCGTTGCCATTCCCATTCCCGTTGGCATGACCGTTACCGTTATCGAGAGCATTGGTGCGAGTGGCGACATGGTTGATGAGGGTGAACCTCCTCCTTTAGTGTGGGACCCTTGACCCAGAAGAGGAAGTTTCTGATGCAGTTGGTCGGGGTCGAGCATTGTTCCGAGCCGATTGGAGTCGAGCGACGATGCGTTGACTTTCTTGAAGTTGGCGCATAAGACCGATGTTATCCCTTAGTGCTTGGTTGAGCTCGACCGCGGTGTTCTCATATCTTTCATTAAGCGCGTGGATTTGAGCTTGAGTAACGGGTGCTTCGGTGTCTACAACAGGAGGGACGGTTTCATTAGGGGCCGGGACATCTACCGGTTGAGGTTGTTGGGAGGTACCGGCCTCGGCTATGGCTGAAGAGCCGACCATTGCGTTCTTTGACTTCTTTACCATCGTAAGCGGACCTGACAGTGGGTTGAGCAAGGAACCCTAAGCTTGTCGAAGTCGAGATGATAATACGGAAGAAAGACGCAAATCTTGAATTTGGACTCTCAGTGAAAGCACCAAATGTTGATGGCGAAAAATGTCGTAAACACCAAAGATTCCTATTACAAGGAATAGTTAATTTGGTCGCAAGACTAAGTAAGAGAAAGCAGTAAATGACACAAGAATTTATAGTGGTTCGGCCGTGGATTAGGCCTACGTCCACTTTGTGAGGATGTTGAACTTTTATTAATCACTCAAGAATTACAAGGTAGAGTCATGCTCATTACATTTACTTTCATAATAGAAATATGCTGGGTATTTGGGAAAAAGAGTATTTAATTCTCCTTCTTCCTCAAATAGGAGATGCCATTAATGGTGTTCATGAAGCTCTAGGGAGGTCTCAAGTGAAGAAAATTCAACCCCTTTGAAGTGTGAGGTCATGGACTATTTATAGGAGTGGGAGTAGGTAGGAGTAGGTAGGATTAGGTGGAAAGGGGGACCACATGCAGGAAATTCGAGCCCGGCACCCTCGCGCCTCGAAATTTCGAACCCGGGTACGGGTTCGAAATTTTGAGTCATCTAGGTTCGAAATTTCGAACCCAGATGCGGGCACGAAATCTCGCTTCGCTGGGTTCGAGATCTCGAATCCAGGTGTGGGCGCGAGATTTCGCACCCAGCTGTGGGTGCGAGATTTCGCACCCGCTGGGCTTGAGACCTCGCACCCACTGGGTTCGAAATTTCGAACCCAGGCATGGGTTCGAAATTTCGAACCCAGGCATGGGTGCGAGAATTCGCACCTGGCTGGGTGCGAATTCCGTGTCATGCCCGGGTGCGGTTCTTCCGAGGGGCGCGAGGGTCCCGGGACCGGGTGGTCGAGGCTCGTAACTCCTTCGGGGTCCGAGGTCTTGGTTTACAAATGTCTTCTGCGTGCCGTGAGGCCACCGGTGGTGTAATTCCTTTGTGATCTTGTTTCCTTCACTCCTGTGTGTTCCTTTTCAGCCTCAGCTTCACGAGGTACGTTGAGTTGAGCGTGTCTGATGCTCTTCTGGAAACCGGACCAAAAAGCCGGTTAACAATAGTAAATAAATTACAATAACTTAGTAAAAAAATAAACATATAAATAATGTAAATAACTGTAAACATAATACTTGCAAATTAAAACTATTAACCGGCTAAACATTCCAACGCAAATAACTAATCTAAAAATTACATAAAAACTCACAAATTTGAGGAATAAAGCTTCCACCATGGCCTTCTTCTTAAATATAGCAGAACGTTCGCCTCAAGAAGTATTTATAAAAAAAAATATTAAAACTTAAGAATTTCTTCACCCCTTAAAAAATTTAATTATTTGGCCCTTCCTGATTTTGAGTATAGGCCTAGGGAAGAGGAAGAAGAGAGAATGGATATGAAGAAATAAGAGAGACTCTGCTAGTCTACTTATAGGGTTCACTGGATGCCCTCAACCATTCAAATTTAATTTTAGATCTGGTCCAACCATGTTATCGGACCAATGAGAAAACGCCACATCACCTTATGGTTTAAAATAAACCAATGAAACAATGTCAACTCAGAAAACTAATGGTGGAAAAATAATAATAAATGTCCGCTGCTTGGCGTCCAGGCCAAGGTGTGTAATTAACTCGACCTAGGTCGACCGACTTGCTTACCTGGGTCGACATAGAGGTCGACCCACGTGAGCTGGGTCGCCCAGTGATCATTGATTCCATCTGCTTATTTATTTATTTTTCCGAATATATTCTTCTTTAATCCATATCTAATTCATTTTAACTCCGATTTTAGCAAACCAATTGTTCATTTTGATCAGAAAATTACAACGGACCCAATGGTGCTAGTACCGTTGTGCAATTTTGAATATTATTTTGACTAATATTTAGTTTATTACTTTTTACATTTAATTATTGTTTATTAAAACTCGGGGTGTTACACGTTCGCTTTCTTGATTTAGTCATTTTTCGATGAAGGATAACAATGCTCAAAGAGCAATGAATTGTTTAAATTTGACGACACAACTCAAAAAAACTGAATCAATAGTTGTTGAATCAACTATCAAAAATATTCAAAATCCGATTACTTAAAATTTTGGGTTGTTAATACAAACAAGTAGATTAACAAATTAACTCTAATTAACGAAATTAAAACTAATTAAAGATTGGTAAAATACAGATTTAGAAGAGCTTAGGAGGTTAGAGATGTTGATAGTATGAATTTGGGTTGTTTATACAAATATGACCACACAAGTGTAATTGCGTGGTTGATATCCACCCTAGTATGAACTCAACCCGTAAATAATTCCCGAATTAGATGAGCCCTTCCAATCATGCACTTTAATAAGTAACAAACGGTACATATTAGACTTGGTTTATGGGCCTAGACCCAAGTAAAGAAAAAGGGGGCGGGAAGGGGAAAATGATTTAGAAGAAATAACGATAGCTAACGATGCATCTAGTCTTAACCTATATATACGGACCCTTTTATACACTGCTCCCCCTCTTCTCCCTAGAATTATCGTAACTTCAAGATCATTTGTAGGTGATTAGCATTTCTTTATATTTCTTCTTCTTTTTAATCTGAATTTAAAACACAGTGTGTCTTTATATGCAGCACATCAGGTCAAAAAAAATTTCTGGATACTATTATAGAAGGTAAATACTCTTGCTAACCTATTTTACGTTGTTGTTGTTTTTTTATTAGTTTCGAAAATACATATAAAATATAATGCAGGATAAGTTTGAATTCAGCAATTGCAGGATAAGTTCAAAGTCTTGCTGAATTTTCAGGCCATTAAAAGCATTTAACAGGTATTATATAGTAGTAATGCCTTTGCACAATTATTTGATTGTTCTAATTAATTTTTTTTTACAATGAATCTTTGTAGGCAGGGACACCAGATTACAGAAAATTTCTGGATAGCATCATTATACGAGGTAAAATCTTGCTAACGTATGACATTGTTTTTCTCTATTAGTTTTGAAAAAATATTAAAAAAAACAAATTATATGATTGAGGATTGTGCAGTATCATAAATAATATTAATGTCTTTGCTTATTTAAAAGAAAACATACTTTATACGCAGTGATCAGAGAACACTTCAAGAATTCCACTATCTGGTTGTTTTTCTCGTTAAAGAAAAAAAAACAACTTAAATGAAGATTGGCCGCGTGGAGGTATATTTATTATTGTTTAAAAACTTACCTAAAATGTAATATTATGTTTAAATAGCTATTAAGAATATTGTAATTAATGTCCGACAGGTGTATCCTGAGAAACTGTGCAAATGTTGCGGAAAAAGGTATCCACTATCTCAGGTAGATATAACGATGCACCGTCGAGGGTGCTTGAAACTGAAGCGCGAACGGGAGCAACAACTCAGGGAGGAAAGGCGAGCAAGAAGACAAGACGAACGCCTCCGCCGTTGATTATTTATTAAAGATTGTAAATAATTTTCATTTTCATTTTTTGGGTTAATAAGCACTTGTTTGGTAGGGTAGAGTTCTTTGTCTGTGTTGACATATGATTGATTCAGCATTTTGATTACTTGACTGATTGGTTGTCAGAGAATTAATTGCTAATTGGCATTTCTTCGGAGGAATTTGGAGTTTGTTTAATTATGTTAAGTTTTGGTTAGAGTGTTGTTTTGTAATTACCCCCCTTCTTTTTCTTCTGTTTCAACGCAACAGTCTTTCTCAATTGTGTATTTCCGGCCAATACCCCTAAACCTCCAAAACCCTAATCTCCATCTCCAAATCGACGCCACCACACCACATCGATCATCGTGTGTTTCATTCGGATCTAAAGGTAGATTCTAATTCCTTTATTCCTTAGAATAACGAATCATTGTATATGAATTTCCTTCGGAATTTTGAAATATCTTTTGCAAGCTTTTATAAAATATCTATTGCAATTTTATTTTTTTTAAATTTTAGTTAAATCAAAATGTTGATACGTCATCATTTTTTCCTTCAGAGTTTTGAGTTTGAATATGTACTTATTCATACCTAACTTTTAGCTGGGAAGTTAAAATTCGAAGAATTAAAAATTTATTTTGCTAAACATGAAAACCAAATTTTGAATATCAAAACAAAACAATTTGTTTGATTTTCTGATGCTATTCCTTAAAAAAGAAAACCTAATCCTTTCCATTATCAATTTACATTGACATTTATAGTAGTTAGGCTTGTTAATTATAACACAAAACTAGATTTGTTTTCCTACTTGTTGTTTTTACAAGTTACGTGTATATATTAGAATAAAATCAGAATTAGATATACATTAAAAAACATTGATATCTCTAATATTGCAACAAAATCACTGATCCTTTCAAGACATTGATATCTCATTAAATAATTTCATGACATATTTTTTCAATCGATTAAATCCTTACGCTGCTATTCAAAGTATAACACTTCGAAGTTTTATCCTTATTGTATCATTCGAAATTATTTGAATATCAAAATGTATTGGAACAATTCAAATGATAACATGTTCAAACACAAACTATTTAGGATGATAAAGCTTGTTAATTCAAATAGAATATACAAAGGAATGAATAAAACATAATTACCTGAATTTCGTTACCATTTGCAGCTTAATTAATCCTCTTTCTCACCTCTATGGTTACGAAAATGAATTTGAATTTACGGTTTTCGATGCATTAATTTTGGAGTTCATGGGGAGATGGATTTGGTATGACAATAGGGGAAATTTCAAATTTTGAAAGGGAGACTGGTCCAGCAGTAAAACTAATTACGGATTTTAAATCAAAGGCGTACACAAATTATTGAATGAGAATTTATAATTGAAACCATATTGGCATTCTCTGAGATTTAAAATCATACGGAACCTAGAGCATTCATAAAAATGCGGAATGCGGAATCTGCAGAGTATGAATACTGACATGCGGCTTTCTGATTCTCAGCTTAACAAAAAATAATAATATCGAAACCTATTTTTCTATGGATCTGCAGATTATGAACTCAGTAAAGGCACATTTGTTATTTTCTAGAACAAAACTTAGGCCTTGTTATTTCGCTAGTCATTTTATATTCAAATTTTAGCTTACTCGCTTGTCGTTTGTATTAATTATTTTTCGACAAAGTTTATCTATAAGCCAAAAAAAAGGAAGAAGAAGTTTTAGGCCTTGTTCAAAATTAATAGCTGACATACTCTTCTCAAATTTAGTCTCACAGAACACTCATTTCAAAATTTCCAGCGAAATAAGCATTTCAAACTCCGTATATGTGTTGCTATAACGTATATATGCTGCTAGAAATGCAAATATATTTGCAATTCCAGTGGCACATTTTTGTAAAATGATAATATTGCAGTTCTAACCGTAAATATATGCTTTTTGGCTCCAGTTGTTTGCAACTCTGGCTTGTGCGGTTTAAATCGTGTATTTTGACTGAAATTGTTGACATGGGGGTTTCGTGAAATTTATTTGAGAGAGAATGGAAATGAATTTTAATTTTTTTTGGGTGTTTGAGAAAATGTCCTGAAAATATATTTCATTTGGTAATTTTAAATTGTGGCAATGTAACCATTTGCAGTCGTAATGCATTTATTCTTGTCGTGCAACAACTTGCCAGTATGTGAAAGTATATGAATATTCCGTATAAGGAAAATAATGCGGTAATATAATAGAAAGCAGGAAAAATATATATATAAAAAAAAACGAAGCATGTGTGGGAACTTCCACTTAATAAAATAATCCAGTTTGCTTCTTACAAAAAGTTGAAGACATACATTGTTAAGTCACACCATTTGAAATATACTTTTCTGTCAATGATTGTAATCTTATTTTCACTATAGTTTATGAGTTGTAGCCATCGAATATCAGTAACAAAATATACATTAATATATACCCATGATTTAAAAAACCGTGCAAATGAATCGTACCTCATTAGAGGGTGGTGCCATTTTGATTAATTCAGTTAATACTTCATATACATGGTAAATCAAAATGTCGTGGATTGATTTATTTTTTATTTCAGTGGTCTGTATATGGTTCAGTGGTTAAGCGTGAAATGTTCAGTTTGATCAAATATGGTGGCTACATCTTATGTAAGTACACGTTATAGCAACACATATACTCGCTTGTCGTTTGTATTAATTATTTTTGGATAAAGTTTATCTATAAGCCAAAAAAAAGGAAGAACAAGTGGAAGAAGTTTTAGGCCTTGTTCAAAATTAATAGCTGACATACTCTTCTCAAATTTAGTCTCACAGAACACCCATTTCAAAATTTCCAGCGAAATAAGCATTTCAAACTCCGTATATGTGTGTGTATATGCTGCTAGGAATGCAAATATGTGCAATTCCAGTGGCACATAAGATGGTTTATACTTACAGTTATTATTTGCTAGTCATTTTACAGTTATTATGTGTTGCTATAACGTGATTATATTCTTGATGGACAAGTTGGTTTATACTTCCAGTTAGGGAATTGGACAACTTGGAATTCTGTATTATGGTTAAAACAAGTATCAACACTTGAGAAGAGGGAAAAGGTCTTGTTTCCTAAGCAAATTAAGCAAAAAAAGCACTCATGTGAGATCTAATCCTTAATACTAGTTTAGTACAACGAATTTGCATGTGGTTTTGGCATCCCTTTTCACTTTCTTCCAAAAATGCATGCGCTAAAATAATCATTAACTGTATTGTTCTGTTGAATGATGCATACTGTGCTCCAGTTATGAGGTATGATGCACTTTTAAGACAAACTGGAATTTATATTTCCTACATTTGACTGCAGGTTTAGGTATCTTAACTTCTCTCTTATGTTTGTTTGCTAGTTGGTACTGAAATTTACAAGAGCGGGACTCCTCGATATGTAGTTTTGGGTCTGTTCTTTCATTTCCTTCCATTATAATAGTTGGTTTCCACAGCATAAAAATTTCCCATTGAAATATTTTTGCTAGTTATCTGCTGCATATCACTGTTTCAATAAGATTCCATTGATTGGATTTGTGCATTTTTGTGTAATAGGTAAACAACCGGAAGCCATATTACAGTGTCAATTCCGTCGTAGCTCATGATGGTTTTACACTGCACTATCTTGTATCCTACAATTCTAAGGTATGTGGTGCTCTAAGCACATGCATAATTTGTGTTTAATTTTTTTCATTTATAAATCTTGCAAATGTTGATGATGCAGCACAATGATGCTAATGGGGAGGGTGGTAACGACGGATGCAATGACAACTTCAATTGGAATTGTGGGTTTGAAGGTGCTATTTCGTAATACTGCTGTTGAAGTAATGTATGCCTTTATCGTGTTTACTATGTGTTAACTGTAATATAATTTATTTTTCCTTTCTTGGATATAACGTTTTGTAAGCAAATGAAGATATTGATCAATCAATATTTGCATGGTTGCAAGAAAGTTTATATACAATTAAATGTGGCAATAAACAATAATAAATTTGATTCTCATTTTATTTTGCAACTGCTCCTATGGCAATTGATGACGTTGAATTGCAATCAACTACTGAAGGTGAAACTAATGACGTCAACATCTTAAATCTGCATTCACGACAAATGAAGAATTTCCACCTAGCACTGATGATCTCCCAGGTAGTTAGTTATTATGTTTGATATATCGTCACAAGCCTTTAAAGCTGAGCTAAACTGATATCTCAATTAATCATTAGACAAAAAGAAACACCTTTGGTATGTGTAGTTAACCTGATGGATATCCAAATCTTTCGTTTATTACTTCATACGCGGACAATTTATTTTGGCTAGACCAAAGAGACTAAGCTTGTCATTATATAATTTGCTTGTGTGTGTGTGTGTGTGTGTGTTAAATTTCAAGTTGTTTTTTTAATTGTCAATAATCCAGTTGTTTTTTATCAAATGCCTACTGATAATGGTCAGTTGCTCAATCAACAGTTTATAGATGAAGTAACAATTATCGATATAATTGGCATTCGCTTTAGCAATTGACTTGCTGTTTCGATTGTTGTTACATATTACATTCAAGTTTTAACTCATATTCCTTTTCTAAAGTTCAGTAATTGAATGTTAACCTTTGTCAAATCCAAATTGTTCTCTCTGTTTCAATAATTTCTGTCAATGTATAATTCCTAACAAAGATTGATGATATATATTGCATCATGATTGTGAAGTCTATCTTAATACAGGAATAATTGATCAACTCCATTAGCTACCATATTAATATAGCAGAAATTCAGAATAAATTAAAGTAATGTTTACAAAGATTAAAAATAAAAAAATGTGGTCATCGGTTGAGTGTACTGTTGAATTTTCATCTGCCCTACTGAAATGTCATATGCATACTGAAATATTATCTGCTAGTATTCCCAAAGACATTTTTATTTGCATCATGGTTGTGAAGTTCTATACCATATGTATGCACGGCTGATATAGGAATGCCATTATCTCGTTGTAGGTGGATACAAATCATGGACCGCCTGAGGATGTTATTCGGGAAGGCATACCATTTAGGGGTGATGTGTGTGATGTTGCACCACATTCTTCTATCCTTCTCAAAACAAAAACATGAAATAAAATTACACTGCAGAAGGCAATAAAAGATGCTTGTATTCAGTTCCGTGAAGTTTAGCCACTAAAAGGCAAATGTGTGCTTGGCAGTATCATTTATCCTGGTGTAGTGTTTTGTTGGTTCGGAAATAGTTCTACTGTATGTATGTCCGGTGTATCATTTCCTTTGTTATTAAGAACTAAGTTCAGAGTTGTATCATTTTTTCTTGGATTGGGTCCAATTAATGTTGGGAGGTTATACCTTGGAGAAATAATGCTCCTTCAATTTGAGAGTCTAACTGTGGGAGCTTTCATTCATAGTTGCCACAATTCAATTTTAATAAGAAGTTAGTCTGCTTAATCCACTATGGAGCTGTTGGAACATTTGGAGTCATTGAGAAGGGCGTTTCAGTAAGTATTGCATCCACAAGAAGTTTCGGTCCAGGAGAGAGTACTTTGGCAAATGACAGGCCTTGGATTATAACTGTTGGCCTAAGATCTCTCTTCGTCCAAATATCTGCATTTGCTTGCTTTCCTAGTGTTGGAAAATTTTGGATCTTTAGATTATTCCGAATAACTATATATTATAGTACGTAACTCACGTTATATTTCAATTGACTGTTAATCTCTTTTTATACTGCACTTGCATCCATATTAGTTCATTTTTTGCAAACTGACTTCTTTTCAGAAACATATGTGCTCGATTTCATTTTCGCCAAGTCACGGTCTCTTTTATGCTTTTCAATAAGGTCATGTATCAAACATCTAGGAGGGAAAAAAATATATTCCCTGGAGCAATTAGTTGCATGCAAGAAAATAATATGAAACGCCGAAGAAAAAAAGAAGAAGGAACATTTGCGATAGCTCCTCATTCAAATGTATCGTACATGGTTAATTTTTACTCTTAATTTCAAGGTATACAATACAAAATTTGGATATTTAGAGCAAATATTTATACTACTTCCTCTTCTGATCAAACTATCCAAATATTTTGCATTTACTTGTTATTTGAAATAGAATGTTATTGTTTCTTGTCGTTCTTTGTAGGCTTTTACACTTTGTAATTGTAGTCAAAACATATGTTCGTTTCGCAGGCTTGTTTTGAATTTTTACGATTATGGCAGCAGCATATGTCTCAATATTTGCATATGCTAAATATTTGAATTTCAACATAAAATGTCACGTATGTTTCAGTTACACAAACAAGATAAAATAGCATTTCTAATTAAGGGGAAAAAAATATCAATAACTTTTTGTTGTTGTTGTTGAAATAGAATGTTATTCAATAACTTCTTTAGCTTTAATCGGTTATTTTGAAAGCCTAATTTATACTAAATCATGTTGTCTATCGCATTTCAATGGGGGGTTTGCAAGAGTTTGGGGGGGGGGGTGTGAGGTGCGACGAAGGACTATAGGATCCCATGACAGGTCTTTCTCAGAGCATGAAACGCATATTAGAAGACACTCTTCGGATAATGGATCCAAAGGTCATGGGAGAATCATCAAAAATCACCTTGTTTCGAGCACACCAAAGATGCCAATAGTTGTGGTAAGAATAAGGTGGAAAAGAATGGATCTGAGAACATTTATGTGACCCCGAGCCCACTAGGATTGAATAAGCTCAAAAGTGAAGAAAAATGGACCTGGTCACCAACCGAAGGCCTAAAGAAAGACTAAGTCGCCACAACCAACTCATTGTCCACAGCAAATGAGATAATGCTTCTACTGCGCTGACACATCAACAATCACAACGAGAGGCTAGTGGAATGTCAATCCTTATTAGGTTACCATCTAATGAGAGGGCATCGTGTGATGAACCTTCCACCTTAGGATTTAAACCTTAGGAGGAATATGCTATTCCAAATGGACAGAAAATCGGGATTTCTCCACGTGGGAATCCTAACGGAATTCCATGTAGCCTGAGTGAAAAGCGGAGATCATTCCAAGCATAGTCCCGACCATGGCTTTTGGAAATGGAATTGATCGACTGTGTCTGTTTCCATGTCTCACAAGCATAAGACGGGGACCTAGAAAAGTCAAAAGGAAGCAGACTCTTATACTTGGCATGTAGGAAGTAAGCTCATAACAAGTTGTTAGCTCTAAACGACATCCAGAGCTTGTAGGCATAGGCTTGACACACATCTTCGGACTTACGTAATCCTAGCCCCCCTCTTTCCGAGGGTAACAAATGGCATCCCAAGAAACCCAATGGTGTTTCTGAATGTCGCCACTGCTACCTCGGTAAAAAGATGAGGTAAGAGATCTGTAGGGCCGAAAGAAAGACGCAATAAGTGTCATTACAGCGAATAGATAAGACCCTAGAGAATCGAGCATAGACTTAACGAGTACCAACCTTTCCGTCTGGAAAAGAAGGACAAAGTTCCACCTGTAGATTTTACCCTTACCTTTGCCAGTTAGCGAACATTAAGCTTACACCCTCGATAAAGCTCGATCCCAAGGTAAGTAAGGAGGAGACTGGTCAACCTATAACTAGTGAAAGAAGAAATCCACTGTGACTACGTAGGATCAGTGGAATGAGAAGTAACGAAGCATTTTTTCGCAGCATTGGCCAATTATCCTGAGCACTGCTCGTAGAGATGAAGAAAAGCTATCAGATGACGCATGGATTAGGGATGGCCTCTAGTGAAGATCATAATATCATCCGCGAAAGGGAGGAAGGAATGACAAGATAGCCACAAGGAATATCAAACCATTTAATTCATAAGGGTGTGAATCCCTCGCAAAGCCTCGGCCGCAATAACAAACAACATTGGGGATAACAGATCTCCTTGCCGTGTTCCCCTTCCCAATGGGGAGAAGCCTTTGGCCACCCCGTTGACGAGAACCGAGAATCGACAGTTAGAAATAAGGCACCAGATAAGGTTAAACAGTGGTTTGGGAAACCCAAATGCAAGAAGAGCAGGAATCATAATACACCAAGATATGCGGTCATAAGCTTTGGCCATGTTGAGCTTGATGACCACGTTAAAGCCGCAAATCTTCTTACCGATTTGAGTGATCCATTCCCGAACAAGAAGCTCCTTCTGCATACCCTTAAATGTTTCGTATAGTTCACAGACATTTTTTCCACTATCAAAACAATTGTGTTGTGAATATTGAGAATTTGAGGTAAATTACAAAAGTAAAGGAAATTATTTGTGACTGACAGTGGAGAATACCGTTATTTACATGTCAATATGTAGTGCGCTCCCAAATAAGTTGTTTCGGTTCAAAGCTCGTAATGCACAATTTCATATTTATTGTGATGATTTGAGCTGTAATGTATATAACTTGTGAGGCTGTAACTACTCTGTTAATTTGAATTTAAATGGATAATTTGCATATGTGTGTGTGTGTTTGTATATATATATATATCAGCTTGTTTTATAAAACTATAACAGATATAGACCTGTTTCAGATTTATTTACAAATATGGACCTGTTTAGGCTAGGTATTCGTTGGTGAATTTCAAAATTTGTTAATATGCCAACATTCAAAATTCGCCAATACATTTCCTGCTACATACAAACATTGTTCACAACACATTATAAACAAGTTTAAACACAACATACAAACATTATTCAATACTTGGTAATTTCTGAATAACAAAACGTTGGAACATTAGCTTTCATCCAATTTAACAACATAAAAACATGTTACTCGATCCAGTATTCATTATAAAAAGCTTTCATCCAATTCGAGTACCCATTACAAACAAACAAGACGTGGTGGAAGAAAGGGTATAACTTGCATACAAATATCTTTTGATACAACAAATTATAGGACAAATCATACAAACTTCGTTCGACACAACTTATTATAGGGTAAAGCATACAAACATTATTCGATACAACACGTTATATAACTACGATCCAATACAACATAACTTTGAGTACAACAAAGAATACACTTAGTTGTGTGGGACACCCAGTAAACATTTCATTCTTTATTGCAACATTAATTCTTTCCAAGAGACTAACCTCAGCTTGCATCTCAAGTGTGTACTAGACGCCTCTCTTTATCAACGGTGGATCGATCCACGAAAAAAATTATAACTTTGTAATCCTTGGCGACTTTGTGCATCAATGTACACTTTGCAACCATAAAAGCGACGACCTGGATTCATCTGACTTTTAAAAACAACCACGTTACATTCGACTCCGCAATAACAAAGAATTGAATGACCCATCATGCAAGAGCTTGACCTATCGGGGTTCTGTCGAGCAAGTACTTCCCTCAGCCGAGCACAAAGAGATTGTTGAACCGGTCTGGTGGGCTAGACTACCACGTTTGGTTGTGTGGCACTAAAGAATTTGGACTCTACTTCTGCAGCTTCCACTTGGACTTTCAATTGCGTTTCGGGAAAAAAATCGACATCTTCGTCTACTTGCTTCTTCCATTCATAGTCATCATACATTTAAATCATGGTTTAATCATCGAATTCCCAATTAGCCATTTTGACCTAGATGAAAAGTGGAAACTTGAAATAAATGAGTAATGTTGACGAATTATGGAGTACATAACAATATACGGAAGAGAAGAGCAAACAATTGGACAAATTTCTTACCTACAAGACTTGTTGAACTATTCTTCACAAAATCTTTTTTTTTAGATCCAATTTGAGGCAAAAAATAATTAAGAGAGGGAGGGAGGATGTCTTCTCTTTAATATAGTAGGTCCTTACAGGCGAATTTTGAGAATTCGCCTTTGTACCTGAGCCTGTAGAATCCAGCAGGTCAAACAATACCAAATACCCGATACATTAATACCAATATTCATTCCATATGAATATCCATACCATACATCGAAATAGCATCCAAAGTGTTAACCAGCCTTTTGGTCTGGTTCGTAAAAGTACACCAGACACGTTTGGCTCAACATATCGCACGGGGTTAAAGCCCGAAGTGTCGCCAAAGATTCAAAGACACAAGCTCAGGAGAAGTCAGGAAAATAAGAGCCTCACAACTCCTCAGAACCGCATGTCAATCACATTTCGAATCCTTCGTATACTAGAGCTTCGAACTCCTATGGTTCAAAACCCTCAATGCTTAAATACCTCGTATCCCCCACCTTCGGATCTCCCTGCCTCGTGTCCCTCCTCTCCAATACCTTCGAACCCCTCAGAATCCCTCCATTTCGTACCCGAAGCTCTCGAGTCCCGAACCCCGTGTCACCAAGCTTCAGACCCCATAACGTAATATGATCAACGTATCCCATGAATACGAGTTATTATCCCTTTTTGGGATATGCACTATTCGTATCCCCTAGGGATACAGAATGGGGGATGAGTTTCTTTTGTATGGACATTATGAGAGGGATCTGAAATTCTGGATGCAAGCCTTCAAGGATACGGAATGTACTGTTGTGGTCCCCAAATCCTGCCTACTCCTACCTACCCAATCCACTATAAATATCCCCAATCTCACACTTCAAAGGGGTTGGAAATTGGCTGATTTGACACCTCTTGAGAGCTCCAAGTGACATTTTTAATGGCATCCTTGCATTGAGGAAAAGGAAGTAGAAAAGTTACTTTTTCCAATATTCATATACAACAATTATTACACCAAATACTTGGAAATATTTGTAAATGGATGTCGTAACATACTTCTATGCTTGTAACTCATTATTGTCAATAAAATATCAGCGAACTCTTCCAAAGTGGACGTAGGCCCCTTACGGGACCGAACCCCTATAAATCTACTGTGTTATTTAGTTCTTTCTGCACTTATTTTTCCCGCAAGAATCACAATTCTCTAAGTAATGGAGAATCATTGGGTGTTACGACATTTTTTTTCATCACTATTTCGGTGCTTTCATTGAGAGACTTAGACTTGCATCTTTGTCGCAATTCCATCTCAAATTCGATGCACTTTAGGTTTCTTCCATAACCTGCCGCCGAGTCTGCTTGCAATGGTTAAGCGAACAAAGAATCAGATGCTTAGGTCCTTTGCCGCAGCTAACGCTGGTATTTCCCAACAACCTTAGTCAGTAGAAGATCCAACTGAAGCAGAACATCTTCCTCCTGTGGACCCCGAATCCCATGCGACTCAAGCGCGGATCTATGCACTTAATAAGAAATATGAAAATACGACTCTTGAACTCAACCAAGTGTTGAAAAACAACATCAACCGTATGTGTCAACTTCAAGACAGTCAACGCATCGTCTCTCAACTTCAGCTTGCTCAGAACATTGCCCGATCGCGGCACAATATATCGAAAACCTCTTCTTCTGAATTAAGGGGCCTACATCAAAGGAGGTTCAGCCTCAACAATAACGTCGATGTTCGCTCTGACGCTCATACTAACGGCAACAACAACGGAAATGGAAACAGTGATAGAACAACTGTTATTTATAGCAGGGGAACGCAGTACCGTGATCGTTCCCGGTTGGTTATTAACGATGAACCGGGTCCGAGTAACCGACCCCCTCCTCGACAGAACCCAACCATCGCCGCTCAGAACTTGGGACCCACGCTCCCGGCTACCCAACAGGCCCAGGTCCATCCGGACCAGAATACACACCAACCTGCTCAACCTCACCCGCCATACCAAATCCAGGCCATCGATGTCGACGATATGGAAGAGGATGAGCCGAATGTACTTCAGAGAAGGCGTCCACGGAACAGAATTCACGAAGTTCGCCAAAACCAATGAATCCCGCCAGAGGATGTCCAACTGGCGTATCTCCCCGACATGGTCCAAAGGATCATGAGAGATATGCGAAGGAACGCTAATGACTCGTGGGAAACCCACTTGAGGCGTAATCCCTTCATTAGGATCGTTCACAAGCACGAGTGGCCCCGACGCTTTAACATGCCACAGATGGCATTCTATGATGGCACGACTGACCCCCTATGCTATCTCAAACTGTTATGAGTGGAAAACGGACTCCAATCGGGCCACCGATGCGGTCAAATGAATGTGTTTCCCAATTTCTTGTCAGGCACAGCTCTGCTTTGGTTCTCTCGCCTTCCACTCTGATCTGTCAATAACTTCGGCCAGCTGGACATAGAATTGGTTAAGTAGTTCAGAATGCATGTCCCGACTCTGAAGAACGCCCTCACCCTATCCAATCTTTACCAAAGGGTCTGCAGAATCCCTCAAGAGATACGTTACACTATTCAATACCGTCCTCACTGAGGTCGACGACCCAGAACCTCGCACCGTACTCTTCCATCTTGCAAAACATGTCCTTCCTACCTCCGAGTTTAGAGCCTGGATCGACAGAAAATAGCCTAAGACCTTAGAGGCTTTCTATGAAAGCACTGGACAATTCTAGTGCCAAGAAGACGCAAGGCATAATCGAGCTTCTTAGGGTTACCAATCCAATAACCAACAGGTTGGCACCATCGACGACAGTGTCAAAGGAAAGAAGGTTGGAGAATCCTCCGACAAGGGTAAAGGAGTCGCCCCTTACAAGCCAAAGCCGAACGGCGGCAACCAGCGATCACAACAACAATCAGGCTCTTGCAGATCCTAAGATGCACGACCGCTACTAGAATTACATGACATACACTCCACTGAATCGAGATATGGAGATAATTTACTCAGAAACCTATAACACTCTCTAGTATAAGAATCCCAACACCAAGGAATCCACCGACCCGCGAGAAAAACTCCAACAAATATTGCAGATTCCAGGACATGTATGGGCACAACACTAACGACTGTCGCAACCTCAAGGATGGGATTGAAAAAATCATCCGTGAGAAATGCCTGGAATAGTACATTTAGGATCCCGCTCCTCCCGAAGCAGATATGGGTCATCCAATGCCTGCACTTCTAGTACTACAAACGCGGCTCTAGGGTCGTCCAACCAAAGGTCACGGGGGATCCTGATCAATACTATCTATGGCAGATCTCGCCCCACACACGATAGCTTCCGTAAGATGGAGGAGTATGCCACCTACGAAACTTTCTCTACTTTGGACGAGTTTGTTCACCCAAACTCCAGAAGACAACGCGGGATGATATTATCTTCCGAGAGAGAGATTCCACAAGAATAGATATCCCAACCATTAACCCCCTCATCTTCTCTGCCCAGATCGGATCAGCTTTTGTCCAAAGATTCCTTATTGACTCAAGAAGCTCAGTCAACATCATCTTCAAGGCGGCCTACGACCAAATGAAACTTGAGGCCAAAGACTTGAAGCCTTGCCTGTTAAGGATCCGAAATGCGGAACTTAAGACAAAACTAGCACTACAGGAGGGGTGAATAGTGTTTTAAAGAGATTATGGAAAATTTAAACAATCTAGAATAACTATATGAATCACATAATGATCATCATACCAGAAATACAGAAACAATCACAGACACAAATATAAGTAAATATAAAATGCAGAAAAGGAAAGAACACACCGGATTTTATATTGGTTCAGATTACTCCTACGTCCAGTCCCACGCAACGTTGGATTGCACAGAGTTTTAGTATTATCAATATCTAAGTACAAGACCCTTGATTTCACTGCTACGAGGCTAACACTGATTCTACCAACCTTGATTTCATGGCTACAAGGTTAACACTGCTCCATTTCCTTGATTTCAGGGCTACAAGGAACACAACCTTTCCCAAACAATTCCCAAACAATTACAACAGCCCTAGAACTCTTCAATAACAATTCAAATAGATAGTAGTTGACAGAGATTGAGAAGAGATAAAGAATGATATAAATTTTGTTGAAATCGGCAGAGTATAAGTGTAGAAATCAAGAATTTGATGTATTTTAATGGTGGTAAGTAAAGGGGTGAAGAAGGAGAAGAAGAAGTGATAAAAAATTCGAAATTAAGTCCAACTTATAGAGTTTGAAAGGTTACAACGTTTCTGAAGCGTTTCAAATATGAAAAACACTTCCTTTGAATTTTAAAATTATGACAGTTATATGTCGACATATGCATTATGGTATGTCGACATATATACCATATTTTTGAATTTTTAATCATTTTTGCAACATTTAAACCAATATATAAATATTCTTGAAATTCCTGAAACAAAACTGATTATTATAATATTATTTTTCAAGTATAAAAACATGAGAAAATATTATTTAAACATATGATAAAAAACTTTATATACAACTGATATAAAAACTATATATAATATAATTATAAACATATATATAGGAATTTATAAAGAGATTTATATACTATATAAACAAAAAGGTTATACGAAAACTTAGGGTTTAAATAAGAATATTTGAAATTATAATCAAATATAAACTTAGTAATATATATATATATATAAATGAATTAAAAAAGTATAAAAGTAAGAATACTTATAAATTATGAAATATATATTAGAAATCATAAGTTTGAAATCCTTGTGAAGGAAAAATTGGATCGATTTAGCAGCGGATGTTAATAATTTTACACATCAAATATGAAATTCAAATCCAAAGATGAATTTAAACACGTACCTTTCTTCAATTCGACGAATCAAACACAAAGGTTTGAATTTGAAATCACAAAACCGACAGATTCTTGTTTTTGGTTAAATCGAATCAAATGTTTGAATTTGAGCATCTCTATTGGAGATTCACGGACGATGATCTCTGCTATGTCGAACAAAGGGAGGAAGGTGGATTTGGTACTAGCCAATATTAGGTTCTAGGGTTAAGAGATGAACGTGATAATTAAGTACAGAGAAGGTGTGGCCCTTCTTATAATGAAAATGACGTTGATTTCATTGTCCCTTTTGCCCGTTCTATGTCTTTAAATAAAAGAAAATGTCAACCATTTTGAATCCACTTTTATTTAAATAGTTCTCACCTTATTCAAACGTCCTTTTGTGTGACCCTATAGGTTATTATAATGTTGGTAACAATTCAAACAATATTCAAACTGTAAATAGTGAGCGACATCTAGTAATACATTACTGTTACCCAAGTTATAATAATATCGATGATTCAATATAACCTTTTGTGATCAGTGTTTCAATGTAATATAATCCTTTTAATCAGTATATCCAGGATTAAACTCAAGGCATGGAACGTATCATCCTCTTTATAATTTAATCTGTTTTTCTTGATCGATGATTAGGCTATTTAAACAAATTAATATTTGAGCACGACCATGCATTTCATAGTCTCACTTAATTAAGAGGTCAATGGATAATTCTATGTATATCTATGTACATAATCGTAGTGTTAAATTCCATCTAGATCATTCATAATTTTCATTCGATTCAAGATGTATCCAATAATCACCTTTATCGTCAACTCAGTTACGAGTTGCTTTTGATGATATCAAAATATAAATATTCTCGAATAAAATTATAGTGATTTTAGGTCTTAGGAACATTACATCACTGTCACTATGAGAATAACTTATGATACTATTAATTATATTCCATGTTGTTATTCTCATGTTGGATCGGCCCAACATGCTATTCTCTAATACGTATTTATGTTATGACTTTATTATCTCACATATTAATGATCAATGAGATGCGATCATCGGTCATTCAACATACTAGTCTTAGTGCTCTATTGTTGTCCTATATATAAACAATAAAACTAGACTAGGGACATTTAAGAATTATAACACTTAACATATCATATAATCTCAAGTTCAGTCTTAGTCGAACTATATAATTATGTATTATTATTCTAAGGAATTCTATTATGCTAATATTTATTTTACGCAGTAAATATAATCATAACAGAAGCTTTTATTCCAAATAAAACATAACATCTACAATGTCATCATTACTCACATCTAACAGATTGCCTCTAGGGCACAAAATCTAACAATCTTCCACTTGCACTAGAGCCAATCACTCATGTATCAAATACCCATGAAACTAGTGTGACTATCATTCTTTTGCTGCGACAAAGCTTAAGTCAATGGGTCTGCAACATTATTATCCATTGGGACTTTGCATATATTTATGTCTCCTCTGTCAACAATTTCACGGATGAGATGGTATCGCCGAAGTATGTGTTTGGATCGTTGATGTGATCTAGGTTCCTTAGCCTGAGCAATGGCCCCATTGTTGTCACAATAAAGATCTATTGGATCAACAATGGATGGAACAACAGAAAGTTCAGTGATGAATTTCTTAATCCAAACAGCCTCTTTAGCAGCTTCTGAAGCAGCAATGTATTCAGCTTCCATAGTCGAATCAGCGACTGTTTCTTGCTTTGAACTTTTCCAGCTAACAGCAACACCATTCAAGAAAAACACATAACCTGACTGTGACTAGTAGTCATCTTTATCAGTTTGGAAACTAGCGTCTATGTAACGTTTTACCATTAATTCCTCTTCGCCTACATATATCAAGAATGAGTCTTTAGTCCTTTTCAGGTACTTAAGAATGTTCTTGACGGCTGTCCAGTGACTTTCACCTGGATCTGATTGGAATCTACTTGTCATACTTAAAGCATAAGAGACATCTGGATGAGTACACAACATTGCATACATGATTGATCCAATTGTCGAGGCATAAGGGATCATCTTCATGCATTCCTTATCATTTGATGACTTAGGACATCGGGAACTAGAAAGTGATATACCATGTGATATGGGTACATATCCTTTCTTTGCCTCTTGCATGCCAAACCTTTTCAGCACTTTATCAATGTATGTATTCTGACTTAGGCCTATTAATTTTCTTGATCTATCTCTATAGATTTTAATACCTAAAATGTAGGATGCCTCGCCCAAGTCTTTCATTGAGAAACTTTTCCCCAACCATGTCTTTATTTCTTGTAACGAATCAACATTATTCCCAATAAGTAATATGTCATCCACATATAATACAAGGAATATTATGTTACTCCCACTGATTTTCTTGTATACACAAGGTTCATCTTCGTTCTTAGTAAAGCCAAACTTTTTGACTGTTTCATCAAAACGAAGATTCCAACTCCGAGATGCTTGCTTCAATCCATATATGGATCGATGCAGTTTACATAATTTTCTAGCTTCCTTTGGATTTACAAAACCTTCAGGTTGTGTCATGTACACATCCTCGATAAGATTCGCGTTAAGGAATGCAGTTTTGACATCCATCTGCTAGATTTCGTAATCGTAAAAGGCTGCAATTGCAAGCATAATCCTAATGGATTTAACCATAGCCACTGGTGAGAAGGTTTCATCATAGTCAACTCCTTGAACTTGTTTGAAACCTTTCGCCACCAGTCGGCTTTATAGGTTTGTACTTTACCATCCATGTTGGTTTTCTTCTTGAAAACCCACTTACACCCGATTGGTTTTACCCGTCAGGTGGATCAACCAAAGTCCACACTTAATTAGTGTACATGGAATCCAATTCAGATTTCATGGCTTCAAGCCATCTCTCAGAATCTGGTCCATTCATAGCATCTTGGTAAGAAGTGGGCTCATCTTGATCTATGAGCATCATGTCTCCTTTTTGAGTTACTAGATATCCAAAATATCTATCGGGCTCATGACGTATTCCACCAGATCTACGAACGCTTTGTGTAATTTGGGAAAGTTTGGTTTCCACAACGGTTTGTGGTTCTTGCTCAATTTCATATTCAGCTTCAATGATATTTTGTGGTTCCCGAATTTCTTCGAGTTCTACTTTATTTCCATTGATATTATTAGAGACTAGATCTCTTTCAACGAAAAAACGAGTTCGATCAATAAACACTTTACGCTATGAAGTTTGTAAAAATAATATCCTTTTGTTTCCTTTGGATATCCCACAAAATAACATTTTTTTTATTTGGGCCCGAGCTTGTCAGAGTTAGGAAGCTTAACATAAGCCTCACATCCCCAAATCCTTTTGTAAGAGACATTAGGACATCTTCCTGTCCATATCTGATATGGTGTCGTCTGAATCGCTTAAGTGCGAACTCGATTAAGTATGAATGCAACTGTTGTAAGGGCAAAACCCCAAAAACTTATTAGAAGATCTGTACGACTCATCATTGATCATACCATATCTAATAAGGTGTGATTTCTCCTTTCAGATACACTATTCCATTGTGGTGTTCCCAGTGGAGTGAGTTGTGAAACAATTCCACGCTCTTTCAGATATTCATTAAACTTTTGGCTTAAATATTCTCCTCCTGATCTGTTCGAAGAGTTTTTATATTCTTACCAAGTTGGTTCTGAACTTCATTCTTGAATTCGCTGAAATTTTCAAAGGATTCTGATTTGTGTCTCATAAGATACACATATCCGTACCTACTGAAATCATCAGTAAATGTAATGACGTAATAAAACCTACCTCCAGCTGATGTACTCATTGGTCCACATGCATCACTATGTACAAGGGCCAATAGATCCTTAGTCCATTCACCGTGTCCAGTGAAAGGACCTTTAGTCAATTTTCCCAATAAACAAGATTTGCATTCATCGTATGATTCACAATCAAATGAACTCAAAATTCCATCTTTTTAGAGTTTTGATATGTGTTTCTCGTTTATACGGCCTAGACGATAATGCCAAAGGTATGCTGGATTTAAATCATTAGATTTAATCCTTTTGGTATTAATGTTATATACCGGCATATCAAAAGTAAGAACATATAAACCATTAACTAACTATGCACTTCCATAAAATATCTCAGTTAAATAAAATAAACAACATCTGTATTTTATTATAAATGAAAATCCTAGCTTGTCCAAACAAGATACAGAAATAATATTTGTTTTAATGGAAGGAACAAAATCACAATCTTCTAATTTCAAAACTAATCCAGTTGGTAAGGACAAGTGGCAACTTCCTATGGCTAATGCGGCAACTTTTGCTCCATTTCCCACATGCAAGTCCACTTCTCCTTCTGCCAAGTCTCTACTCCTTTGCATTACCTGCAAATTGACACATATATGTGATCCACATCCAGTATCTAATACCCATGATGATGAAGTAGATAAATTGACATATATAACATTTATATCTGAATTGGGCAAAGTCAAACTTCCCCTCTTCTTCTTTAGTTCTTCCAAATAAGCATAACGGTTGCGTTTCACTACACCATAATGGCTAATTGGCAAAAAAAATTCAACTACCAACATTTATATGTGTTGTAGACTAGTCACACTAATATGTGTTGCAGTAGCAAAAATGTGTCACCAAAAATGTGCCAACACTTTTGTGTGTTGTTATGCTTGGTCAACTCTTCTTTCCTAAGGGAAAAAGGATAAGTTGCCAAACATAACCCTAATCGGATGCTCAACGATTAGTCCTTAACACTTATTCTTTCCAGGCCGCAACATACGCAAATAAATAGAATGGACTTGGAAGATTGAAATCAGTGATTATCTCATCAACATCAGAGACACGGCGGAACTCGAAGAATCGAAATCTTGGATTAAAAGAATGGACTTCGAATTGGGGCTTCTAGGGATTGGGGATTCTAGTAATCACGGCGGCTTATAGGAATCACGATAAGAGGTAAAAAATTCGATTTCACTTATAGGATTTCACTTCTAGGAATCCTATAAAAATCTGCATATTTGATTCATTCTAAATCATCCATTAATCTATGTTATTATCCTAAAAAATCAAACCAATTTTGCAAAGTTATGTATTCATTACAATTCATTACAACCCATCAGCAGCGAATCTGGGAATTAATTTCAAGTAGGGCGGAAGGTAAAACAAAGGATAAAAATCATATTAGCTTAGTCAAAATTTCAATTTTTGCAAAGGATTTGCTAATTTCCGTGCCATAACTTAGTCAATTTTATGAAATAGATGAATGGTCTTGACGTCCCTTGGGTTGCTATTCTCACACTCGTATTAATATTTCACACTTTACTTTAATTTCGATATTAAAAATGCAATTACGTTTTGGAAAAACATCGATGATAATGTGTTTTCACCGCTAGAGTAATAAAATGTCTAAACCTTTAATTGTGTTTGGCAAAGGTTGTTAAGTCAATATTTTTTTGTTTTTGAGAATGGTTCTTATTTATCAATAATTCATAGTAGTCAACATCTTAAAAAATTAGTGATTTTGATACAAAAGAATGTCTCAACCTTAGATGCATAGAGAACCTTATCTAAATGTTTGATATACTTGTGATCAACTATACATTTCGTAATTCATCAATAATGGCTTGATTTTTTTTAAAGAACATATATTCCAAACACATCCTTTTAGATTTGAATCCAAATAGCTTATCCTTTATCGAACATGATATCATTCGCTTATTTTCTTATGTACAATTTATCATTCACTTATTTTCTCATGCAAATCCGATGATTTAATGTACCATTTATTGTTCCTGTAATTCTCATTCGCTTATTTTCTTCTGCGCCTCATCATATTGTGTTTGCTCCCTTCATTAGATTTCAGTTTCAGGTGCGTATGTGTATTGAATATTTTAGTTTTAGATGCGTATGTATTAGTTATACATAGGCTTGTGGTTATATATATATATATATATATATATATATATATATATATATATATATATATATATATATGCGGTTGGAAGACATAATCCCCAAAAGCCATATATCCATATTTCGATTCTCTGTTTTGAATCTCTTCCTTTTTCCTTTCAGCATGTCTGGGGAGCCTGTTATACCCGAGGGCGTACATATACCAGGTTGGTTCAGAAGGTATCTGGAGGCTGGGGCTACTACCGCAGGCCCAACAGACGTTACTCCTCCCCCAGTTGTAGCTGCTCCTCCTACTCCTCCCCATGTAGATGCTTTTTCTAAGATATGCAAAGACTTCCATGCAATGGGCGGAAAGCCATTTTATGGGACTGAGACATTTGTAGAGACACGAAATTGACTCAAGGAAGTGGAGGACTTGTTTGGTATCTTTGAGATAGACGATGGAAGGAAGGTTCAGCTTGCTGCTTGGTTGACAAAGGACGAAGCTGCATTTTGGTGGGAAGTAATTAATGGAGGACATGCAGTGGAGACGTGGAGGGATTTTAAGCAAAGGTTCGAGTTGAAATTTCTTTCATAAGCAGAGGAGAGTTTATACATGGAGAGGTTCTTGGCTTTGAGACAAGGGAGTTTGTCTGTGAAGGAGTACGTTAACAAGTTTAACCAGTTAGCAAGATTTGGTATGGAATTAGTTAATACACCACATAAGAAGGCCTTGAGATTTCCCAAGGGTCTGAATGAACCTTTACACGCGTTGGCTATGTTCCACATTCCTATGAGGGCAACTTTCGAGAAACTTGTTGACATGGCGTTGATGCATGAAGAGGAGAAAGGTGCTAATGTTGATAAGGCACATGATAAGAAAGGGGATCCAAAGAAGGCACAACAACAACAACAAAAGAAAGGCAGCAAGGATAACGAGGGTTCAGAGAAAAGGAAGTGTCACAATTGTGGAATACCTGGCCATTTGAAGAAGGACTGTAGGAAGAAGAAGACTGGTTTCTTCCAATGTGGTGAGGCAAGACATATGATTAAAGACTACCTAAGGAGGCAAGGACAAGGGCAAGGACAAAGTACAGGATCTACTTCTGGAGGGCAGTCTCATGGCACCTAGACAAGAGAGAGGTAGAAACATTTCTGTTGAAAGTTTGATTTTCCTTTTCGATCATCCTGTACGTACTTTGTTTGAATCTGGCGCTTCACATTCGTTTATATCTACTTCTATTGTTGAGTCTCTACACCTAGATACTAGTATAGTAGTGGATCCCGTTGTTGTCTCAGTTCCTATTGGGGGTACGACTCATCTTTCTATGTTATGTCGGGATTTGAGAATATATATGTATGGCATTGAGTTCGAATGCAACGCTTATGTGCTTGGCTTCACGAGATGTGGGTTGATTCTAGAAATGGATTGGCTAGCCAGGTATGGTGCCATTCTCAACTGTGAAAAGAGGCTATTTAGACTGTTGACTAGTTTGGGTAATACTCTCGATATCTCATGCAATCCTAAGGGTTCTATTATGCTTAGCTACCTAGAATCTCTTGACACGTCTATTGATGATTTGCAATCTATTCGAGTAGTCCGTGTGTATGCAGATGTCTTTGAAGAGGTTAGGGGCTTACCTCCAAAATGCGAGATATATTTCTGTATATATTTGGTGGACAATGCAAAGCCAGTTGCATTGCCTGTGCGCCACATGGCTCCTAGAGAAAGGAGAGAGCTTAGTAAATGTGACGATCCCAAAATCCGAGGGGCGGTATTAAGGATAATCATTAGGAAATAACACATTAATCATCATAGCAGAGTACAGATAATAGCAGAAACAATAAATAAAATAATTTTACATGGATATGACAGCGGAATCACAACATGTAGGAATATCAGAATAGCATAACGTGGGATATACTTAGTAAATAAAAAGGAAAGTGATCAGTCATCATCGCCAGAGGCGGAATACATACATGCAGTGAGACATAATAAGGGTATCAGTCTACATCGCCGAAGGCGGAATACATATACATATAGTGAGAAATACGGAAAGTAAATCAGTCTGCATCGCCAGTGGCGGAATCATAATATAAATACAGTAATGGCGGAAAATGTCAAAGTCATCTCTGTGAAGTCAGCCTCGCCATGAGCCAAAAATGCACTCTATGCAGCAGTGCAGAGCCAAAAACAACCTGTCACCTGTGTATTAGGCTGCCCGTGTGAAAATAAGGGCACCCGCGTTTGCAAAGTGAAACAAACAACGAGTCAGTCATGGGGACTGGTATGAGGAATCTATTTAACAGTTAAACAACAGTAATAGAAAATCATAGGACCACGCCACTTTCGCGGAACGGGTTTACTCCAGTGATTGCTAGTGCATTTAAAATAAAGTAAGTTCTTTTAAAACAATCGCAATGCTTTTAGAAAGAATGAAGCCATTATAAGACTCAGGTCCCATCACACAATGCAACGCAAGCCGGAGGATAGAGTTTTACCTTATAATAGCCAAATATGATTGATACATATAAAGCGAAATCATTTGATATTATTACTAGTGCATATATGTTTCAAAAATGAATAGCATCATAAATATCAATCATAGACGGCATAAGTGCCCCATACCACTATGTCGCCATACTAGTTCTACAATCAAGTCCTTTATTTCGTATTGGAAATTGGATTTCCGTCATGAGTCGAGGCAAGGGGCAAGCTCCTCTCCGCTTCGAGACACTCTAGCAGATGCCTCAGGACTACGCACACTGGGTATCCTGGATCTTCAGGGCCGGTCCTCACTTACGTTAAAGGATTAATTATGCCTGAACACACGTTTCCCGGTCCTTACAGACCTATAATCGAGGCGCCTCGCATTCCAACAACCACAAAGGTGAAAAGTAGATATATATGTCAGGGCTGGTAAGTCACTGACACCACCATAGCTAGAAAGAAACGTCGTAATCTCCCTGCAGTCCGTATCCCGTTTTTAACTCATACCGGGGTGTGAGGTTCGCGAATCTACGAAATACACAAAGCTAGGCTACGTAGACCTTGCTTTGATCATCCACAAGACTTTGCTTTGCAACAGAAGCCTTGATCACAACATCTTGGCATGCCACATAGGCGGTCCACTCCATACGATTGATTTCCATCGATATATAACCTCTAAGCTCGTACGTCTCAGAGAAGGGCGTTAAGCAAAAGAATAAATTCTTCACCGCCAAACAGATATATATTTAACAGAGATCAATCAGTATAGAACAAAATCCGATGTCAGACACACAGTCCATTTACAAGTCCGTTCTGGGTCTGAACGAAACCGGAGGCGTCAAATTCCTCGTATATCCGTCCAATCAACACATACGTTCAAACGGCTACTACTTCCGTCCCTTTCCGGTAGCTACTCCGATCAGGAACCTCAGTAGCGCCCATCCAACCGATATGAAGATCATCGGTCTTGAATCGTCTTTGCATTTTCCAATTCGAATCGCTCGATAAATTATTTGAAATGAGGGTTAGCTTGGCCTTTTCAAATAATTCACGTCATTAGAATTTAAATCGATTCATTTTATGGTTATATTATTCGACATCCATCTTTCGGTTCTTTAGTGTTATTTTCATGTCATACACATACAACCATCAAATATCAAACAATTCAAGCCCATTTGGTTTATTCTCAATCAATATTGCTTATAATATTTTTTAACGATTTTTCGCCATTTTTATTTATTTAAAAATGGCCATATTTAATTAAACGACGTTTTAGGTCGTGCCGTGGCACTGGCGCTGTTTTTCCCTAAATTTGTTTTACACATGTGGGAAAATCTAACCGTTGGATTTCTACAAAGTCTATATCAGTGGGAAGATGTTCCCAAAGCGAACCCAACGGTTCCAGTTTCGTGAGAATCCGACGGTCGGATCTTCCACACTAGTCGTTTGAAGTTACGGTTTCAAAATTCAAACTGCAGCGTCGTTATTCGATTTAATTTAATTATATTTATATTTATATATAAACATAAACGATTCTGGCGCTGTTTTTCTTCAGATTTGAATTAAACATTCCGGACAATCCAACCATTGGATTTTTACAAGGTTGGTGCCGTTGGAAAGATATTTCCAAGGCGAACCCAGCGGTTGCGGTTTCGGGAAAATCCGATGGTCGGATTTCTCGCACTAATCGTTTCAAATTTCGATTCCGAAACGTGAACTGCACGGCCTCTATTCCTTTTAATTATATTTATATTTATATATATAAATATAGTTCATTCTATAATTTCAACTATAGTTCATTTTATATTTTCAACTTCGTTTTCACTTCAAATATTTCACTAACGCCTTAATATTTCGAAAAATTTCGCCATAACCTCCTTTGTACGGGGAGGGGTTTGGAAATTTATTGGGCCATATTAGGTACCCAATAAATCCTAAAAAGCATTCACATATTTATAGTGATATATTCTGGTGTTTACGGGGGAGCATGTACTGATAATCACTCCAGAGAATAAATTCCCGTCACCCCGTTTCCGTGTGGAAATAAATAGTCCATGTGCCGTATCTAATAACTAGAGCGACGTGATTATTGTCAACTCTAGACCCGTGTGGGGTTTTTATTAATCTGGCAATTTATCGTTATAATTTATATAGTCCATATCAGTCATCAGTTCAACCAGTAGTACATAGTCATCGCCATACAAGCCTCTTGCTTGTATGGTAAATCTTCCACCTCGTCACACAAGCTCCAATTGCTTATGTGGAATATGATGAAGTATGCCTATCGTCAAGAAGTATGCCATGTAGTGTAGTTCAAAATTAATTGTTACTATCCTATGGCGTTATTTATTATTTCACACAGAATAACCAGCACTCCGCATCCAATGGCACTCACAGGAGTTGATATATAAATAAAATTGCGCAGCCAACTCATCAAGGTTTACCTATTTGTCGGGCACGCAAATAATTTCTTTACTCTATAGCTAATCCATTTTTCCTGTTCAACACATGTATATATATGCAGAACAAAGCTAATAATAATATTTCTAGCAAACTATTATTTATTTCAACACGTGTGTATTTTTAACTAAGCGTATACATGATAAAAGAAATATTTTTATCATCAAAAATATTTATTCGACACATGTGTATTTTTAACTAAGCGTATACATGATAAAAGGAATATTTTTATCATCAAAAATATTTATTTGACACATGTGTATTTTTAACTAAGCGTATACATGATAAAAGGAATATTTTTATCATCAAAAATATTTATTCGACACATGTGTATTTTTAACTAAGCGTATACATGATAAAAGGAATATTTTTATCATCAAAAATATTTATTCGACACATGTGTATTTTTAACTAAGCGTATACATGATAAAAGGAATATTTTTATCATCAAAAATATTTATTCGATACATGTGTATTTTTAACACTTCTTATTCACTATAAAAATATAGTTTTCAATGTCGATTCATTTTATTTTTAAGAGATGATAACATTCAACACATGAACTTCAACTCAACGAATGAATTGCAATTCAACACATGAATATTCTATATAGTTTGTATATATATAAAAATGTGATTTTTATCGCTAAAGCCATTTGTTTAAATTCGAATAATATTCAACACATGAATTTCAACTCAACGAATGAATTGCAACTCAACACATGAATATTCGATATAGTTTGAATATATATAAAAATGTGATTTTTATCGCTAAAGCCATTTATTTAAATTCGAATAATATTCAACACATGAATTTCAACTCAACGAATGAATTGCAACTCAACACATGAATATTCGATATAGTTTGAATATATATAAAAATGTGATTTTTATCGCTAAAGCCATTTGTTTAAATTCGAATAATATTCAACACATGAATTTCAACTCAACGAATGAATTGCAACTCAACTCATGAATATTCGATATAGTTTGAATATATATAAAAATGTGATTTTTATCGCTAAAGCCATTTGTTTAAATTCGAATAATATTCAACACATGAATTTCAACTCAACGAATGAATTGCAACTCAACACATGAATATTCGATACAGTTTATGCAATTTATTTCAACGAATGAAAATTATTCTAACACATAAATATTTCAGAAAATTTCTGCAGCATAACGGCAGGGTAGTTAAAACCGGGACCGTCCCTAGTACGGCTCCTCGCTCTACCTTAAAAGCTCGCGGTTTTTGACAATGGGGATCATGCATCTAGTTCGCACGCAGGCGGCATGTTTTATTTTCAATTCCACAATCCTATTCTATTTTGTATCAACCACAAGAGGGTATTTTTCAATCACAAAGGTATTTTTCAACCATAATATCAACCACAAACAATTATTTCCAACCATTCGTCAAACATAAGCAATAAATATCGTCCATGGTCTGTGGACGAGGGGAGTATGTATATATATAATATAATAATTCACTTGCATTTCATCACAATTCAAAGCATATATGTTTCATTCAACGCTTGTATAATTTATACATCGCTAATATAACTTATACAACACATGTACATGAGGTATACAATGCGTATATAATTTACACTTCGCTTATATAATTTATACAACGCGATTTCATTCACACAAATAGTTTAGATTCCTCACAATGGTTATTGCGGTGCTAAAAATCGTAGGAAGGTCAGAAAAATCCGCGGCTTCTTCTAGAATGTAGAGAGCCTCCTTGCGGTCACGGTGTCTCCTGTTTCATCGAATTTCGTTAACATAGCAAAAAGATATGATTTTTACAAGTTTGCAATGCTTTAAAGTGTAAAAATCAGTTGAAAATGGTTTCAGCCGTATACCCTTTTCGATTTCGAAAACTAGGGTTGAACTTTTCGGCAAAACCACGAAGCTTTAGGACGAACGGCCAGCGCTGCGTCGAAGAGGAAGGAAAGAGCTTCCCAAAGCTACCCGAGATGATCAACTCGGTGGCCTCCAGAACCCACGGCGGCGGCGCAAAGTTCGGGGTTTCCCGACGCTATTACTCCCTCAATACTCAACGATAATTCTTGAAATTACTATGGATTTGAAGATCTCTGAACGCTCTTCAAAATGGATCTGAGTTTACTTGATTTCGTTGTGTGGTTGCGGAGAAATTTAAGAGAGAAGTTTCGGATCTCTTTTCCGCGTCGCGACAGGAAGACGATGGGGAAGATGAATTGTGATTGGTCGATCCCCTTTTTATTTTAATTTTTAATTTATTTAATTCCAAAAATACCCCCTTCCACAGACGACCTCGAAATCAAACCCAACGACTGTCGCCCCTAGCTAAATACCCCCATTCCGAACACAATGGGATATGTTTCGTTGGCCATTTCGACTGTTACAGTCAGTTATTTTTCAAATTAAAATATAAAACATTCGATATTTAATATAAACGTACATTTCAATTTGCCAGGGCCACAAACTGTATCGAAAAATTCCAGAAAAATTAATCTAGCTTTGTTTTGTTGATACGGTCCCAACAAAATCAGTTTCGTCGAATTCTGAGCTCGTTTGAAAAATGGCCAATTTTAGGTCGACCCTTTTTAACAGAATTTGACCAAACACGTTATCTTTTGCCCCGCTCACATACTAGCTTTAAAAAATTATGGAATTTGAAACTTAGCAATAATTTGACATCCCGGACCCAACAAAAGTGGTTTCGTCGAATTCCGAGGTCGTATGCAAAATCTCAATTTTCAAGGGCTATATATACTATATAGCGACCTTTCTGAAAATTTATTTGGCCATAACTTTTGATTTCCGTTATGAAATTTCGATTTTTCAGATTTGTTAGAAAGGTATTGATAAACAGATTTAAATATTTTCAGTTTCGTCAAAATCCGTTATATTTTCCACCCGTACAGTCAGACAAAGTTTGTATTCAAAATTTCAAACTGCCATACCATACCAAATTCTATATTTTCTTGAAATAGGCTATTTAAATTATTTAAATTCTTTGGTAATAACCTAATTTAAAAATTTTAAACTGGTTCACATTTTTCGGATTATTACAATCTCCCCCACTTAAAACTTTTCGTCCCCGAAAAGGAAATAACAGTTAAGCAGGAAATAAAATGTAAATGCAAAGTATTGTAAAGGTACCTTGCACCGGAGTTAGTCAGAGATGTCCACTCTGCATTTGGGATAGGCTTGTTTAATGCTTTCCTCAGTCTCTCAAGTACAGTCTCTAGGATCACTACTCCACTGCACTTTGACTAGATGAATCTTTTTCCTCCTTAGCTCTCTGGTTTCTTTGCCAACTATCTTTAATGGCTCTCTACTGAGTGCTAATCCTGGAGTTATGTCAATATCATGTTGCGCTGCTTCTTCCACAATAAGGTCGGGATCATGAACATGTTTTCTGAGTTGAGATATGTGGAACACATCATGTATACCCGGCAACCAATTAGGTAATGAAACCCTATATGCAAGAGTTCCAATCCGTTCAAGTATAGGAAAGGGACCAATAAATCTCGGTGTCAACTTCCCAGTCTTGCCAAATCTGATTACCCCTCGCATTGGAGAACCTCTTAAATAAACATAATCGCCAACGGCAAACGATATATCCCTTCTTCTCGCATCAGCATAACTTTTCTGTCGGCTCTGTGCGGTTTTCAATCTCTTCTTAATGAAATCGACTTTATCCGATGCTTCTTGAATCATATCGGGCCCTAACACTAGTCTGTTGCCAGGTTCTACCCAACATGCGGGAGATCTGCACGGTCTACCGTATAATGCTTCAAATGGAGACATTCCCAAACTTGCTTGATAGCTATTGTTGTAAGAGAATTCTGCTAAATGTAAGTGATCTTCTCATGAGCCTCCAAAATCTATAACGCAAGCGCGCAGTAAATCTTCTAGAATTCTATTCACCCGCTCAGTTTGGCCGTCTGTCTAAGGGTGATAAGAGGTGCTTAGATTCAATTTGGTTCCCAATTCTTCCTGGAATGCTTCCCAGAATTTGCTAGTAAATAGGGGATCTCTATCGCTGACTATATTGAGCGGCACTCCATAAAGTTTAACTATTTCTTTGAAGTAAATCTGTGCTAGACTTTGAGCCGTTCTGTTGGATCGGACAGGTATGAAATGGGCAGTCTTCGTGAAGTGATCTACGATTACCCATATACTATCGTTTCCTTTTCTAGTTCGAGGCAGGCCATCGATGAAATCCATCGAAATTTGTTCCCACTTCCATCCTGGAATTTCTAAGGGTTGTAATAATCCAGCTAATTTCTGCTGATCACTCTTAACTAGCTGACAAGTGGGGCATCTGCTAACATATAATGAGATATCTCTTTTCATCGCCTTCCACCAGAATGTGCGCTTGATATCGTTATACATTTTGCTCACACCGGGATGGATACTTAATTTGGACTTATGGCACTCATCAAGTATTTCTCTTTTTAGCTCGGAGATGTCGGGAACACAAATTCTTCCTTTTAATCTCAAAACCCCCTCACTATCCACTTGGAAGCTGGAGTCTATGCCTTCATTGATTCTTTTGATCATTACCTTTACAAAATTATCCTCCTTTTGAAGGGTTGAGATCCTGTCTATTAATGAAGACGTGATGACAAAACTGGCAATGATCTCATTCTTTCTGCTGAGCGCATCTGCTACAACATTGGCTTTCCCTGGAGTGTATAGAATTTCAAAATCGTATGCTGCAAGGAATTCTAACCAACGTTGTTGCCTCAGGTTTAAATCTTTCTGAGTGAACAGATATTTCAATGATTGATGATCGGTGTATAGTTCAAACTTCTCGCCCAATAAATAATGCCTCCAGATTCTTAAAGCAAACACGATAGCTAATAACTCAAGATCATGAGTTGCATAGTTTCTCTCATGCGGCTTTAGTTGACGGCTGGCATAAGCGATCACTTGGCCTTTTTGCATTAACACTGCGCCTAGCCCTCTAATAGAAGCATCTGTCCATACAGTCAAGTCTTGATTACCTTCTATTATGGTCAATACTGGAGCTGTTGTCAACTTCAGTTTCAGCTCCTGGAAAGCTTCTTCACATTCGGGTGTCCATTTGAATTTCTCATGCTTCTTTGTAAGCTTTGTCAATACGCCAGATATCTTTGAAAAATCCTGAACGAATTTCCGATAGTAACTAGCCAATCCAAGGAAACTTCGAACTTATGTGGGAGTAGTAGGTTGTTTCCAGTTCTGAATCGCTGTAATTTTTCTTGGGTCTACAGCAATTCCTTCTTTTGATACGACATGGCCTAGGAATTTAACTTCATTCTGCCAGAAGACACATTTAGAAAATTTAGCTTTCAAGACATTTCTCCTTAGAATTTTCAACACTTGTTCTAAATGTTTTGCATGCTCATCTTCCGTCTTGGAGTAGATTAAAATGTCATCGATGAAGACTAGAACAAATTTATTCAATACACCACGGAACACTCTGTTCATAAGATCGACGAAGTATGCCGGAGCGTTACACAAGCCGAACGGCATTACTAACCATTCGTAGAATAAATCGGGACCCCTGAAGGCTGTTAAAGGAACACAGTCTTCGGCTATACGCAATTGGTGGAAACCTGTAGCTAGGTCCATTCTGGAGAATATTGTTGCTCCATTTAATTGATCTAACAAATCATCAATTCGGGGCAAGGGATATTTGTTCTTCAGTGTCTGCTTATTGAGATCTCGGTAATCAACGCAAAGTCTTAGAGTACCGTCTGATTTCGGGACAAATACTACTGCTGCTCCCCATGCTGAAAAGCTCGGTCTGATTAGACCTTTCCAAAGCAATTCTCGGGTTTGACTACTTAGCTCTTCTTTTTCTTTCGGGGCCATTCTTCTTATTGGATGTACTACTGGTCGGGCGTTAGGAATTAAATCTATTCTAAATTCAATTTCTCTTTGCGGCGGTAAGTTTTCTACTTCTTCAAACACATCCGCATAGTTTTTAACGACTGGTATCTTTTCTATTGAAGGGGGAGTAATTTCTAAAGAAGACCAAAATTCTGTTCTACTAATTTCTGAGCCATGACATGGTATAGTGATATGCCCAAGTTTTGTTTTAACTTTCACGATTCTTTCTGCGCATCTAACTTTGGCCTTATATTTTGTTAACCATTCCAAACCGAGAATAACATCGAATTCCGATAAATCCGTAACAATTAAGTGGATGGGAAACTTGTAACATGAATAAGAGATAGGCACTCTGCAGTATAAACTGAGACTAACAGAACCTCCTATCGGGTTTTGAACTTTAATTGGTTCTTTTAGGATTCTTTGTTTCAATTTTAACTTGTGATCAAGGTTACCAGAAATGAAGCTACGTGATGCACCGGTATCAAAAAGTACAGAAACAGGAATATTTTTAATGGTAAGGGTACCTCCCAAGACGTCGGGTTTACCTGATCCATCGGTGGTAGCTGGCGGGATCTTCCCGTCATAGACATGAGCCACTTGTGCGCTCTTCTTCAAAGGACAATTCTTGCTATAGTGCCCCTTCTTATGGCAGTTGTAGCATTCGGCTGAGTCATTTGCCTTTGGCTTCCTCGGGGCTTTGCATACATTAGAAAAGTGACCTGGCTTCCCGCAGTTGTAACAATTTCCTTTCGGGATCTTTGCAGGTTTCTGAGTAGCGGCCGCGGTAATGCTAGATTCGGGTTGATCTGCTGAAGCCTTGCGCTTATTCCCAGCTTGGCTTTTAGCGCGGTCTTGGCTAGCATGCCTCTCATCCATGTCTTCGTAATTGCAAGCCATCTCTACTAGTTCTGTAAAGGAGAGTTTGATGTTGCTCATAGCTCTATCATGGTACTTGCGCTTCAGCCCAAATATGAACCTCTTGTTCTTTGCTTTGTTGGTCAAAATCAACTCTGGAGCATAGCGCGATAACTGAGTGAACTTATTTAGATAATCCTGAATAGAGAGATCCCCTTGCTGGAGATTAGCAAACTGCTCTCGCATCCTCTCTAGAGCCTGTTCCGGTACAAACTTCTCATTGAACATAGCTTTGAATTGTTCCCAAGTTCTGACAGTACCAGCTGCATCCTCTGAGGTAATGGCATCCCACCGCAGCTCTGCTTCCTCTTGAAGGAGCCAAATGCAGAGTCGGGCTTTGTTGTTAGTTCCCATACCCATGCCTTCAAAGATTTTCTCACAGGTTTTCAGCCAAGCTATAGCCTCGGTCACTGTGCCAGTGCCAGTAAAAGGTTTTCCCCCAAGATTTCTGTACCTCTTTGCTACTTTATCTAGCTCAAAGTCTTCTGGTGCTGGTGGCTGAACAATAGGGCCTTCCACTACTACGGGGATATTCCCCCGTCCTCCTGCTGCATCTCCTCGGCCTCCACGGCCTCCTCTAGCTGCTGCTCCTCGCGTAGCCATCTAAGAGAACTGTATAAGCAAGAAAAGAGTCAAGCTCACAGATTTGATAATTTTCATAAATGATAAAACAAGGGAATACAAGGAAAGATAATGATGATGTACTGATCAAATTGTTTTGCTAATCTGCTTAGCTCATTCTAGGACATTGCTAATCCTATCTCTAATGAGCTACTCGCATTAGAACACTACTGATTCTATTCTGACGAGGTATTTAATGTGTTAGATCCCAGAACTAAGGTTAACCAAAGCTCTGATACCAACTGTGACGATCCCAAAATCCGAGGGGCGGTATTAAGGATAATCATTAGGAAATAACACATTAATCATCATAGCAGAGTACAGATAATAGCAGAAACAATAAATAAAATAATTTTACATGGATATGACAGCGGAATCACAACATGTAGGAATATCAGAATAGCATAACGTGGGATATACTTAGTAAATAAAAAGGAAAGTGATCAGTCATCATCGCCAGAGGCGGAATACATACATGCAGTGAGACATAATAAGGGTATCAGTCTACATCGCCGAAGGCGGAATACATATACATATAGTGAGAAATACGGAAAGTAAATCAGTCTGCATCGCCAGTGGCGGAATCATAATATAAATACAGTAATGGCGGAAAATGTCAAAGTCATCTCTGTGAAGTCAGCCTCGCCATGAGCCAAAAATGCACTCTATGCAGCAGTGCAGAGCCAAAAACAACCTGTCACCTGTGTATTAGGCCGCCCATGTGAAAATAAGGGCACCCGCGTTTGCAAAGTGAAACAAACAACGAGTCAGTCATGGGGACTGGTATAAGGAATCTATTTAACAGTTAAACAACAGTAATAGCAAATCATAGGACCACGCCACTTTCGCGGAACGGGTTTACTCCAGTGATTGCTAGTGCATTTAAAATAAAGTAAGTTCTTTTAAAACAATCGCAATGCTTTTAGAAAGAATGAAGCCATTATAAGACTCAGGTCCCATCACACAATGCAACGCAAGCCGGAGGATAGAGTTTTACCTTATAATAGCCAAATATGCTTGATACGTATAAAGAGAAATCATTTGATATTATTACTAGTGCATATATGTTTCAAAAATGAATAGCATCATAAATATCAATCATAGACGGCATAAGTGCCCCATACCACTATGTCGCCATACTAGTTCTACAATCAAGTCCGTTATTTCGTATTGGAAATTGGATTTCCGTCATGAGTCGAGGCAAGGGGCAAGCTCCTCTCCGCTTTGAGACACTCTAGCAAATGCCTCAGGACTACGCACACTGGGTATCTTGGATCTTCAGGGTCGGTCCTCACTTACGTTAGAGGATTAATTATGCCTGAACACACGTTTCCCGGTCCTTACAGACCTATAATCGAGGCGCCTCGCATTCCAACAACCACAAAGGTGAAAAGTAGATATATATGTCAGGGCTGGTAAGTCACTGACACCACCATAGCTAGAAAGAAACGTCGTGCTCTCCCTGCAGTCCGTATCCCGTTTTTAACTCATACCGGGGTGTGAGGTTCGCGAATCTACGAAATACACAAAGCTAGGCTACGTAGACCTTGCTTTGATCATCCACAAGACTTTGCTTTGCAACAGAAGCCTTGATCACAGCATCTTGGCATGCCACATAGGCGGTCCACTCCATACGATTGATTTCCATCGATATATAACCTCTAAGCTCGTACGTCTCAGAGAAGGGCGTTAAGCAAAAGAATAAATTCTTCGCCGCCAAACAGATATATATTTAACAGAGATCAATCAGTATAGAACAAAATCCGATGTCAGACACATAGTCCATTTACAAGTCCGTTCTGGGTCTGAACGAAACCGGAGGCGTCAAATTCCTCGTATATCCGTCCAATCAGCACATACGTTCAAACGGCTACTACTTCCGTCCCTTTCCGGTAGCTACTCCGGTCAGGAACCTCAGTAGCGCCCATCTAACCGATATGAAGATCGTCGGTCTTGAATCGTCTTTGCATTTTCCAATTCGAATCGCTCGATAAATTATTTGAAATGAGGGTTAGCTCGGCCTTTTCAAATAATTCACGTCATTAGAATTTAAATCGATTCATTTTATGGTTATATTATTCGACATCCATCTTTCGGTTCTTTAGTGTTATTTTCATGTCATACACATACAACCATCAAATATCAAACAATTCAAGCCCATTTGGTTTATTCTCAATCAATATTGCTTATAATATTTTATAACGATTTTTCGCCATTTTTATTTATTTAAAAATGGCCATATTTAATTAAACGACGTTTCAGGTCGTGCCGTGGCACTGGCGCTGTTTTTCCCTAAATTTGTTTTACACATGTCGGAAAATCTAACCGTTGGATTTCTACAAAGTCTATATCAGTGGGAAGATGTTCCCAAAGCGAACCCAACGGTTCCAGTTTCGTGAGAATCCGACGGTCGGATCTTCCACACTAGTCGTTTGAAGTTACGGTTTCAAAATTCAAACTGCAGCGTTGTTATTCGATTTAATTTAATTATATTTATATATAAATATAAACGATTCTGGCACTGTTTTTCTTCAGATTTGAATTAAACATTCTGGACAATCCAACCGTTGGATTTTTACAAGGTTGGTGCCGTTGGAAAGATATTTCCAAGGCGAACCCAGCGGTTGCGGTTTCGGGAAAATCCGATGGTCGGATTTCTCGCACTAATCGTTTCAAATTTCGATTTCGAAACGCGAACTGCACGGCCTCTATTCCTTTTAATTATATTTATATTTATATATATATATATAAATATAGTTCATTCTATAATTTCAACTATAGTTCATTTTATATTTTCAACTTCGTTTTCACTTCAAATATTTCACTAACGCCTTAATATTTCGAAAAATTTCGCCATAACCTCCTTTGTACGGGGAGGGGTTTGGAAATTTATTGGGCCGTATTAGGTACCCAATAAATCCTAAAAAGCATTCATATATTTATAGTGATATATTCTGGTGTTTACGGGGGAGCATGTACTGATAATCACTCCAGAGAATAAATTCCCGTCACCCCGTTTCCGTGTGGAAATAAATAGTCCATGTGCCGTATCTAATAACTAGAGCGACGTGATTATTGTCAACTCCAGACCCGTGTGGGGTTTTTATTAATCTGGCAATTTATCGTTATAATTTATATAGTCCATATCAGTCATCAGTTCAACCTGTAGTACATAGTCATCGCCATACAAGCCTCTTGCTTGTATGGTAAATCTTCCACCTCGTCACACAAGCTCCAATTGCTTATGTGGAATATGATGAAGTATGCCTATCGTCAAGAAGTATGCCATGTAGTGTAGTTCAAAATTAATTGTTACTATCCTATGGCGTTGTTTATTATTTCACACAGAATAACCAGCACTCCGCATCCAATGGCACTCACAGGAATTGATATATAAATAAAATTGCGCAGCCAACTCATCAAGGTTTACTTATTTGTCGGGCATGCAAATAATTTCTTTACTCTACAGCTAATCCATTTTTCCTGTTCAACACATGTATATATATGCAGAACAAAGCTAATAATAATATTTCTAGCAAACTATTATTTATTTCAACACGTGTGTATTTTTAACTAAGCGTATACATGATAAAAGGAATATTTTTATCATCAAAAATATTTATTCGACACATGTGTATTTTTAACTAAGCGTATACATGATAAAAGGAATATTTTTATCATCAAAAATATTTATTCGACACATGTGTATTTTTAACTAAGCGTATACATGATAAAAGGAATAGTTTTATCATCAAAAATATTTATTCGACACATGTGTATTTTTAACTAAGCGTATACATGATAAAAGGAATATTTTTATCATTAAAAATATTTATTCGACACATGTGTATTTTTAACTAAGCGTATACATGATAAAAGGAATATTTTTATCATCAAAAATATTTATTCGATACATGTGTATTTTTAACACTTCTTATTCACTATAAAAATATAGTTTTCATTGTCGATTCATTTTATTTTTAAGAGATGATAACATTCAACACATGAACTTCAACTCAACGAATGAATTGCAATTCAACACATGAATATTCTATATAGTTTGTATATATATAAAAATGTGATTTTTATCGCTAAAGCCATTTTCTTAAATTCGAATAATATTCAACACATGAATTTCAACTCAACGAATGAATTGCAACTCAACACATGAATATTCGATATAGTTTGAATATATATAAAAATGTGATTTTTATCGCTAAAGCCATTTGTTTAAATTCGAATAATATTCAACACATGAATTTCAACTCAACGAATGAATTGCAACTCAACACATGAATATTCGATATAGTTTGAATATATATAAAAATGTGATTTTTATCACTAAAGCCATTTGTTTAAATTCGAATAATATTCAACACATGAATTTCAACTCAACGAATGAATTGCAACTCAACACATGAATATTCGATATAGTTTGAATATATATAAAAATGTGATTTTTATCGCTAAAGCCATTTGTTTAAATTCGAATAATATTCAACACATGAATTTCAACTCAACGAATGAATTGCAACTCAACACATGAATATTCGATATAGTTTATGCAATTTATTTCAACGAATGAAAATTATTCTAACACATAAATATTTCAGAAAATTTCGGCAGCATAACGGCAGGGTAGTTAAAACCGGGACCGTCCCTAGTACGGCTCCTCGCTCTACCTTAAAACTTCACGGTTTTTGACAATAGGGATCATGCATCTAGTTCGCACGCAGGCGGCATGTTTTATTTTCAATTCCACAATCCTATTCTATTTTGTTTCAACCACAAGAGGGTATTTTTCAACCACAAAGGTATTTTTCAACCATAATATCAACCACAAACAATTATTTCCAACCATTCGTCATACCATATAATATCACGTCAAACACAAGCAATAAATATCGTCCATGGTCTGTGGACGAGGGGAGTATGTATATATATATATAATATAATAATTCACTTGCATTTCATCACAATTCAAAGCATATATGTTTCATTCAACGCTTGTATAATTTATACATCGCTAATATAACTTATACAACACATGTACATGAGGTATACAATGCGTATATAATTTACACTTCGCTTATATAATTTATACAACGCGATTTCATTCACACAAATAGTTTAGATTCCTCACATTGGTTATTGCGGTGCTAAAAATCGTAGGAAGGTCAGAAAAATCCGCGGCTTCTTCTAGAATGTAGAGAGCCTCCTTGCGGTCACGGTGTCTCCTGTTTCATCGAATTTCATTAACATAGCAAAAAGATATGATTTTTACAAGTTTGCAACGCTTTAAAGTGTAAAAATCAGTTGAAAATGGTTTCAGCCGTATACCCTTTTCGATTTCGAAAACTAGGGTTGAACTTTTCGGCAAAACCACGAAGCTTTAGGACGAACGGCCAGCGCTGCGTCGAAGAGGAAGGAAAGAGCTTCCCAAAGCTACCCGAGATGATCAACTCGGTGGCCTCCAGAACCCACGGCGGCGGCGCAAAGTTCGGGGTTTCCCGACGCTATTACTCCCTCAATACTCAACGATAATTCTTGAAATTACTATGGATTTGAAGATCTCTGAACGCTCTTCAAAATGGATCTGAGTTTGCTTGATTTCGTTGTGTGGTTGCGGAGAAATTTAAGAGAGAAGTTTCGGATCTCTTTTCCGCGTCGCGACAGGAAGACGATGGGGAAGATGAATTGTGATTGGTCGATCCCCTTTTTATTTTAATTTTTAATTTATTTAATTCCAAAAATACCCCCTTCCACAGACGACCTCGAAATCAAACCCAACGACTGTCGCTCCTAGCTAAATACCCCCATTCCGAACACAATGGGATATGTTTCGTTGGCCATTTCGACTGTTACAGTCAGTTATTTTTCAAATTAAAATATAAAACATTCGATATTTAATTTAAACGTACATTTCAATTTGCCAGGGCCACAAACTGTATCGAAAAATTCCAAAAAAATTAATCTAGCTTTGTTTTGTCGATACGGTCCCAACAAAATCAGTTTCGTCGAATTCTGAGCTCGTTTGAAAAATGGCCAATTTTAGGTCGACCCTTTTTAACAGAATTTGACCAAACACGTTATCTTTTGCCCCGCTCACATACTAGCTTCAAAAATTATGAAATTTGAAACTTAGCAATAATTTGACATCCCGGACCCAACAAAAGTGGTTTCGTCGAATTCCTAGGTCGTATGCAAAATCTCAATTTTCAAGGGCTATATATACTATATAGCGACCTTTCTGAAAATTCATTTGGCCATAACTTTTGATTTCTGTTATGAAATTTCGATTTTTCAGATTCATTAGAAAGGTATTGATAAACAGATTTAAATATTTTCAGTTTCGTCAAAATCCGTTATATTTTCCACCCGGTACAGTCAGACAAAGTTTGTATTCAAAATTTCAAACTGCCATACCATACCAAATTCTATATTTTCTTGAAATAGGCTATTTAAATTATTCAAATTCTTTGGTAATAACCTAATTTAAAAATTTTAAACTGGTTCACATTTTCCGGGTTATTACAGTAAACAAGTGAAAGAGTTGCTTGAGAAAGGGTTCATAAGAAGAAGCATCTCGAAGTGGGGTGCTCCTGTTGTTTTTGCTACAAAGGCTATTGGTTCGCTTAGATTGTGCATAGACTATAGGGAGCTGAATAAGCTCACGAAGAAGAACAGACACCCATTGCCGAGGATAGATGACTTGTTCGATTAATTGGTTGGTGCTTCGGTTTTCTCACAGTTGGACTTAGCTACAGGATTTCATCAGTTGAGGGTAGCTGAGGATAGTATAGATAAGACTGCTTATAGGACTCCCGACGGTTTCTTTGAATGGCTCGTCATGCCTTTTGGTTTAACTAATGCACCCGCATATTTCGTAGACTTGATGAGTAGAGTGTTTAGGGAGTTTCTAAACAAGTTCGTGGTGATCTTTGTGGATGATATCTTGATATTCTCTAGAAGTGAGGAAGAGCATGCCCTACATCTTAGGAAGGTCTTAGAGAACCTTCGAGCACATCAACTCAAAGCTAAGTTCTCCAAATGTCATTTTTGGAGAAAGGAAGTGAGGTTCTTAGGGCACATGGTCTCCAAGGAAAGGATAGCTGTGGATCTCACGAAGGTGGTAGCAATCCAAGATTGGAAGATTCCTAATAATGCTACAGAAGTAAGAAGTTTTCTTGGTTTGGCGGGCTATTATAGAAAGTTCATCAAGGACTTTGCTAAGACATCAGCCCCACTTACATGGTTGACGAAAAATAATTTGACCTTTTCTTAGGATGTTGACTGTGACGATGCTTTCCAACGTTTGAAGAGGGTATTGATGACAGCTCCAGTTTTAGTTTTGCCTAATGGGTGTAAACCCGTTCACAGTGTATACCGATGCTTGCGGCACAGGGCTTGGCGCAGTTTTGATGCAAGAGGGAAGGGTGATATGCTATGGTAGAAGGCAGTTAAAGGCCCATGAGAAGAATTACCCTACCCACGACTTAGAGTTAGCTGCCATAGTTTTTGCGCTTAAGTCTTGGCGTCACTATTTGCTTGGAGAGAGGTTTGAGTTGTATACAGACCATAAGTCACTAAAGTACTTGTTCTCCCAAAAATATTTCAACTTAAGGCAACAAAGGTGGATGGAGTTCTTAGCATCCTACGATTTTGAGATTGCATATACCCCTGGCAAAGGTAACGTTATAGCTGATGCCTTAAGTAGAAAGAGGTTGACTTTGAATCCTTTGTTTGTCGAGCAGCAGAGTTTAGAGCATATCTCTACCTTTGACTTTAGACCCTCTATCGAATATGTACCCGGTTTGTTGGCATCATTAGAGGTGCTACCTACGCTTTTGGGTCAGACAGGTGCAGCACAACGAGATGACCCACAACTAATAGAGATAGAAGATAAGCTCATAAGAGGGGAGTCTTCGAGCCATCTTAGTAGGTATACTATAGATGATAAAGGTTGGTTGCATAGAGATGGGAGACTTTGCGTATCACGAGACGAGGGTTTGAGAAGGACAATCCTTGAAGAAGCACATCGTTCTAAGATGACCACACATCCCGGTGGTGACAAGATGTATAGGGACATGAAGCGGGTTTTCTTTTGTGTAACAACCCGTATTTTCAATAACCTATTATAACATAAATGGAGGCAGAATTAAACTGTAAAATCTGAATCAAGGGAAACGGGCTATGCCATTGCGTTTGTCTCGGAAAAATACGCGAAATAGAGTCCGAGTTTTCGAAAATCGGAGTCCGTATGACCAAGATATGGCCTCGCGAAGTTTCACGAAAAATTCCCAAATTAAAGTATACTTAATTAAGTGAAATGGGTTGCGCAGAGAAATATATATATATTGATATATATATATATATATATATATAATTGAAAATTAAATAAATAAATATGCAAAAATGTTCAAAACAGCGAATTGGGAGAGGGGAATAACCGAACCGGCCGATTTTTGAGGTCGACCCGAGCTCGCTGGGTCGACTAGGGGTTAATCCAGGGTGTTTGGCTATCAACACGTGGGTCGATTCGCTCAAATGCAGATTTTGCATTTGGATGGTTCTCATGGTTCATCTTTAATCTAAAGGCCCTAGATGTTTCCTACACTTGACTTCTTCCCCAAGACATGCTTTGATGGCTTGGATTGAATCTAGGTTTAATCCTATGGCCTAAAACACTTGCCTAATCTATAAATAAGACCCTAACCTATCCTAAATCCTCATTATTCATTCATGCAACTAAACTATGGCAAAATTTTACCTCTCATGGCCTCCACTCTCTTCATAAAATTTCTAAATGGTTTCTATGAGAGATTTTCCATGCATACAAGTGTTTTCAAGCTTGTATGAGTGTCATTAGCTTGCATTCAAGTCAAGTTTCTATCTTTGCATCATAAAGCAAGGGTTTTGATCATTTTGGCTCAAGGGTTTTTATGTTAGAGCTTGCATTTTGGGTCTATTTGATTGCATAAGGGCTTTGTCATATCTTTTGTGCCTTCATAGCAATGTAAGCCCTTTCCCTACTCTTAGATATTAACTATGAAGTTAAATGTTCATGTTGCAAGTTTGGGTTTGATCATTGAGTATGATACATGCTATCATGTCATGCAAGTTTATGAAGTCATTATCTTGATCTTGTGAGCTAAAAGCTACAACCTTTATGTTGAAATGTTGCATTAGGCAACATGAGAACCCTCATAACCTTTATGTCAACTTGCATATGAAGTCATAACCCTTATATGATGATATATGCGAGTTACTAGTCATCATTCCATATCTTTTGTCACCATGATTCGCTTATGTGCCAAGTTTGGGTTTATGCATGTTTTGAGGCTTAAGAATGTAACATGCAAGTTAATGAACACATTTGTGCCTCATTTGCCACCATGATTAACTTGTGGCTTAATATCCATTTTTGTCATGCCTTTGCCAAGTCTCTTCTTTTAATCCATTACGTTGTCGCGAACGTATATGCGAGTTTAAAAGCGTTGGGTTATGTTATGGGTAATTTCTAATGACATGAAAATACAACTTGAAAACATGACTTGAAATATAACATGGAAGTTGACATGTAAGTATGCATAAAAACATAAGCTTGAGAATTTACCTATTAAGTTAGGTCTACCCTTTGGGAATTTACCTATTAAGTTAGGTCTACCCAAATTCTTGAAAACTTGTAACATGTTTTGGGAAACATGATGGACATGACACTTAGATAATATAAGTGTGGCCAACTCGAGGTTGGGTTGAGTTTGCAACGTAAAACTACCCGGAACCGACCGGCCTAACTAGTAGTTGCAAACAATAGGACCCAATGTGAGAAGTTGGTCATGTTGTGCTTGAACCCGAGGTTAGACCAAGTTGTGGTGTAAAGCTACCCGGAACCGACCGGCTTAACTAGTAACCACAACAAAGTCTAATGTGAGAGGTGAAGGTGCATTAAGTAATTAATGCCACATGATAGGGTTAAGTTAATTTGATTAATGACTCTTAACCAAATATGACATGGACAAATGGGTTAAGTAATTTGATTAGGCTAATGATACTTAACAAAACATGACAAGGTTGGGTAGGTTAAGTAACTTGATTTGCCTAATGACACTTAACCATTTTTATATGACTAGTGGATGGGGTTAAGTTAACCAACACTTAATCAATCCAACGCGATAACTTGGTAAGGTTAAGTAAGTTTTCTTAATGACGCTTAACCGAAAAATACGGTTAACGAATGGGGTTAAGATTAGACTCAACTAGTCTAAACATGGAAATCGGATGGGGTTAAGTTAGCCTAGTCTTAATTAATCCCACTTGGTAGTTTAATGGGGTTAAGTTAAACACTTAACTAATCTAAACATGATGAATTGATGTGGTTAAGTGACCTATACTTATCCAATCTAACTCGTTAATTTATTGTGGTTATGTTAACCAATACTTATCCAATATAACGTGAAAACATGATAAAGCTAAGTCACGAATCGCTTGAATACACTTGACCGATTTGACTAAGTAAATTGATAGGGTCAAGTTAATATATACTTAACCAATCTAGAATGATAATTGGACGAGGTTAAGTCGTGAATTGCTTAATATACTTAACCAACTTGAGCATGGTTTGTAGGGTTAAGCCTTGAACTTGGATACTTAGCCAATTTTGATAGGATTTGTAGACGGGTTAATTCATGAACTTAAGTGACACTTAATCCATTATGTAAACCCTAGTTCTGAGGATTAGGTGGATAACCGTAGTTAACAAGGATAACGGGAACAATGCTAAATGGTAAACCTTAGTTGAAGAATAACTAAGTAATGATTCTTAGTCAAGGAAATTTAGACCAGTTCATAGATAGATGAGTAACCTGATACGGTAGGTCATCGTTTAAGTATACGAGTAGGAGCAAGTATCTGATTTAGATAAAGGCTCCAGCGAACTGGGTAACGAAGCAGCGGCTTCGGGGAACGTGAGGATATTCTTGGTATCCCTCTATGAGCTGCCAGGTGATTATACTAGGCTCATGAGAGGTTAAGGTCTGCGTTAGAAGAACCAAGAGTATGCCTTGGTTGCTATACGAGCGACCTAAAGACGGGGATGGATAGGGGATAGTCGACGATACACGGTCGTACCCTAGATAGCATTTCGTCAGGCTACCTACCATCTTTGGTCAAGCGTGTACGTACGGAAAGGCAGAGAACACCCAAAAGACCATAATTGCTATCTAATTATGGTTGCGGTAAGGCTTGGATGTGGGTTGGCCAGTGTTGTGTTCTCATACAGGATTTATCCTGTCTTGTCTTTCACTAGTTGAGGGAGTGGTCTCGTGGGACCATAGCCACGTATAAGAAAAACAGACCTTAGCATCTGCATCGGCAGATAAATCGAAAGCTCCCGACCGAGTCCTATATTTCTTGATTTGCCCTGTGACAGGACTCGGATGGCACAATGTGATACATGTGCATACAGTCATGGAAAAGCGATTCACGATGAATGCGTGGGAAAAAGGGCGCGGTTGGCGGTTAGCGTAATCCCTAGTGGCCCTAGGTGGTTGAACCCAAACCGAGATACGAAAACGTGCAATAGGTAAGCATAATCCCTAGCAGCCCTAGGTAGCATAAGTCCATGTTGTACAAACAATAATTCATGTTGGAAGACCCTAGCTAGGTTTAGGGTAACAGTCCAAACCGATCTTAAGGATCATGGAACTATGTTAAAGTAATATAGAATCTCATGGGAAAGCCCGTATGGTCTACGGCAAGGGACTGAACATTTACATGGAATAAAACATACAAGTTGAGTAACCTATATATGCGATATATTAGGTTGACATGGACCATTACACGACTTTTGAGTGAGGGTCATTCTTGGTTAACACATGACACGGTGGGGATACTAGTACGGTAGGTGCAGAGCTAAAATACAGGATAAATATCACGGGGCGTTATACGTGACAGATATCTTGGGGATATTATACTTGATAGAAACCTGACGATGTGATACCTTGTTTTATCTTGACATCGTAATTTATCATGACACCTTAGTTTATCTGAGTTCAGTAGTTCATCCTGTTATTTTGATTTAGCTTATCTATCTTGTTATCATGCTTATGTACATCTCAGTTTCTCATGTCAGTTAACTTTACTAGTTTTTATGCTAATAGTAGATAGGGCTTACTCAGTCTTTTTGACTGACCCGTTTTGTTTCGCCTCTTTTCTTCCGTTCCCCCCCCAAGGTTACATGGAGGAAATACTGTTGTTTAGTTCGGACTTCTTCTGCTTGAAGGTCATCATGGATGGCTTGGACTTTTCTTGGCTAATGGCTACTTTACTGTTTTTACTTGGGGAATAATTTATGAAAATGTCTTTATGCTTCTTTACTATTGCAAGACAGGTTTTGATGTACTCTGATGTAAAAGGCTTTAGACCTTATTTATTCATGTTATGAAAGTTTGATTTTACTTCCGCTATTTTTATATGTTCTGTCTTGTGATATTTCTGTGCATGTTTACCAATAATGCCCCTCTAAAGCTAGTGCATTCCTTTGCGAGTGACCCTAGCGGAGGCCGGGTGTTACATTTTGGGTCTAAATGAAGAAGGATGTGGCTGAGTTCGTTTCTAAATGCTTGGTGTGCCAGCAAGTCAAGGCTGAGAAAAACAAGCCTGGTGGTTTGCTTCACCCTTTAGAGGTTCCACAGTGGAAATGGGAAAGTGTTTGCAAGGATTTTGTCGACGGGTTGCCGATGTCAAGGAAGGGTAATACGTGGATTTGGGTAGTAGTAGATAGACTTACCAAGAGCACCCATTTCATTAGCGTTAAGAGTAAAAGAACAGCGGCATGGTTAGCATCTGTTTATCTCAGAGAGATAGTTTGTCTACACGACATACCTTATAGTATCATAAGCGATCGAGATCCCATTTTTACTAGTTAGTTTTGGAAGATCTTGCAAGAGGCGATAGGAATGCAATTGTGTTTGAGCACCGCTTATCACCCTCAGACGGATGGACAAATAGAAAGGGTGAATCGGATTCTAGAAGATCTTTTGAGATTATGCATCTTGGACTTTGGAGGGACATGGGAGGAACATCTTCCATTAGTAGAGTTCGCCTACAACAACAGCTATTAGACTAGTATTGGCATGGCACCTTTTGAAGCTCTATATGGATGACCTTGCCAATCAAAGACGTGTTGGTGGGAGTCTACAAATAAGATTTTTCTTGGGCCTGAAATGGTTAGGGAAACTTCAGAGAAGATAGACTTGATTCGAAGATGCATGAAGACGGCACAAGACCGGCAAAAGTTATACGTTGATAAGAGAAGAACCGATCTTGAGTTCGATGTTGGAGACATGGTTTTTATTAAAGTGTCACCATTGAGGAATGTAGTTCGTTTTAGATCTGTAGGGAAATTGGCACCAAGGTTCGTAGGGCCATTCCCCATTACAGAAAGAATTGGACAGATGGCCTACAGAGTGAAGCTGCCTGAGAAGCTTAGTGGTGTTCATGACGTATTTCACGCGTCGCATTTGAGGAAGTGTTTACACGATACCGCGAAAGTAGTAGAGCCGAGCATGCTTAGAGAAGTGGAAGTAAAGCAAGATGCCATGGTTAGACGAGTTCCTACGTGCATCCTTGGATCGGAGGTCAAGAAATTATGCAACCGAGAGGCCAAGTTGGTTAAAGTCCAGTGGGGAAATGATCAAGGAGACGCGACTTGGGAGACTGAAGACAAGATACGTGCGTCGTACCCTTTCCTTTTTGAGGGTATGTTCTTAACTTCTCCTTTTTCTACCACTTTGTTTATACTTATTCTATCGTTTAGTGTATCCTTTCGATTATATCTTCGACCCTTAGGTAGAAAATCCTATGGTTGTAAACATGTGTTTGAGACATATTACGTTTGGTAGATGCAAGTGGATGTAAGTGTTTGCTAGCAGTTTCTTGTGGATGCATTTACACACACATTAGGCACTAGATCGGCTCAATATTTTCATATTGCACATGAATGAGTGTGCATATTTAAGTTAATGGATGTATATCGAATGTGTTATCATATGGATGCTTCATTTGAATGAATGGTTGTGCACTCATATAGAAATGATATGTATCATTAGAATTCTTTTGCATACATAATGGATGCATGACATTATCATGTTTCACATTACTAAGGTCAACTGAATCAGTAGACCGCCTGATCTTTGCATTAGATAGGGGACATATACACACACTTTTGCATATGTTCATATAACATTATAATTTTTTAAGGACAGTGGATGCTTGTGATGATGGATGAGTAGATGGTTGATGGATGGTAGGATACATTCTTCTTAACTTGAAGATTTCGGGGATAAAATCCTTTAAGGAGGGGAAGAATGTAACACCCCGTAATTTCAAAACATGACATAAGGGATAATTAAAGAATACTTAATTTTTATAAGAAGAATTCAGGGAAACGAGCTGCGCCACTACGTTCATCTCGGAGTTCTGCTTGGAATAGAGTCCGAGTTAGCATAAATCGGATATCATATGAAGAAGTTATGAAGCTTAGAAGATTTTTGTTTAAAGTAGAATTTATTTAAATAATAATTAAAAATAAAAAAAATCCAAAATTCGAAATCAGCGAAAAGGGCTGAGCGGGAAAATTCCCGCTCGTGGGTGTCGACCCCCCAGGGGGTGTCGACCCGCATCTGCCCAGAACTGGCCGATGTGTTTTGGTGGTCTAGGGTTGATGTGTCCTTCTGGGATTTGCTGGATGACATGTTTTTCTGGTTTGGATGGTTCATATGGTTCCTAGTCTAATCTAAAGGTCCTAATACACCTAGTACTCCTATAAATAGACACCTAAACCTAATCCTGATTTCATTACACTAATCCATGGCGCCTCCATGCTGCTCAAATCTAAATTAACCTAGCCATTCTTCTCCACCAAAGCAAATAAGAATAAGAGTATTCAAATTGGAAGATAAGAATTAAATTCTACAACAACGGTTTAGCTAATCAAATTAGAAGATCATATCTACATCAATCAAGTAGAGATTATTCAAGATCCGAATTGCTTCAACAACGCCTAATTTTCTAAGAATCCTATCGCTGTGAGTCTATGTTACTTTCACATACAATTGAATTTAAATAGTAATTATGATAGGATTGTGAATTGCATTTAATGAATATGCCTGTGACTGAGATGAATCTTATCAAGTTTGTAAATCATTATCCTTTAAATTCATACCCATAAATCTGCCATATGCCTTTCTGGTCCAGTTTATCGTTATATGCCTGTTTATATTTCATATGCATTTTCTTATGTTTACACCAATTTTGATGTTTATTCTCTTCTCCTCTTCTTTTCCTTTTTTTATGAGATTAGGCTAACTTCGATCCTAACATATTGCGTTGAGATTTGCGTACGAATAACGTTTGAACGATTGGCAAAAGTTTGGGGAAATTTGTAATAAAGTGAGATTATTGGCATAAATCAATTTGAGCATAATTGTGTATAAATTGTTTAAAAGAGATTTGGAAAATTTTGGATTGGTCATAATTGGATATAATTTGTATACATGAGGTTTGGCATAAATTGTTAATAACAATGAACGCAAATTAATTTGGGCGTAATTTGGCATAACATGTATACATAAGATTATAGGCCTAATTTGGATTAAAATTTTAAACATAATTTAGATTGGAAATTATGGGTAATTGGAATATATTTTAAACCAAGATTTAAAATTGGGACTTGAATCAAGAAAGTGATGATGAATGCCTAAGACACGAGGTTAGATTCGAATTGCGGTATAAGACTGCCCGGAACCGCCCAACACATCCAGCAACCGCAATTTGGTAATCTAATGTGAGAGGTCAAAGGCAGAAATTAGATATGTAATAATGCAAAGACACGAGGTTAGATTCAGATTGCGGTAGAAGACTGCCCGGAACCAGCCGACATATCCAGCAACCACAAAACGACAATCTAATATGGGTGGTCTTGCTAGATTATGATTAGAATTAATTTATGAACACTTAACCAAGATAAGCCATGTGGTAAGACATGCGAATGATAAAAGGGTTAAGTGGGTAACATGGGTAGCATGTGAAACATAATTAAAACACTTAACCAAGATGAGACATGTGATTAGACATGGGGATAAAGAGGGGTTAAGTGGGAATTCCTAGTGGGGACCAAGCTTAGGAGGGAAGCTTGTGTCAAGTGGGTGGACCCTTTTGAATCAGTAACCCATTTTAGTATCTATATGAGCTCGAACTAGGTTGAGGACAGGGACACGCTTACTGGGGTTGATTGTTGTAATAACCCGGAAAATCTGGGCCAGTTTAAAATTTTTATTTTGACAATTTTAGCGAATTTTGAATATTTAAAATGAATTATTTTAAATAATATCAACGAAAAATTTATCTTGAATATAATTAGAACGTATATATTATATACGCCGTCGTTAGAATATAAATAATTATATATAATTATAAATAGAATTGAAAATGGCGCGGTAGTTCGATAATTCGATTTCAAACTTCAATTGAATGTACCGGGTGCAAAACAATCTGGATTTTAGTGAAACCAAAAACATTAGGATCTAATTGAGAATATCTTTCCAATGAATCCGAAAAATCGAAATTTCATAGCGGGAATCAAAAGATATGTCCAATTGAAAATTCTGAATAGTCGCTATGGAATTCAGGCCCTTAAAAATAGGAATTTTGCAAACGACCTCGGATTTCGACGAAACCACTTTTGTTGGGCCAGCAGTGTCAAATTATTGCTAGATTCCAAATTTCATAATTTTTTGAATCAATATGTGAGCGTGGCAAAGGAAAACGCGTTTGACCAGTTTCAGTTGATTTTAATCGACTGGAAATTGGCCATTTTTGAAACGGTCTCAGAATTCGACGAAACTAGTTTTGTTAGGACCGTATCGTCAATACGAAGCTAGAAAATATTTTTCGAGAATTTTTAGAGTTAGTATGTGACCCCGGTAATTTGAAATGTACGTTTAAAATTCAATATAGTGATTTAAATGTAAATTAAACGGAAACTGATTCAAATGATCGAATCAACCTACGATACATATCCCATTGTGTTCGGAATGGGGGTGAAACGCTATGGACGACAGGCGGTGGGCCTCGTTTTGAGGTCATATGTAAAAGTCAACTTTTAGAATTAAATAATTAAAAAAAACCCTTTCCCTTCCCCTTAACCAGCCCCCCCCCCCGATATTTTCAATTTAGTTTTAAATAAAAAAAAGGGAGTCAGTGAATCGCAGAACCCCGTTCAGCATCGTCGATCGCGGCCCTCAACGGCGACGCCACCACCTCCCCCTCCGCCCTCGTTGCTCCCTCCTCCTCCAATCGGTGCTCCAAGGAACCCTAGCCCCCTTAAAAACCCGCCGCACCCCCTTTTTAGCCACTGCAGGCTCCAGCGACGAGACCCCACTACGCCGCCGACCTGAGAAGCACCCCCACACCTCAGACCCCCTGCTGCGCCCCCCCCCCCCCCCCTGACGTGAAGACTGAGGCCAGCGCCTCCTCAAAAGCCCCAACCTCCGATGAACGGCCACCGCAAACCCCTTCTCTCAGCAAACCCCCAGCGAAAGGTGATTTTAAATTTTCCTATTTTTTTTAAATTCAGTTTTAATATAGTTAAAGTTTGAATTTTTATATAGTTAAAGTTTGAATTTTTATATAGCTAAAAGATTTGGATTTTGTTAGGAAGAAATTCGATTTTTAAAATAGAAAAGACGATATTTTTAAATATGAAAAGACGATATTTTTAAATATGATAAGACGATCTTTTTAGATATGAAAAGATGATATTTTTAAATATGAAAAGACGATATTTTTAAATATGAAAAGACGATATTTTTAGATATGAAAAGACGATATTTTGAGATGAGTAGTGAAGTAAAAATATGATTTTTACTTCGGGGAAAATATAATCTTTATAATAGAAAAGGCGAAATCTATATTTTTATAAAGGCGAAATCTTTATAATAGAAAAGGCGAAATCTATATTTTTATAAAGGCGAAATCTTTATTGTAGAAAAGGTGAAAGATCTATTTTTGAAAAGGCGGAAACTTTATATAGTGAATAGCGTGATAGTAAAATTTTGATTTTTATATATTGAATAACAAGGTAAAAATTCGATTTTTATATATTGAATAGCAAAGTAAAAATTCGATTTTTATATATTGAATAACGAAGTGAAAATTTGATTTTTAAATGTATGAAGCGATTATAAAATATGATTTTTAAATTGAAAGTGAACAAATAAAAATGTGATTTTTATTTTAAAGACATCAGTATATAAAAAATGTGATTTTTACATATGTAGTGGCTACGGGCAACGAAGATGACGAAGATGCGATAGCGATGAAGATTTCTATCAATGAAGTGCCGTGGAGCTAGGATAGCTATCTGTGAGAATTTCTCACCTTTCAATTTCTTTTCTAGTTATATATATATACTAGGATGCAGACGGTGTTTAGTAGCACCCGACACAATCGTCCACAGACCATGGACTTGTTTGTTTGATTGCAAAAATTAGTTAGAGTATTTGATTGAAATTTTTTTGTTTGATGAAATGAAATTGGATTGATTGATGTGTGAATGGCGTGGGCCTTCACTAGACCGAGGATAAGGCTAGGCCTCGTCCCGTTTCTAGTATCGTGCCGTTATGCCGCCGAATTTTCTAAAATATGTTAGAAAAATAAAAATATCAATTTTATTGAATAAATGAACTGAATAGAAATTCATGTGTCAAAATAAAATGTTTTGTCGTTAAAAATATAATTTTTTAGCGTGAATGTGAATAAATAAATATTTATAAACAAATCGACCGATTTGTTTATATACACTGATTTGACTGATATTGATTGGGTCGATAAATTTTACACATCGCCCAACTGCACGAATAAAATCTGTGTTTGATTGTTTGAAACCCCACACGGGTGTTGGGATGAAATTTGAAGTTCACTCATCCTGATTGATTAAATATGTCGATCGGTTGATTGACAGGCTGTTATAAGCGTTAGATATCTATATTTAATGCTTATACAGTGTAGTGCACTTTGGATGATGGTTGATTGTTTATCGTTGAAATTATATACATGTGTTGTATGGAATCCATATAGTTAACGCTATATGGTGATTGATTGGGCCTCATTCCAATTTAGAAAATAAAGAATATTATAATATAAAGGTTCATGTGTTGACTGTACTCATCCGTTGAGATTAGTCATGTGTTGAACGAAATATTTTAATAATAAAATTTACATCTTTATCAATATAAAATAAAGGTTCATGTGTTGACTGTACTCATCCGTTGAGATTAGTCATGTGTTGAACGAAATATTTTAATAATAAAATTTACATCTTTATCAATATAAAATAAAGGTTCATGTGTTGACTGTACTCATCCGTTGAGATTAGTCATGTGTTGAACGAAATATTTTTATAATAAAAATTACATCTTTATCAATATAATACAAAGGTTCACGTGTTGACTGTACTCATCCGTTGAGATTAGTCATGTGTTGAACGAAATATTTTAACAATAAAATTTACATCTTTATCATATATAGAATTAGAAATCAACTGGAAAATAGATGAGATGAGTGGTCTCCTGGATATTAATCTGATGTTGGTTTCGGCCTTCGGGGTTAATATTCAGGAAAGCATTCTCTCACTAAATTACGGTTGGAGTCTGATTCAATATCAAACGATAGATACCTTAATTTTTATAAAATATATTAAATAACAAAAATAGTCACACGTGGACAGTACTCATTCGTTGAGATTAGTCGTGTTGACAAAAATAAATATTCATTTGTTGAATAGAATATTTGAAAATAGAAATATATGAAGCCGTGTTGGTTAGATTGATGTCATTTTGACGTGAACGATATTTATATCGATTTTATTCATTTTAAAATAAATATTGAAAAGTGATTTCGAAATCGCATATTTTGAAATGAAATTTGAATTAAATGGAATAGAAAACGAATTTGATTTAAATTGATAGAAAACCAATTTGAATTGAATCGAATAGAAAACCATTTTAAAATGAATCGAATAGAAAACCATTTTGAAATGAATCGAATAGAAAACCATTTTGAAATGAATCGAATAGAAAACCATTTTGAAATGAATCGAATAGAAAACCATTTTGAATTGAATCGAATAGAAAACCACTTTGAATCGAATTGAATTGAAAACGAATTCAAATCGAATTGAAAGCGAATTGAAATGAATTCAAATTGAATTGAAGTTTGAATTGAATAGAAATGAATTTTAAAACGAATTTAGAAAGAAAAATTCAATTTTGATTTGAATTGAAATGGAAGTTGAAATTGTTTTTGAAACGAATTCAAAACTATTTATAAAATTCGTTTTAAATAGTAATCGACGAAATATATATTATATATATAATATAATGGCCTGAATAGAACGCGCCGCGCCGCGGCAGTTCGTGAATTTCGACCATTCATTTCAAACGGACATTACGGGAGATTCGCCCGTCGGATTCTCCTAAAACCGGAACCGTTGGGTTCGTATCGAAAAGAGCATTCTAACGAATACTAGAAATTTGAAATCTAACAGTTGGATTTGGAGATACGTCCAAATCAAATTTGAAAAAGGTCGCTGTAAGTGCAGTTCGATGGCCGTTGATGGAAATCGACTGTACGGACCTTGATAAAATTATTAAAAATAGTAATAATTTGTGTAAAATCATAAGAAATGATTTGGGAAAAATTGGGGTGAAAAACTCCATATTTGAAAAGATAAAAATGGATTTTTATCGAAATGAACTAGTGTTGAACTAAATTTAAAACCAGATTATTTTTAAATAAATAAATTAGATTTAAAAAGGGGTTTTAAATAATCGGAATTTCTAATATATTTGATTGGATTTGAAATGGGTTTATCGTGAACTGTGTTTTAAATAACACTAGTTTTATAACTCGATAACAAATAGAATGTGATTTGGGTTTGTCGTGAACTGTGTTTTAAATAACACCTAGTTCTTTAACCCAGTAAAAGGAGTTTTAACGAATCTGCAATTAGATTGAAATGTGAATTCGTAAGCTAAATTTCCAAATTTAGAAAATGAACAGGAATGGAGTATCACCAGTTCTTGTTGCTGGCCCTGAGTAGGCCGGGTACGCATGATAGGGGGTTCTCGCTTCGCGGTTTGGTGGCGAACGGGAGACTCTTACCCCTACATGTCGCTGGGGAGGGCGTTGGTTCGCCAATAGGCGCGAGACTCGAGAGGGTCGCCGTAAAACAAGGGACTGGGGGACCATGTGGGAGCCACGGTGGGTATTACCTGCTGCTTGGGGGATGAAGGGATGGTTGCAAAGCCTACCGGATTTCGTCGGCTATCTCACATTTGGTATCAGAGCTTTGGTTTACAGAGCTCGAGAACAAGACACATTAGAACCATACGAAAGAATTCATCAGATATTGGATTAGTAATATCCAATTAGAATGACTCGTTAGAGATAGGATCTGTAGTATCCTAGGACGAGTGTGAAGAGTATATTTTGCAAATGAAAACAATTTTGTTTTGAAAATTTAAATCGTTTTATACGTATTTGAATATTTATTTATTTTGAATATGGACAATCTAGTATATAAAGGTTTTGCATATACGCGTCATGAACGTATATTCGAAGTCTTAATATACTGGATAGATATAGAATCATACTCTAGTGGCCCGAAGATGATTCTGATGGTTGAGTACTCATCGTCAGAATTTATATTCGAGTGACGAAGGTGTGACATCTATATATTTCCATTAGACTGGTGTGAGAACCAAAACTTATATAGCTAGAACACATTTGTTGTGAATTGGCATCAAAAACATGATTTTTTGTATATATATCAAAGTTATGAATTTGAAACTCTAATCCACTAATTGATTGATGATTGTGTTGTTTGATTATTGTTTGTTTGATAATTTTGAACCACTATGCCTAATTGAATCACATATTGAATTATATTGAAAATTAGTCGTATTTGCTTGCATACGCATGTACTTACATTGAACAGGTCATAGCAAGGAGGCTAGAGCAGAGAATAAAATTTGTTTGCCCGACAAATAGGTACATGTTTACTACATAATTTACTGTTTTGTTTGGGTGATGATGATTTTATGAGCCTATTGGCTAGCCGCTTGGCTTTTTCTTTTTGAGATTAGAAGGACCGGGGAAGCTATTTGAAATTCCCCGATGCTCCCGGTGCAGGGGAGGTTATGGCGAAATTTTTCCAAAATTTAGGGTGTTAACCAAATTTTTGAAAATTTGAAAATTCTCAGAAACTGAAAAGTTGGAGAACGGAAGCCAAATCGAGCGTAGAGTTGATTGATCAAACCACTTTCGACTTTGTTCCTTTTCGGGGACGAAAAGTTTTAAGTGGGGGAGATTGTAATAACCCGGAAAATCTGGGCCAGTTTAAAATTTTTATTTTGGCAATTTTAGCGAATTTTGAATATTTAAAATGAATTATTTTAAATAATATCGACGAAAAATTTATCTTGAATATAATTAGAACGTATATATTATATACGCCATCGTTAGAATATAAATAATTATATATAATTATAAATAGAATTGAAAATGGCGCGGTAGTTCGATAATTCGATTTCAAACTTCAATTGAATGTACCGGGTGCAAAACAATCCGGATTTTAGTGAAACCAAAAACATTAGGATCTAATTGAGAATATCTTTCCAATGAATCCGAAAAATCGAAATTTCATAGCGGGAATCAAAAGATATGTCCAATTGAAAATTCTGAATAGTCGCTATGGAATTCAGGCCCTTAAAAATAGGAATTTTGCAAACGACCTCGGATTTCGACGAAACCACTTTTGTTGGGTCCGCAGTGTCAAATTATTGCTAGATTCCAAATTTCATAATTTTTCGAATCAATATGTGAGCGTGGCAAAGGAAAACGCGTTTGACCAGTTTCAGTTGATTTTAATCGACTGGAAATTGGCCATTTTTGAAACGGTCTCAGAATTCGACGAAACTAGTTTTGTTAGGACCGTATCGTCAATACGAAGCTAGAAAATATTTTTCGAGAATTTTTAGAGTTAGTATGTGACCCCGGTAATTTGAAATGTACGTTTAAAATTCAATATAGTGATTTAAATGTAAATTAAACGGAAACTGATTCAAATGATCGAATCAACCTACGATACATATCCCATTGTGTTCGGAATGGGGGTGAAACGCCATGGACGACAGGCGGTGGGCCTCGTTTTGAGGTCATATGTAAAAGTCAACTTTTAGAATTAAATAATTAAAAAAAACCCTTTCCCTTCCCCTTAACCAGGCCCCCCCGATATTTTCAATTTAGTTTTAAATAAAAAAAAGGGAGGCAGCGAATCGCAGAACCCCGTTCACCATCGTCGATCGCGGCCCTCAACGGCGGCTCCACCACCTCCCCCTCCGCCCTCGTTGCTCCCTCCTCCTCCAATCGGTGCTCCAAGGAACCCTATCCCCCTTAAAAACCCGCCGCACCCCCCTTTTTAGCCACTGCAGGCTCCAGCGACGAGGCCCCACCACGCCGCCGACCTGAGAGTCACCCCCACGCCTCAGACCCCCTGCTGCGCCCCCCCTGACGTGAAGACCGAGGCCAGCGCCTCCTCAAAAGCCCCAACCTCTGATGAACGGCCACTGCAAACCCCTTCTCTCAGCAAACCCCCAGCGAAAGGTGATTTTAAATTTTCCTTTTTTTTTAAATTCAGTTTTAATATAGTTAAAGTTTGAATTTTTATATAGTTAAAGTTTGAATTTTTATATAGCTAAAAGATTTGGATTTTGCTAGGAAGAAATTCGATTTTTAAAATAGAAAAGACGATATTTTTAAATATGAAAAGACGATATTTTTAAATATGAAAATACGATATTTTTAGATATGAAAAGACGATATTTTTAAATATGAAAAGACGATATTTTTAAATATGAAAAGACGATATTTAAAAATATCGTCTTTTCATATCTAAAAATATCGTATTTTCATATTTTAGTGAAGTAAAAATATGATTTTTACTTCGGGGAAAATATAATCTTTATAATAGAAAAGGCGAAATCTATATTTTTATAAAGGCGAAATCTTTATAATAGAAAAGGGAAATCTATATTTTTATAAAGGCGAAATCTTTATTGTAGAAAAGGTGAAAGATCTATTTTTGAAAAGGCGGAAACTTTATATAGTGAATAGCGTGATAGTAAAAATTTGATTTTTATATATTGAATAACAAGGTAAAAATTCGATTTTTATATATTGAATAGCAAAGTAAAAATTCGATTTTTATATATTGAATAGCGAAGTGAAAATTCGATTTTTAAATGTATGAAGCGATTATAAAATATGATTTTTAAATTGAAAGTGAACAAATAAAAATGTGATTTTTATTTTAAAGACATCAGTATATAAAAATGTGATTTTTACATATGTAGTGGCTACGGGCAACGAAGATGACGAAGATGCGATAGCGATGAAGATTTCTATCAATGAAGTGCCGTGGAGCTAGGATAGCTATCTGTGAGAATTTCTCACCTTTCAATTTCTTTTCTAGTTATATATATATACTAGGATGCAGACGGTGTTTAGTAGCACCCGACACAATCGTCCACAGACCATGGACTTGTTTGTTTGATTGCAAAAATTAGTTAGAGTATTTGATTGAAATTTTTTGTTTGATGAAATGAAATTGGATTGATTGATGTGTGAATGGCGTGGGCCTTCACTAGACCGGGGATAAGGCTAGGCCTCGTCCCGTTTCTAGTATCGTGCCGTTATGCCGCCGAATTTTCTAAAATATGTTAGAAAAATAAAAATATCAATTTTATTGAATAAATGAACTGAATAGAAATTCATGTGTCAAAATAAAATGTTTTGTCGTTAAAAATATAATTTTTTAGCGTGAATGTGAATAAATAAATATTTATAAACAAATCGACCGATTTGTTTATATACACTGATTTGACTGATATTGATTGGGTCGATAAATTTTACACATCGCCCAACTGCACGAATAAAATCTGTGCTTGATTGTTTGAAACCCCACACGGGTGTTGGGATGAAATTTGAAGTTCACTCATCCTGATTGATTAAATATGTCGATCGGTTGATTGACAGGCTGTTATAAGCGTTAGATATCTATATTTAATGCTTATACAGTGTAGTGCACTTTGGATGATGGTTGATTGTTTATCGTTGAAATTATATACATGTGTTGTATGGAATCCATATAGTTAACGCTATATGGTGATTGATTGGGCCTCATTCCAATTTAGAAAATAAAGAATATTATAATATAAAGGTTCATGTGTTGACTGTACTCATCCGTTGAGATTAGTCATGTGTTGAACGAAATATTTTAATAATAAAATTTACATCTTTATCAATATAAAATAAAGGTTCATGTGTTGACTGTACTCATCCGTTGAGATTAGTCATGTGTTGAACGAAATATTTTAATAATAAAATTTACATCATTATCAATATAAAATAAAGGTTCATGTGTTGACTGTACTCATCCGTTGAGATTAGTCATGTGTTGAACGAAATATTTTTATAATAAAAATTACATCTTTATCAATATAATACAAAGGTTCACGTGTTGACTGTACTCATCCGTTGAGATTAGTCATGTGTTGAACGAAATATTTTAACAATAAAATTTACATCTTTATCATATATAGAATTAGAAATCAACTGGAAAATAGATGAGATGAGTGGTCTCCTGGATATTAATCTGATGTTGGTTTCGGCCTTCGGGGTTAATATTCAGGAAAGCATTCTCTCACTAAATTACGGTTGGAGTCTGATTCAATATCAAACGATAGATACCTTAATTTTTATAAAATATATTAAATAACAAAAATAGTCACACGTGGACAGTACTCATTCGTTGAGATTAGTCGTGTTGACAAAAATAAATATTCATTTGTTGAATAGAATATTTGAAAATAGAAATATATGAAGCCGTGTTGGTTAGATTGACGTCATTTTGACGTGAACGATATTTATATCGATTTTATTCATTTTAAAATAAATATTGAAAAGTGATTTCGAAATCGCATATTTTGAAATGAAATTTGAATTAAATGGAATAGAAAACGAATTTGATTTAAATTGATAGAAAACCAATTTGAATTGAATCGAATAGAAAACCATTTTGAAATGAATCGAATAGAAAACCATTTTGAAATGAATCGAATAGAAAACCATTTTGAAATGAATCGAATAGAAAACCATTTTGAAATGAATCGAATAGAAAACCATTTTGAAATGAATCGAATAGAAAACCATTTTGAAATGAATCGAATAGAAAACCATTTTGAATTGAATCGAATAGAAAACCACTTTGAATCGAATTGAAAACGAATTCAAATCGAATTGAAAGCGAATTGAAATGAATTCAAATTGAATTGAAGTTTGAATTGAATAGAAATGAATTTTAAAACGAATTTAGAAAGAAAAATTCAATTTTGATTTGAATTGAAATGGAAGTTGAAATTGTTTTTGAAACGAATTCAAAACTATTTATAAAATTCGTTTTAAATAGTAATCGACGAAATATATAATATATATATAATATATATAATATAATGGCCTGAATAGAACGCGCCGCGCCGCGGCAATTCGTGAATTTCGACCATTCATTTCAAACGGACATTACGGGAGATTCGACCGTCGGATTCTCCTAAAACCGGAACCGTTGGGTTCGTATCGAAAAGAGCTTTCTAACGAATACTAGAAATTTGAAATCTAACAGTTGGATTTGGAGATACGTCCAAATCAAATTTGAAAAAGGTCGCTGTAAGTGCAGTTCGATGGCCGTTGATGGAAATCGACTGTACGGACCTTGATAAAATTATTAAAAATAGTAATAATTTGTGTAAAATCATAAGAAATGATTTGGGAAAAATTGGGGTGAAAAACTCCATATTTGAAAAGATAAAAATGGATTTTTATCGAAATGAACTAGTTTTGAACTAAATTTAAAACCCGATTATTTTTAAATAAATAAATTAGATTTAAAAAGGGGTTTTAAATAATCGGAATTTCTAATATATTTGATTGGATTTGAAATGGGTTTATCGTGAACTGTGTTTTAAATAACACTAGTTCTTTAACCCGATAACAAATAGAATGTGATTTGGGTTTGTCGTGAACTGTGTTTTAAATAACACCTAGTTCTTTAACCCAGTAAAAGGAGTTTTAACGAATCTGCAATTAGATTGAAATGTGAATTCGTAAGCTAAATTTCCAAATTTAGAAAATGAACAGGAATGGAGTATTACCAGTTTTGCTCCAAAGCGATAGTTAAATCTTTAATTAGATTTGAACGTGAAATGGTAATCAATTTTACCGATAACACCATGGTGTTAGATATGGAGTATTACCAGTTTTGCTTCATGGGATGAATAGGTTGGGATTGGGAAATAAAATAAATAATTACTTCGGTGTGGTTCGCTAATCTCGACTAGTTTAGAAAAACCATAATTTGGTTTGAAACGACATCCAAAGGAAGATTACAGGATAAATTTTAAAGAATTTATCTTGGATAAAATTAATGGGAACCTTTCCCTAAGAATGTGGAATTTAGAAACTAGCTGTAGGTTGGCTAAGAAGAATGGTTTCCTGGGTATTGATCTGATGTTGGTTTCGACCTTTGGGGTTAATGTTTGGGAAATTATTCTCTTGCTAATTTGCGGTTAGTGACTAATGAATTGGAATGAGGCGTATGTTGTGTTTGTGTAACATTTGTTTTTAATATACGCGGGTTGTTCGGAAAGGCCGGGTTTATACCCATTCTGAATAACTAATTCGACGATAAGTCGAAGATGAAGACGGTGGTAGAAGATCGGAAGTCTTCACATCGTTTGGATAATTATTGACGATCCTGATTGGGCTGTACACCCAAGAGGATGGAAATAGTTGGTGGTCGTCCAGACGTACTTGGAGATGGATGGATACGCGAGGAAAGTGCCTCCGGTTTCGTTCAGACCCAGAACGGACTTGTAAATGGATTGTGTGTCTGACACTGGATTTTATTCTGTGTTGATCGATTTCTATTAAATATACATCTGTTTGGCGGCGGAGAATTTATTCTTTTGCTTAACGCCCTTCTCTGAGACGTACGAGCTTAGAGGTTATATATCGATAGATATCAATCGCATGGCATGAATTGCCTGTGTGGCATGCTAAGATGCAATGATCAAGGCTTCTGTTGAAAAGCAAAGTCTTGTGGTTGATGATCAAAGCACGGCCTACGTGGCAGCTTTGTGTATAACGTGAATTCGCGAGCCTCACACCTCGGTATGAGTTAAAAACGGGATACGGACCGCTGGGAGAGCACGACGTTTCTTTCTAGCTATGGTGGTGTCAATGACTTATCAGCCCTGACATTTATATACTTTTCACCTTTGTGGTTGTTGGAATGAGGCGCCTCGATTATAGGTCTGTAAGGACCGGGAAACGTGTGTTCAGGCATAATTAATCCTCTAACGTAAGTGAGGACCGGCCCAGCCGAATCCAGGGTTGCCCAGAGTGCGTAGCCCTGAGGCATTTGCTAGAGTGTCTCGAGCGCGGAGAGGATCTTGCCCCTTGCCTCGACTCATGACGGAATCCAATTTCCAATACGTGTATTTCGGTTTTTATTTGTAGAGCCTAGTATGGCGACATAGTGGGATGGGGGCACTCATGCCGTCTATGATTTATATTTATGATTGAAATGTTTTGACACTATACACTTATTATAGTATCAAATGATTTGTTTTAAACGTACCAAGCATGTTTGGCTATTATAAGGGAAAACCCTATCCTCCGGCTTGCGTTGCATTGTGTGATGGGACCTGGGTCTTATAATAGCTTCATTTTTCGAAAAAGCATTGCGTTGTTTATTCTATGCACTGGTATTCTTGGGAGGAAACCCGTTCCGTGTTATACGGCATGGTCCCTTGAATTACTATCTTTAAAAATGAAGTTTTAATAACTGTTTTAGTTCTCACACCAGTCACATGACTGACCTGGAGTTTATTGTTTTAACCTAAACTCTGGGTGCCCTTATTTTCCGCACGGGCAGCTAGTAGTTTTGGTTTTGCAGATTTATATTCACAGGATCCTGGTTTACAGCTGGAATGATATCCGGAAAGCTCTGTATCCGTATATCACCTTCAGTTGTGCTTTGTATTATTTTTTCCGCTGCTATGTAATTTATTGTAATCTCTGATATTTATCGAATGTAATTTATTCATTTATACTCTGCATATTCTTGTATCTGATGGAATTGTTGTAATAGCAATGAAATGTTCTTCCGTATGCGTTCATTTGTGTGTTTTTCTCAAAGTATCCTCTCTTTCCTTAACGGGGAAGTTACGGGTTCTCACAATTGTAAGAGGTCAATAAAGAGTTAGTGATGGCAGTGCAAGTCGAACGGAACCATGTGCGTGCATGGGTCCAGGCTGGTAGGTAAGACGTTGTTGCATCATGTAGGTATAAGCCGTACATTTTAGTAGTATCAGGTTGCCACTTAAGGGAGTGATACACCCTACTATGGGACCAACACGGGTTTCTACGAGTCAGGGAGCCGATCGAATGGGGAGAGTAGTGGGTACAGCTAGTGGAGATAGGAGCAGGCAACACCTATGATAGCAGTTAGGAGTACATGAAACTACCATTATTATTATTATGTTTAGTAAGAGGGATCAACTTTCAGTATGGAACTAGTATTGGTGCGGTGTAGGATTTATCTTATAGTGATTAGAAGTGCAATCAACGTTATATCTTGTTCATCTTGTTTACCTTGTCATATCTGCTTATGTTACGGTCATCTCTTATATCTAGTTTATGTTCATTTCCTGTTACATTACTGATTATATTGTTAAAGTCACTGGACTCGCCAGACTTTATGTCTGACTCTTTTTGTTTCGCCTCTTTTCTTTCCTTTTCCTCCCCCCAGGTCCTCAGGTTGGGACTAGTGGAGCTTGACTTGGATTTCTTTCTTCTTGAAGTGATTGAAAGTGTTGAAAGTAATGCTTAGCTTTATCTCTTTTCATTATGGCTATTTGGAGTGGGATTATGGTTTTTCTTTTATGTACTCAGATAATAATTTTGTTCAAGATGGATATTTGTGTACTTGGCTTAGTATATGGTTTTGATGTTGTAACCAGACATGTTTTACTTTTTCGCTGCAATGAATAAGTTTTTGAATTTTTAAGTACCATTTTATATATCTATCTTGTGATATTCTGTTCTATACTCTTATAACGCTCCATGAAAGTTAATGCATTCCCTTAGTGAGTGACATTAATGGATGTGGGTTGTTACATAATAGCGTAGTTTTTTCCAAAAAGCATTGCGCTGTTTATTTTATGCACTAGTATTCTTGGGAGGAAACCCGTTCCGTGTTATACGGCGTCGTCCCTTGATTTACTTTTAAAGTAAAAGATTTAAAAATTGTTTTTAGTTCTCACACCAGTCACATGACTGACCTAGAGTTTATTGTTTTAACCTAAACTCTAGGGGCCCCTATTTTCCATATGGGTAGCTAGTAGTTTTGGTTTTGCAGATTATTTCTTTTCCAGGATCCTAGATTTATAGCTGGAGCTATATTCAGAACACTCTGTATCCGTGTATTTCTTTCAGTTGTGTTGCGTAGTATTTTCCGCTGCTATGTATTTAAATGTAATTTAATTCTTTGATATTTTTTGCTGTATATTATTTATTCATACTTTGTATATTCTTTTACTCTGATGTAAATTGCTGTAACAGCAGTGAAATGTTCTCCTGTTTGTGTTCTGATTTGTCGTGTTCTCAACTCAATCCGGGCTTTCCCGTAAGGGCGAGTATGGGTCGTTTCAATATATGTATACAAATATATTTCATTTCCGTTTCAATAATATATTTCATTTCCATTTCAATTCAACGCATATGGTTTATGCAACATTTATATAATTTATTCCTCGCATATATAATTTATACAATGCTTGTACGTGAGTTATACAACGCTTACATAATTTATACATCGCTTATATAATTTATACAACGCGTATACATTCCAATTTGAATTTAGAAATTTCACATTGGGTTCCACTCCTTCTAAAATTGTAGAGAGCTCCAAATACGTTCCAGTCTCTTCTTGAATGTAGAAGACGTTGCCACGAGTCCAATGTCTCTTGTTTCACAGGATTTCGACAAGATATGGAAAAGATATGATTTTTATTCCATAATCTAACTTAGAAACGCGTTTAAGTGATATAAACCTTTTAAATTATAAATGCCGTACCTTTTCAGTTTTGATTCAAACTAGGGTTTGCAAATATCATTCATTCCGCGTAGCTAGGGGAGAATCGGGTTGTTGCACGTCGAACAGGGTCGAAGGCCGCGAATAGGAGTGGTGGCCGCGTCGAGTTCTATGCTGGAAGGAGGGCACGACGGCGCTTCAAACCAATGAACTTTAGGGCGTTGAAACTCTCCCAATACCCACTGAAAATTGGCAAATCAGGTGTGTATTTGAAGAGGAGAATGAGCTCTACAAAACTCCCTTCAGGAGCTTCGAATTTTATTTTGTAGATTTAGAGAAATTGAAGAGAGAATGGGGGAGTTTCTTTCCGCCGTTCGCAACAGAGAGGGTCGGGTTTTTGAAACGAACTGGATTGGTCAATGCGAGTTATGATTGGATGATATATTTATATATATTATTTTTAATTCCTTTTTAAATCTAAAAATAGTTATTTTCCCCCCGACCTCCAAATCAAACCCAACAATTATCGCCTTTAGCTAAATACCCCCATTCCGGACACAATGGAATATGTTTCGTAAGCCCATTCAACTGTTTCATTCAGTTTTTCTTCAAATTAAAATATAAAACATTCAAATTTGGATTTGAACGTACATTTTAATTTGCTGGGGCCATATACTGATTCCAAAAATTCCCGAAATATAAATCCAGCTATGTTTTGACAATACCGTCCCAACAAAACTAATTTCGTCGAATTTGGAGATCATTTGAAAAATGACCTTTTCTAGTCGATCCAATTCAAACCGAAATTACCAAATGCGTTTTAATTTACCAAGCTCACATATTAATTCCAAAAATTATGGAATTTTAAACCTAGTAATAATTTGACATTCCAGATCCAACAAAAGTGGTTTTATCAAAAACGGAGGTCGTTTGTAGATTGGCTATTTTTAAGGGATATATATTATATAAAATATATATATATATATATTCCATAGCGACTATTTTCAATTTTAAACCGGACATAACTTTTTATTCCTATTATGAAATCTGTATTTTTCACATTTTTTAGAAAGATATAATTACACAGATTTAAATATTTCTTGTTTTACTAAAATCTAATTTATTTTGAATTCTATGCATTCAATTGAAATTTAAAATCAAATTTTCAAACTACCGCGCTATTTCTAACTCCTTTTATAATTAAAATAAATTTTTACGTTCTAACTTCGATTTAAATAAAAAAATTTAGTTGTTATTATTTAAATAAATTATTTTAAATATTAAAAATCCATTAAATTAGCTAAAATATAAATTTTAAATTGGTTCTGAATTTCCGGGTTGTTATAATCTCCCCCACTTAAAACTTTTCGTCCCCGAAAAGGAAACAATAGTAAAGTAGGAAAAAAAATGAAAATGCAAAATATTGGAAATGTAACTTGCACCAGAGTTAATCAGAGATGTCCACTCTGCACTTGGGATAAGCTTGTTTAATGCTATCTTTTGTCTCCCATGTACAGTCTCTAGGATCACCGCTTCACTGCACTTTGACTAGATGAACCTTCTTGTTCCTTAGCCCTTTAGTTTCTTTTCCAATAATCTTTATGGGCTCTTTTCTCACTACTAATTTCGGAGTAATACCCAAATCTTGTTGTGCGGCTTCTGCCACGACCAAGTCTGGACCATGCACATGTTTACGAAGTTAAGACATGTGAAATACATCATGTACTCCGGGAAACCAGTCAGGTAATTGAACCCTATAAGAAAGAGTTCCAACCTTTTTTAGTATAGGAAATGGACCAATAAATCGAGGCGCCAACTTCCCTGTCTTCCGGAATTTGACTACTCCTCTCATCGAAGAAACTCTCAGATGTACATAGTCACCAACAACCAATGCTAAATCTCTTCTAGAAACTGCACAACTCTTCTGTCGGCTTTGAGCTGCTTGTATCGCTTCTTAATGAAATCAACTTTATCTGAAGCTTCTCGAATCATATCTGGACCTAATATTAGTCGGTTTTTAGGTTCTACCCAACATGCCGGAGATCTACATGGTCGACCATACAATGCTTCGAATGGTGACATTTTCAAGCTCGCTTGATAGCTGTTATTATATGAGAACTCAGCCAAATGCAAGTGATCGTCCCACGACCCGCCGAAATCAAGAATACAAGCCTGCAATAAATCTTCCAATATACGATTCACCCTCTCAGTTTGGCCATCTGTTTGAGGATGATATGTGGTGCTAAGATTTAACTCTATTCCCAATTCTTCCTAGAATGCTTCCCAGAATTTACTAGCGAATATCAGATCACGATCACTAACAATACTGCTGGGAACCCCATGTAGTCTAACGATCTCTTTGAAATAAATTCGCGCCAGGTTATAAGCCGTTCTATTTGATCTGACAGGTATAAAATGGGCGGTCTTCATGAAACGATCTTCGATCACCCATATACTATCATGTCCTTTCTTGGTTCTGGGCAACCCATCTATGAAGTCCAAGGAAATTTGCTCCCACTTCCAATTTGGAACCTCCAACGGTTGCGAACATTTGGCGAGTTTTTGTTGATCGCTTTTGACTTGTTAACAAATAGAACATCGGCTAACATATATTGAAATGTCTCTTTTCAATGACTTCCACCAGAATGTGTGTTTGAGGTCATTATACATCTTACTCACACCAAGATGGATACTGAGCTTAGATTTGTGACATTCATCTAGTACCTCTCTTCTGAGTTCTGGAACTTCTGGAACACAAATTCACCCTTGCAACCTCAGAATCCCTTTACTATCCAACTGAAAATCTGAAGCTTTACCTTCTTGAATTAGCTGGCTAATTCTTTGAATAAATTCATCATCTTTTTGGAGAACATAGATCTTCTCAATCGGTGAAGGTGTAATAATAAGACTAGCGATGATCGCATTCTTTCTGCTAAGCGCATCAGCCACAACATTGGCTTTCCCTAGAGTATACAAAATATCTAGATCGTACGCTGCAAGAAATTCTAGCCAATGCTGTTGTCTCTGATTCAAGTCTTTCTGGATGAACAAATATTTTAATGACTTATGATCGGTGAATAATTCGAACTTCTCACCCAATAGATAGTGCCTCCAAAGTTTCAAAGCAAGCATGATCGCTAACAAATCAAGATCATGAGTAGAGTATCTCTTCTCATGCGATTTCAACTGACGGCTAGCATAAGCAACTACTTGGCCTCTCTGCATTAATACCGCACCAACACCTTTAAGGGAAGCATCTGTATAGACTGTCAAATCTTGATTACCATCAATAATAGTTAACACTGGAGCAGTTGTCAATCTTAATTTCAGCTCTTGGAAAGATGCCTTGCATTCGGGTGTCCAATTGAACCTTAAATGTTTCTTAGTAAGTTGTGTCATTGGACTAGATAGCTTCAAAAAATATTTAACAAATTTTCGATAATAACTAGCCATTCCTAGAAAACTTCGGATTTCTGTGGGTGTAGTAGGTTGCTTCCAATATTGAATAGCTGTAATTTTACTTGGATTAGCAGAATTGCTTCTTTTGATACGACGCGACCAAGGAACTTTACTTTTTCTTGCCAGAATATACACTTAGAAAATTTGGCTTTTAATACGTTCTTTCTCAGAATTTCCAACACTTGTTCTAAATGTTTAGCGTGCTCGCTAGCTGACTTAGAGAAGATCAATATATCATCAGTGAAAACCAGCACAAATTTATTTAATACTTCGCGGATTACTCTGTTCATTATATCGACGAAATAAGCTGGAGCGTTACATAAGCCGAACGACATTACTAACCACACAGAGAATAAGTCTGGACCTATGAATGCTGTCAAAGGAACGCATTTTTCGGCAATTCAAAGTTGATGGAAACTGTAGCTAGGTCCATCCTTGAAAACACTTTCGCTCCATTCAAATGATCCAATAAATCATCTATAAGGGGTAATGGATATTTATTCTTGAACGTCTGCTTGTTGAGGTCTCGGTAATTAACACATAATCTAAGAGTACCATTCGACTTTGGTACAAACACCACCCAATTCGAAAACCTAGGCCTGATCAGACCTTTCCATAGCAATTATCGAGTTTGATCGCCTAATTCTTCTTTCTCTTTCAAGGTCATTCTCCGAATCACGTGCACTACTGGCCTTGCATTCGGCATTAAATCAATCTTGAAGTCAATTTCTCTTTGCGGCGGTAAGCTATCAACTTCTTCAAACACATCCGCATAGTTTCAAACGACAGGAATATCTTCTATTAAAGTAGGAGAGACATCTAGAGCAGACCAAAATTATTTTCTATCTGAATTTGGACCTTCACATGGTATGGTTATATACTTCCCGAATTTCGTTTTAGCCTTAACAATTCTCTCGGCGCATTTAACTTCAGCTTCGTATTTGGTTAACTAATCCAATCCTAAAATAAGTTCAAATTCGGTAAATTTCATGACGATCGAGATGGAAGGGAACCGATAACGAGAATAAGAAACAGGCACCGTACAAATCCAACTAAGATCGAGGGAACCCCCAATCGAATTATGGGCACTGATGGGTTCTTCGAGGTGTTTCAATTTCAAATTCAATTTCTTAACCACATTACTCAAAATAAAACTTCATGACGTGCCCGTATCAAACAACACCTTAAGTGGAATATTGTTGATAGTAAGAGTGCCTTCCAAAACATATGGCCTCTACTGACTAGCTGAGGGTGTTGGAGTTTCTGCCACTTCATTGACTTGAGCCTCTTTGGTTGCTTTCAGCATCCGACAATCTTTCTTTACATGACCAGCCTGATGGCAAAGATTGCATTCTCTGCTCCCTTGAAACTTCTTATTGGATTTAGACCCAACATTACTTCATTTCTTTAATGATTTGCAACTTATCGACAAATGTCCTTGCCTATTGCAGTTAGAGCAAGTAGCATTCGTTAATGGTTCTTTCTTAGATTTGATTCCTTTCTTATTGGCTTTAGGCTTCTTACTGATCTCAGGCTTTGTACTTTCCTCAGGGCTATCAGTTTCAAACTTCCTTTTGTTGCTAGAACTGCCTTCCTCTTCGTCTTTCAAAACACCTTGATTATCAAGATCCTCATAACGATAAGCCATTTGTATCATCTTAGAAAAAGGAAGATTCACGTGTGCAGTTACTCTACCTTCGTACTTTCTTTGAAGTCCGCTAATAAATTTCAGATTCTTCCTCAAAGGGTTTTCAATTAGCTTTGGGCCAAAACAGGAAAGTTCGTTGAATTTATTCTGATACTCCTGAATGGTCATATCTCCTTGTTTTAGATGGTAGAACTCAGCATATAACCGCTCAGTTGCTTCTAGAGGAATAAATCTTTCTTTGAAAATTTCTTTAAATCTAGCCTAGGTAATATTACCTTTTGGATTATCCTTTGTAACAGTTTCCCACCAGATTAAAGCTTCATCTTTTAGTGCCCAAGATGCCAGCAATCTTTTCTGATCATCTCTCCGCTTTAAGCCTTGAAAAAATCTCTTAGAAGAACGCATCCACGCTTGTGTTTCAATAACAGATTCTTTGCTCGAGAATTGTACTCTACCCAGATTTCGATACTTCTTTACTAGAGCTTCTAGATCTGGTTCTAACTGTGGGAGCACGATTGGGTCATTAGATTTCTAAACCGTAGAATTACTTCTTCTGCTTCTGTCACTCATTTTCTACTATGTCTGCAAATAGCAGACAAAGAATCATGTTAACAGAAAAGATATCGTAAAGCATAGAGGCATATATTTAAGTATAAATGCATTTGTAGAGGTGTATTTTATTCTGATATACTCATTCTAGGATATTGCTGATCCTATATGTAATGAATAACTCGTCCTAGAATACTACTGATTCTCTTTCTGACGAGTTCGTTAATATGTTATATTCCGGAACTACGGTTAACCAATGCTCTGATACCAACTATGATAACCCGAACTCCCGTGCCACGGAAGAAAGGATAATCTTTGGAATACAACACATAAACAATAACAACAGAATAGAAATATGTTATTACACCAGATAATGTACAACAAATTACACTGGAACAAATATAATCATCAGAGTTACATGGTATAACAGGATCATACTTAGTACAAAATATAGTTTCAGCTTTATATAAAATGTCTATAGCGGAATCAAACATAATATACATAATAAATTCTGAATAGCATAATAGAAATGATAGAATCCATCTTCAGCTCCATAGCTATCCAGACTGAGCCTGCTAAAACCTGAACACAAGGCTACCCATGTAGAAAATAGGGGCACCCGAGTTCGCAAGTGAAACAAACTACGAGTCAGTCATGGGACTGGTATGAGAAATCTTACTTAACCTATTTAACAATAAGGTCGATCACAGGACCATGCCGCTAATGCTGAACGGGTTTTCTCCGTTGGATCACCAATGCATAAAACAAGTAAATCATTTAAACATCGCAATGCTTTTTTTACAAAAATGAAGCCATCATAAGACTCAAGTCCGATCACATGATGCAACGCAAGCCCGAGGATAGAGTTTTACCTTATAATGGCCAAAATATGCTTGATACATATAAATCAAAATCATTTGATATTATTACTAGTGCATATATGTTTCAAAAACAGTTTCAATCATAATGTATCAATCAGAGACGACATGAGCATCCCATGCTACTATGCCGACGTATATAGGTTTACAATCAAAACTGCACAATGTCGTATTAGAAGTTGGATTTCCATCATGAACCAAGGCAAGGGATCGTCCTTATCGAATTCGAGACAATCTATCCCGTGCCTCAGGACACAGCCGCAACTGCACCTGGAGCGTCAGGGTCGATCCACATTTTAAGTGGATTAATAATCCCTAAACAATATGTTTTCCCGCCCTATGGGGCGTAAATCTGGTAAGTATGTCGACCACATCCATCCATCGACCCCATAGTGACCGATATATCTGAGGCGCCTCCCTTTCCATTATCCACATAAGTAAAAAACATCTGGGCTCCATACATGACACCACTTCTAGCTAGAAAGAAACACATGTCCTCCCTAAGGTCCGTTCCTGTTTCTGGTTCACACTAGGGTGTGAAGCTCGCGAATTAACGCTATACACAAAGCTATGCTATTTAAAGTCGTGCTTTGATCATCAACCACAAGGCTCTGCTTTTCAACAAAAGCCTTGATCACTTGCATCTCAGCATGCCACATTGACATTGCACGCTATGTGACTGATGTCTATTGATATATAACCTCTAAGCTCGTACGTCTTAGAGAAGGGTGTTAAGCAAGAGAATAAATTCTCCGCCACCAAAAAAATATATATTTAATAGAAATCAATCAACACAGAATAAAATCCAATGTCAAACACACATTCATTTACTAGTCGTTCTGGGCCTGAACAAAACCGGAGGCACCTTATTCCTCGTCACATATGTCCAATACAGGAGAGAGGCCCTCGCACATCCGAACAATCAACAAATACGTACGGACCACTACCACTGTAACCCCTCTTGGGAGCTAACCGATCCAAGGCGTCAGTAGTAATCCATTCGATGTGAAGATCACATGTCTTGCACCATCTTCATATCTTCGACTGTTAGTCATCGATCAATTATTTGAAATGGGAATTAACTCGTCCTTTTCAAATAATTCACGTATACATAGAATTCAAATCAATTCTTTTCCATGGTTAAATTATTTGACATTCACGTTTCAATTCAATATAATAATTTCATGTCAAATACATCTAACCATCAGAATATCCAATAAATCAAGTAAAATCGGTTTATTCCCATTCCATGTTGCTTATAATATTTTATAACGATTTTTCACTATTTATATATATAAATATATAAAAATAGTCAATTTTCATTGAACGATGTCTCAGGTCATTCGATGGCAGTGGCGCTGCTCTCGTCCAAATTTGAATTTAACATTTCACAAAATCAAACCGTTGGATCTTAACGAATTTTATATCGTTGGAAAGATCTTTCCAAAGCGAACCCAACGGTTCTGGTTTTGGGAAAATCTGATGATCAGATCTCCCGTAATAATCATTTAAAATTACGATTTCAAAACGCGAACTACAGCGTCGTTAATCGTTTTATTTATATATATATACATATATATATATATGTGTGTGTGTGTGTGTGTAAATATAATTCATTCGACGATTTACAAACCATTTTCACTTCAAAAATTTGTCTAATGTCTTTAGATTTTGAAATTTTCGCCATAACCTCCATTGTACGGAGAGGGGTTTGGAAATTTATTGGGCTGTATTAGGCACCCAATAAATCCAGTATAAGTACACACAATTTTTAGTGACTTATCTGTTGGATCTAGAATAACCCTAGAGGGGGGTGAATAGGGTTTTTCACAGTTTTTACGTGATATTAAAAATTCGACAGGATATTAAATAATAAACAGATCACAGAATACAACAGAAATAAAAAGAAGAAAGGAAATAACACACAGAGATACTCAGCTTCGGCAAAATCCTACCTACTGCTGCATTCCTAAGGTTTCTACTAGGTGTTATAAACAGATCCCGCTTATAATCACATGTAAACTCGCAGCGCCTGCTCCTGTCCTAAACCTAAGCTCAAAACCCTAGACTGGTCTATATCAACTAGACCAGATTTTCCCCTAGTTTTACAAACACTAGTAAACTGTCAATTAATTCCTAACTGATTCCCTAGTATTTTACAGACACTAGTAACTGTTTCTTTTGCAACAAGTAATTAAAATACAAAACAAACTAGAATAAACATTAGAAACCTTAGGCCCTTATAAAATAAATGAGAGTTTAGCCATTTAGAAAGTAGGCTGGCCCATTTGTAATTTATTTTCCCGATCCTTTGCTTTAGCTCTGGGAAACAAATATGGCGGCGATGAAAAAATTTGCTATGGTTTCTCTGGAAATCCAAATATTGATGTCGACGATGATTCAAATCGAATCTCTGAACCTCGAATAGATGTTGCTCCTTCGATGTAGACTTATCCCTCTCTATGGCGATCAAAACCCTAAGAGATGTGAGTTATTTGATTCTCTTGAATTCTTTGAATTGTTTTTGTTGGATTTCCTTAGTCACTAGTGATGAATTAGGTGTGCTTATATATAGGGTTAAAATAGAAACCCTACACTCTGATTTCAATATAATGACCTGACTGATTTGTCCCTGATTTGCATTTTCCTCTTTTTAATTCTCAGCTGAAATTGATTCTTGAATTTGAAATCTTGGTATTGAAAAACTTGCGTGTTTTATTGATGAACCGTCCCTTGTGAATTTCAATTGCTTGCCTTTTTTGATTGATGCCAGAACATCATTCCAAAAATGATAAAACAAATGCACTAATTATTGTTGATATGCTGGTCCCGTATATGATTTCTGGAATGTTTTGAAACCTTCCCAAGAATGATACGTTTTCTCTGAATTTCTGGAAGGAAACAAATGTTTTCTTGTTTTAATTCTCCACAAATATTTTCCAAATTATTTTTTGATGGGAACCCATTCAACATACATGCTGATTATAAAACTTGCCGAATTTTGATCATAGAATTCCGAGACATGATTCCTATGAAACTAGTCGACTTTCTGAACAGATCTGAACTTGGCCTTGATTACGTGTATTCTCTGATTTAATTCTTGCCTTAAACTTCTGAATGCATGATATGGGAAACAAATAAATCTCCTTTTGTGATTCCTTAAAATGTTGCCTTGAATTCTTGTGATGATTGATTTCTGGATGGATAAAAAAAAATCCCTGCATGATTTCTTAAAAAAAACTAGACCAAAATGTGATTGCAAGTCGCTTTTATCATTTGCCAAATTTGCTTGCTTATTTCTAGAAACATATGTTCCCTGGAATCTTGCATTGTAAAATGAAACTGCTTTTCATGTTTGTGAACCATGATCACTTGCTGTTATGTTGTTTATTTGTGCCATGCTTGTGTGGTTATGCAGTCTTGCTTGTACATTCACTTGCACTTCACTTGATCATCCATTTTAGCTGCTGAAATGAACATGCACATGTTCATGTTGCTTTGACCATGCAATGTCACAAACACATGCCATTTAGAAAATTTTGCAGTCCATGTTACATGCTGCACCATTTGTCATTGTGCATCCATTCATTTCATGATGTCACCGTGCCTTGCTACATCATTATACATGCGTCTGTTCTTTTAAGTTTGATCTTCTACTTGTTGTTCATCATGACTTGGCATTGGCTGTGTATATCCCTTGCTCATATATGTAGTTGCACAAATGCTTTGACCATCTATGAACTGCTTGTACACTTGAATGTTTCCCTTGCTTCATGTGCTGTAGCTACACCACTGAGCCACTTGTCTTGAACCCGATCACTTTTATGTGTTGTACATTATGTTGTTGCCGAGCCTTGTCACTTGGTTGTGCCCCTGTCCTCTTGCTATTAAACTATGGTTTTATGATGATCACCATTGAATTTGAGCTGCGTACACCACTATGTATTGCTATGCCATCCTATGTTGTTGCGTTCACTTGTGCTTCACTGTCTTGAAATAGTGATCTGCCATGCTTCATTTACATGTTGAACCATCATGCTTGCTATATACACACCATCCATGCATGTTTACTTGACCTTCTTGTTTTGCTGTTATGCTGAATATGTTGTTTTGCCTCAGCCATTTTTAACTTCATGCTTCATTGTGTTTTGAGTAAGGCTCGACCATATTTTTCCTGCACATGCATAACATATGTGTATATACACACACTCGTGTATGTATACATGTATCGTGTACGTGTAAATTTTATCAGCAGACTGTTGCACTGTGTTGTGGCTGTTCAAAATCAATTGGTTTTGTGCAGCAAACCAGTGTACTATGTTGAGGCAGATCAGTGGGTATTAGACAATATACAATTCAGATTGGGTCATGAAAAATGATGGGAAACACACCAAAAATCTGAGGCAAATAAAATTTTAAAAATAAAATTTATATACACATGTATTCATTTTTATTTCTATTGCAGTGTACTGTGTGTTTCCGTTTCATGTGACAGATAAGAGGATGAGACTAAACTGAAGTGACTGGACCGAAAGCTGTGAAGACAAAAGACTAGAAGACAGAAGACAAAAAACAAGAACAGTGTGTGTTACAATGAAAGTGACTGTATTTGAGTCTGTGAATGTATAACTGAAAACGTATAATCGAATGAGTGTTGTAGGAGCTGTGAATGAAAAAGAATATTGTACTGATATTTGTAATAAACAAATTTGTTTGAGACAAAATATTATTTTATTGTGTTTAAACTTTGTTCAAACAAAATTGTTTATTGTATTCAGTTTATATACAAGTACAATTTAAAGTAAAGTGTTTTAATAGTGGAGTTACGAATAATTGTACTATTTGAATATTTGAAATATAATATCCAATTTAAATACTATATAAATATATGAATGTAATACAGCCGTATTCTACTTAAATATAAATATTATATTCCTGTCTGTGATGTATATATAGAACAGTACAGTAACAAACACATTTTAAATAATATTTATTTGGTTGTTATCATCAAACAAAAATCATATAATTGTGTATACAACAACGTTATGTACAACAATCTCCCCCTTTAGATGATGACAAACAAATAAAAGATTTTTAGCACAATAAATGTGTTTGACAGTAAATTTTTAATTCCCTCTATTTATTAGCTCCCCCTACAACAGAAAACTCCCCTGTAATTGTGCATGAGTGAACTAAGCTGAATAATAATGAAATTTAAAAATTGAAAATATAAAATATTCACTCATAAACTCAAACCCATTCTCCCCCTTTTGTTATCATAAAAAAGATACAGAAATTAAAACACAGATGAAAAATGACTAAAAATATAATTTCAGCTTAAGAGGAAGAACGATCATCATAAATCATAATCAGTCAAACAAAAATCACAATATTCTGAGAACAGGTGGCATATTTCATATTAAAGAGAATGACGGATTTACGATGTATTTTATATGAAATGAGGAGAGTTAAAAAAATGAGTTCCAATTATTTTCCAAAGAATTTTATAAAAATGAAGTTCAAAAAAACAGTGACGGATTTTGGACTATAATTACTAATTCAATTTAAGTGACAACATCGTATAATCTCAAATCCCAATACTTATCAATCAACAAATCATAATACGTCATAAGATTTCAACACATTTCACAAATAGAAGATGGATTGATAGGCTGGTTTTTGTACACAAAGGAAAATTTCATATAAAACTTTATTTAGCCAATTTATTCTTTTTTCAATTTCTTTTTATTTAAGAGCACACTGACCATGCATAACCAGAGCTTGGATTTTTAAATGAGGTCAGTTGCAGCTTAAATTATAAGTTGTCTCTTAACCATGCATGACCAGAGCTTGGATTTTTAAATGAGGTTAGAGACACTTATATATTAATTATATATTTATCATTTCAGCTTTAAAAGGAAAAACTCCTCGGCATATAAAACCAAAATGGATGATAGAAATGTGATAAGTATAGAAATCGTTTGTGAAATAAATTTCTAAATTAATTATTTTATGAAATATGCTCGACTGTACCGGGATTATTGAAAATTTTCAATTATCACTAATTTTGAATAATAATATAACCATAATTCCATCACAAATATTTTCACTGTTTATTCAAGATGATTTTTTTTAAAACATATTAACTCTCCACATTAATATAAAATTATCATGGATGGCAGAATGATGATAGATAATGAAGATGGTCGTGAAATAATTCCCAATTCAAAGATATTATAATAAATTTTCAATCATAATGAAAATCTAAATGAAGTCTCCTCTTGTTGTGAAATATACTGCAGTCACAATTCATCACAATTTTAAAATCTAGTAATAATTTTGATGAATTATAAATATAGTTCGGTTTGGTTATGGATTTCAACTTCTGAATGAATAATCAATAAACAGTCTTAAAATTGAAAATCAATTACAAGAGGAATATGAAGGCTATACAGGACAAGAGTGATTAAAATATATATATAAAAAATTCAGCACATCTGATACTAATTGGTGTCCTTATTAACAAATTTTAATCACATCCCAGTGGCCTATCAAGGATATCTCAGACTAAAGAATTTTAAACACAAAACCCAACCAGACAAATTCAGCACACAAATTTCGTTTACCAGAGAAGTAAACAGTTTTGACCAAAGACAAGTAGTTTCAAAAATCATATTCAAAGATGATTCCATTTATCAGAGTAGCATACATACATTTATCAAAGCATGCAGTTACAAAGAATTTTCCAAGATCAATATCAGGACATCACAAAGACAGTTTCAAATCATCCTTGACCAGAGAATGATGTTCCACAGATTATTATAGAAGATCACAAAAGATGATTCATGATTCCAGATTAAAAATATTGTTTATTTTAAATCATTTGAAGGAATATGAAAATATCAGAATTTAGTGAATCAATCACACCAGATTATAAAATTTTGATTGTAGACATGTGTGTGATTCAGTAAATCAATAATCTCAACTGATTTTAAACAAACAAATATTTAAATCAAATAACCATGAGATAATAAAGAGATTTAAGACCATTTTTTCAAAGAATTTTCAAAATTATCTCTGACAAGTATAAGAGAAATTTCAGATCATTTACATCAAACTTGAGAAATATTCATGATCCAGAAAATTAAAATAGTTAATTTGAAATCACTCGAATCTATGTCAAGTTTTGGGATATAATCAATTAGTCACACAAGGTTGATAATTTTAGACTTAGGAGGTGTGTGAAATCCAAAATATCAAGAATTTCAGATGATTTCAAACAAAACTATGTTCAATCATGAATAAAGATGAATTTTCAGATGTATCACTGATTCAAGCCAATTTAAAAATAGTCAAGCCAATCTGAAAGTTTCTGAAATTATCACAACAGATAAATAACAGAGTGTTGTAATGAGTACAATGTTTCAAGCTTTTCTAAAATGAATTAAACAACTCAAAACAGCAGAGGTGTGTAAAATTTCATTAAATATTCAGATCTTCAAAAAAAAATTAGAATTCTAATTAACAGTGTTCAAGATATAGCAAGAATATGTCAACACTGTTAGGAATTCAGAGAATAGAAAATGAACTTCAAAACAATTGTAGAAATATTTACAAATTTGAATTCAAGATCTGGAAATTATTAAACACTAGAGTTTATACAAATGAAGCAAATTTCCAGAAAAATATGAATTCTGTAATTCAAAATTAATGAAGCCTAAAATGTTACAAAGATATGACAGTGACAAATCAGAACAGATAAAACAAAGAAAAATAAACAGAAGGGACAGAAGGAGAAATAAACAAAGAAAAATAAAAATAGAGAATATTTACAAAGGTGAGTTTAGAGATCACACCAGAATCCAATGTAAATCAGAATCTCTAACTCAACAAGCTTGGCTAAGGAACTGTGAATGATTCTGTGATATGTTGCAGTTTGAATCCAGTTTTTCTTTAGCTATGCAATTCCTCAGCCTCCTTCGGTACCTAATTGTTAAGAGGATTGAGTGGTCTAACGAAAGTAGTAAAACCACTCACATATTTGTTCACATCTTTTGATACCCAAATCTGTTTGTATAACAATCCGTTAGATTCGACTAGAGTACCCTTTGGAACCCGAATTCGTCTAGTTTTTCCAAAAAACTTTTTATTTCTTTTTGGGGTCTAGAACTGTTCAACTGGATTGTTATCAAACCAATTTTTGTCTCGTTTGTGATTTAAAAACCTTTTAGAATTTTCAATTTTCAAATTTTTAGAAAGACCCTTTTTGAAGCAATTTAAAGGATTTTCAAAATCACAGGAATTCAATTTTTCAAAATCATTTGTTTTCCCAAAACCGAGACCATTCCTATTACCAAAAAAAACTTGATTTTTCAACAACATATTCAAAGATTTTTCTCCAGTAGAAAACATTTCAAACTCAACTCAAGGCTATTTATTTTTGATTTCAAAAGATCATTCTCAGTTAGAAGCTTCTCAGTTTTGATTTTAGGCTCAGAAATTTCAGTATCAAACTATTTTTGTTTTTCAATCTCACGAATCTTGAAATCCTTAATTTCATTTTCAAGTTCTTTTAAAATCAAATCTGTTTTCAACAAACTTTGTTTTTCAGCAAATTCATATTCGGAATTTTTGTTAATCTTAAAATTTTCAAATTCCTTTTGTAAAAAGTTGTTTGTACTTTCAAGTTCAATCTTGATTTCTTTTAAAATCATAATTTTATTTTCAAGCTTTTGAATATTGTTATTTTGATAAACAAGATTATTTTCCAAAACCAAACAACTTTTACAACTAGAATTTGAAGACTTCTTGTCCTTCTTAAGTTTTGATTCCAAAATATTGTTTTTGCTGATCAACTCAAGCTTTTCATACTTCAGAATTTTATTTTTAGATTTTAGATCCTCAACAGATTCAGTTAAATCGTTTAAAAGATGAAATAAATCTTTATAAGAAAAATTTACTATTGAGTCTCCATTTGAATTTTTATCTGTACAACCTGTTAAGTACAATTCTGAAACTGAGTTGACTTTTCGGGGTTTTGAGCTGCTTTTGTCAAATTGTCCATACATCATATTGAGAGTATTCCAGATTTCATGCGCAGTTAAATAATAGGAGATAAGGCTATACTGAACATCATCAATATAAGAATAGCACGAGAATTAAACCCAATATCACTTTTACCAACAATATCAAATCCACTAATAACAGTATCCCAACATTTAACATCAACAGATTTTAAATATAACTCTATTTCTAATTTAAAAAATCTGTACCATTAAAAATAAATGGAATACGACAGGACTGACTCTCAGAGGACTGACAACTAGGATGATCCATTACTCTAGAGTTAATGAAATAACCTGCTCTGTTACCATTTGTTGGATCTAGAATAACCCTAGAGGGGAGAAATAGAATTTTTCACAGTTTTTACGTGATGTTAAAAATTCGACAGGATATTAAATAATAAACAGATCACAGAATACAGCAGAAATAAAAAGAAGAAAGGAAATTACACATAGAGATACCCAGCTTCGGCAAAATCCTACCTACTGCTGCATTCCTAAGGTTTCTACTAGGTGTTATAAACAGATCTCGCTTACAATCCCATGTAAAATCGCAGCGCCTGCTCCTGTCCTAACCCTACGCTCAAAATCCTAGACTGGTCTATATCCACTAGACCAGATTTTCCCCTAGTTTTACAGACACTAGTAAACTGTCAGTTAATTCCTAACTGATTCCCTAGTATTTTACAGACACTAGTAAGTGTTTCTTTTACAACAAGTAATTAAAATATAAAACAAACTAAAGTTGTAACAACCCGTATTTTCAATAATCTGTAATAACGTGAATTGAGGAAGAATTTAATTCTAAAATCTGAATCAAGGGAAACGGGCTATGCCATTGCGTTCGTCTCGGAAAAATACGCGAAATAGAGACCGAGTTTTCGAAAATCGGAGTCCGTATGACCCGATTAAGGCCCAACGAAGTTTTCAGAAAATTCCAAAGCAAAAACAGATTTCAAATTCAAGTTTGAATTTGAAAATTTGGGCCAGTTTGGGCCAGGCGGGATAATTCCCGCCAGAACACCCAAGTCGACAGCCCTGTCGACTTGGGAGTCGACTTGGTTGGACCCAAGTCGACAGCCCTGTCGACTTGGCTGTCGACTTGGTCCAGCCGGGCTGTTTAGCCTGGTGCACCATTTAGAGATTGTGTTGAGCTTGGGGGCCAGATTCGGTTTTAAGGGCTGAGATTGGAACTAGGGTTTAATCCTATGGCCTGAAACACTTGCCTAATCTATAAATAAGGCCCTAACCTAGCCCTAAATCATCATTAATCTATCCTACAACTAAACTATGGCAAAATCAATCCTCTCATGGCCTCCACTCCCTTCATAAAATTTCTAAATAAATTTCTAAGTGATTTTCCATGCATACAAGTGTTTTCAAACTTGTATGAGCATCATTAGCTTGCATTCAAGTCAAGTTTCTATATTTGCATCATAAAAAAGAGTTTTGATCATTTTGGCTCAAGGGTTTTTATGTTAGAGCTTGCATTTTGGGTTTGATTGATTTCATAAGGGCTTTGTCATATTTTTGTGACTTCTTAAGCATTGTAAGCCCTATTCTACTTTCATACTTAAACTCTAAAGTTAAATGTATGATATGCAAGTTTATATGCAAGTTTACTATGCTATGAAATGCAAGTTTATCATGTTGTGATATGCAAGTTTATCATGTTGTGATATGCAAGTTTATCATGTTGTGATATGCAAGTTTATATGCAAGTTTATCATGTTGTGATATGCAAGTTTATCATGTTGTGATATGCAAGTTTATATGCAAGTATGCCAAGTTATGTTATGCAAGTTTGGGTTGAACATTTTGTTCATGCTATCATGTTATGCAAGCTTATCTTGGGTTTATGAACATAAAGCTTCAAGCTTTATGCCAAAGGTTGCATTTGGCAACATGTAAGTTATCATATCTCTTATGATAACTTGCATGTGAGGCTAGATGCGAACTTATGGCCATTTCTACATGTCATTTAGCACCATGTATCACCAATATGCTAAGTTTGGTTTTATGCATGTTTTTGAGGCCTAAAAATGTAATATGTAAGTATATGAACACATGTATATTTCATATGCCACCATGTTGAACTTGTGGCTTCAACACCTTTATGTCATGATTATGCCAAGTTCCCTCTTTCTATCCTTTATGCGCTATTGCGATATGTAAGCGATGGGATTGCGTTTGGGGTTGGGTAAACTTAAAAGACATAAAAAAATAAGCTTGGGAATTTACCTATTAAGTTAGGTCTACCCATTGGGAATTTACCTATTAAGTTAGGTCTACCCAATTGCTTGAAAATTTGTAACATGTTTTGGAAACATGATGGACATGACACTTAGAAAAGATAAGTGTGACCAACTCGAGGTTGGGTTGAGTTTGTAGCGTAAACCTACCCGGAACCTACCGGCCTAACTAGTTGCTACAAACAATAGGACCCAATGTGAGAAGTTGGCCAAGTTGTACCTTGAACCCGAGGTTAGACCAAGTTGTGGTGTAAAGCTACCCGGACCCGCCCGGCTTAACTAGTAAGCACAACAAGGTCTAATGTGAGAGGTTAAGGCACATTAAATTAATTAATGCCTCGTGATTAGGGTTAAGTCATGGTCCACTTAATACTTAACCAATTTGGGCTTGGTAGATTAATCAGGGTTAAGTCGTGAACTCATCGTTACACTTAACCAAGTTAATCCATGATTAGCAAGAGGGTTAAACCGTACTTAACCCACTAGAAAATCCTAGCAATGGGGGCCCACTCCGCAGTAATCCCCAAAAATTGGTATCACTAAGGCCCTAGGGACTAGGCTAGGGAGGGGGCACGATTACTGGGCTGGAGGTAAGCAACCAAATAAACGACGGCCGGGTGGTATGCCGATGTAGTTCCGGACGGACTATGGTCGTGCACGTAGTCCGTATTTGGAGAAGTCACCCATGGGTACCAGTAGATCGAGACTGTGCACTCATGTTTATGGTGTCCAGGGGTTGGCAACCTAGGGCTTGATACACCCGAAGGGTGGACCCGGCACAGTTCGACTACAATTATGTTTGGGCCGTATTGACACCAACACGTGACGAGTTAGGCTTAGGGAGCCGATCGATTAGACCGTTTGGTTGGACCTTGTATTAGGGTCATTTCATGTTATTGGGCCAAAGCTTGGGCCAAGGGATCAATACTTGTTTATTCCAGTCATGTTAGTTTGCTAGTACACCTGTGGTGCAAAACCTTAAACCTGATTATGCGATGACACCTTTATCTACCTTGTTAGTTAATCACCATTCCTGTATGTTGTTATCCTTATAATCATACCTGCTTCTCATACCAGTTAATTTTATAAGTTTACATTGATTGTACTAGGGCTTACTCAGTCTTTTTGACTGACCTGTTTTCTTTCGCCCCTTTTCTTCCGTTTCCCCCCCCCCTCCAGGTTCTCAGGGAGGGAATATTGGAGCTTAGCTTGGATTTCTGACCGCTTGCTTGAGGGATTTAGCTCATGTACGGTTTGACATGAAGCTAGCTATGGCTATCACTTCTTTTGGGGATTAGTACTTATGTATTTCAGTTTTTCAGTTGATGTTGTTTTATCTAGACTTGTTTATTTGGAAAGTTGACATTATGTTGTACCTGACTGGTTTTGAAATGGTTTGAAATCTTCCGCTGTTTTATCTATGTTATTTACTCTGTTTACATATATACATATGTTCTTGTTCTGCCTTGATATATCATTATGCATGTTTACCTGATTCAAACGCCCCTCCAAAGTCAGAGTGCTTGCAAGAGCCACCCTGGCGGAGGTGGGGTGTTACAATTTGGTATCAGAGCATATGGTTTACGAGAAGGAACAAAAAGGTTTTTAAAACTTTTGGAAAACTATTTTCAAAACCAAGTATAAAGTATTTTCCAAGAAAAAGTCTAGTTTATTTTAAAGGCTATTCCCCAAAAAGCCATTAGCAAAAATTCCTTCGTTTTTCTCCATTCCGAATCTGTCTTTTTCTTCGTTTTCAGTATGGCCGATAACTTTGCTATTCCGGAGGGAGTGCACGTACATGTTTGGTATAGGAGACTTTTGGAGGCTAGGGCGACCGAAGCCGGCCCCGTAGACGTTCCTCCTCCTCCTCCTCCAGTAGTTAATGTTCCTCCTCCTCCTCCTCTGGTGGTTAATGTTCCTCCTCCACCTGTCGCCGAGGTTCCTCTTCCTCCTCCCCCTCAGAATCCTCAAGCTGACTTCGTAAAGACTTGCAAAGATTTCAAAGCAATGGGTGGCAAAAAATTTCAAGGCACTGAGACTTTTGTAGAGGCCAGAAATTGGTTGAAAGAGACCGAGGATTTATTTGCTATCTTTGGGATAGACGATCAGAGGAAGGTCTTGTTGGCGGTTTGGCTTATGAAGGATGAAGCCGCTTATTGGTGGGAAGTCACCAATGGTACTAGGCCTGTTGAGACTTGGGCCAATTTCAGGGCAAGGTTCATGCTTAAGTTTCTATCTTCTGCTGAGGAGAATCTGCAAATGGAGAGGTTCATAACTTTTAAACAAGGAGATATGTCTGTTAAAGAGTATGTGAACAAGTTCAATCAGTTAGCTCGTTTTGGCTTGGATATGGTGAATACTCCTCAGAAGAAGGCTCTTCGTTTTGCTAGAGGATTGAATGAGCCGTTGCAGGGATTGGCTATGTCGCATATTCCCCATGGGGCCACGTTTGAGAGTTTGGTTGATATGGCGTTACTTCAGGGAGATGTCAAGAAAGAGGTCAAGATGAATGATACTCAAGCCAAGAAGACTGATTCCCAGGGGAAAGGAAATCAGGGTAATCCAAGTGGTCAGAGCAGTCAAGGCAATCAGAACAAGAACAAGAGTCAAGGCAACAAGGGGAACAACAACAAGGGCAAGAACAACAAGGAGAAGTGCCATTATTGCGGTTCAGTTGGGCATCTTATTAAGGATTGTAAGAAGAGGAAAAGGAAGAATGGTGAATGCTTTTTCTGCGGTAAGACTGGAAATTTCAGTAGGGATTGCCCGAAGAAGCAAGGGCAAGGCCAGGGTCAGACTCAGCGTGCTGGACCTTCAGGAGGGCAAGTTCATGCTCTCAATGTCGCTCCAGTTCCCGATCGAGGTAGTATTTCTGTTGAGAGCCTTGTATATATTTCTGATTTTCCAATTTGTACCTTGTTTGATTCTGGTGCATCGCATAGCTTTATCTCATCTGATCTTGTTGATGGTTTGCACCTTAGTACTAGTTTGGTAGATGATCTCGTCTGTGTCTCAAATCCTATTGGGGGTTCCGCCCATTTGTCTATGATATGTGGGGATTTGAGGATTTCTATACTGAGTGTAGAATTCTTGTGCAGTGCTTATGTTCTTGGTTTTAGGGGATACGGATTGATATTGGGCATGGATTGGCTGTCCAGATATGGAGCCATTCTTGATTGTGAGCATAGGGTTGTGAGGCTCGTGACTCGCCTCGGAAACACCCTAGAGATTTCTTGTGATCCGAGAGGTCCCGTCATGTTGTGCTATCTGGAATCACTCGACTCGTCAATGGAAACTCTTCAGTCTGTGAGAGTGGTTCGAGAGTATCCAGATGTTTTCGATGAAGTTAGGGGGTTGCCCCCTAAGCGAGAGATTGATTTCCGCATTTATCTGGTGGATAATGCAAAGCCGGTTTCTTTGCCCGTTCGGCACATGGCTCCACGTGAAAGGCGGGAGCTAAGTAAGTAAGTGAAGGAGTTGCTTGAGAAGAACTTCATTAGACGAAGTATATCTGAATGGGGAGCGCCTGTGGTATTTGCTACCAAGGCAGATGGTTCTCTCCGACTTTGTGTTGACTATCGTGAGTTGAATAAGCTGACTAAGAAGAACAGACACCCGTTACCGAGGATTGATGATCTCTTTGACCAGCTTGTCGGTGCTTCTGTTTTCTCTCAGCTTGATCTTGCTACTGGATTCCATCAGCTCAGGGTAGCTGAAGATAGTATAGACAAGACTGCGTTCAGAACTCCAGATGGATTCTTCGAATGGCTTGTCATGCCGTTCGGCTTGACTAATGCACCCGCATATTTCGTGGACTTGATGAGTAGGGTGTTCAGGGAGTTCTTGAACAAGTTTGTCGTGGTCTTCGTAGATTATATTCTGATCTTCTCTAAGGATGAGGAAGAGCACGCAAGGCACCTCGTGGAGGTGATGGATACGCTTAGAGCACATCAGTTGAAGGACAAGTTCTCCAAGTGTCACCTTTGGAGAAGGGAAGTTAGATTCCTTGGGCATATAGTATCTAAGCAAGGCTTAGCGGTGGATCCCGCTAAGGTAGTGGCAGTTCAGGATTGGAAGACTCCAAGGAATGCAACCGAAGTAAGAAGTTTTCTAGGTCTTGCGGGTTTTTACCGGAAGTTCATCAAGGACTTCGCAAAGATATCCGCTCCTCTCACTAAATTGACGAAGAAGAATTTAGTTTTTGCTTGGAGCATAGAATGCGAGCTTGCTTTTCAGAAGCTCAAGAGAGCCCTCACATCAGCACCTGTTCTAGCTTTGCCCGATGGAGGGAAGTTATTTACAGTATACACCGATGCATGTGGCACGGGGTTAGGAGCTGTTCTTATGCAAGAAGGAAGAGTGATATGCTTTGGCGGTAGACAACTCAAAGTGCATGAGAAGAATTATCCCACTCATGACTTAGAGTTGGCAGCAATAGTATATGCACTCAAGGCTTGGCGCCATTATCTTCTGGGAGAAAGATTTGAGCTTTATACCGATCACAAGTCATTGAAGTATCTCTTTTCTCAGAAGGATCTGAATCTGAGGCAACAAAGATGGATGGAATTCTTGGCGTCCTACGATTTTGAGATAGCTTATACCCCTGGCAAGGGGAATGTGGTAGCAGATGCATTGAGTAGAAGAAGGTTAACCCTAAGTCCTCTATTCGTTGAGATGAAGAATTTAGAGTATGTGGCAACCTTTGATTTCTCTTTGGCGATTGAGTCGATGACCGGTTCTTTAGCTTCTCTGGAACTCAGACCTACCCTTCTTGATCAAGTTGGGGCTTCGCAGAGAGAAGACCCTCAGATAGTTGAGATTATGGATAAGCTGATTCGAGGAGAGACGTCTAGTCATCTCGCTCGATATTCTATTGATGACAAGGGTTGGCTGAGGAGAGACGGAAGGTTATGTGTTCCAATGGTAGAAGGTCTAGTAAGAAGAGTTCTGGAGGAAGCGCATTGCTCTAAGTTGACTATACATCCGGGCAGAGATAAGATGTATAAAGATATGAAGCGCATTTTCTTTTGGCCTGGGATGAAGAAGGATGTGGCAGAGTTTGTCTCTAGATGTATCATTTGCCAGCAAGTAAAGGCCGAGTCGAAGAAGCCAGGTGGGCTATTGCATCCTCTAGGCGTTCCACTTTGGAAGTGGGAGAGTATTTCCATGGATTTTATCGATGGGCTACCAAGGTCAAGGAAAGGGAATACGAGCATTTGGGTTATTGTGGATAGACTTACGAAGAGTGCTCATTTCATTCCGGTGAAGAGAAAGAGGACCGCATCTTGGCTAGCGTCTGTATATCTTCGTGAGATTGTGAGACTTCATGGAGTCCCTTCTAGTATAGTCAGTGACCGTGACCCAATCTTTACAAGTCAATTCTGGAATAGCTTGCAAGAAGCCATGGGCATGAGGTTGAATCTAAGTACGGCTTATCACCCGCAGACGGACGGTCAAACCGAAAGGGTGAATAGGGTACTCGAGGATCTATTGAGGCTTTGTATTCTGGATTTTGGTGGTACTTGGGAAGACCATCTTCCTCTTGTTGAGTTTGCATATAATAACAGTTATCAGGCAAGCATAGGGATGGCACCATTTGAAGCTTTATATGGGAGGCCGTGCAAGTCGCCTACATGTTGGTGGGAGACTACAGATGAGCTTATACTTGGGCCTGATATGATCAGAGATACATCCGAGAAGATCGAGTTGATTCGGAGACGGATGAAAGCGGCCCAAGACCGACAGAAATCCTATGCTGATAAGCGAAGAACTGATTTGGAGTTTGATGTTGGGGATATGGTTTTCGTGAAGGTTTCTCCTTTGCGGAATGTGGTCCGATTCGGAGCCGTTGGGAAGTTGGCACCGAGGTTTGTTGGACCATTCCCTATTATAGAGAGGATCGGGCAGATGGCTTATAGAGTGAGGTTGCCCGAGAAGCTTGCCGGAGTACACGATGTTTTTCATGTCTCGCATCTCCGGAAGTGTTTACATGAATCAGCAGAGGTTGTTGAGCCAAGTGTTCTGAAAGATGTGGAAGTTGAGAAAGAGGCTACTTTGAGGAGAGCTCCGATTCGTATCTTGGGGACAGAGACCAAGATGCTAAGGAATCGAGAGGTCAAATTGGTGAAGGTTCAATGGGGTGAAGCCGAAGAAGACGCAACTTGGGAAACCGAGGAGAAGATGCGTGGGCTTTATCCATTCCTTTTTGAGGGTACACTCTCAATCTCTTTTCTTTGTTAGCATATCTTTCTCTTTGCTATCCATGTTTATCTAGTTTATCGTGTTAATCTTGTCATGAGAACCTTAGGTAGAAACCCTTTGGATGAAACATGTGTTTGAAACATGTTATGCTTGATGGTTGCAAGTGGTTGCAAGTGTTTGCAAGTGGTTACTCGTGGATGCATTATGCACGTTAGGCACTAGATCGGCTCACACACTCCTCATATTGCATATGCATGAGTGTTTATGCTTATTCATGGATGAAAATTTTTGTGTTATCACATGGATGTTGCATATGGATGTATGTTATGTGCACACATATAGACACTATACATTATGTTAGGAATTGCATACATATGGATTCATTTCACTAACATAATTTGCATTGATGATATTTGCATTAGATAAGTACATATACACACACCTTTGCATATGCTCATACAACATTTAGAATCTTGTAAGGACAATGCTTGCTCGTGGATGATGTTTTGAGTAGATGGATGTTGGATGGTAGGATACGTTCTTCCTAACTTGAAGATTTCGGGGACGAAATCCTTTAAGGAGGGGAGAATGTAACAACCCGTATTATCAATAATCTGTAATAACGTGAATCGAGGCAGAATTTAATTCTAAAATCTGAATCAAGGGAAACGGGCTATGCCATTGCGTTCGTCTCGGAAAAATACGCGAAATAGAGTCCGAGTTTTCGAAAATCGGAGTCCGTATGACCCGATTAAGGCCCAACGAAGTTTTCAGAAAATTCCAAAGCAAAAACAGATTTCAAATTCAAGTTTGAATTTGAAAATTTGGGCCAGTTTGGGCCAGGCGAGAGAATTCCCGCCAGAACACCCAAGTCGACAGCCCTGTCGACTTGGGAGTTGACTTGGTTGGACCCAAGTCGACAGCCCTGTCGACTTGGTCCAGCCGGGCTGTTTAGCCTGGTGCACCATTTAGAGATTGTGTTGAGCTTGGGGGCCAGATTTGGTTTTAAGGGCTGAGATTGGAACTAGGGTTTAATCCTATGGCCTAAAACACTTGCCTAATCTATAAATAAGGCCCTAACCTAGCCCTAAATCATCATTAATCTATCCTACAACTAAACTATGGCAAAATCAATCCTCTCATGGCCTCCACTCTCTTCATAAAATTTCTAAATAAATTTCTAAGTGATTTTCCATGCATACAAGTGTTTACAAACTTGTATGAGCATCATTAAGCTTGCATTCAAGTCAAGTTTCTATATTTGCATCATAAAGAAAGAGTTTTGATCATTTTGGCTCAAGGGTTTTTATGTTAGAGCTTGCATTTTGGGTTTGATTGATTTCATAAGGGCTTTGTCATATTTTTGTGACTTCTTAAGCATTGTAAGCCCTATTCTACTTTCATACTTAAACTCTAAAGTTAAATGTATGATATGCAAGTTTATATGCAAGTTTACTATGCTATGAAATGCAAGTTTATCATGTTGTGATATGCAAGTTTATATGCAAGTTTATCATGTTGTGATATGCAAGTTTATCATGTTGTGATATGCAAGTTTATATGCAAGTTTATCATGTTGTGATATGCAAGTTTATATGCAAGTTTATCATGTTGTGATATGCAAGTTTATCATGTTGTGATATGCAAGTTTATATGCAAGTATGCCAAGTTATGTTATGCAAGTTTGGGTTGAACATTTTGTTCATGCTATCATGTTATGCAAGCTTATCTTGGGTTTATGAACATAAAGCTTCAAGCTTTATGCCAAAGGTTGCATTTGGCAACATGTAAGTTATCATATCTCTTATGATAACTTGCATGTGAGGCTAGATGCGAACTTATGGCCATTTCTACATGTCATTTAGCACCATGTATCACCAATATGCTAAGTTTGGTTTTATGCATGTTTTTGAGGCCTAAAAATGTAATATGCAAGTATATGAACACATGTATATTTCATATGCCACCATGTTGAACTTGTGGCTTCAACACCTTTATGTCATGATTATGCCAAGTTCCCTCTTTCTATCCTTTATGCGCTATTGTGATATGTAAGCGATGGGATTGCGTTTGGGGTTGGGTAAACTTATAAGACATAAAAACATAAGCTTGGGAATTTACCTATTAAGTTAGGTCTACCCATTGGGAATTTACCTATTAAGTTAGGTCTAACCAATTGCTTGAAAATTTGTAACATGTTTTGGAAACATGATGGACATGACACTTAGAAAAGATAAGTGTGACCAACTCGAGGTTGGGTTGAGTTTGTAGCGTAAACCTACCCGGAACCTACCGGCCTAACTAGTTGCTACAAACAATAGGACCCAATGTGAGAAGTTGGCCATGTTGTACCTTGAACCCGAGGTTAGACCAAGTTGTGGTGTAAAGCTACCCGGACCCGCCCGGCTTAACTAGTAAGCAAAACAAGGTCTAATGTGAGAGGTTAAGGCACATTAAATTAATTAATGCCTCGTGATTAGGGTTAAGTCATGGTCCACTTAATACTTAACCAATTTGGGCTTGGTAGATTAATCAGGGTTAAGTCGTGAACTCATCGTTACACTTAACCAAGTTAATCCATGATTAGCAAGAGGGTTAAACCGTACTTAACCCACTAGAAAATCCTAGCAATGGGGGCCCACTCCGCAGTAATCCCCAAAAATTGGTATCACTAAGGCCCTAGGGACTAGGCTAGGGAGGGGGCACGATTACTGGGCTGGAGGTAAGCGACCAAATAAACGACGGCCGGGTGGTATGCCGATGTAGTTCCGGACGGACTATGGTCGTGCACGTAGTCCGTATTTGGAGAAGTCACCCATGGGTACCAGTAGATCGAGACTGTGCACTCATGTTTATGGTGTCCAGGGGTTGGCACCCTAGGGCTTGATACACCCGAAGGGTGGACCCGGCACAGTTCGACTACAATTATGTTTGGGCCGTATTGACACCAACACGTGACGAGTTAGGCTTAGGGAGCCGATCGATTAGACCGTTTGGTTGGACCTTGTATTAGGGTCATTTCATGTTATTGGGCCAAAGCTTGGGCCAAGGGATCAATACTTGTTTATTCCAGTCATGTTAGTTTGCTAGTACACCTGTGGTGCAAAACCTTAAACCTGATTATGCGATGACACCTTTATCTACCTTGTTAGTTAATCACCATTCCTGTATGTTGTTATCCTTATAATCATACCTGCTTCTCATACCAGTTAACTTTATAAGTTTACATTGATTGTAGTAGGGCTTACTCAGTCTTTTTGACTGACCTGTTTTCTTTCGCCCCTTTTCTTCCGTTCCCCCCCCCCTCCAGGTTCTTAGGGAGGGAATATTGGAGCTTAGCTTGGATTTCTGACCGCTTGCTTGAGGGATTTAGCTCATGTACGGTTTGACATGAAGCTAGCTATGGCTATCACTTCTTTTGGGGATTAGTACTTATGTATTTCAGTTTTTCAGTTGATGTTGTTTTATCTAGACTTGTTTATTTGGAAAGTTGACATTATGTTGTACCTGACTGGTTTTGAAATGGTTTGAAATCTTCCGCTGTTTTATCTATGTTATTTACTCTGTTTACATATATACATATGTTCTTGTTCTGCCTTGATATATCATTATGCATGTTTACCTGATTCAAACGCCCCTCCAAAGTCAGAGTGCTTGCAAGAGCCACCCTGGCGGAGGTGGGGTGTTACAAGAGTAAACATTAGAAACCCTAGGCCCTTATAAAATAAATGAGAGTTTTGCCATTTAGAAAGTAGGCCGGCCTATTTGTAATTTATTTGCCTGATCCTTTGCTTTAGCTCTGGGAAACAAAAATGGCGGCGATGAAAAAATTTGCTAGGGTTTCTCTGGAAATCCAAATACTTATGTCGACGATGATTCAAATCGAATCTCCGAACCTCGAATAGATGTTGCTCCTTCGATGTTGACTTATCCCTCTCTGTGGCGATCAAAACCCTAAGAGATGTGAGTTATTTGATTCTCTTGAATTCTTTCAATTGTTTTTGTTGGATTTCCTTAGTCGCCAGTGATGAATTAGGTGTGCTTATATATAGGGTTAAAATAGAAACCCTACACTCTGATTTCAATATAATGACTTGACTAATTTGTCCCTGATTTGCATTTTCCTCTTTTTAATTCTCGGCTGATATTGATTCTTGAATTTGAAATCTTGGTATTGAAAAACTTGCGTGTTTTATTGATGAACCATCCCTTGTGAATTTCAATTGCTTGCCTTGTTTGATTGATGCCAGTACATCATTCCAAAAATGATAAAACAAATGCCCAAGTTATTGTTGATATGCTGGTCCCATATATGATTTCTGGAATGTTTTGAAACCTTCCCAAGAATGATATGTTTTCTCTGAGTTTCTGGAAGGAAACAAATGTTTTCTTGTTTTTATTCTCCACAAATATTTGCCGAATTATTTTTTGATGGGAACCTATTCAACATACATGCTGATTATAAAACTTGCCGAATTTTGATCAGAGAAATTCTGAGACATAATTCCTATGAAACTCGTCGACTTTCTAAACAGATTTGAACTTGGCCTTGATTATGTGTATTCTATGATTTAATTCTTGCCTTAAACTTTTGAATGCACAGTCATGGGAAACAAATAAATCTCCTTTTGTGATTCCTTGAAATGTTGCCTGGAATTCTTGTGATGACTGATTTCTGGACAGATAAAAAAAATCCCTGCATGATTTCTTAAAAAAAACTTGACCAAAATGTGATTGCAAGTCCCTTTTATCATTTGCCAAATTTTCTTGCTTATTTCTAGAAACATATATTCCCTGGAATCTTGCATTGTAACATGAAACTGCTTTTCATGTTTGTGAACCATGATCACTTGCTGTTATGTTGTTTATTTGTTCCATGCTTGTGTGGTTATGCAGTCTTACTTGTACATTCACTTGCACTTCACTTGGTCATCCATTTTAGCTGCTGAAATGAACATGCACATGTTCATGTTGCTTTGACCATGCAATGTCACAAACACATGCCATTTAGAAAATTTTGCAGTCCTTGTTACATGCTGCACCATTTGTCATTGTGCATCCATTCATTTGATGATGTCACTGTGCCTTGCTACATCATTATACATGCGTCTGTTCTTTTAAGTTTGCTCTTCTACTTGTTGTTCATCATGACTTGGCATTTGCTGTGTATATCCCTTGCTCATATATGTAGTTGCACAAATGCTTTGACCATCTATGAACTGCTTGTACACTTGAATGTTTCCCTTGCTTCATGTGTTGTAGCTACACCACTGAGCCACTTGTCTTGAACCCGATCACTTTTATGTGTTGTTCATTATGTCGTTGCCGAGCCTTGTCACTTGGTTGTGCCCCTGTCCTCTTGCTGTTGAACTATGGTTTTATGCTGATCACCACTGAATTTGAGCTGTGTACACCACTATGTATTGCTATGCCATCCTATGTTGTTGTGTTCACTTGTGCTTCACTGTCTTGAAATAGTGATCTGCCATGCTTCATTTACATGCTGAACCATCATGCTTGCTGTATACACACCATCCATGCATGTTTACTTGACCTTCTTGTTTTGCTGTTATGCTGAATGTGTTGTTTTGTCTCGACCATTTTTAACTTCATGCTTCATTTTTTTTTTGAGTAAGGCTCGACCATAATTTGCCTGCACATGCATAACATATGTGTATATACACGAACTCGTGTGTGTATACATGTATCGTGTACGCGTAAATTTTATCAGCAGACTGCTGCACTGTGTTGTCGCTGTTCAGAATCAATTGGTTTTGATCAGCAAACCAGTGTAGTATGTTGAGGCTGATCAGTGGGTATTAGACAATATACAAATCAGATTGAGTCATGAAAAATGATGAGAAACACACCAGAAATCTGAGGCAAATAAAATTTTAAAAATAAAATTTATATACACATGTATTCAGTTTTGTTTCTATTGCAGTGTACTGTGTGTTTCTGTTTCATGTGATAGGTAAGAGGATGAGACTAGACTGAAAGCTATGAAGACAGAAGACAAGAAGGTAGAAGGCAGAAAACAAGAACAGTGTGTGTTACAGTGAAAGTGTCTGTATTTGAGTCTGTGAATGTATAACTGAAAATGTATAATCGAATGAGTGTTGTAGGAGCTGTGAATGAAAAAGAATATTGTACTGCTATTTGTAATAAACAAATTTGTTTGAGATAAAATATTATTTTATTGTGTTTAAACTTTGTTCAAACAAAATTGTTTATTATATTCAGTTTAAATACAAGTACAATTTTAAGTGAAGTGTTTACATAGTAGAGTTACGAATAGTTGTACTGTTTGAATATTTGAAATATAATATCCAATTTAAATACTATATAAATATATGAATCTATGTACAGTCGTATTCTACTTAAATATAAATATTATATTCCTGTCTGTGATGTATATATAGAACAGTACAGTAATAAACACATTTAAAATAATATTTATTTGGTTGTTATCATCAAACAAAAATCATATAATTGTGTATACAACTACGTTATATACAACACTATCTATGCCCAAGGGAGTGTTTATAATAACTCCAGAGACAAATCTCATCACCTTGTCCAGTGTTGGAAAATAAATAATCCATGTGTCGCATCTAATAACTAGAGAGGCGTGATTATTGTCAACTCCAGACCTGTGCGGGGTTTTATTAAATATGGCAATTTACCATTATATTTTATTTAGTCTATAACCATCCTCAGTTCAACTCGTAATTCAGTCATCGTTATACAAGCGTCCTGCTCGTACGGTAATCCCAACCTCGTCACATAAGCTCCAAATGCTTATATGGAATATGATATGCTATGACATCAATAGTTCGTCTTCGGTTCAACCTGAAATGCAGTCATCTCCATAAAAAACGTCTCGCTTGTATGGTAATTCCAACCTCGTCACATAAACTCCAGATGCTTATGTGGTATATGATAGAGTATGCTATCTTCACGAAGTATGCCATGCAGTGTAGTTCAAAATTAATTGTTGCTATTCTATGGTGTTGTTTCTAATCTCACACTAACAACCAGCACACTGCATCCAATGGCCTTCACAGGAGTTTATATAATAAATAAAATTGCACAACTAACTCATTAAGGCTTACCTATTTGTCGGGCATGCAAATAAATTCTTTACTCAACAGCTAATCCATTTTCCTGTTCAGCTTATCTATATATATATATATATATATATATATATATATATATATATATACGCTAAAAATAATATTTTTAGCGAACAAATAATTATTACCATACATGATTATTTTTAACACTTCATATACATGTTAAAAATAGTATTTCTAATGAACAAACATTTATTTCAACCCGTGGTTATTTTTAACACTTCATACATGTGATAAAAATAATATTTTTAACTAATGAAAATATATTTCAATACCCGATTATTTTTATTACTTCATTAGTATGTTAAAAATTATTTCTTTGGCGAACAAAAATATATTTCAACTCATGACCATTTTATTTAGCTCATATGCATGTTAAAAATAATATTTATAGCAAACTAATATTTATTTCAACACACGGTCATTTTTAACACTTCGTATATGCAATAAAAATGTGATTTTTATTGTTCAAACAATTTATTCAACATATGAATATTTTTAACACTTGTATATACAATAAAACTGTGATTTTTATTGTTTAAAGAATTCATTCAGCATTTGAATATTTTTAACACTTCATATACGCAATAAAAATGTGATTTTTATTGTTCAAACAATATATTCAACATGAATATTTTTCAACACATGAATATTTCAGAAAATTTCGGCATTACAACGATAGGGTTTTTAAAACCAGCACCGTATCAAGCACGGCTCCTCTGCTATCCTAGGACTTGCGGCAATATAAGAGTTTCATTTCCATAATTTCCACAATACAATTCATTTTCACACCACAATGAATATACCACAACCAATTTAGTTGCAACCACAATCAATCATTTACAATCACAATCCAAACAATTTATATCGTCCATGGTCTGTGGACGAGGGGAGTGCACATATATATATCATTTCCATTTCAATAATATATTTCATTTCCATTTCAATTCCATTCAACGCATATATGGTTTATACAACGTATATATAATTTATACATCGCATATATAATTTATACAACGCTTGTACCTGAGATATACAACGCTTATATAATTTATACATCGCTTATATAATCTATACAACGCATATACATTCCAATTTGAATTTAGAAATCTCATGTTGGGTTCCACTCCTTCTAAAATTGTAGAGATCTCCAAATATGTTCCAGTCTCTTCTAGAATGTAGAAGACGTTGCCACGAGTCCAATGTCTCTTGTTTCACTGGATTTCGACAACATATGGAAAAGATATGATTTTTATTCCATAATCTAACTTAGCAACGCTTTTAAGTGCTATAAAACTTTTAAATTATAAAGGTCGTACCTTTTCAGTTTTAATTCAAATTATTGTTTGCAAATATCGTTCAATCCGCGTAGCTAGGGGAGAATCGGGTTGTTGCACGTCAAAGAGGATAGAAGGCTGTGCCTGAGGGTGCTGGACACATCGAGTTCGACGCCGGCAGGAGGGCACGACAGCACTTCAAACCGGTGAACTTCAGGGTGTCGAAACTCTCCCAATACCCAACGAAAATTGGCAAATCAGGTATGGATTTGAAGAGGAGAATGAGCTCTACAAAATATCCTTCAGGAGCTTCGAATTTTATAGTGTAGATTTGGAGAAATTGAAGAGAAGGGGGAATTTTTTCCATCGTTCGCAACAGAGAGGGTCGGGTTTTTGAAATGAACGGATTGGTCAATGCGATTTATGATTGGATGATATATTTATATATATTATTTTTAATTCCTTTTTAAATCCAAAAATGGTTATTTTCCCCTCGAACTCCAAATCAGACCCAACTAATGTCTCCCCTAGCTAAGTACCCCCATTTCGGACATAATGGAATATGTTTCGTAAGACCATTCGACTACTTCGGTTAGTTTTTCTTCAAATTAAAATATAAAATATTCAAATTTGGATTTGAACGTACATTTTAATTTGCCGGTGCCACATACTGATTCCAAAAATTCCCGAAATATAAATCCAGCTTTGTTTTAATGATACGGTCCTAACAAAACTAATTTCGTTGAATTTGGAGACCGTTTGAAAATGGCCTTTTTCTGGTCGATCCAATTTAAACCGAAATTACCAAACGCCTTTTTATTTACCACACTCACATATTAATTCCAAAAATTATGGAATTTTAAACCTAGCAATAATTGACATTCCAGATCCAATAAAAGTGGTTTCATTGAAAACGGAAGTTGTTTGCAGATTGGCTTTTTTTAAGGGCTATATATTATATAAAATATATATAAATTCCATAGCGACTATTTTCAATTTTAAACTGAACATAACTTTTTATTCCCATTATGAAATCTGGATTTGTCACATTCATTACAAAGATATAATTACATAGATTTAAATATTTCTGGTTTTACTGCAATTCGATTTATTTTGAATTCTATACATTCAATTGAAATTTAAAATCGAATTTTTAAACTACCACGCTATTTCAAACTCCTTTTACAATTAAAAAAATTTATACGTTCTAACTTCGATTTAAATAAAAAATTTAGTCGTTATTACTTAAAATTAATTATTTTAAATATTAAAAATCCATTAAACTAGCTAAAATAAAAATTTTAAATTGGTTCTGAATTCCGGGTTGATACATTAAGAGATTGGTTATAATTAGTTAAAACATATATTAAAATGGGTTTTAACATGTACAGGAACAAATGAAGAAAAGCAAGAAACGAACGAAGCTAACCAGCCTAATTTCAATAATAACCAAAGTAATTAACCTGTTAATAAATAGTTAAAGTGAGACGATCTGAACTTCCTCATGAAGGAAAGCACGGATTGACTTGAGGACAAGACGAATCAGAACACAAACAGAAGAACATTTCATTGTTTATTACAACAATTCCATCAGAATACAAGAATATATAGAGTATGAATAAATATTATACATCAGAGAAATATCAGAGATTTAAATTACATTACATAGCAGCGGAAAATAATACAAAACACAACTAAAAAGAATATACGGATACAGAGCTTTCCGAATATCTTTCTAGCTGTAAACCAGGTTCCTATGAATATAAATCTGCAAAACCAAAACTAATAGCTGCCCATGTCGAAAATAAGGGCACCCAAAGTTTAGGTTAAAACTATAAACTCCAGATCAGTCATGCGACTGGTGTGAGAACTAAAACAGTTATTTAAAACTTTACTTTAAATCAGATATATCAAGGGGCCACGCCGTATAACACGAAACGGGTTTCCTCCCAAGAATAACAGTGCATATACTAAAACAACACAATGCTTTTTGGAAAAATGAAGCTATTATAAGACCCAGGTCCTAGCATACAATGCAACGCAAGCCGAGGGATAGGGTTTTCACTTATAATAGCCAAACATGCTTGGTACGTTTAAAATGAATCATTTGATACTATTATAAGTGCATAGTGCATAAAATAACTTCAAATATAAATGTATCAATCCTAGATGACATGGGTACCATATATCATGTCGCCAATACTAGGCTCTACAATCAATACTGCAATTATCATGTATTGGAAGTTGGATTCCATCTGTGAACCAAGGCAAGGGATCGTCCTTACCGCTTCGAGACAATCTAGCCCATGTCTCAGGAATAGAACGCATCACCCCTTAGGAGCCACAGGGCTGGTCCACTCGATGTGGATTAAAATGCCTGAACACTGCGTTTCCTCACCCTATGGGGGCGTAAATGAGCCAAATGACTCCATCGGTCCCGGATCGACCGATATAACCTCGGCGCCTCGCAATCCATCATCCATATAAGTAAAATGCCAGGGCGTGTAAAACGCTCACACCACTCCTAGCTAGAAGGAAACACATGCCCTCCCTGGATCCTTCTCCCTTTTCTGGTTCATACCAGGGTGTGAGGCTCGCGAATCAACGCTACATAATGCTACACTGTATTAAAGCCGTGCTTTGATCATCAACCACAAGACCCTTCTTTTATCCAGAAGCCTTGTTCATTTGCATCTCAGCATACCACACATGCAATTCACGCTATGCAACCGATGTATATCAATCACACAGAATGAATTATGATGTCAGACACACATCCATTTACAAGTCCGTTCTGGGTCTAAACGAAACCAAAGGAACCTTATTCCTTGCATATCCATCGTTCTCTAAGTACGTCTGGACGATCACCAACTGATTCCCTCCTTTTGGGTGTACAGCCCAATCAAGATCATCAGTAATTATCCAAACGATGTGAAGACCTCGGTCTTTAACCAGCGTCTTCATCGTCGACTTATCGTCGATTCAGTTATTTAGAATGGGATATACATGGTCTTTCAGAATAACTCGCGTATATACTAAATAAGTGTTATAGAAACACAACATACGCCTCATTCCAATCCAGAATATTCTTTTATTCAAATATTCTTATATTTTGGGAAAGGTTCCCATTAATTTTATCAAAGGTAAATTCTTTAAATTTATTCTTTAATCTTCTTTTGAATATCAATTCAAACCGAAGTAATCATTTGTTAAATTTCCCAACCCCAACCTATTCATCCCATGAAGTAAAACTGATAATACTTCATATCTAACACCACGGTGTTACTGGTAAATTCAATTACCATTTCACATTCAAATCTAATTAAAGATTTAACTATCGCTTGGAGCAAAACTGGTGATACTCCATTCTCGATCATTTCTTGAATTTGATAATTTTAGATATCAAATTCACCTATCAATCTTTTTAAAGACTCATTAAAACTCTAATTCAGTTTTAATTTCCAAAAAACACTACTTAATGATTATTCAAATCCAGGAATAAATCCTGTCTTTAACTGGGTTAAAGAACTAATGTCATTTAAAACATAACTCACGATAAACCCAAAATCACATTCCATTAATTATGGAATCTTCACGGAAAACGGATCAATATATATAATCGATATAAACTTCCATATCCGACTAATAATATAAATGGAATAACGGTAAAGCCCTTTAAATTCCATATATATTAGCAGCCTTCCTCCACAAAAATTCACTTCGATTATTACCAAATCGAATTCCATTCCATTCCATTCCAATTTATTTTATTAAATTGGAAAACTTTACTTTGAAAAATCTCCTTTAAATCTTAACAAAAGATTTATAAATTCCAAATCACATTTCACTGTAAATCGGGTTAAAGAACGAATGTCATTAAAACACAGTTCATAACAAACCCAATTCACATTCCATTAATTATCGGGTTAAAGAACAAGTGTTATTTAAAACACCGTTCACTATAAACCCAAAATTTCAATTCCAATTTAATTCCAATTAAATATCATTTAATTGGTATACTTCATTAAATCTAAATAAAAATATTTAATCTCTTTCTCAACTGGGTTTTAAGAATAATGTTAATGAAGACACCATTCATGATAAACCCAAATTCCATTTGATTTTAAATACAAGGCTCTGAATAGAAAATATATCGGCTTATATTCAATATCAAATTCTACAACCAACAAATATCGTATTGGAAATAACGGTTTAAATATATCTTTCAAATTTCCATAACAATATCTGTATAATCACAAAATCCAACATCGAAATATTACGAAGACAATTTCGATTCAAATCCACTTCCAATTTATTTTATAGGAAATTCTGGTTATTTTTACGACCATCTCAAATCCAATTTATTTATTTAAAAAAAATAAGTGGATTATAATTCTAGTTCAAAACTAGTTCATTTCGATAAAAATCTATTTTTATCTTTTCAAATTTGGAATTTTTCATCCCAATTCTTTACAAATCATTTCTTATGATTTTACACTAATTATTGATTTTTTTAATAATTTTATCAATGTCCATACAGTCGATTTCCATAAACGGCCATCGAACTGCACTTACAGCGACCTTTTCCAAATTTGAGACATAGTTCCAAATCCATCCATTAGATTTCAAATCTCTAATATTCGTTGGAAAGCTCTTTTCGATACAAACCCAATGGTTCCGGTTTTAAGAGAATCCGACGGTCGGATCTCCCGTAATGTCCATTCGAAGTCAATGGTCGAAATTCGCGAACTGCCGCAGCGCGGTGCGTTCTATTCAGGCCATTATATTATATATATATTTATATATATATATATAAAATATTTCGTCGATTTCTATTTAAAACATGTTTTATAAATCGTTTTAAATTCGTTTTCAAAACGATTTCCACTTCATATTCAATTTCTAATCAAAATTGAATATTCCATATCATCGATATATAAATGATAATATTTTCAAAACAATAGATTTTGAAATCAATTCACTTTTTTATATTCATTATATAAGTGAATAAAATCGATATAAATATCATTCTCGTCAAAATGGCGTCAATCTAATCAACACGGCTATATATATTTAAATATATTCATGTCCATCCCTAATCGGACATCAAAATTATATTTTGATTCTTTTCTTAATATTATTTGAAAATGTTCGTTATTTTAAAATAATTGTTACTTTAAAATATTCATTGTTTCTGAACTGGAATCAGACACGGTCAATTATCATATAATGTGATTATATGGATTTCACACAACAAATGTGTATAACAACAATGAAAACCGCAATCCATCATCCAGAGTGCATTCTACACTGTATAAGCATTAAATATAAATATTTAACGCTTACAACAACATGTCGATCAATCGATTGACGTACAGCTAATTATTGGGATTAGTGTATGTCCAATTTCATCCCAACACCCGTTTGGAGTTTTCAAACAATGAACACAGGTTTATTTGTGCAGTTGGGCGATGTGTAAAATTTATCATCTCAATCAATATCTGTCAAATGTGTGTACATAAACAAATCATTTGATTTGTTTATAAATATTTATTTATATACACATAAAAAAAATAAACTAAAAAATATTTATTCATTCCACATTACACAATCAATTTTCACAACACATCAATCAAACAAACAAGTCATCCATGGTCTGTGGATGACGGGTGTCGGGTGCTACTAAGCACCGTCTGCATTCTAGTATATATTTCAACTAGAAAATAAAATATAAGTGAGAAGTTCTCACCTTTGGGTTCCACTCCACTAGTTTTACTTATGGGATGCTGAACCGTTTGGATTTGTTTGAAATTCCAATGCAGTCGTTACCACGCTGTTCATAATAAAAATTATATTTTTATTGCTTCATTCCAATAAAAAAAATCACATTTTTATTTCTACTTCATATATTTTTACGATGCTTCTTTCAATATAAAAAAATATATTTTTATATTCCTACTTCTTATATAAAGATCGAATTTTTATTTCGACGCTATAAAAATCACATTTTTATCTCAACATATATATAATAAAAATCAGATATTTATTTCACTACATATATAAAAATTATATTTTTATATCCTCTATTATATAAAAATTCTATTTTCATTCCGCTACTCATATAAAAATCGAATTTTTATTTCGCTACATCATATATAAAAATCGTATTTTTATATTCTCTATCTTATAAAAATCATACTTTTATAATCTCTACTATATAAAAATCAGATTTTTATTATTCCTACAATATAATAATCATATTTTTATTTACAAATAATAAAAAAATCAAACCTTTTTCGTCTCTTCTTTCTTATAAAAATTCAATCTTTTTGTTGTTCGTACAAATAAAAATCAAATTTTTATGTTGTTAATATATATAAACAAAATCTCTTTCTTTTTTTACATTTAAAAATCAATGCTATGTAAATAAAAAAAACTGATTTTTTTGCTCATAACATTATATATATATATATATATATATTAAAGGGTCCGTTTGTCACAGGTCCCTGTTAAGTTTCAAAATTAGGCTCACATCCGGTCCTAAACTTATTGTAAATTAGGTCCCTATTTTTCAAAAACATATAAAAAATATAAAAAAATCACGTAAATTCATTATTAAATATAACACGTTCACGCCAAAAAAATCAGGTGATAAAACAATCAAAAACCACCTCAAAATCCAAAAAAACACAATCAGCGAAACAGCAGGTTTTTGCATCAAAAGATGCACATATTCGTAAATAGTTGCGTACATTCATGCTTATATTTCAATGTTGCGCCCAAAGATCAGTATAAATGCATACATGTATGCATCTAACCAGCATTACATGCATCCTTTTATGCATATATTCAAATTTGACATGTTTTTTCAAGCATTCGCCGTTTTCAGACATTGTTGCACACATTTATGCTTCTGTACAAAGTATATGCATGCATTCATGCGCATATTCACAAGTCGTCGTCCCTTTTAAATATGTTGCACACATGCATGCATATATTGCCTATAGTAGCATTCATGTATGCAACTTTTCGTAACGCATGAATATTAGTTCAACTTTGTATACACACATGTATGCAGTTATTTGCTAATAGTTGCATACATGTATGCGTATATTGGTCCAGATTTTCAACAGAATTACACTATATAAATAATGCATGTATGTATGCTACTATAGGCCATAGTTGCACAGAAGTATGCAACTTTTTTTTTCAACTTGCGTGGACTGCTGGGATTATTTCCAGATTTTAGGAAAAAAAATTATGCATGAGCGCATATTTTTTGGGTGCAAAATGGGAAAAGGCGAAGGGGAGCAGCAGGAGGCGGAGGGGACCAAATTTTGAAAAGCGGCAGCTCATTTTTAGGGACCGGAAACTAAAGAAAAGTTAGGGTGGATGTGGCGTGAATTAACTTTGGTTTTAGGGACGTGAGCCTAATTTTCACTATATTAAAATTACCTTTCTTTCACCGTTGTCATTGAGGTCGGAGGGGGCTGGAGGGGTGCCCCAGAGTTTGAGGGAGTTGTGGCTGCGCGCGGCGTCATGAGGAGGGTGGAGGTGGAGTTAGCGGCTATAGGGGAGGATTAGGTTTTTTTCGTGAATTGGAGGGGGAGTTTGAGGTCATGGAGGAGAGAGAGAGAGAGGTCGTGGAGGGAGGGGGATTGGACGGGAAGGCACGCTGCCGCCTAGGGAGGCGCGGCAGGTGGAGCGTCGACGAGAAACGGGGGGTGGGGGGGCACCGCAGTTTTTCTTTTTTCTTTTCTAATTTATGTTTGGAGAGAGAAGAGGGAAGAGCGGGGGTATTAAATAATTACTATTTTATATTATATTTTTCTTCCAAAAGTATGTTTTTGTATACTAACTCTAAACGAGGCCCAATGACTGTCGCCCCTATCTAATTACCCCCATTCTGAACACAATGGGATGTGTCCGATAAGCTGATTCGATCGTTTCGACCAATTTCCGCCAAAATTAAAATATAAATCTATATATTGAATTTGAACGCGCATTTCAATTTATCGGGGCCATATACGGACTCTAAAAATTCTCGAAAAATATTTTCTATCTTCGTATTGACGATACGGTTCTAACAAAACTAATTTCGTCAAATTCTGAGACCGTTTGAAAAATGGCCATTTTCTGGTCGATCGAAATTGACTGAAACTGTCAAAACACGTTTTCTTTTGCCACGCTCACATTTTAATTCAAAAAATTATGAATTTTAAAACCTAGCAATAATTTGACATCCCGGGTCCAACAAAAGTGGTTTCGTTGAAAACATAGGTCGTTTGCAAAATTTCCATTTTTAAGGGCCAGAATTCCACATCGATTATTCTGATTTTTCAACTTGGCTTAACTTTTTATCCACGCTATGAAATTTCAATTTTTCAGATTCGTTAGAAAGATATTTTCATTTAGATTCTAATATTTTTGGTTTCGCTAAAATCCGATTTATTTTGAATCCTGTACATTCATTTGAAATTTGACATCGAATTTTTGAACTACCGCGCCATTTCAAATTCCTTTTATAATTAAAAATAATTATTTATATTCCAACTAAAATTCAGATAAATATTTCCATTCTAATCCTATTCAAAATAAATTTCTCGTCGTCATTGTTTAAAATAAATCATTTTAAATATTCAAAATTCACTAAAATTGCCAAAATAAATTTTTTAAATTGGTTCAGATTTTCTGGGTTTTTACAATCTCCCCCACTTAAAACTTTTCATCCCCGAAAAGGAACAAAGCTGAAAGTTGTTTTACTAATCAACTCAACTTTCAGTATTTTCATTATCGCTTAAGTTCTTCAACTTTTCAGTTTCTAAGAACTTTTCAAATTTTTCAAAATTTGGCTAACACCCTAAATTTTCGAAAAATTTCGCTATAACCTCCCCTGCATAGGAGCATCGGGAAAATCCCGAAATTTCCATATAGGAATCTCCAATCCACAAAGAAAAAGAAACAGCCAAGCGGCTTATAAAATCATCCAAACCCAAGAAATTAGTAAACATGTACCTATTTGTCGGGCAAACAATTTTATTCTTCTGCTCTAGCCTCTTTGCAATGACCTGTTCAATGTATATACATGTACATATATGCATTTCCAAACAATTTTCAATACAATTCAATATTTGGTACAATTTCGCTAAATGGTTCAAATTTTAATTAATCAAGCAATAATCAAACAACATAACCAGCAATCAATTAGTTGATAAATTTACAATTCATACTTTGATATACGTAGAGAAAATCATGTTTTGATGCCAAATCACAACAATAGACCTTATCTAATTTTGGTTCTCACACCAGTCAATTGGAAATATATAGAAATCCCACTTTCGTCACTCGAACATAAATTCTGATGACGAGTACTCAATCATCAGAATCATCTTCGGGCTATTAGAGTATGATTCTATATATATCGAATATATTTGAGGCTTCTAATACACGTGGATCAGACGTATATTAAAATCTATATATACTCGATTGTTCAAATCCAATACAAAATAAATATTCAAATATGAATAATTGATTTAAATTTTCAAAACAAAACTTGTTTTCAATTTTATTTTAAAACATCACTCTTCACACTCGTTCTAGGATACTACTGGTCCAATCTCTAACGAGTCATTCTCATTAGATATTACTAATCCAATCTGTGATGAATTCTTTCATATGGTTCTAATGTGTCTTGTTCTCGAGCTATGTAAACCAGAGCTCTGATACCAAACTGTTACGATCTGAACTTCCTCATGAAGGAAAGCACGGATTGACTTGAGGACAAGACGAATCAAAACACAAACAGAAGACCATTTCATTGTTTATAACAACAATTCCATCAGAATACAAGAGTATATAGAGTATGAATAAATATTATACATCAGAGAAATATCAGAGATTTAAATTACATTACATAGCAGCGGAAAATAATACAAAACACAACTAAAAAGAATATACGGATACAGAGCTTTTTGAATATCTTTCTAGCTGTAAACCAGGTTCCTATGAATATAAATCTGCAAAACCAAAACTACTAGCTGCCCATGTCGAAAATAAGGGCACCCAAAGTTTAGGTTAAAACTATAAAATCCGGATCAGTCATGTGACTGGTGTGAGAACTAAAACAGTTATTTAAAACTTTACTTTAAATCAGATATATCAAGGGGCCACGCCGTATAACACGAAACGGGTTTCCTTTCAAGAATAACAGTGCATATACTAAAACAGCGCAATGCTTTTTGAAAAAGTGAAGCTATTATAAGACCTAGGTCCTATCATACAATGCAACGCAAGCCGGGGGATAGGGTTTTCCCTTATAATAGCCAAACATGCTTGGTATGTTTAAAACGAATCATTTGATACTATTATAAGTGCATAGCGCATAAAATAACTTCAAATATAAATGTATCAATCCTAGACGACATGGGTACCATATATCATGTCGCCAATACTAGGCTCTACAATCAATACTGCAATTATCATGTATTGGAAGTTGGATTCCATCTGTGAACCAAGGCAAGGGATCGTCCTTACCGCTTCGAGACAATCTAGCCCATGTCTCAGGAATAGAACGCATCACCCCTTAGGAGCCACAGGGCCGGTCCACTCGATGTGGATTAAAATGCCTGAACACTGCGTTTCCCCACCCTATGGGGGCGTAAATGAGCCAAATGACTTCATCGGTCCCGGATCGACCGATATAACCGAGGCGCCTCACAATCCATCATCCACATAAGTAAAATGCCAAGGCATGTAAAACGCTGACACCACTCCTAGTTAGAAGGAAACGCATGCTCTCCCTGGATCCTTCTCCCGTTTCTGGTTCACATAGGGGTGTGAGGCTCACGAATCAACGCTACACAAAGCTACGCTGTATTAAAGCCGTGCTTTGATCATCAACCACAAGACTCTGCTTTTCAACAGATGCCTTATTCATTTGCATCTCAGCATGCCACATAGGCAATTCATGCTATGCAAACGATGTATATCAATCACACAGAATGAAATCCGATGTCAGACACACATCCATTTACAAGTCCGTTCTGGGTCTGAACGAAACCGAAGGAACCTTATTCCTCGCATATCCATCGATCTCCAAGTACGTCTAGACGATTACCAACTGATTCCCTCCTCTTGGGTGTACAGCCCATACAAGATCATCAGTAATTATCCAAACGATGTGAAGACCTCCGGTCTTCAACCACCGTCTTCATCGTCGACTTATCGTCGATTCAGTTATTCAGAATGGGACAAACCTGGTCTTTCCAATTCAGTATATTCTTTTATTCAAATATTCTTGTATTTTGGGAAAGGTTCCCATTAATTTTATCAAAGATAAATTCTTTAAATTTATTCTCTAATCTTCTTTTGAATATCAATTCAAATCGAAGTAATCATTTGTTAAATTTCCCAACCCCAACCTATTCATCCCATGAAGTAAAACTGTTAATACTTCATATCTAACACCACGGTGTTATCGGTAAATTCAATTACCATTTCACGTTCAAATCTAATTAAAGATTTAACTATCGCTTGGAGCAAAACTGGTGATACTCCATTCTCGATCATTTCTTGAATTTAATAATTTTAGTTATCAAACTCACCTTTCAATCTATTTAAAGATTCATTAAAACTCTAATTCAGTTTAATTTCATAAAATCATTACTTAATGATTATTCAAATCCAGGAAATAAATCATGTCTTTAACTGGGTTAAAGAACTAATGTCATTTAAAACACAGCTCACGATAAACCCAAAATCACATTCCATTAATTATGGAATCTTCACGGAAAACGGATCAATATATATAATCGATATAAACTTCCATATCCGACTAATAATATAAATGGAATAACGGCAAAGCCTTTAAAATTCCATATATATTAGCAGCCTTCCTCCCCAAAAATTCACTTCGATTATTACCAAATTGAATTCCATTCCATTACAATTTATTTTATTAAATTGGAAAACTTCACTTTGGAAAATCTCCTTTAAATATTAACAAAAGATGTATAAATTCCAAATCACATTTCATTGTAAATCGGGTTAAAGAACGAATGTCATTAAAACACAGTTCACAACAAACCCAATTCACATTCCATTAATTATCGGGTTAAAGAACAAGTGTTATTTAAAACACCGTTCATGATAAACCCAAAATTTCAATTCCAATTTAATTCCAATTAAATATCATTTAATTGGTATACTTCATTAAATCTAAATAAAAAGATTTAATCTTTTTCTCGACTGGGTTTTAAGAACATTGTTAAAGAAGACACCATTCACGACAAACCCAAATTCAATTTGATATTAAATACAAGGCTCTGAATAGAAAATATATCGGCTTATATTCAATATCAAATTCTATGACCAACAAATATCGTATTGGAAATAACGATATAAATATATCTTTCAAATTTCCATAACAATATCTGTATAATCACGAAATCCAACATCGAAATATTCTGAATACAATTTCAATTCAAATTCATTTCCAATTTATTTTATTGGAAATTCTGGTTATTTTTAAAACCATTTCAAATCCAATTTATTTATTTAAAAAAAATGGATTATAATTCTAGTTCAAAACTAGTTCATTTCGATAAAAATCTTTTTTTATCTTTTAAAATATGGAATTTTTCATCCCAATTCTTTCCAAATCATTTCTTATGATTTTACACTAATTATTGATATTTTTAATAATTTTATCAAGGTCCGTACGGTCGATTTCCATAAACGGCCATCGAACTGCACTTACAGCGACCTTTTCCAAATTTTATTCGGACATAATTCAAAATCAGTCTGTTAGATTTCAAATGTCTAATATTCGTTGGAAAGCTCTTTTCGATATGAACCCAACGGTTCCAGTTTTAGGAGAATCCGACGATCTGATCTCCCGTAATGTCCATTCGAAGTCAATGGTCGAAATTCGCGAACTACCGCAGCGCGATGAGTTCTATTCAGGCCATTATGACATAATTCCAAATCCAACCATTAGATTTCAAATCTATAATATTCATTGGAAAGCGCTTTCCGATATGAACCCAACAGTTCCGGTTTTAGGAGAATCCGACGGTCGGATCTCCCGTAATGTCCATTTGAAGTCAATGGCAAAATCGCGAACTGTCACAGCACGGTGCATTCTATTCAGGTTATTATATATATAATATATATTTCGTCGATTTCTATTTAAAATGTATTTTATAAATCGTTTCAAATTCGTTTTCAAAACAATTTCCACTTCATATTCAATTTCTAATCAAAATTGAATATTCTATATCATCGAAATATAAATGATAATATTTTCAAAACATTAGATTTTGAAATCAATTCCCTTTTTAATATTCATTATATAAATGAATAAAATCAATATAAATATCATTCTCGTCAAAATGGCGTAAATCAAATCAACACAGCTATATATATTTAAATATATTCGTGTCCATCCCAAATCGGACATCAAAATCATATTTTGATTCTTTTCTGAATATTATTCGAAAATGTTAGTTATTTTAAAATAATCGTTATTTTAAAATATTCATTGTTTCTGAACTGGAATCAGACAAGGTCAATTACCATATAATGTGATTATATGGATTTCACACAACAAATGTGTATAACAACAATGAAAACAACAATCCATCATGGTCCACACCTCAAGTCCGAATGGGAAGTAGAACCCAGGATCCAGTTGGGAACCAACGAGTCAACTTCATGAGTTGGGCTTAGCTGCGGGACGTGTGCTAAGGAGTTGTCGACGTCCATAACTTTGATTCACCACAAAAAGACAAGTGTTAGGCTGCGGATCAGTGCAGTGGGGTAGTTACTACTCCATGGGGCAGAGTGATCGTAGCAAGGCTATGAGCCAGCGCAGTGGAGTTGTTATGACTTCATTGGGCAGATTGGACATAGCAAGGACTAGTGGCTATGGATCAGTGCAGTGAAGTCACCATTACTCCATGGGGCAGAGTGATCATAGCAAGGAATAGGGTGACCGAAGTGGTGGAAATCGTATGCTTTGCGCACTGAGTGAGAGATGTGAGGATGGTTGCTATGCTTGATTTGTTTTCCATCACTATGACATGCACACCCCCAACCCCGTATCCTTTACACCATATGTTAGTGGCACCTTAGAGTATTGTATAGTATGTAGTGCTAACTCTTTGGTTGCAGGTCCAGGTTCAGGTATGGTTTAATATACCTGTTATTGTTCTGTTTTGCTGCTTATCACTCATACCAGACTTTTGTCTGACCCAGAGTTTTAGGTCTCTTCTTATTACTCTGGGTGCTCTTAAACGGGCAGACTAGAGACAGGTTAGGTGGTATGCACGAGTAGCTGTATCGGAGACGAGCAGGAGGCTCCCACGTATGATATATATAGATATTCTCCCTGTGTCGTTGCTGGTCACAACTTTGGGCATTAGTAGTGTACCTTTTCCTTTGCTTTACTTTAGAGACAGTTTGAAAAGTTGTAACAATGATGATGTGGAACATAAACTGTATTTAGATTTCTGCTGCTATGATGTTTAGTTTTAGTTTTCAGCTTATGCACTGTCTCGCCTGTTTTATGTCAATTATGTTGTTATTATATTTTATTCCATGCGCTGTGAGACATTCTACAGGATCTTGGTTAGTTCATTCTCTTCTTCCTTTCTTTGGCGACCGTCTCGTGCTAGTTGGACATTGGCACAACGCACTTTCATTGGAAATGTCGGCTGGTGCGGGGCGGGCCGTCACACTTGGTATCGTAACGACCCGCATTATACGCATCGGAAGATCGTAGAATATTTATTTCTTTTTCTTGGCAATTCGTATGGTCATGTACTTTTGGGGAACGACTAGTGGGGTCATTTCCCATGTTCATGATTTTTGTCGATTTTTAAATGACCGTTTTGCCCTTAGCTGATCTTGTTTCGTCCATAACTTTTGATTGGAAAGGAGTTTTGACCTGAAACCACTTCCATTGGCTTTGAGTGACGGTTTACCTTTTCATAGAGTGGTCACATGTTCAAACGGAGTTAACGTTTGGGAGATATGGCTGAAATAAGGTTCGGAAGGTGAAAAACTATTTAACCGGGCCAAATAGGGTGATTAGTGAATGGACCCATATGGGGAGGCTGAAATGAGTTAGGTTTTCATTCTATTTTAGTTTTCTAGCCACCACTTATGTGACGGAAAGGAATTTCGCTCGATCCGAATCAGTCGTTAAAACGATCTAGACCGTTCGAAACCCCTGATCGTTTGAGAACAGGACAAATCAGAACACAAACAGAAGAACATTTCATTGTTATTACAACAATTCCATCAGAATACAAGAATGTATAGAGTATAAATGAATAAATTACATTCGATAAATATTAGAGATTACAATAAATTACATAGCAGCGGAAAATAATACAAAGCACAACTGAAGGTGATATACGGATACAGAGCTTTCCGGAATCATTCCAGCTGTAAACCAGGATCCTGTGAATATAAATCTGCAAAACCAAAACTACTAGCTGCTCGTGCGGAAAATAGGGGCACCCAGAGTTTAGGTTAAAACAATAAACTCCAGGTCAGTCATGTGACTGGTGTGAGAACTAAAACAGTTATTTAAAGCTTTATTTTAAAAGAGAGTAATTCAAGGGACCACGCCGCATAACACGGAACGGGTTTCCTCCCAAGAATACCAGTGCATAGAATAAACAGTGCAATGCTTTTTCGAAAAATGAAGCTATTATAAGACCCAGGTCCCATCACACAATGCAACGCAAGCCGGAGGATAGGGTTTTACCTTATAACAGCCAAACATGCTTGGTACGTTTAAAACAAATCATTTGATACTATAATAAGTGTATAGTGTCAAAACAATTTCAATCATAAATATAAATCATAGGCGGCATGAATGTCCCATACCACTATGTCGCCATACTAGTTCTATAAATAAAACTACAATACACGTATCGGAAATTGGATTTCCGTCATGAGTCGAGGCAAGGGGCAAGCTCCTCTCTGCTTCGAGACACTCTAGCAAATGCCTCGGGACTACACACTCTGGGCAACTCCGGATGTGGCTGGGCCGGTTCTCACTTACGTTAGAGGATTAATTATGCCTGAACACACGTTTCCCGGTCCTTACAGACTTATAATCGAGGCGCCTCATTCCAACAACCACAAAGGTGAAAAGTATATAAATGTCAGGGCTGGTAAGTCACTTACACCACCATAGCTAGAAAGAAACGTCGTGCTCTCCCAGTGGTCCGTATCCCGTTTTTAACTCATACCGAGGTGTGAGGCTCGCGAATTCACGTTATACACAAAGCTGCCACGTAGGCCGTGCTTTGATCATCAACCATAAGACTTTGCTTTTCAACAGAAGCCTTGATCTATGCAACTCAGCATGCCACACAGGCAATTCATGCCATGCGATTGATATCTATCTATATATAACCTCTAAGCTCGTACGTCTCAGAGAAGGGCGTTAAGCAAGAGAATAAATTCTCCGCCGCCAAACAGATATATATTTAATAGAAATCAATCAACACAGAATAAAATCCAATGTCAGACACACAATCCATTTACAAGTTCGTTCTGGGTCTGAACGAAACCGGAGGCACTTTCCTCGCATATCCATCGATCTCCAAGTACATCTTGACGACCACCAACTGTTTCCATCCTCTTGGGTGTACAGCCCAATCAGGATCGTCAGTAATTATCCAAATGATGTGAAGACTTCCGGTCTTCAACCACCGTCTTCATCTTCGACATATCGTCGAATCGGTTATTCAGAATGGGTATAAACCCGGACTTTCCGAACAACCCACGTATATTAAAAACAAATGTTACACAAACACAACATACGCCTCATTCCAATTCATTAGTCACTAACCGTAAATCAGTAAGAGAGCAATTCCCCAAATATTAACCCCGAAGGCCGAAACCAACATCAGATCAATACCCAGGAAACCATCCTTCTTAGCTAACCTACAGCTAGTTTCTAAATTTCATATTCTTAGGAAAATGTTCCCATTAATTTTATCCAAGATAAATTCTTTAAAATTTATCCTTTAATCTTCCTTTGGATGTCATTTCAAACCAAATTATGGTTTTCCAAACTAGTCGAGATTAGCGAACCATACCGAAGTAATTATTTAATTTATTTCCCAATCCCAACCTATTCATCCCATGAAGCAAAACTGGTAATACTCCATATTTAACACCACAGTGTTATCAGTAAAATTAATTATCATTTCACTTTCAAATCTAATTAAAGATTTAACTATCGCTTTGGCGCAAAAATTGGTGATACTCCATTTTTGCTCATTTTCTAAATTTGATAATTTAGATTATAAATTCACATTTCAATCTAATTGCAGATTCGTTAAAACTCCTTTTACTGGGTTAAAGAACTAGTGTTATTTTAAAACACAGTTCACGACAAACCCAAATCACATTCTATTTATTATCGGGTTAAAGAACAAATGTGATTTAAAACACCGTTCACGATAAACCCACAAATCAATTCTGTTTATAACCCATTTCTAATCCAGTTTATTTATTCAAAAATAAACGGGTTTAATTTTAGTTCAAGACTAGTTCATTTCGATAAAAATTTATTTTTATCTTTTCAAATATGGAGTTTTTCATCCCAATTTTTCACAAATCATTTCTTATGATTTTACACCAATTATTACTATTTTTAATAATTTTATCAAGGCCCGTACAGTCGATTTCCATCAACGGCCATCGAACTGCACTTACACCGACCTTTTTCAAATTTGATTTGGACATATCTCCAAATCCAACCGTTAGATTTTGAATTTCTAATATTCGTTAGAAAGCTCTTTTCGATACGAACCCAACGGTTCCGGTTTTAGGAGAATCCGACGGTCGGATCTCCCGTAATGTCCGTTTGAAATAAATGGTCGAAATTCACGAACTGCCGCGGCGCGTCGCGTTCTATTCAGGCCATTATATTATATATATATATATATATATATATATATAATATAATATAATATATAATATATATTTCGTCGATTTTTATTTAAAACAAATTTTATAAACAGTTTTGAATTCGTTTCAAAAACAATTTCAACCTTTATTTCAAATTCAAATCAAAATTGAATTTTCTATTATAAATCCTTTTTATTTTCATTTCTATTCAATTCAAATTTCAATTCAATTTGAATTCAATTCAATTCGTTTTCAATTCAATTCGAATTCGTTTTCAATTCAATTCAAATTCGTTTTCAGTTCAATTCAAATTCGTTTTCAATTCAATTCAAATTCGTTTTATATTCAATTCATTTCGAATTCGTTTTCTATTCGATTCAATTTAAATTGGTTTCCGATTCAATTCATTCCGAATTTGTTTTATATTCAATTCATTTCGAATTCGTTTTCTTTTCAATTCAATTCAAATTGGTTTTCTATTCGATTCAATTCAAATTGGTTTTCTATTCGTTTAATTCAAATTTGTTTTCTATTCGATTCAATTCAAATTTAAAAACGAATATAATCGATATAAATATCGTTCACGTCAAAATAGCGCATCACTAATCAACACGGCTTTATATTCAACAAATGGATCTATATTTCTTTCAATACACGACTCTATATCTTTGTCAACACACGACTAATCTCAACGAATGAGTACTGTCCACGTGTGACTATTTTTGTTATTTAAAATATTTTATAAAATTTGGGTATCTATCGTTTGATTTTCAATTAGACTCCACCGTGAAGTAGTTCTAATTTTAAATATGATAAAGATGTATATTTTATTATTAAAATATTTCGTTCAACACATGACTAATCTCACCGGATGAGTACTGTCAACACATGAACCTTTATTTTATAATGATAAAGACGTAAGTTTTATTGTTAAAATATTTCGTTCAACACATGACTAATCTCAACGGATGAGTACAGTCAACACATGAACCTTTATTTTATAATATTCTTTATTTTTCCGATTGGAATGAGGCCCAATCAATTACCATATAAAGTTAACTATATGGATTCCATACAACACATGTATATAATAGCAACGATAAACAATCAAACATCATCCAAAGTGCACTACACTGTATAAGCATCAAATATAGATATCTAACGCTTATAACAGCCTGTCAATCAATCGATCGACATATTTAATCAATCACGATGAGTGAACTTCAAATTTCATCCCAACACCCGTGTGGGGTTTCAAATCAACAAACACAAATTTTATTTGTGCAGTTGGGCGATGTGTAAAATTTATCGTCCCAATCAATGTCCTTCAAATAGGTGTACATAAACAAACCGTCCGGTTTGTAAATGAATATTTATTTATTCACATTCACGTTAAAAATTATATTTTTAACGATAAAACATTTTATTTTAACACATGAATTTTTATTCAGTTCATTTACAAAATAAAAATGATATTTTTATTTTTCTAACTTATTTTAGAAAATTTCGGCGGCATAACGGCACGATAATAGAAACGGGACAAGGCCTAGCCTTATCCCCGGTCTAGTGAAGGCCCACGCCATTCACACATCAATCAAATCAATTTCATTTCACAAAACAATTCAATTCAAACAAAATAAACTAACCAACTACACAACCAAACAATTTAACAAACAAGCCATCCATGGTCTGTGGATGACGGGTGTCGGGTGCTACTAAACACCGTTTGCATCCTAGTATATATATAACTAGAAAAGGAGATTAAAGAGTGAGAAGTTCTCACCAATAGCTATCCAATACCACGACTCTTCATTGATAGAAATCTTCATCGCTCTCGCCTTTTTATCACCTTCGTCGCCCGTATTCTCTACATATGTAAAAATCGAATTTTCACTTCGCTATTCAATATATAAAAATCGAATTTTTACTTCGCTATTCAATATATAAAAATCTCGCCTTTTCAACTATAAAGATTTCTTCTTTTCAAATTTATCATTATAAAAATCACATTTTTATTTTGCTATAAATATAAAGATGATATTTCTAATATTCCTATCATGTAAAAATTATATTTTTAATTCTCTACCTAAACAAAAATCATATTTTTACATCTTCTACTTAATAAAGATTATATTTTTAATACTTTAAAAATATAAAAATCATATTTTTATTCCTTTTTATAATATAAAAATCCTATCTTTAACTGAATAAAAATCTTTTCTACCTCTTCCTCATATAAAAATCATATTTTTATAAATAAAAATACAATCCTTTCAATTCAAAAATCATTAAACATAAAACTGATTTTCTGTTTTTATATATACATATATATACATTTAAAACTAATTTCTTTACACCAAAAATAGAAATAAAGTAAATGCTCACCGTTTTCAGCGAAAGGAGGTGCCGGAGATGGGGTGTTGGTCGGACCAGTTGGCGGAAGGGGCGGTAGTGGGGCTGGGGGTCTCTACGGTGGCGCGCTCGAGGTTGGGGGGGGGGGGGGGCGGCTGCGGTAGGGTTTAGGGGAGGTGAGGGGTTTGGGTGCTTCGGGGGTCGCGTGGAGGGGCTGCGCCGGAGCGCGACTAGGGGGGAGGTATCGATTGCGCGGTGGCGCAGGGGAAGGGGGGGTTCTCGCGGTGGTCGAGGCAGAGAGGGGGGTTCTTCGATCTGACGAGGGAGGGGGAGGGCTTCGGGGTTGCGCGCAGGGGGGGTGTCCTCGCGTTGGTCGGCGGTCAATCGGGGGGGGGGGGGGGGGAGGGGCGGCGGCGGGTTTTCAATTTTTTTTTTCTTTTTAATTTCTGAATTGAAACGTGAAAAAGGGGGGCAACGAGGTAATAGGGAGAGAGGGGTGAGGGTTTTCTATATTTTTTATTTATTTAATTAATTATTTCAAAAAGCAAATTTTTATTTCGACCTCGAAACGAGGCCCATCGCCTGTCGTCCATAGCTAATTACCCCCATTCCGAACATAATGGGATATGTATCGTAAGCTGATTCGATCGTTTCGATCAGTTTTCGTCAAAATCAACATATAAGTCTATATATTGATTTTGAACGCGCATTTCAATTTACCGGGGTCACATACTAACTCTAAAAATTACAGAAAAATATTTTCTAACTTCGTATTGACGATACGGTCATAACAAAACTAGTTTCGTCGAATTTTGAGACCTTTAGAAAAATGGCCAATTTCCAGTCGATTAAAATCAACTAAAAGTGGTCAAACACGTTTTCCTTTGCCACGCTCACATATTGATTCGAAAAATTATGAAATTTGGGATCTAGCAATAACTTGACATCACGGACCCAACAAAAGTGGTTTCGTCGAAATCCGAGGTCGTTTGCAAAATTCTCATTTTTAAGGGCCTGAATTCCATAACGACTATTCAGAATTTTCAACTGGACATATCTTTTGATTCCCGCTATGAAATTTTGATTTCTGGATTCGTTGGAAAGATAATATCAATTAGATCCTATTATTTTTGGTTTCTCTAAAATCCGGATTGTTTTGCACCCGGTACATTCAATTGAAGTTTGAAATCGAATTATCGAACTACCGCGCCATTTTCAATTCCTTCTATAATTATATATAATTATTTATATTCTAACGACGACGCGTATAATATATACGTTCTAAATATATTCAAAAAAAATTTCTCGTCGATATTATTTAAAATAATTCATTTTAAATGTTCAAAATTCGCTAAAATTGCCAAAATAAAAATTTTAAACTGGCCCAGATTTTCGGGTTATTACAATCTCCCCCACTTAAAACTTTTCGTTCCCAAAAAGGAACAAGGTCGAAAGTGGTTTGATCAATCAACTCTACGTGCGATCTGGCTTCCATTCTCCAACTTTTCAGTTTCTGAGAATTTTCAAATTTTCAAAAATTTGGCTAACACCCTAAATTTTCGAAAAATTTCGCCATAACCTCCCCCGCACCGGGAGCCACGGGAAAATCCCGAAATTGCCACATAGGCCTTCTGATCTCAAAAAGAAAAAGAAAAAGCCAAGCGGCTAGCCAATAGGCTCATAAAATCATCTTCACCCAAACAAAACAGTAAATTATAGTAAACATGTACCTATTTGTCGGGCAAACAAATTTTATTCTCTGCTCTAGCCTCCTTGCTATGACCTGTTCAATGTAAGTACATGTATATGCAAGCAAATGCGACCAATTTTCAATAATATTCAATATTTGATTCAATTAGGCTAAATGGTTCAAAATTATCAAACAAATAAACAATCAACACAAACATCAATCAATTAGTGAATTAGAGTTTCAAATTCATAATTGGGTATATATACAGAAAATCATATTTTTGATGCCAAATCACAGTAATGTATTCTAGCTATATTAGTTTTGGTTCTCACACCAGTCTAATGGAAATATATAGATATCACCCCTTCGAAACTCGAACACACACTACTGATGCTATATAGTCATCAGTAGAATCATCTCCGGGCGACTAGAGTGTAATTCTATATCTATCCAGTATATTAAAACTTCGAATATACGTTCATGACGCCTATACGCAAAATCTTTATATACTAGATTGTCCATATTCAAAATAAATAAATATTCAAATACGTATAAAACGATTTAAATTTTCAAAACAAAATTGTTTTCATTTGAAATATATACTCTTCACACTCGTTCTAGGATACTACTGATCCTATCTCTAACGAGTCATTCTAATTGGATATTACTAATCCAATATCTGATGAATTCTTTCGTATGGTTCTAATGTGTCTTGTTCTCGAGCTCTGTAAACCAAAGCTCTGATACCAAATGTGACGGCAAGGAATTTCGCTCGATCTGAATCAGTCGTTAAACCGATCTAGACCGTTTGAAACCCCTGATCGTTTGAGAACAGGACAAATCAGAACACAAACAGAAGAACATTTCATTGTTATTACAACAATTCCATCAGAATACAAGAATGTACAGTGTATAAATGAATAAATTACATTCGATAAATATCAGAGATTACAATAAATTACATAGCAGCGGAAAATAATACAAAGCACAACTGAAGGTGATATACGGATACAGAGCTTTTCGGATATCATTCCAGCTGTAAACCAGGATCCTGTGAATATAAATCTGCAAAACCAAAACTACTAGCTGCCCGTGCGGAAAATAGGGGCACCCGGAGTTTAGGTTAAAACAATAAACTCTAGGTCAGTCATGTGACTGGTGTGAGAACTAAAAGAAGTTATTTAAAGCTTTATTTTAAAAGAGAGTAATTCAAGGGACCACGCCGCATAACACGGAACGGGTTTCCTCCCAAGAATACCAGTGCATAGAATAAATAGCGCAATGCTTTTTCGAAAAATGAAGCTATTATAAGATCTAGGTCCCATCACACAATCCAACGCAAGCCGGAGGTTAGGGTTTTACCTTATAATAGCCAAACATGCTTGGTACGTTTAAAACAAATCATTTGATACTATAATAAGTGTATAGTGTCAAAACAATTTCAATCATAAATATAAATCATAGGCGGCATGAATGTCCCACACCACTATGTCACCATACTAGTTCTACAAATAAAACCGCAATACACGTATCGGAAATTGGATTTCTGTCATGAGTCGAGGCAAGGGGTAAGCTCCTCTCCGCTTCGAGACACTCTAGCAAATGCCTCGGGACTACACACTCTGGGCAACCCTGGATGCGGCTGGGCCGGTCCTCACTTACGTTAGAGGATTAATTATGCCTGAACACACGTTTCTCGGTCCTTATAGACCTATAATCGAGGCGCCTCATTCCAAAAACCACAAAGGTGAAAAGTATATAAATGTCAGGGCTGGTAAGTCACTGACACCACCATAGCTAGAAAGAAACGTCGTGCTCTCCCAGCGGTCCGTATCCCGTTTTAAACTCATACCGAGGTGTGAGGCTCGCGAATTCACGTTATACACAAAGCTACCACATAGGCCGTGCTTTGATCATCAACCACAAGACTTTGCTTTTCAACAGAAGCCTTGATCCATCCAACTCAGCATGCCACACAGGCAATTCATGCCATGCGATTGATATCTATCGATATATAACCTCTAAGCTCGTACGTCTCAGAGAAGGGCGTTAAGCAAGAGAATAAATTCTCCGCCGCCAAACAGATATATATTTAATAGAAATCAATCAACACAGAATAAAATCCAATGTCAGACACATAATCCATTTACAAGTTCGTTCTGGGTCTGAACGAAACCGGAGGCACTTTCCTTGCATATCCATCGATCTCCAAGTACGTCTAGACGACCACCAACTGTTTCCATCCTCTTGGGTGTACAGCCCAATCAGGATCGTCAGTAATTATCAAAACGATGTGAAGACTTCCGGTCTTCAACCACCGTCTTCATCTTCGACATATCGTCGAATCGGTTATTCAGAATGGGTATAAACCCGGACTTTCCGAACAACCCGCGTATATTAAAAACAAATGTTACACAAACACAACATACACCTCATTCCAATTCATTAGTCACTAACCGTAAATCAGTAAGAGAACAATTCCCCAAATATTAACCCCGAAGGCCGAAACTAACATCAGATCAATACCCAGGAAACCATCCTTCTTAGCTAACCTATAGCTAGTTTCTAAATTTCATATTCTTAGGAAAATATTCCCATTAATTTTATCCAAGATAAATTCTTTAAAATTTATCCTTTAATCTTCCTTTGGATGTCATTTCAAACCAAATTATGGTTTTCCAAACTAGTCGAGATTAGCGAACCATACCGAAGTAATTATTTAATTTATTTCCCAATCCCAACCTATTCATCCCATGAAGCAAAACTGGTAATACTCCATATTTAACACCACAATGTTATCGGTAAAATTAATTACCATTTCATGTTCAAATCTAATTAAAGATTTAACTATCGCTTTAGAGCAAAAACTGGTGATACTCCATTCTCGCTCATTTTCTAAATTTTATAATTTAGATTATAAATTCACATTTCAATCTAATTGCAGATTCGTTAAAACTCCTTTTACTGGGTTAAAGAACTAGTGTTATTTTAAAACACAGTTCACGACAAACCCAAATCACGTTCTATTTATTATCAGGTTAAAGAACAAATGTTATTTAAAACACCGTTCACGATAAACCCACAAATCAATTATGTTTATAACCCATTTCAAATCCAGTTTATTTATTCAAAAATAAACGGGTTTAATTTTAGTTCAAAACTAGTTCATTTCGATAAAAATCTATTTTTATCTTTTCAAATATGGAGTTTTTCATCCCAATTTTTCCCAAATCATTTCTTATGATTTTACACTAATTATTACTATTTTTAATAATTTTATCAAGGCGCGTACAGTCGATTTCCATCAACGGCCATCGAACTGCACTTACAACGACCTTTTTCAAATTTGATTTGGACGTATCTCCAAATCCAACCGTTAGATTTCGAATTTCTAATATTCGTTAGAAAGCTCTTTTCGATACGAACCCAACGGTTCCGGTTTTAGGAGAATCCGACGGTCGGATCTCCCGTAATGTCCGTTTGAAATAAATGGTCGAAATTCACGAACTGCCGCGGCGCGACGCGTTCTTTTCAGGCCATTATATTATATATATAATATATATTTCGTCGATTTCTATTTAAAACGAATTTTATAAACAGTTTTGAATTCGTTTCAAAAACAATTTCAACCTTTATTTCAAATTCAAATCAAAATTGAATTTTCTATTATAAATCCTTTTTATTTTCATTTCTATTCAATTCAAATTTCAATACAATTTGAATTCAATTCAATTCGTTTTCAATTCAATTCGAATTCGTTTTCAATTCAATTCGAATTCGTTTTCAATTCAATTCGAATTCGTTTTATATTCAATTCATTTCGAATTTGTTTTCTATTCGATTCAATTCAAATTGGTTTCCGATTCAATTCATTCCGAATTCGTTTTATATTCAATTCATTTCGAATTCGTTTTCTTTTCAATTCAATTCAAATTGGTTTTCTATTCGATTCAATTCAAGTTGGTTTTCTATTCGATTCAATTCAAATTTAAAAATGAATATAATCGATATAAATATCGTTCACGTCAAAATAGCGCATCACTAATCAACACGGCTTTATATTCAACAAATGGATCTATATTTCTTTCAATACACGACTCTATATCTTTGTCAACACACGACTAATCTCAACGAATGAGTACTGTCCACGTGTGACTATTTTTGTCACTTAAAATATTTTATAAAATTTGGGTATCTATCGTTTGATTTTCAATTAGACTCCACCGTGAAGTAGTTCTAATTTTAAATATGATAAAGATGTATATTTTATTATTAAAATATTTCGTTCAACACATGACTAATCTCACCGGATGAGTAGTATCAACACATGAACCTTTATTTTATAATGATAAAGACGTAAGTTTTATTTTTAAAATATTTCGTTCAACACATGACTAATCTCAACGGATGAGTACAGTCAACACATGAACCTTTATTTTATAATATTCTTTATTTTCCCGATTGGAATGAGGCCCAATCAGTTACCATATAAAGTTAACTATATGGATTCCATGCAACACATGTATATAATAGCAACGATAAACAATCAAACATCATCCAAAGTGCACTACACTGTATAAGCATCAAATATAGATATCTAACGCTTATAACAGCCTGTCAATCAATCGATCGACATATTTAATCAATCAGGATGAGTGAACTTCAAATTTCATCCCAACACCCGTGTGGGGTTTCAAATCAACAAACGCAGATTTTATTTGTGCAGTTGGGCGATGTGTAAAATTTATCGTCCCAATCAATGTCCTTCAAATAGGTGTACATAAACATACCGTCCGGTTTGTAAATGAATATTTATTTATTCACATTCATGTTAAAAAATATATTTTTAATGATAAAACATTTTATTTTAACACATGAATTTTTATTCAGTTCATTTACAAAATAAAAATGATATTTTTATTTTTCTAACTTATTTTAGAAAATTTCGGCGGCATAACGGCACGATACTAGAAACGGGACAAGGCCTAGCCTTAACCCCGGTCTAGTGAAGGCCCACGCCATTCACACATCAATCAAATCAATTTCATTTCACAAAACAATTCAATTCAAACCAAATAAACTAACCAACTACACAACCAAACAATTTAACAAACAAGCCATCCATGGTCTGTAGATGACGGGTGTCGGGTGCTACTAAACACCGTCTGAATCCTAGTATATATATAACTAGAAAAGGAGATTAAAGAGTGAGAAGTTCTCACCAATAACTATCCAATACCACGACTCTTCATTGATAGAAATCTTCATCGCTCTCGCCTTTTTATCACCTTCGTCGCCCGTATTCTCTACATATGTAAAAATCGAATTTTCACTTCGCTATTCAATATATAAAAATCGAATTTTTACTTCACTATTCAATATATAAAAATCGAATTTTTACTTCGCTATTCAATATATAAAAATCTCGCCTTTTCAATTATAAAGATTTCTTCTTTTCAAATTTATCATTATAAAAATCACATTTTTATTTTGCTATACATATAAAGATGATATTTCTAATATTCCTATCATGTAAAAATTATATTTTTAATTCTCTACCTAAACAAAAATCATATTTTTACATCTTCTACTTAATAAAGATTATACTTTTAATACTTTAAAAATATAAAAATCATATTTTTATTCCTTTTTATAATATAAAAATCCTATCTTTAACTGAATAAAAATCTTTTCTACCTCTTCCTCATATAAAAATCATATTTTTATAAATAAAAATACAATCCTTTCAATTCAAAAATCATTAAACATAAAACTGATTTTCTGTTTTTATATATACATATATATATATATATATATACATTTAAAACTAATTTCTTTACACCAAAAATAGAAATAAAGTAAATGCTCACCGTTTTCAGCGAAAGGAGGTGCCGGAGATGGGGTGCTGGTCGGACCAGTTGGCGGAAGGGGCGGTGGTGGGGCTGGTGGTCTCTACGGTGGCGCGCTCGAGGTTGGGGGGCTGCGGTAGGGTTTAGGGGAGGTGAGGGGTTTGGGTGCTTCGGGGGTCGCGTGGAGGGGCTGTGCCAGAGCGCGACTAGGGGGGAGGTATCGATTGCGCGGTGGCGCAGGGGAAGGGGGGGTTCTCCCGGTGGTCGAGGCAGAGAGGGGGGGTCTTCGATCTGATGAGGGGGGGAGGGCTTCGGGGTTGCGCGCAGGGGGGGTGGCCTCGCGGTGGTCGGCGGTCAATCGGGGGGGCGGCGGCGGGTTTTCGATTTTGTTTTTTTTTTCTTTTTTAATTTCTGAATTGAAACGTGAAAAAGGGGGGCAATGAGGTAATAGGGAGAGAGGGGTGAGGGTTTTCTATATTTTTTTTTATTTAATTATTTCAAAAAGCAACTTTTTATTTTGACCTCGAAACGAGGCCCACCGCCTGTCTTCCATAGCTAATTACCCCCATTCCGAACACAATGGGATATGTATCATAAGCTGGTTCGATCGTTTCGATCAGTTTTCGTCAAAATCAGCATATAACTCTATATATTGATTTTGAACGCGCATTTCAATTTACCGGGGTCACATACTAACTCTAAAAATTGCAGAAAAATATTTTCAAACTTCGTATTGATGATACGGTCCTAACAAAACTAGTTTCGTCGAATTCTGAGACCGTTAGAAAAATGGCCAATTTCCAGTCGATTAAAATCAACTAAAAGTGGTCAAACACGTTTTCCTTTGCCACGCTCACATATTGATTCGAAAAATTATGAAATTTGGAATCTAGCAATAACTTGACATCACGGACCCAACAAAAGTGGTTTCGTCGAAATCCGAGGTCGTTTGCAAAATTCCCATTTTTAAGGGCCTGAATTCCATAGCGACTATTCAGAATTTTCAACTGGACATATCTTTTGATTCCCGCTATGAAATTTTGATTTTCCGGATTCGTTGGAAAGATAATATCAATTAGATCCTATTATTTTTGGTTTCTCTAAAATCTGGATTGTTTTGCACCGGTACATTCAATTGAAGTTTGAAATCGAATTATCGAACTACCGCGCCATTTTCAATTCCTTTTATAATTATATATAATTATTTATATTCTAACGACGACGCGTATAATATATACGTTCTAAATATATTCAAAATAAATTTCTCGTCGATATTATTTAAAATAATTCATTTTAAATGTTCAAAATTCGCTAAAATTGCCAAAATAAAAATTTTTAACTGGCCTAGATTTTCGGATTATTACAACTTATCTCTTAGAGACCCTAATAATGGCCTCCAACCTCTTAAACATCTCCAAATCACTTTCTAATTAAGGATTAAACTTAGCAACATCTAATCAAGGCGGATTAGCACAAGAATCGAGGTAGAGCTGCTATGTTGTATCGGTATTCGCACCCAAACAGAGATATTTTCAGTTTTGATATTATATTGTGGCTAAGGTAAGTGATCAGCACCTTTTTACACTAATCATGGTTAAGTAGGATTGATTAGTGTTAATTAGCGAATTTACACAAGTTAAAAATCTGGAAAAATATTTATAAATTTCAAAATATTGGTTTAGACCTCTATTAGAAGTTTGGGTTAATTTGGTTAAGTTTTGCTAATCCTAATGTTAGTTATGCTTAAACATGCTTAAGGGAAAAATGTGGGTTTTTGGCTATGTTTGACCCATGTTAACCTATCAAGTTGTCATTTTGGTATTCGTAGTCGATGTTATATGTTACTATGACTGTTTGGCATGAATTGTGATTGTTTAGAATAGTTAGAATGGTCGAAAACGCCGTCAGTGGCATGGAAACAGTCACTGTAAGTTTTAGGAAAAGTGCAGGCTATGACCCGAACCGGATCGGATCGGATGGGGAGGCCCGAACCGTCCCATTCGTGTAGCCCATCCACGAGCCGCCCCTTGCACCCGAACCGAACCAGTATGCCACGAGGTGACTTGAAGCTTGGAGGAGACCACGACCGGGTCGATCCAACATTGGGGAAGAAGACTAAAGCGAAGCCACCACGAGACATGTACTCCGACCCGACCCGGGGTGTCATCTGAACCGATAGATCGTGGAGTGCTTATCCGAACTGACCCGGTGAAATGCATGGATCCGAACTGATGGAGGAGAACTAGAGCTGCTTGCACCACGAATGGGGAGCACGAACCGAACCGCCAAGGGGTTCATGTGCCGAACCGACCCGACGCTTGGGAAGGAGACCGAACCGAACCAAAGGCAAGGAGAAAGGCCGATCCGGAGGAGACTAAAACCCGAGATGCAAAGGTAGTCCAAATAGGAGGTTTATACTCGGGATCCAGTTGGGAACCAAAGAGTTAACTTTATGATTGGGATTTGCTACGGGACATGTGCTAAGGAGTTGTTGACGTCCATAACTTTGACTCACCACCAAAAGTTGAATGTTAGGCTGTGGATCAGTGCAGTGGGGTAGTCACTACTCCATGGGGGCAGAGTGATCGTAGCAAGGCTATGAGCTAGTGCAGTGAAGTTGTTATGACTTCATGGGGCAGAGTGGACATAGCAAGGACTAGTGGCTATGGATCAGTGCAGTGGAGTCACCATGAATCCATGGGGCAGATTGGTCATAGCAAGGGTTTGGGTGATCAAAGCGGTGGATATCGTATGCTTTACGCACTGAGTGAGAGATGTGAGGATGATTGCTATGAATGATTGTTTGCCATCACTATGACATGCACACCCCCACCCTCGTATTCTTTACAGCATATATTCGTGGCACCTTAGAGTATTGAGCGGTATGTTGTGCTAACTCTTTGGTTGTAGGTCCAGGTTCAGGTATGGTTTAGTATACCTGTTATTGTTCTGTTTTGCTGCTTATCGCTCATACTAGACTTTTGTCTGACCCAGAGTTTTATGTCACTTCTTATTACTCTGGGTGCTCCTAAACGAGCAGACTAGAGACAGGTTAGCTGGTGATGCACAAGTAGTTGTACCAGAGATGAGCAGGAGGCTGCCACATATGATATATATAGATATTCTCCCTGTGTCGTTGCGGGTCACTACTTTGGGCATTAGTAGTGTACCTTTTCCTTTGCTTTTTTTAGTGACAGCTTGAAAAGTTGTAATAATGATGATGTGGAACATAAGCTGTATTTGGATTTCCGCTGCTATGATGTTTAGTTCTAGTTTTTAGCTTATGCACTGTCTCAACTGTTTTATATCAAGTATTTTGTTATTATATTTTGTTCCATGCATTATAAGACATTCTACAGGTTCTTTGTTAGTTCATTCTCTTCTTTCCTTTCTTTGGCGACTGTCTCTTACTAGTTGGACATTGGCACATCGCACTTTCCTCGAAAATGTCGGCTGATGCTGGGCGGGTCGTCACACTTGGTATCAGAGCTTTATGTTGAGTAGTTAACCTAGGTGAAGACATCAGGGAGAGGTTGTAGGCATATGACAATGCGTATTTGTGATTATTTTGGTTTTCAAAAGCTATATATATACTATTAGTATAGCTAAGGATGAAGTCGCACTGCACTGACACCACAAAGAGGATGGTTAATCGTTTCTCTTTACAGATTGAACGATGAGCCGATATACGAGGTGTGCCAGTAGAGGAGCCAATAATGGGAATGCTCCTGATATGAGGACGATGTTCATTGACTTCATGAGAGAAATTCTTAGATATGTGCAAGGAGCAGTTCCTAATGCTTCCAGTGATGGTGGTGCAGCGGTGCAGGCGCCTAGGGCCGATTTCGCCAAGCTCTGTAAGGATTACACTAGCCTTGGTGGGAAGCCGTTCCACGGAACGGAGTCGCCTACGGATTTTCAAGATTGGTTGGATAGCTGTGAGCGTATCTTCGAAGACTTGGGTATTGAGGATGCGATGAAGAGAAAGATAGCATCCCGTCAGTTGCAAGGACGGACAATGAATTGGTGGAACGCTATTGAGGCAGCTACCCCAGAGGATCAAGTTACTTGAGATCAGTTTAAGACTTGCTTTAGCGACAAGTTTATTCCAGCTGCTCAAAAGTCAGTATTGTTTAAAAGGTTCTTGGAGCTAAAGCAGAATGAAAGAGTTGTCTCGGAGTATATTGCTGAGTTTCATACCCTATCGAAATATGGGTTATCTCTTATTGATACTCCCGATAAGAAAAATGAGAAGTTCATAATAGGCTTGGATCAATACTTGGGGGAAAGGCTTATTAACCACATCGATGAGACATTTGAATCGATTGTGGGAAAAGCTTTTAGATCGGAGAGTCTTTACCCTAAGTCAAAGACTGAAGTTGCTGTTGTATCTGCAGGAGAGCCGAAACCGCAAGTAGGCGGTGGAGGCAAGAATGGTTCTCAGAATTAGAGAAAGCAGAATCAGACAAAGGATGGCCAGAAAAAGAGTAAGAAAGATGTTGAGCGCTTCAGCTGTGGTAAGAAGGGCCACTATGCCAAACAATGTCGGGCCAAGCCAGCGGATAGGAAGTGCTTCAACTGTGGCCAATTGGGACATCATAAGGATAAGTGTCCATAACACCCTAAAGAAAAGCAGATTGTGAAAGCATTTGCTCTTAATGTTGTTCCTTCTTCGTCGAATGCCGCAACTGCGGCGGAGAAGGGAAAGAATGTCGTCATTCAAGGTATGCTTTCTATTTATGATGTTCCATTTAGAGTGTTGTTTGATACCGGAGCTTCCAGTTCCTTCATATCTAGTGACCTGGTAGATAGGTTGGGATTGGAACCCGAGATTGTCGATAGACCTTTAGTAGTGACGAACCCGATTGGTGGTTCAACTAGCCTTAGCATGATTTGCCGTAATGTGGTCTTATCGAGTCATGGATGCGTATTTGTTTGTGATTGCTTTGTTTTGGGCTTTACTGAGTTTGGCATTATTTTGGGAGTCGATTGGCTCCAAAGATACGTGGTGGTGGTAGACTGCGAGGGCTTTTTGGTGACAGTTAGAGCGGATGATGGGCGAAGGGTAGTGTTTGGTGGTCTACCCAGTAATGGGGTAATGGCTAGTTTTCAAAATTCCCTCGACATCCCGCTTGATGAGTTGCCAGATGTGCCCGTGGCTGGCCAGTATCCGGACGTCTTCGAGGAAGTGACCGGACTTCCACCACACCGAGAGATTGAGTTTCGTATTGATTTAGTGAAAGATGCCAGACCTATAGTGATGCCACTTCGTCGTATGGCACCAAGGGAGCAGCGAGAGCTCAGGGTGCAAGTGAGCGATCTTTTGAAGAAGGGATTTATCAGAAGAAGTGTTTCTGAATAGGGAGCACTAGTTGTGTTTGCTACCAAGGCAGATGATTCCCTTCGATTGTGTGTAGACTACCGCGAATTAAATAAGGTGACGAGAAGAATAAGTATCCTCTACCACGGATAGATGCTTTGTTTGATCAGTTGAGTGGCGTGAGAGTATTCTCCCAGTTGGATCTCGCGACAGGTTTTCATCAGCTTAGAGTGGAAGCTGAGAGTATAGCTAAATCGGCAATTCGGACGCCGTCTGGATTTTATGAGTGGTTGGTCATGCCATTCGGGTTAACCAATGCACCAGCATATTTTGTGGATCTTATGAATAGGGTATTCAGGGATCAATTGAATAAGTTTGTTCTTGTGTTCGTGGATGATATTTTAGTCTACTCGAGGACAGAGGAAGAACACAAGGAACATCTGAGAGTAGTGATGGAGGTGTTGAGAAAACACCAATTGAAAACAAATTTTTCTAAGTGTCACTTCTGGAGGAGGGAAGTGATATTCTTGGGCCATGTTGTTTCAGAGAATGGTATTGCCGTGGATCCTACGAAAGTGGCTACGGTACAAGATTGGTCTACGCCCAAGAATGCAACAGATATAAGAAGTTTCTTGGGGTTAGCTGGATATTATCGTAAGTTTATCCAATACTTCTCCAAGTTAGCAGCACCGTTTACCCAGTTGTCCAAGAAGAATCAAGCTATAATCTGGGACGAAAAGTGCGAGAATGCATTCAAGAGTCTAAAGGGAAAGTTGACATGTGCTCCAGTGTTAGTCATTCCTAAGGGGAATGAAGAGATGACAATATATACAGATGCATGTGGTACCGGACTAGGTGTTGTATTGATGCAAGGAGGTAGGGTTGTAGCTTATGCTAGTCGGCAACTAAAACTGCATGAGAAGAGATACCCTACCCATGATTTGGAATTGGCAGCGATCGTGTTTGCATTGAAAACGTGGTGACATTATCTCTTGGGAGAAAGATTCGAGTTGTTTACCGACCATAAATCGTTAAAGTATCTTTTCTCTCAGAAGGATCTAAATCTCTGTTAGCAGAGATGGTTAGAATTCTTGGCTTCCTATGATTTTGATATTGCATATACACCAGGAAAGGACAATTCATTAGCTGATGCCTTGAGTAGGAGACATGCCAGTTTAGGGGCTATGTTTCTTGAATAGAAGAAATTGGTGTTTATCGCAGGGTACGATTTCAGATCAAAGTGCGAATTAGATCCAGAGACGTTAGCAAGTTTGACGATCAGACCCACTTTGATTGAGCGGATTGATTCTAGTCAGAGGGAGGATCCTAATCTGTTGGAAATCATCTTCAAGTTAGAGATGGGTATCGAGGAGGAGATGAACAAGTATGGGCTTGATCAAGATGGATGGCTTAGAAAGAATGAAAGACTGGTTGTACACAATGTCAATGGATTGAGAGATGAAGTGCTAAGAGAATGTCATCACTCAAAACTGACCATACATCCCAGTGGTAACAAAATGTATCGAGACATGAAGCAGACCTACTACTGGGAATGGATGAAAAGAGACGTTGGGAAGTTTATACCCAAGTGTATGAATTGCCAGCTAGTTAAAGCTGAGCAAAAGAAGCCCAGTGGCTTGTTACAACCATTGGAAATTCCAGAATGGAAATGGGAACAAGTCTCAATGGATTTCATTGATCGGTTACCCAGGACTAGATCGGGCCATGATAGCATTTGGGTGATTGTGGACCGATTGACCAAGAATGCGAAGTTTATACCTGTCAAGTCGAATAGAACTGCAGCTAAGTTAGCTGAGCTATATATGAAGTGGGTAGTAAGATTTCATGGAGTACCAAAAGGCATTGTGAGTGACCGGGATTCATTGTTTAGTAGTGGATTTTGGAAGAGCTTACAAGAGGCGTTAGGATCAGAATTACATCTCAGTACCATGTACCATCCTCAAACCGACGGTTAAACGAAGAGGGTGAATCGAGTATTAGAAGATCTCTTGAGAGCTTGCATATTAGATTTTGGTGGATCAATGGATGACCATTTGCATCTAGTAGAGTTTGCATATAATAATAACAGTTATCAATCCAGTATTGGTATGGCTCCATTTGAAGCTTTGTACGGAAGACCGTGCAACTCACCGTCGTGTTAGTTAGAAACTCGTGAGAAATATGTGCTTGGACCAGAAGTAATAAGAGAAACATCAGACAAGATCAAGGTTATCAAACAACGAATGAAGGCTGCCCAAGATAGGCACAATAGTTATGTTGATAAGAGGATAAGGGATTTAAAGTTCTCCATTGGCGACTTGGTGTTTGTCAAGATTTCTCCGTTAAAGATCGTGATACGATTTGGCAGGGGAGGCAAGTTGGCACCAAGATTTGTTGGTCCATTCCCAGTTCTTGAGCAAGTTGGTAATTTGGCTTATAGAGTTGAACTACCAGAGAAAATGGCAGGAGTTCATAATGTATTTCATGTTTCCCAGTTAAGGAAATTTGTATACGACCCTAGTGTGACTATTACACCGAATCAGTTGGACGATGTCGAGGTTGAACCCGAGGCGGTTGGGAATCGCAGGCCTATGCGTATTGTTGGGAACGATACGAAGTAGCTTCGAAGGAAGGCGGTGAAACTAGTCAAAGTTCAATGGGGTGATGATGAGGAAGACTGTACTTGGGAAACAGAGGAGAACATAAGGAGGAAGTATCCAGAACTCTTTGCCTGGTAAGGTTTTTATATCAGTATAGTATTCCCTTATTAGTAAACTGCATGCTAGGATAGGCTTGTTGTGTTGTTTTGTATGCTTTATTGTTTTGTTAATGATTGGTAGGCATGCGGGATCCTTTGCTAGTTCTTAGTTAAGCAATTTCGGGGACGAAATTTCCTGGGGGGGAGAGAATATAACGACCCGCATTCTACGCATTGGAAGATCGTAGAATATTTATTTCTTTATCTTGGTAAGTCGTATGGTCATGTACTTTTGGGGAACGACTAGTGGGGTCATTTCCCACGTTCAAGATTTTTTTCGATTTTTAAATGACCGTTTTGCCCCTAGCTGATCTTGTTTCGTCCATAACTTTTGATTGGAAAGGAGTATTGACTTGAAACCACTTCCGTTGGCTTTGAATGATGGTATACCTTTCCGTAGAGTGGTCACATGTGAAAAACGGACTTACCGTTTGGGAGATATGACTGAAATAAGGTTTGGAAGGTGAAAAACTGCTTAACTGGGCCAAATAGGGTGATTAGTGAATGGGCCCATAACCCATTTCAGGATTAGATTTATGGGGAGGCTGAAATGAGTTAGGTTTTCATTCTATTTCAGTTTTCTAGCCACCACTTACATCTTAGAGACCCTAATAATGGCCTCCAACCTCTAAAACATCTCCAAATCACTTTCTAATCAAGGATTAAACTTAGCAACATCTAATCAAGGCGGATTAGCATAAGAATCGAGGTAGAGCTGCTGTGTTGTATCGGTATTCGTGCCCAAACAGAGATATTTTCAGATTTGATATTATATTGTGGCTAAGGTGAGTGATTAGCACCTTTTTACACTAATTATGGTTAATTAGGATTGATTAGTGTTAATTAGCGAATTTAAACATGTTAAAAATATGGAAAAATATTTATAAATTTCAAAATATTGTTTTAGACCTCTATTAGAAGTTTGGGTTAATTTGGTTAAGTTTTGCTAATCCTAATGTTAGTTATGCTTAAACATGCTTAAGGGGAAAATGTGGGGTTTTGGCTATGTTTGATCCATTTTAACCTATCAAGTTGTCATTTTGGTGTTTGTGGTCGATGTTATATGTCACTATGGCTGTTTGGTATGAATTGTGATTGTTTAGAATAGTTAGAATGGTCGAAAACGCCGTCGAGTGGCGTGTAAACAATCGCTGGAAGTTGCAGGAAAAGTGCAGGCTGTGACCCGAACTGGATCGGATCGGATGGGGAGGCCTGAACCGACCCGTTCGTGTAGCCCATCCACGAGCCGCCCCTTGCACCCGAACCGAACCAGTACGCCATGAGTTGACTTGAAGCTTGGAGGAGACCACGACCGGACCGATCCAACATTGGGGAAGAAGACTAAAGCGAAGCCACCACGAGACATGTACTTCAACCCGACCTGGGGTGCCATCCGAACCGATAGATCGTGGAGTGCTTATCCGAACCGACCCGGTGAAATGCTCCGATCCAAACTGATGGAGGAGAACTTGAGCTGCTTGCACCACGAACGTGGAGCACGAACCGAACCGAACCGCCAAGGGGTTCATGAGCCGAACCGACCCGACGCTTGGGAAGGAGACCGAACCGAACCAAAGGCAAGGAGGAAGGCCGATCCGGAGGAGGCTAAAACCCGAGATGCAAAGGTAGTCCAAATAGGAGGTTTATACTCAGGATCTAGTTGGGAACCAACGAGTTAACTTTATGATTGGGCTTTCCTGCGGGACGTGTGCTAAGGAGTTGTCGATGTCCATAACTTTGACTCACCACCGAAAGACGAATGTTAGGCTGCGGATCAGTGCAGTGGGGTAGCCACTACTCCGTGGGGCAGAGTGATCGTATCAAGGCTATGAGCCAGTGCAGTGAAGTTGTTATGACTTCATGGGGCAGAGTGGACATAGCAAGGACTAGTGGCTAAGGATCAGTGCAGTGGAGTCACCATGACTCCATGGGGCAGAGTGATCATAGCAAGGATTTGGGTGATCAAAGCGGTGGATATCGTATGCTTTACGCAATGAGTGAGAGATGTTAGGGTGATTGCTATGATTGATTTTTTTCCATCACTATGACATGCACATCCCCACCCCCGTATTCTTTACACCACATATTCGTGGCACCTTAGAGTGTTGAGCGGTATGTTGTGCTAACTCTTTGGTTGTAGGTCCAGGTTCAGGTATGGTTTAGTATACCTGTTATTGTTCTGTTTTGCTGCTTATCGCTCATACCAGACTTTTGTCTGACCCATAGTTTTATGTCTCTTCTTATTACTCTGGGTGCTCCTAAACAAGAAGACTAGAGACAGGTTAGCTGGTGATGCACGAGTAGCTGTACCGGAGACAAGCAGGAGGCTTCTACATATGATATATAAAGATATTCTCCCTGTGTTGCTACGGGTCACTACTTTGGGCATTAGTAGTGTACGTTTCCTTTGCTTTGTTTTAGAGACAGTTTGAAAAGTTGTAATAATGATGATGTGGAACATAAGCTGTATTTGGATTTCCGCTGCTATGATGTTTAGTTCTAGTTTTCAGCTTATGCACTGTCTCACCTGTTTTATGTCAAGTATGTTGTTATTATATTTTGTTCCATGCGCTGTGAGACATTCTACAGTTTCTTTGTTAGTTCATTCTCTTCTTTCCTTTCTTTGGCGACCGTCTCGTGCTAGTTGGACATTGAAACATCGCACTTTCCTTGGAAATGTCGGCTGGTGTGGGGCGAGTCATCATAATCCAGAGTGCATTCTACAATGTATAAGCATTAAATATAAATATTTAACGCTTACTACAGCCTGTCGATCAATCGATTAACATACAATTAATTATTGGGATTAGTGTATGACCACCCAATACTCGTGTGGGGTTTTCAAACAACGAACACAGATTTATTTGTGCAGATGGACGATGTGTAAAATTTACCGTCCCAATCAATATTAGTCAAATGTGTGTACATAAATAAATCGTCCGATTTGTTTATAAATATTTATTTTATATACAACAACAACAAAGCCATATATCCCAAACAAGTTGGGGTTGGCTAGATATGGAACCCAAAACTAAAATAAAATAAAATTAATAATGATGATAATATATATATAAAAGGGTTTAAAATAACCAATCAAATAAAAAGTCGTCCGATAAAGGTTTTTTTAAATAATAATAAGAAGTAAAAATGTTCAATAAAAGTGAAATAAAATCTAAAATAGTAAGTAAAAAGGTTCAGTAAACGTGAAATAAAGTCTTAAAAAAAAAAGAGAGAGTGAGAGAAACACTATGGTTCTGGTACATGGATTGCCAATTTCCATGCACTCCTATCAACTACCAGCTCTTCCGATAAACTCCAATTACTTAAATCTCTCTTTATTATCTCCTCCCATGTCATTTTAGGTCGACCTCGACCTCTCTTAGGGTCTTCGGCGCGACCTAGAATTCCAGCGTGTACAGGTGCATCGTATGGTCTACGTTGGATATGTCCAAACCATCTCAAGCGGTATTGGACTAACTTCTCTTCAATAGGTGCAACTCCAAGTTTTTCCCGAATATCCTCATTTCTAATCCGATCTCGTCTGGTATGCCCACAGCTCCAACGCAGCATTCGCATCTCTGCTATACTTATCTTCTGGACGTGTTGCCTCTTAGTAGGCCAACATTCTACACCATATAACATTGCAGGTCTGATTGCTGTCCTATAGAACTTTCCTTTAAGCTTCTGAGGAATCTTCCGATCACATAGAATGCCAGATGCTAGTCGCCATTTCACCCATCCTGCTTGAATTCTAAAACTAACATCCTTATCAATCTCTCCATCAAACTGCAACATAGATCCTAAGTATCGAAACGATTCCTTCTTGGGTACTACTCTACCGGCCAGGGTAACATCTCCGTCATCTGACCTGACACTGCTAAACTCACACTTCATATACTCTTTCTATATAAAAAAATTATATTTTTATATTCATACTTCTTATATAAAGATCGAATTTTTATTTCGACGCTATAAAAATCACATTTTTATCTCAACATATATAATAAAAATCAGATTTTTATTTCGCTACATATATAAAAATTATATTTTTATATTCTCTATTATATAAAAATTCTATTTTCAATCCGCTACTCATATAAAAATCGAATTTTTATTTCGCTACAATATATATAAAAATCGTATTTTTATATTCTCTATCTTATAAAAATCATATTGTTATAATCTCTACTATATAAAAATCATATTTTTATTACTCCTATAATATAAAAATCATATTTTTATTTACAAATAATAAAAAATCTAACCTTTGTCCTCTCTTCTTTCTTATAAAAATCCAATCTTTTTGTTGTTCATACAAATTAAAATCAAAATTTTATGTTGTTAATATATATAAATAAAATCTCTTTTTTTTACCTTAACAAAATCTCATTTTTATTTAAACAAAAATCTCTTTTTTTTAAACAATTAAAAATCAATTCTATGTAAATAAAAAAAACTGATTTTTTGCTCATAACATTAAATATATATATTAATTAAAATTACCTTTCTTTCACCGTTGTCATTGTGGTCGGAGGGGGCTGGAGGGGTGCGCATGAGGTGGAGGGAGGTGTGGCTGCGCACAGCACCCGGAGGAGGGTGGAGGTTGAGTTAGCGGCTGTAGGGGAGGATTAGGGTTTTTTTGGCGAATTGGAGGGGGGGTTTGAGGTCCACGGATGAGAGAGAGAGGTCGTGAAGGGAGGGGGATCGGAGGGGAAGGCGCGCCGCAGCCTGGGGAGGCGCGGCAGGTGGAGCGTCGACGAGAAACGAGGGGGGTGAGGGGGCACCACAGTTTTTTCTTCTAATTTATGTTTGGAGAGAGAAGAGGGAAGAGGCGGGTATTAAATAATTATTATTTTATATTTTGTATTATATTTTTCTTCCAAAGGTATGATTTTGTATATTAACTCTAAACGAGGCCCAACGACTGTCGCCCCTAGCTAATTACCCCCATTCTAAACACAATGGGATGTGTCCGGTAAGCTGATTCGATTATTTCGATCAATTTCCGCAAAAATTAAAATATAAATCTATATATTGGATTTAAACACGCATTTCAATTTACCGAGGCCACATACAGACTCTAAAAATTCTTAAAAAATATTTTCTAGATTCGTGCTGACGATACAGTTCTAATAAAATTAATTTCGTCAAATTCTGAGACCATTTGAAAAATGGCCATTTTCTGGTCGATCGAAATTGACTGAAACTGTCAAAACACGTTTTCTTTTGCCACACTCACATTTTAATTCAAAAAATTATAAATTTCAAAACCTAGCAATAATTTGACATCCCAGATCCAACAAAAGTGGTTTCGTCAAAAACAGATGTCGTTCGCTAATTTTCCATTTTTAAGGGCCAGAATTCCACAACGACTAGTCTGAATTTTCAACAGGGCGTAACTTTTTCTTCCTGCTATGAAATTTCAATTTTTCGGATTCGTTGGAAAGATATTTTCATTTAGATTCTAATATTTTTGGTTTCACTAAAATCCAGTTTATTTTGAATCCTGTACATTCATTTGAAATTTGAAATCGAATTTTCGAACTACCGCGCCATTTCTAATTCCTTTTATAATTAAAAATATTATTTATATTCCAACGACAATTCAGATAAATATTTCCGTTCTAATCCCATTCAAAATAAATTTCTCGTCATCATTATTTAAATTAAATCATTTTAAATATTCAAAATTCACTAAAATTGCCAAAATAAAAATTTTAAATTGGTTCAGATTTTCCGGGTTATTACATAAAGGGTTAATTAAGTTTTAAATTAAATCGTGTATATTTAAAATTGAATAACTTTTGATTGTGTGATCAGAATTGAGCGAAACCAGTTGCGTTCGAACCATGGAAATGAACTCTACATTTTGGAACTTTTCTGGATAAAGCTGGAACTGACTGGAATTTTCAGTTAAATTAAACAGTTTAATTTTAATTGGAACCAAAATCGTTTAAGTGATAAATGGATCCAAGGTGAGTTAAACTCACTCAGTTCTGCCCACTTATATTTAATATAAGTTGGGTTTTATAATTGTGTGCCCTGTTTGCTAGTTATATATTCATTTGTTGATTTAACCAATTAAATTAAACGTTGTTTAATTTCAGTGAAATACCAAATCGTTATTTTAACGATTGGACCAAATTGAGGTAACTTACCCTGTTGGTCACGTTTATAAAATAAACATGTTTAATTGTTTGAATTGTTGTGTTAATTGGTTGACGTTAATTAGTTGTTATTCACTGTTATAGAAATTATAAGTTAAATGGAATTGAATAATCTGATTTGAGATAACCAATTTGGATACAGGGAAGAACAGGTTGTAAGGATCCAACAGGGTTCCTCAAATATATTAGATGTTATTTGTCTTTATATTATCATTGTATGAACCGTACGGATTGAATGATTGATTAGGTTGTTGACAAGTTGAGTAGCTGGCAGTATATGGCCTATAAATGAATCGTTTTCCAAATATTGATTTTACATCAGGTAAATCGACGGAAATGAAGTTATAAAATTTATTTTATAACTGAAGATAGATTTTTAAATCTATTATTTTGAATAAAAGTTGTAAAAAGGAAATAAATATTTATTATTTAAGTTTATAATTAATTATTAAATGATTTGAGAAAGCAAATTCTGATATTCATCAGAATTATAAGCAAGAGAGTAGAAAATTAACCTGACGGTTAAAAGTGAATAATTGTTTTTAAGAAAACAATTAAATGGATTTATTTAAATTAATTATATTATTAATTAGTTTACAGGAACGAGTAATTAGAACCAGTTAATGAAATAACTGTATTTTGGGTTGACTAAGTCAACCATTTAAAATGATTTAATGGATATATGTTTTAATTTTAATATGGTTTTAAAAAGGAAAATAATTATTTATTTAAGTTAATAAAGTAATTAATTACTTCTACAGTAGTTAATGATTAAAGTAAATTATTATTTTAGTTAATAATAATTTAAGAGATTACTTTTTAATTGAAATTCAGTTAAAAAGAAATCAAAGTTAAAATGAAATTTAATTGAATGGTGAAAGGAGTTTTGAATGGGTTTTATATTAAAACCCAAGCTTTTATAACAAAATTATAAAACAGATTTTAAGCGAACAAGACAACTTAAATTAAATGTTACTTAATAATTATGTCTTTCTAATCAATGTGAAAAATCCAGATTTAATAACGGGAATAAAAAGTTATGTCCAGTTTAAAATTGAAAATAGTCACTATGGAATATACATATATATTATATAATATATAGCTCTTAGAATTCGCTATTTTTCAAATGGCCTCCAAATTCAACGAAATTAGTTTTGTTAGGACCTTATCGTCAAAACTTTGCTAGATTTATTTTTCTGGAATTTTTGGAGTTAGTATGTGGCCGTGGTAAATTAAAATGTACGTTGAAAGAAATTTTGAACGTTACATTAATTTATATTTTAAATTTGATGAAAATAGAGCGAAACAGTCGAATTGGCTGCCGGAACATATCCCATTATGTCCGAAGTAGGGGTAATTAGCTATGGGCGAGAGTCATTGGGTTCAATTTGGACTTAAATTGGAAAAGTAACTTTTCGGGAATTTAAAGTAATATTATTATATATTTAAATAAATATACTCTCCCCTTTCTCTCTCTACTCTCAGTCAACGCCGAATAAACAGAATAAAAAAATAAAACCCGTAACCCCCGTGGCCCCCTTCCAGCAGCCGCCGCCACTCCACCTCCGCCTCCCCTCCCCAGCATCGTCGTCCCCCTCTGACCCTCCTCCGGCCACCACCCCCTCCCTTCTCACTCTCCACCTTCAATTCAAACCCTAACCCCCAAAGTAGCCAATCCCGTTGCCTCCGCCCGCTGCTCTGACCGCCGCGACCCCCTGCCGTCCTCTCCACCACCTACGCTGCCTTTCAGCACCCCTTCCGGCCGTGGGCCCCTCCACAACCCCCAAATCAAATTTTTATATTTTTCATTGTTTGCATTTAACTCCCTGTAATTCCGAGCCCATATCTCCCAAATCGAGCACTTATGGCCAAAAATCCACAATGCCAAAATCGAAGAGAATGATTTTCTCTTCAATTTGACTTTATGAAAGCTATATTTTGGACTGCGGAGTCGCCCGGAAAACGTGTCCAAAGTTAGCAGTCCAAACAATGTCTTTTCGCAAATTCTGACGAAATGGAGCATTTTTTGAAGAAAGGTCACTAGGAGAAAGTTGTCAGAAATGGCGCGTTTAAGCTAGGAAAAAAGACCGTGTGAAGATTGTAGCTCGTTTGCAAATTCTGAAACCAGAACAACAAATCAAAGAGATAGAAAAGCACGGCGAAGTGGATCCCAATGTGAGAACTTCTCACTCTAATTATTTTACAGTTAAATATATACTAGGATGCAGACGGGGCTTAATAGCCCCCGACACTATTTATTGTACAAACCAGGTTGTTTGTTTGAATTGTATTGTGGAAATTTTGGATTGTAGTTGTAAAATTGATTGTGAATGGATTGTGGAATTGTTTGAATATACTGTGATTCATGTGTATGGCGCGAGCCAGTATCAGGAGAGGGGTAATGCTAGACATTACTCCGGTTCTAATATCGTGTCGTTATAATACCAAAATTTCTGAAATAAATATTGTTCATTAAAAATATCATTTTAATGTGTATATGAACTATATAAAATATTCGTGTGTTGAATAAAATGTTTGAACAATAAAAATATCATATTTATTGAATATATGAACTGTATAAAATAGTCAAATGTTGAAATAAATATTTTTTCGTTAAAAATATAATTTTTAACATATGTGTGAACGACATAAAATTCTCCTGAAATGAAAATAAATATTCCTTTAAAATCAGATGATTTGTTTATTTACACCCATTTAACTGACATTGATTGGGACGATATATTTTACACATCGCCCAACTGCACAAATAATATTCAGTATTTGTTGGTTGAAACCCCACACAGGTATTGGGATGATATCTGGCGTACAATAATCCTAATTGTTTAGTTGTATGTCAATCAATTGGTTGACAGACTATTGTAAGCGTTAATTATTTATATTTAATACTTATGCAGTTGTGTAATGCACTCTGGATGATGGTTTATTGTTTATCATTGTTGTTATATACATGTGTTGTATGAAATTCATATAAATAACATTGTATGGTAATTGATTGGGTCTGATTCCAATACAGAAAGAACGAATATTTTAAAGTAACGAATACTTAAAAATAATATTCAGTAAAGGATTAAAATGTGAATTTGATGTCCGATTTTGGATGGGCACGAAAATATTGAAATGTGCGAAGTCGTATTGATTAGAAACGCACCATTTTGACGCGAAAGATATTTATATCGATTTTTTTATAATGAATATCGAAAAGGAAATGATTTCAAAATCTGGCATTTTGAAAATATTATCATTTAAATATTATAATGATAAGGAGTATTCAATTTTGATTTAAAACTGAAATGAAAGTGGTAATCGTTTTTAAAACGATTTATAAAATACGTTTCAATTGGAAATCGACGAAATATATATATATAATATATATTTAATGGCCTGAATAGAACGCGTCGCGCTGCGACCGTTCGCGAATTTCGACCATTGACTTCGAATTGACATTAAGGGAGATTCGATCGTTGGATTCTCCTAAAACCGGAACGTTTGGATTCATATCGAAAAGACCTATCCAACGAATATAAGAGATTTGAAATCTAACGGTTGGATTTGGAATTATGTCCAAATCAGATTTGGAAAAGGTCGTTATGGATGCAGTTCGGTGGCCGTTAGTGGAAACCGACTGTACGGGCCTTAATAAAATTATTAGAAATATTAATAACTTATGTAAAATCATAATAAATGATTTGGAAAGAATTTGGATGAAAAATTCCATGTTTGTAAGGATTAAAATATATTTTTCTCAAAATGAACTAGTTAATAACTAGAAAGATAATCCAACATTTTTAAATAAATAAATTGGATTTGTGAATGGTTTTAAACTAACCAGAATTTTCCAATGTATGAATTGGAATGGAGTTGAATAGAAATCATATTCGGGATATTTCGATATTGGATTCCGTGACTGTACGGATATTGTGGAGGAATTTGGAAGATATATATATATCGTTATTCCCCTTACAGCATGTGTTGGTTTCAGAATTTGGCATTGAATATAAGCCGATATAATTTCTATTTAGAGCCTTATATTTAATATCAAAGTGGATTTTGGGTTTGTCGTGAATGGTGTCTTGAATAACACTGTTCTTAAACCCCGTGTGAAAAAAATAAATCTTTTAATTAAGATTATTAGAGTTTCCAATTATATTTCGTAATTGGAATAAAATGGAATGTGAATTGGGTTTATTGTGAGCTGTGTTTTTAACGACATTCGTTGTAACAACCCGCAAATTCCGAACCAATTTAAAAATTTTATTTTTGTAATTTTAGTGAATTTTGAATATTTAAAATAATTTATTTTAAATAATAATGACAAAAAATTATTTTAATTGAAGTTAAAACAAATAAATTTTATTTTAATTATAAAAGGAGTTAGAAATAGCGCGATAATTTGAATTTGAACTTCGACTGACTATACAGGATTCAAATTAAATTGGATTTTAGTGAAACCAAAAATATTTAAATCTATTTAAAAATATCTTTCCAACGAATCCGAAAAATCAAAATTTCATAGCGGGACTCAAAAGTTAGGCCAAGTTTAAAATATAGAAAAGTCGCTATAGAATATATATATATATATATATTAATATTAAAAATAGCCATTTTTCAAACGACCTCCATTTTCGATGAAACCACTTTTGTTGGAACCGGAATGTCAAATTATTGCTAGGTTTCAATTTTCTTAATTTTTCGATTTAATATGTGAGCGTGGCAAAGGAAAACCTGTTTTGCCAGTTTCAGTCAAATTAGATCGACCAGAAAATGGCCATTTTTCAAACAGTCTCGGAATTCGACGAAATTAGTCTTGATTGAATCGTATCATCAAAAAATAAGCAGAAATTGTTTTTCTGAAATTTTTAGAGTCAGTATGTGGCCCTGCTAAATTTAAATGCGCAATCAAATTTAATAATTATATGTTTTATATTTAAATTTAAAGAAAAACCTATCAAAACAATTAAATTGGCTTATGGACATATCTCATTGTGTCCGGAATGGGGGTATTTAGCTAGGGGCGACAGTCATTGTGTTCATTTTGGAGTTCGGTATGATACATGAGTTATATTGAATTTAAATGGAATTAAATAAATAAAATAAAAATACTCTATAAATACGGTGTAAATACGCTATACCCTAACGCAGAAATACGGCCGCCACCATCTCAATTCCATGGCCACCGTTGCTTCTTCCTTCTTCCCCTAAAATCTCCTCATTCACTCGCTAAAACCCATCCACTCTTTTGACAATTTCATAGAAAATCGAACCACCTTCACATCCATATTGTTTAAACCCTGCCACTGCTGGAATTGAACCCACCGACGACGAGAAGGCCCTCCATTCGAGCCGACGCATCGCTTGAATCCGGCGATCGAGTTAGCCATCATGTAGGTCGACGGGTACGCCTTCCGAGGCTCTTCGACGCTGCACTGGTCGATCGGCTTCTAGCTTCACCAATTTGGAGAATTTCTAAACCCTAGATTTGAACACAATACGAGAACCCATCGGCCTGAGAATAGATAGAAGAGGAAGGGAGATTAAGGTGTAAAACTAATTAATTTTTAAAAACTAATTATCCTATTTAACTGTTTAATGTTTGAAGTGTTATAACTAAATCAATACTCGTCGGAATCAGATGATTTCAGGTGCATTGAAATCAGAAAAATGAGAGCTTCATGATGAAACTGACCGGATCTAAAAAGGAGCACTTTGGAAATTCAGCCAAATTTGAATGCGAACAGAAATTCAGAAATAAACACGAACGATTTCAGAAAATCGATCACTGTGAGATTTCTATATTTAAAAATAATAAAAATATTAATTATTTCTCGCTATTTAAATTCCATGTATGTATGTTAATTAATTCAGATCCACGATGTGTGATATTGTATTTGTTGCTTGTTGATTATGATGATTGTGATGTATGTGTTTGGTTAGATTTAGATTTGCATTGAAAATCCTTCCTCTTGAATTTATAGATTACTGTTAGTATTGGATATAAAATAAAAAACATTTTTTTTTTATTTTAGATCTATAGGTATTGATTGGATTTGAAATAAAAATCATATTTTTATTTTACATTTAAGAATATTGATTTGTTTTATAATAAAGCTTTCATCCTTTTAGATACGTGGGTGTTGTTTTTTTATTAATAATAAAAATATCATTTTCATTTGGAAACACGAACCCGAAATTTGTTTAGATTTTGTTCAATAACAAAAATATCACTTTTATTGAAACATGGAATATAGATTTGTACCAAAACAAAAGTATCACTTTTGTTGAAGTAGGAGTATCAACAAAAGAAAATATCATTTTTATTTTATTACATAAAAATATCATTTTGATTAGAATACATTTTTATTGATAATAGGTTTCAGTCAAAGGATTGAAATTTAGGAGATTACATTTTTATGTAGTATGTTTTCATTAAAAAAGAATAGGATTAAAAAGAACATATCTTGGATGTCAAATTGTTTAAATAAAAAGATTAAACATTGAAGATTACATTTTTATTGATAATTGGTTTCAATCAAAGGATTGAAACTTAGGAGATTACATTTTTCTGTAATATGTCTTCATTAAAAAGAATAGGGTTTGGAAGATTACATTTTTATGTAATACGTTTTCATTAAAAAGAATAGGATTAGAAAGATTAAAATAAAAAGGATTAGAAATAAAATATTTCATTCTTATTTTCAATTAGTTATAATTAAATAGAGTTGAGATTTAAAAGTAACATTTTTATTGTTATTTTATATACAATAAAAAGCGTAGATTAAAAAGTAACATTTTAATTGTCATTTTATATGCAACAAAAAGAATGGATTTGAACTAACATTTTATTTGTCAATTTAGCTACAATAAAAAGGGTAGATTTAATAATAACATGTTTTATTGTCAAATTATTGAGAATAAAAAGAATTGATACAAAGAAAACATTTTTATTGTCATTTTGGTTGTAATGAAAGGAATAGATTTTAAAGTTGCATTTTTATTGTCATTTTATATGCAATAAAAATAGAAGATTTAAAGGTATCATTTTTGTTGTCATTTTACATGCAATAAAAATAGAAGAGTTGAAAGTATTATTTTTGTTGTTCTTTTATATGAAATAAAAATAGTCATTTTTGTCAACATGTTAGTTAGAATAGAAATAGACATTTCGGTCAAACATGATTAGTTAAAATGAAAATAGTCATTTTCGTTGAACATGACATTTAGTTAGAATCATATTAGGTAAATAAAATTTTCATTTATGTTAGAATCGTATTATGTAAATAAGATTGTCATTTATGTTAAAATCATATTATGTGAATAAGATTGTCGTGTATGTTAAAATCATGTTATGTAAATAAAACATGATTATTGAAATAAAAATATAGATTTTGTTAAAACATGATTATTGGGATAAAAATTTAGTTTTTATCAAAACATGATTGTTGAAATAAAGTTAACCCTTTTTATCAAAACATGTTAGTGAAACAAAATTATCATTTGTGCCAAAAGGATTTATTGAAACAAAAATATTCATTTTTGTCAAAGAGAATAGTTAAAACCTAAATTGGCCTTTTTGTCAAAATATAATTGTTGAAAAACAAAAAAGAACGTTTTTGTCAAATTATAATTATTGAAACAAAAATAAACATTTTTGTCAAATTATAATTATTGAAACAAAAATGAACATTTTTGATAAATTAAAATAGTTGAAATTAAAATATACATCTTGGTCAAAATATACATTTTAGCCAAAAAGATTGGTTGAGACAAATACATCATATTTGTTGAAACCAAATAACTGAGGTGAAAAGAACATTTTTGTCGAAATATATTAGTTGAAATAAAAATGTATCTTTTGCCAAAATAAGATGGTTGAAAACAAAATTTACATTTTTGGTTAGGTAAAAGAATTTAACACAAATAGCATTTTTGTTAACTAGATTTGTGTTGCAACAAAATATTCATTTTGTTAAATTAGAATTGTCAACAAAATGAAATGACCTCCTTTAAATCATTTTGTTGAAATAGAACTGTCAACAAAATGAATATATCAATTTTATACATTTTGTTGAAATATAATTTATATACAAATATAAGAATCATTTTTATTTCCATAACATATAATAGAATTTATTTGCAAATATAAGAATCATCTTTATTTGCAAAAACATACATTAGCATTTGTAGGTTAAATAAAGAATCATTTATATTATCACAACACAACTTAGAATTTGTATGTAAACTAAAATGAAATTTTTATGTTAATGTATACATTAGAATGTTTATGCAATTTAATATAGGCATTTATATGTGTCAGGATATATACTGAAAACATATACAAATAAACAATTTCTTTTTATTTGTTAAAATTAAAGATAGGAATTGAAAACGAATAGAGGAAATGAAATTATCTTTATTTGTTGTCAGTAACAATGCCATGTAAATAAATTACCGTTTATTAGGCATTAGAAATGTATAGGGAAGTTATACGAGTAAAATACATTTTTATTCGGCATTAAGAATATAATAACATGTTTGTTCATTATCGTCAACAGGATTAGCAGAATTAAAATTGGTTAAATTCATTAACCAATTATTTATTTATATGAACTGTTGTTGGCTGAAAACCCCACACGGGTATTGGAATGATAATTGATATACATTAGTCCCAATATCTATTTGTATGTCAATCGATAGATTGACAGGTTGCGTTGAGCGTTACTATTTCATTTTAGTGCTCACACAGTTGTGCACTTCACTCTGGATATTGAATGGATGGTTTGATGATTATCTATCATTTGTTGTCATATACATGCGATGTATGAAATCCATATAACCGAAGTTATATGGTAAATGATTGAGTCGCTTTCTAATTCAGAATATCTTTTATATAAAGAATATTTTAAACAGAGAAGTTCTTTTAAATAAAGAATATTTTTTTAAAAGATATTGTAATATAAAGAATATTTTACATAAGGAATCTTTTTATATAAAGAATAGTTTTGAACAACAAATATTTAAAATAATATTCAACGTAGAATAAAATGAGGATTTCTACGTCCGTTTTTGGATGGACACAAAAGATAAATATATATATATATACATATATTTTTATCAAAATGAACTAGTTATTTACTAGAATGAATCTTTTAAATTAAGATTTAACGATGTCTTCTAATTAATTAATATTTCGTTCAAATTTAATAAAAGAATTGGATTTTGGGTTGTCGTGGATGGTGTCTTAAATAACACAGTTCCTAAACCCCATATGAAAGAATAAATCTTTTAACTAAGACTACTAGAGTTTCAAATTATATTTAGTATTGGAATAAATTGATATATGAATTGGGTTTGCCGTGATCAGTGTTTTTAAACGATATTTGTTCTTTAACCCAGTTAACAGTGAAAATATAATTTAGAATTTATAGATCCTTTTATTAAGATTTAAAAAGGAATTTTCCAAAGTCAAGTTTTCCAATTTAATATATTAAATTGGAATTGAGTGAAAATTCGATTTGATAATAATCGAGATAGGCTTCTATAAAAGAAGACTGTTACTATATATGGAATTTAAAAGACTATGCCATTTTTCCATTTATGTTATCGGTCTGATACGGAAATTTATATCAATTATATATTGATTTGATTTCTGTGGAAATTCCATATGTTATGGAAAATGATTTTGGGTTTATCGTGAACAATTTATAAAATGACATTGATTCTTTAACCTAGTTAAAGATAAGATTAATTTCTAAAAAAAACTATATAATCATAAAGTAATGATTTTTGGATATTAAAACCGAATTTGAGTTTGATGAATCTTTAAAAAAGAAGATTTAAGAATAAATTTAAAAGAATTTATCTTTGATAAAATTAATGGGAACCTTTCCCTAATGAAATGAATATTTTATTAAAAGAATATTCTTAATTGGAATGAGGCATATGATGTGTCTTTATAGCACTTGATTTTTAATTATATAAATACGCGAGTTATTTGAAAAGACCGGGTTTAACCCATTCTGAATAATTACTACGACTCATTAGAATTGAACAAAAGACTCATAAGAGAATTGGATTATCAGTATCCAATAAGAATACTCATTAGAGATAGGGTCAGCAGTATCCTAGAATGAGAAAACTCGTTAGAGATGGGGTTAGAAATGCCCTAGAATGAGTTAAGAGTGACAAGTTTATAATTAACTTATTTGTATTATCCGATATTAGAAAGATGATTTTTAAATATATAAAAGTTATATATGTTTGAAAAGTTAATCAACGAATAAAATTATTAAAACCAATAAAAATAAAAATTAAATTAGTTAATTAAACAACTTTTAGCTTCGTTCCTTTTCAAGGACGAAAAGATTTTAAGTGAGGGATATTGTAACAACCCCAAATTCTAAACCAATTATAATTTTTATTTTAGTAATTTTATTGAATTTTGAATATTTAATTTAATTATAAAATGAATAAATTATTTTAATCGAAGTTAAAACGAATAAATTTTATTTTAATTATAAAAGGAGTTAGAAATAACGCGGTAGTTTGAAAATTTGAATTTGAACTTTGACTGACTGTACAGGATTCAAATTAAATCGGATTTTAGTGAAACCAAAAATATTTAAATCTATTTAAAAATATCTTTCCAACGAATCCGAAAAATCAAGATTTCGTAGCGGGACTCAAAAGTTATGCCCAGTTTAAAATTTAGAGAAGTCGCGATAGAATTTATATATATATATATATTTTAAAATTAAAAATAGCCATTTTTCAAATGACCTCCATTTTTGACGAAACCACTTTTGTTGGAACCGGAATGTCAAATTATTGGTTGGTTCAATTTTCATAATTTTTTGAATTAATATGTGAGCGTGGCAAAGGAAAACGTGTTTTGTCTGTTTCAGTCAAATCGGATCGACCAGAAAATGGCCATTTTTCAAATGGTCTCGGAATTCGACGAAATTAGTGTTGTTTGAACCGTATCATCCAAACATAACCAGAAATATTTTTTTGGAATTTTTAGACTCAGTATGTGGCCCTGGTAAATTTAAATGCACGATCAAATTTAATAATTATATGTTTTAAATTTAAATTTAAAGAAAAACCTATTAAAACAATTGAATTGGCTTATGGGACATATCTCATTGTGTCCGGAATGGGGGTATTTTGCTAAGGGCGACAGTCGTTGTATTCGATTTGGAGTTCGGTACGATACAAGAGTTATATTGAATTTAAATGGAAATAAATAAATAAATAAAATAAAAATACTCTATAATATGATGTAAATACGCTATACCCTAACTTAGAAATACGGCCGCCACCATCTCAATTCCATGGCCACCGTTGTCCTTCCTTCTTCCCCAAAAATCTCATTCACTCGCTAAAACCCATCCACTCTTTTGACAATTTCATTGAAAATCGAACCACCTTCACATCCATACGGTCTTCAACCCCTGCCGCTGCCTGAATCGACCCCACCGACGATGAGAAGGCCCGCCATTCGAGCCGCCGCATCACCTGAATCTGACGATCGAGTTCGCCATTAGGTGGGTCCGTGGGTGCACCTTCCGAGGCTCTTCGACGCTGCACTGGTCGATCGGCTTCTAACTTCACCAATTTGGAGAATTTCTGAACCCAAGATTTGAACACAATACGAGAACCCATAGGCCTGAGAACAGATAGACAAGGAAGGGATATTAAGGTGTAAAACTAATTAATTTTCAAAAACTACTTATCCTATTTAATTATTTAATGTTTGAAGTGTCATAACTAAATCAATACTCGTCGGAATCAGATGATTTCAGGTGTGTTGAAATCAGAAAAATGAGAGCTTCACGATGAAACTGACCGGATCTAAAAAGGAGCTGTAACATCCCATAATTTTCAGTATATTTAAATTTAGGGTTAGAATAAATAAGTGGAATAATCGTAGATAAAAATCCAAATTTTGTTAATATTTAATGATGGTGATTATTTGAATTGCGTATAAATAGATTTTTCAAATTTAGTTTTATTTAGAAAGGCTGTAATTTTAAATTTATTATTTAAATAATTAAATTAATTTGAATGGGTTAATTTCAAAGTAGAATTCTAATTTAAATTTGAAATGGTGGAATTTTAAGTTGTTGAATTATAACTGAAATTCAAATCAAAAATCAAATAATCAAATTAAGATTTAAAGTGTGTGAAATAAATTTACAGAATTTATTTAGGTCATAATTTGATTTAAATGGAATTTTTATCAATATTTAATTTGAACTAAAACAGTTAATCAAATAATTGAATATTTTACCTGTGAAATTTAACTTTTTTGGCGAGTGTCTCGGAATTCGATGAAATTGGCGCCATTGGATTAAAAACGATGAATTATGGTAGGAGTTCAATTTGCGCTATAATCGGACTTATCGTTTTAGCGTACGGGAGAAAAACCAAATCGAATCTATGTAAATGGGTTAATTGTTGTTATCATATTTGGCCTTTTATATACAAACTTAAGTTCCTTTCCACATCATTCAGCTATTTTCTCCGTAGGTATATTTTTCTCCATCTGTTTTATCTCTAATGGCAGAAATCAAGTTCAAACCCTAGATTTAAATAAAAAAATACAAGCTTGAAAATAAAATTTCTCCAAACCCTATCTAGTTATATATCGATTCGAAGCTCTCAATGATACGAAGCTTCTGGTATGGTTTATTTTGACATGCAGTGACCGGATTGTCAGAAAGTCGAGGGTCAAAGTTGCTGGAATTGGAAACTTAAGCTACAATTTAGGGCTTTTTGACTTGTGAATTAATCGGGGATTCCGTCTTCTGGGTTTTGTAGAGTGTGTCTTAGGGAGTTGAACGAAGGTGGTAGGAGGATTTATTGTTGTGTAAATCGTTCGATTTTCATGGTGGAAGGACGAAAACCCGCTGCGTTTGTCAAGGCCGCCGGCGAGAAGAAGGCCACCAAAGGCGTGGGTTCCGGGATGACTAGGTACGGGTTTCAGAGAGGGTCAGTTTGGCCATGGTCTTGCATTTTCTGGTAGTCGGAGCGCGGAGGAATTGACGGTCAAAGTTGGCCATGGTTGGGCTCATTTCCTCGTTCAATGTAGCGCATGGAGAGAGGAGCGGGAGTTTGGGGAGGAGCTGACGTGGCCGATTCTAAGTGGGTGAGATTTTTTTTATTTTATAAATTTTATATACTTTGAATTCAGATCGTAAAAACGCTGATAACTTTCTCGTTTTAACTCTGTTTAACGCACGGTTTGTTGCGTTGGGATCGTGGCGAGGTTGCGAACATTTTGGCACTGGTTCGGCTGCGTTTGAAGATTGTCAAATTTTGGCTTTTAATTGGACGTACGATCAACTTAGGATGCAAAGGTGAGTGATTTTCTCACTTACGAAATACTCAATTATTCCCATGTTTATTGAATTAAATTGTGAAATAAGTTTGGTTGGATGGTTGTGTTTGATTGATGATTTGTTGCTTAGAAACTGACATGCAAGTATGTTAATCTGAAAATTTAGGCTAATAATAAGTTATTTAATTTATTAAATTACTGGTTGGGATTTCTGATCTTCGCGAACCCGTAGAACAGATTAATATTGATTAATTGGATGAATGGTGTGATGGATGCTTTGGGTGATTCTGAATGTGTATTGCTTGAAATGTTATTTATTTTAGTATATGGCTATTGTGTGCTCATCATTGACGATCAATCCCAAATTTTTCACCTCTGATGTTATGGGCATCGAATAAACTCGGGATTTATAAATTTAAAATCAACTAAGAACACAGATTGAAATGATAAATATCTGTGACCCTGATTTGGGTTGAAATGATAGATCCATCCTTGAATATCCAGAAATTAAATTTAGAATCACTTGGCCATAGGATAGCAAACTATATATGGACATCGGTTGGTTAAATGATTTTTGAATATTCGAAATTCCTACTTGATGAAATTTTACTTAAAGAGAAGGTATAGATTTTCGATAAATTTTATTTCCTTTAAATTTGAACTTTGGATGATTTTGAATTTGTTAAGGGAATTATCCAAATTAAATTTGAAAAAAAAGGATTTTTAGTATATCTTGAAGTCCAAATTTATGGTAAATGTGAATTTACAAATTCTCCACAAATTAGGTTGGAAATGAAAGTTATTTAAGGATACTTGAAATTACTTCGAATTGACATGAATATGAATTTGAATCATTGGAATCGAATGGTTGGTTTGAATGGTTTGAAACAAGATATTGAATTATGTAAACTCCCGTGAGACTGGAATATAGATTTAAGTATTTGAATTTCAGGAGGAAGAACAATTATGGTTTAAAATTTTATTTTATTTTATTTTTATTCTATAAACTATATATATGCACTATTTGTTTTACAAATAAATTTATATTTTATTATTTATTTTATTACTTAAAATTATTTTTATAGATTTTGTAATATATATGCTATTTTGTTATAAATGAATTTTTCTTATATGTTATTATTTAATTTTTTTAGTAAAGCCTTTATTTGATATATATATATATAGTGATTTAAAGTATCTTAGTATACTCTAATGATTTTTATATAAGTAAATTTTATACATGAGATTTATTTATAAGTATTTATTTTCAAAGTTATATTAAATGATGGTAATTTCTTCCGAATGGAAAGTGCTGGATTTGAGCTATAGTTCAAAATGGAGTTGGAACAAAGTTATTTGAACATGAATAGATTTAAATCAATTTTAATATGGAAATATGAATTATATTCTTTTCGAACATAAGTGGATCTCCTAAGAGATTTAAAATGAGTTGTTATGAAAATATATATTCCATTTGAATATGAATGGTTTTCGAGCATAAATCGATTTGAAATGATTATAACCTCAGATGTGAAGTATATTCTTATGGAATATAAATCGATATAGAAATATTATATGAGTATAATATAATGATATAAAAATATATTCAAATTGGAATATAATTGGTTTTGGGAATGATTGGGATATCTTGATTAGAATTATATTCTATTTAAATATAAATATGGTTCGAAATAGAATATGATATTTTGATATGAAAGCGAACCTTTATGAAATATAAAAGAAAAAACTGATGTGAAAGATGTAAGCGTTGGTTGTTAAGGAGACCGGAGTCGATATAAGGCATACTCTCTGTCAGTGTCGATACCACTTTGACAACTGTGAACGTTATGACGTATCCAGAATGATGTATGATGACTTGGAGGCGATTATTGAATCAAAGAAGATGAACGATGACGAAATAGCCCTAACCTTCGGGTCAGAATTGAAATGACTAAAATAGGAGCTATACCGTGACTAATTGAGGTAGCACCTTTGATCGGACACACTTCTTCAATACTATTTCAATGACTATGATGACGATGATGATTTGGGCCTATTTATGATTTTGGGAGTATGATCCAAGGTGGGCGGTAGTGGCTGCTATGCGTTACCACCGGTCCGGGAGTGCAATTGGAAGAATCCTACCCTGGGCATTGCCTCCAGTGCCTTGTCATATTTATCCTTATCGAACCCCCAACGACTTTGATTTGTATCATACCTATGGAGTGCCCTCTGATGCCATCGTTTACGGTGGGTTTACGGTACTGTATAAACTACAGTATTATAAACAGTGTAAGGGTAAAAATGTAATCCTGCTTACGCTATTTTCAGTATTTATACTTTACTGAGTAGACACTATCATAATAGCGTATTATATTATCTATGTATTAGTTTAGCGGATCCTTGAGAGATGGAAAATCCCATAACATCTCTTGAGTTACTGCACCCATGACACTGATGTTATTTCGTATTTTGATTTGACTAATATGAGAACGATTTAGTGCTGATCCGAGTGTTTGTTGTGTTTTCTTTTATGCAATACGCTGGGGTCAACAGTTGTTGCAGTTAGTGAAGATTTTCAACAGCTTGGAGGATGAAGACGAGTATTTGGTATATATATATATTACATGTATGTTCCGCTGCATTACTGTATGATTTGTACAAGTATAACTCTGATAACCATTGTATGTTATAGCCAAATGTATATATTTTAACTGCTTTTAAACTGTTAGTTATTTATTATATATTGTCCTTCCGTTGTGAGGTTCTGCGATTATTTTTCTCTTCTTTCTTCTTTTCCCAATAACTGCCTGTATTTCTGATTTGTTTGGGTCGACATGTGTGGTTTATTGTCGATTTGAACAGTCAAAAATATGGGTTGTTACATTTGGTATCAGAGCGATGGTTAGCGATAAACTTGGCTCTGTTTGGGAATTAACTCACTTGAGATGGGGTTAGTAATGCCCTAGAATGAGTTTGAGTGATATACGAGAGAGCGTATTTGTATTTTTGATATAAATTGGTTTTATTGTATTGACTTGTTCTGTTGAATATTTATGGATTCTGGTCGATATATGGGACGCCATAGAATCGATAGGAATTCGTAAATAATCGAACAGAATGATCGACATAATACGGTTTCGATTATATGTTTTATGTATATTAAATACAATATTATTGGTTTTAAGTGCATATGCAATTGTTGTTAGTAGGTGATAATATTAAGATATTAACTATTATGGTTGATTTGATAATAATTCTAACAAGGAAATCAAATGGTTTTATAAAATATTTGAGAATGGTTTTTATAAGATATTTGCGATAAATAGGAATGACCTTGAAACATGATCCTGGGGTACTCTTGAAAATAGTTTTGTTAATTTATTGAAATAATATCATATTATAAGTATTTTCGAAAGGAATGGTTTAAAGGATTTTTAAAAGAAATAAGTGTGTAATCCCTTCTCGGACATCAGAAATGACTTCGGTAATGAGTGTGCGCATCATCGACGTTGATTTTGGAGTGTCTAAGTGGGGGAGACCACTCCGTACTTTCATAGCTGGTGGGTAAAAATTTTGGATTTAAATTCCATACGGCATAAAAGTATATTAAAATATTAATGTATGTTATTTAAAGTGAATTTAAATTAAACCAGAATTGAAATTTCTAGGTTCTTTGTTAATTCAAGGATTTGGATTTAAAATTTCCTTATATGGTATGATTTTCTATAAATGGTATAAAACTCGGAATCAAGCATTTAAGTTCATCTTAATTAATGATATTGATTACGTACTAAATTAACTCTATTGTTATAATTTGATTTGAAACTAAGGAATGGATTTAAATATTAAGGACAGGGGAAATACCATTTAAAACTCTTAAGTGCGATAATAAGGTTTAATAAAATCTAAGTTTACTCGATAGAAGTGCTGGGGAAAATCAAAACTTAGTGTGAAACTAGGATTCGACTTAAGTCAACCAAATTAAATTGGGTAACTCTGTTGACTGAATAACGGTAATTGCTTACGGCCTGGGTAAAACTCATTAAGATTTCATATCGAAAGTAAAACTGAGTATAGTAATTAGAAGGAATAGCATGCAAATCAGTTGTCGAATGGAATAAAACTTCATTTGAGAAGGGAAATTGAGTTAAGTAAAGTTGATTTAGAGAAATTTAACAATAATAATGGTTGAGAGTGATAAACAAAACTTGAATGAACAGTTCTTAACTAAATTCAGGATTCGAGAGAATAATAAATAAATTGAGTTAATGGAATAACTTTAATTTAAAAGGGAAATGGGAATAAGTGAAGGAGAAAATGATTAAAGGTATAAATCGTAGTGTTAGACAAATGAAATAAGATGCAAATGTAAATTGGCTTATTCGAAATAATATAACGATTAAATGAATTCTAATTTGGGAGTTTTAGATATTGAAGGGTGATATAAAATAAACAATCTGAGTTGGTGGATTCAATACAATGAAATCAACTTAGGGTAAATAAATAAGTCGAATCAAAATTCATATTGATAATTGAATTGAGTAAGTATAATTTGATTCATACGAACAACTAAAGGTAAATCGTTGAGTAAATGATAACCAAATCTAATGGTCAAGGTTTTGCTAAAATTGGAAACTCCAACTTAAGTAAATCGACACTTAAAGGAATTTGGTTGAATTGATTAAGGCATGAAAGTGAATTAAAAAAAAAAATCTATCTTGGAAATATGGAATAAGGTATAAGAAAAGTTAGAAGATCAATTGAGAATTTGGCGCCTAGGAAAGAGATGGGTGATAAATTTTGGCAATTTGATTCATGTAAATGAGTTAAGGATTTTATAAAATTAAGTTAGTAGTAGAAGTTAGAATAAATTCAAGTTTTAACTAGAATCAGTGCTTGAAACGAACGAGAAAATGGATAGAAAATTTATCGGGACAAGTTAAGCAAATTGAATGTGAATCCATTTCTCGAGCAATGAAGTGATAACAAATTGAAGTGTTAAAGATTTACAAAATTATTGGAATCGAAAGAGTTTAAAGTTCTAATAAAATAAATCGATGTTATGTGAACCTGAAATATTAGATAAGCCGAAACTAAAATGACCATGACTTTTGAAGGGATAATCGGAATTCGATGATTCCGAACTTTTCGGAAACCTCAGAAACTGAACTAAAATTTTTGTTATAAAGCCTGGCCTAGTTTCCAAGTCTATTAGGTTGAAAACCAAGAACTAATCATAGTTATATGCACAGAAAACAAAAATCTGAACTGAATACCAATGTTATTTTGACCATAACTTCCTAACGGAGTGTCGAATTTTGATGTATGAGTACAATTCGGAAATCCCAGGAGGTGAGCTAAAACTTTTCCTTAAAGTTCTGGGTAAAATTTTGTTGTTTAAAGGGTTAAAAACTGGGTTGAACAACTCAGACCTGCATTTTTCACTATACGGGATGAGGTGTTCGCCTTCACTAAAATAGCCATAACTTTTGAACGAATTATCCGAATTCGACCAATCCAGACAATTCGGAAGCCTGAAACGATTAGAACAACTTTTTCCTAGTGTGCTATGGTCAAATTCCATCATCTAAGGGGTGATAACCCTCAATATGTTTGCTGGTCTGTCGTTAACATTTTTGTTTTATGGTTGAAATGTTCAATATATGTTATGTACGTGGTATACCTTTGCTATGTATTATATATATATGTTTGATTCTCATGTATATATGAGTATGTAGCGGGTGTAGGGAAGTCGCGCTATGCTTTGCAGCTCGCTTGCGCTAAATGCTAAATGCTAAGATAAATAAATTGCATATAAACGCTAAAGAAGGTACGTATTTGGGTTATATGGTTTTGTAGACGTATAGATATTTGTTTTTCCCATTTTTGGGATGCCTCATCGTAGGATGAGACGTATAATTGAATGTATATATATGTTTGGATTTTCCCAGACCTCTCCGTACAAAGGAGATGCTGCCGAAATTTTCCGTGATTTTGGGAGTTAGAAAAATTTATGAAATTTTACAAATATATAACTTATCGTATAAATACTATTTTAAAAGTACGGATTTAGAAGTATGACTTGTTTAACATCGTTTCGTTCTCTTTTCGAGGACGAAAAGATTTTTAAGTGGGGGAGAATGTAACATCCCATAATTTCCAGTATATTTATATTTAGAGTTAAAATAAATAAGTGGAATAATAGTAGATCAAAATCAAAATTTTATTAATTTTTAATGATGGTGATTATTTGAATTGGGTATAAATAGATTTTTCAAATTTAGTTTTATTTAGAAAGGTTGTATTTTGAAATTTATTATTTAAATAATTAAATTAATTTGAGTGGGTTAATTTAAAATTATAATTCTAATTTAAATTTAAAATGGTGGAATTTTAAGTTGTTGAAGTATAACTGAAATTCAAATAAAAAATCAAATAATCAAATTAGGATTTAAAGTGTGTGAAATAAATTTATAGAATTTATTTAGGTTATAATTTGATTTAAATGGATTTTTATCAATATTTAATTTGAATTAAAATAGTTAATCGAATAATTGAATATTTTATTTATTTAATTGACTGTGAAATTTAACTGTTTTGGCGACTGTCTCGGAATTCGACGAAACTGGTGCCATTGGATTCAGAACGATGAATTATGGTAGGAGTTCAATTTGCGTTATAATCGGACTTATCGTTTTAGCATATGGGAGAAAAACCGAATCGAATCTATGTAAATGGGATAATTGTTGTTATCAAATTTGGCCTTCTATATATATAGAAACTTAAGTTCCTTTCCCCCTCATTCAGCCATTTTCTCCATACGTATATTTTCTCCATCTGTTTTATCTCTAATGGCAGAAATCAAGTTCAAACCCTAGATTTAAATCAAAAAATACAAGCTTGAAAATAAAATTTCTCCAAACCCTAGCTAGTTATATATCGATTCGAAGCTCTCGATGATACGAAGCTTCTGGTATGGTTTATTTCGACATGCAGTGGCCGGATTGCCGGAAAATCGAGGGTCAAAGTTGCTTGAATTGGGACCCTAAGTTACAATTTAGGGCTTTTTGATTCTTGGATTAATCGAGGATTTCGTCTTCTGGGTTTTGTAGAGAGTGTCTTGGGGAGTTGAACGAAGGTGGTAGGAGGATTTATTGTTGTGTACATCGTTCGATTTTCATGGTGGAAGGACAAAAACCCACTACGTTTGTCAAGGTCGCCAGCGAGAAGAAGGCCACCGAAGGCGTGGGTTCCGGCATGGCTGGGTGCAGGTTTCGGAGAGGGTTGGTTTGGAAGTGGTCTCGCATTTTCTGGTTGTCGGGGCACGGAGGAATCGACGGTCAAAGTTGGCCGTGGCTGGGTTCATTTCCGCGTTCACTGTAGCGCATGGAGAGAGGAGCGGGAGTTTGGGGAGGAGCTGACGTGGCTGATTCTGAGTGGGTGAGATTTTTTTATTTTATATACTTTGAATTCAGATCGTAAAAACGCTAATAACTTTCTCATTTTAACTCGGTTTTACGCACGGTTTGTTGCATTGGGATCGTGCCGAGGTTGCGGACGTTTTGGCACTGGTTTGGCAGCTTTTGAAGACTGTCAAATTTTCCCTTTAATTGGACGTACGATCAACTAAGGACGCAAAGGTGAGTGATTTTTCACTTACGAAATACTGAATTATTCCCATGTTTATTGAATTAAATTGTGGAATAAGTTTGGTTGGATGGTTGTGTTTGATTGATGATTTGTTGCTTAGAAACTAACATGCAAGTATGTTAATCTAAAAATTTAGGCCAATAATAAGTTATTTAATTTAATTAAATTACTGGTTGGGATTTCTGATCTTTGCGTACCCGTAGAATAGATTAACATTGATTAATTGGATGAATGGCGTGATGGATGCTTTGGGTGATTCTGAATAGGTATTGCTTGAAATGTTATTTATTTCAATATATGGCTGCTATGTGCTCATCATTAACGATGAATCCCAAATTTTTCACCTCTGATGTTACGGGCATCGAATAAACCCGGGATTTATAAATTTAAAATCAATTAAGAACACAGATTGAAATGATAAATATCTATGACCCTGATTTGGGTTGAAATGATAGATCCATCCCTGAATATCGAGAAATTAAATATAAAATCACTTGGCCATAGGATAGCGAATTATATATGGACATCGGTTGGTTAAATGATTTTTAAATATTCGAAATTCCTATTTGATGAAATTTTACTTAAAGGGAAGGTATCGATTTTTGATAAATTTTATTTCCTTTAAATTTGAACTTTGGATGATTTTGAATTTGTTTAGGGAATTATCCAAACTAAATTTGAAAAAAAAGGATTTTAACTATATCTTGAAGTCCAAATTTATGGTAAATGTGAATTTATAAATTCTCTGTAAAGACCCGGAAATTCCCGCTCTTTGAATCGACCATAAACCACACAGGTCTGACCCAAAGGTTGGAAATCTTCGAATACTTTAACTTTGGGAATACAATACATCAGAACAATAACAGCAGACTTTTATTACATTATAATAATGTTACATCAGAGTACAGAATATATCAGAGTACATTGAAATAAAATTACAGCGGAAACAAGATACAATAGATTAAATACAAGAATTAAATACATTGCAGCGGAAGAAGATAAACTTTAATACAGCGGAAGACTTCCTATGCTCTGGACACAGCTTTAGGCTTCGATCCAGGATCCTGCTAAAGAGATATATATCTGCAAAAAGCTACTCGACTGCCCGTGTGGAAAAGAGGGCACCCGAGTTTGCAAAAGGTGGAAACAAACAACGGGTCAGTCATGGGACTGGTGTGAGAATTCTAAACTAATTTAACTAATAAGGACAAATCCAAGGACCACGCCACTTTCGCGGAACGGGTTTTATTCCAATGGATTGCCGGTGCATAAATTAAAGTAAATCGTTAAACAACGCAATGCTTTTGGAAAAATGGAATCACCATAAGACCCAGGTCCCATCACACAATGCAACGCACACCAGAGGATAGGGTTTTACCTTATGGTGATTAAACATGCTAAATACGTACAAATTCCGTATTATTACTAGTGTATAATATATTTTAAATCATTCAAAATAAATGTATCAATCCTAGGAAGCATAGGTACCATATATTATGCCTCCGTACTAGTAATACAATCAAAACCGCATGGGGCGTATTGGAGATTTGGATTTCCAACATGAGTCAAGGCTAGGGAGGAGCTCCTTACCGATTCGAGGCACTCTAGCGGATACCTCAGGATCCCCCGTAGTGAACCCTTGGATAGCTGCAGGGCCGGTCCCCGCCAATGGGCAGTGGATTAGTTATGCCTGAACACACGTTTCCCGGTCCCTTTGGACCTATAGTATGACCACCAACGGCCTATAAAAATAACGAGGCGCCTCAAAATCCAACATCCACAATGAGTAAACTGTCAGCGCTGGTAGGTCCCTGACATTACTCTAGCTAGAAAGATAACGTGTGCACTCCCTGCGTTCTCTTCTCCCGTTTTAGACTCATACCGGGGTGTGAGGTTCGTGAAGTAAAGCTATAACCACAAGGCCTGCTTTTCAACAAAGCCTTGATCATTGCATCTTAGCATGCCATATGGTCCGACACGCAATCCATTTATAAACTTATGCTCTGGGTCTGAGCGAAAGTCAAATCCGTACGAATCAACACTACGTCCGGATAACTACCATCTTAGCCCCGTCTTGGGAGCAAATCAATCAAGGACCTCAACGCTAGTTACCCATTCGATGTGAAGATCGTCGGTCTTCAATCGCCGTCTTCAACTCTTAGATTTAAAACGTCGTATAATCATTTGAAATGAGATTGAACTCGGTCTTCTCAAATGATTCTCGCATATATATATATATATATATATATATATATATATATAATTTGAAAACATTTCATATCGTTATTAATATTTGATAACGAGAATTAATTTAACGACGCTTCGGGTCGATGGGCGACCCTGGCGCTGTTTTCAGCCAATTTTGATTTACACATATCCTGAAATCTAACCGTTGGATTTTGACGAAACTTATATCGTTGGGAAGATCTTCCCAAAACGGTCCTAACGGTTCCAGTTTTGGGAAAATCCGACGGTCGGATCTTTCGGTATAACCGTTTAAAGTTATGATTTCAAAACGCGAACTACCGCGCGTGTTTCGCTTAGTTTTAATTTATATTATATATATAAATATATAGACCATGTAGCGCTTTCCACTATTATAATTTATTACTTTAAATCATTACGTTTATATTTTTGTCCGCCGATTCTAATGCGACAAAAATAATGTTTTTAACTATGCATATATTTATATTAAATAAAAATGATATTTTTGTCCGCCAATTCTAATGCGACAAAAACAATGTTTTCCTTATTTTCTTTTACATAAGAAAATGTTTCTTTTTGATCTTATTTTCTTTTTCATAGGAAATAATGTGCATTTTCCTTATTTTCTTTATATTAGAAAATAATTTTTTTATTTTCTTTACATTAGAAAATAATGTTTATTTTCTTTATTTTCTTTACATTAGAAATGTAAATATTTTCCTTTCATTTTACATTAGAAAATATTAATATTATTTTTCTTTTCTTTTAACAAAGAAAATGTTTTTTTTTTTTTTTTACATAGGAAAGTAATGTTTTCTTTTCTATTTCTCTTAACATAGAAAATAATGATTCTTTTCTATTTCTCTTAGCATAGAAAATAATGTTTCTTTTTCTTATACATAAGAAAATGCATGTTTTTAACTTTATTTTGTTTTAACTAATTACTCTTTTAATGAAATGTTTATTTCGTCTTCTAAATATGCAACTATAAATTTAGTCTTTTAGCTACCATGTTTATTTGCATCTAAACATGCAAATAAAATAAATACAATCTTTAACAAATGTTTTGTTACAATTAAATTTGCAAACAAGAATGTGTATTTCCATTTTGATTCATTTCAATTATATAACGGGATAATGGAATTTAAAGTCATTTCAACTTAATTAACACTACGATGAATTTTGTCATCACAACTAAATCAACACAACAATACTATATTTGTGTCATCACCACTAAATTAACACAACAAGGTAATTTTGTGTCATTACACTACATTAACACAACAATGGGTTTTGTGTCATCCTTTAAATTAACACAACGGTGTAGATGGTGTCATAATTCATAGATTAATACAACAATGTATATTGTGTCATCACAACTATTTTAACACCACGATGTAAGTTTGGGTGTCATCTCAACTATGTTAATACAAATATGATTTGGTGTACTTTTGATGAATCATAATCAAGTCCTCATCTTTATTTCTATTGGTAAATGAAAATAAAAATTAAAACTTACATTTTGTTTTATACATAAAGATTTAACTTGCATTTTATAAAATGAAGATAGAGTTTGGTATTTTAATTTGAAGACAAGTCAAAGATAAAGATCGTCCTTTTATTTATGTTGACAAAATAACATAAAAATCGTTCCTTGGTTTTGTTGACAAAATAATATAAAAATTTGTCTTTTTTTTTTTTTTTTTTTTTTTTTACACAAGACTTGTCATTAATTCTATTTACAAAATTTATGTTAAAATCTTGTCATTAATTTTATTAACAAAATCATGTGTTAAAAATAGTCTTTTTATTTTGTCTTCAAAAATGGACTTAAAATAACCCCTTTTATTTTGTTTACAAAATTTTGTCTTTTCTTATGTACACAAAATAACATGAAAATAATTCATTTTATTTTTGTTTACAAAAATTTTGTCTTTTATTTATGTAAACAACATTAATGTTAAAACTTGTCCTTTCCTTCTATGTAAACAAAATAACATAAAAACTTGTCCTTTTTGTTTTGTTAACAAAATGACATAAAAATTGTGTCTTTATATTCTTGTTAACAAACAACATAAAAATTTGTTCTTTTTATTTTGTTAACAAAATTAACGTAAAATTTGTCTTTAAATTTACAAGATGATAACATGTCAAAATTGTCTTTTTAATTTTAACCACAAAAATATGTTAAAATTGTCCTTTTTGTTTTAACAGTAAAAAAAAAAAAATATGTTAAAATTGTCTAATTTTATTTTAACAACAAAATATGTTAAAATTGCCCTTTTTATTTTTTAACAACAAAAGTAATGTTACAATTTCTCTTTTTATTTTAACAACAAAAGTAATGTTAAAATTTCTCTTTTTATTTTAACAACAAAAGTAATGTTAAAATTTCTCTTTTTATTTTAACAACAAAAGTAATGTTAAAATTTCTCTTTTTATTTTTAACAACAAAAGTAACGTCCAATTTGTTCTTTTTATTTTGACAACAAAAATTACATAAACATTTTTTTTTTTTATAAACATCATGTTGACAAAAATGTATTTATACTATTGACCTTTTTATTAACAAATAAATGGTTAATGGAAGTATATTTACAATCTAACCTAATATTTATAACAAAAATGATATTTTAATATTCTAACTAAAAATACATTTTTATATCCTAATATTTCATTACTAACACAAGTAATATTTTCCTAAAGTAACTTGATTCTAACACAAGTGACACTTTATTTTACATAGCATGAATCTAAAATAAGTAACATGTAAAATTTCAAATGCAAAATGTTCTTTGTTAACAAATCCTTAATGGAACAAAAATGATATTTTGGTTACAACCATTTGTTCTAAATCAAACATGCTATATTGGTTTTCAACAAACAAATGTGATAATTTAGTTCTCAACCATATTATCTTAATGCACACTAGATATTTATTAAACACACATGATGTAATTGTTCACAACAATCTTATTTTAACAATATGAGACATACAAAGTAATTCAATCATTCATCGCAAGCATATTTCTTTTATCATTGAATTGATAAGATAGATCAACTCAAAATAAACAAAAGTGATACCATAACATGTGATGAATATATAGATCTATAATTATCCAACATAACAAACATCATCAATCATACCAAACACAATAGATCTACAGCTTAAACATGTGATTTTCAGCAGACAAATTAATTAAATTTATTAATTTATTTTACCAAAGGAATTCCCACATTCGTTGCGAATTTTTGTCCAAAATCCAAAGTGTTCAGAATTTCTCTGTTTCAGTCCAGCTGCGTAGATCTGCTCACCACGATCACAACGTTTCTGAAATTTTCAGATTTCGAGTCCGAACGAAGAAGTTATGGATTAAACAAATTAATGATTAATTTAAAATTAAATTAAATAACATGATTAAGGTTTGTTAACCTTTCTCCCTTCACTGATAAGTAGGCCGTTATTTTTCAGAAAAGCTCCAAACTTTGGATTCGGATTGCGGGAGGTAGGAGCGTCGGTTTAAGGTGCCGTCAGTTGGAGGAGGTCGAGCTTGGAGAGGCCTATGCGCGCCTGGCACGGTGGAGGGTGCGGTGGTGCCTGGTGGGGCCGGCGGCGTGCGCAAGTCGCGCCCTTTGGAGCCTCGGTCCTCGAGCTACGGGCCACGGAAGGAGGTGATTTCGGTCGGAGATGAAAGAGGAGAGGAGGGGCTTCGAAACGAGGTATAGTTTGTGATCTAGCTCGAAGGGAGGAGGAAGAATTTGAATTAGAAATGGATGTCCATTAGTTTGACTGTGAAAATATTCCTATGCATGACAAATGTGCTATGTTTGAATAAGTTGCTGAAGTAAATATGTTGTTAACGGTGTAAACTTTTGTACGAAGAAATATCGCAAATTTGAATTTGAAAGGTGTACTTGGTGGTCACTAATTTGGAGATACAAGAAACAAAAGGTGTTAAAAAGGCAATTAAGGCTAGTTATAGGAAGATATAAATTCTGAATTTGAAATAAAGAATAAATGTTCATTGGATTAAGCATTAATAAAAACAAACAAAATGCATTTATGAGGAATCAATTGGAAATTTAATAGGAAGTTAATAAGTTGGATAATTAATACACGGAAGGAAGAATCTGAGGAAAGAGAGAAACTTCCATAGAGAGATGGATGTTAGTTCCTACTAAAATGATAGTAGGAAAGTCTGAAGGGGAGGATAAATATTCTTTTTTTCAAATTTCAAAAGTAAATCACACAATTAAAGAGAGTAATGTGTGATTTAATGATACATCTTGTACATAAAGAATTGATTTTGTGAATAATGCTTGAAGTGGAATCAAATCAAAAATTTAGGAATCATTTCACAAATCGATATGATACGAACTTAATCTAGTTTATTAAGTGATGAACTTCCAATAGTTATATATGATTATAACTTGTATTTGGTAACATAAGAAAGATTGTTTGATAAAGTATTTTACAATAACATTTGAAACTAACATTGAATAAGCAATATATAAAATAAATTTATAATTTTGGAATTCCTTATATATTGAAAATTAGTGTAATAATGAACATTGAATTGCATATGTGAATTCGTTTTAAATTATGGTAAAATTTTGAGTAATCAAAACGATAAAATTTGCTACTTATGAAAGTTGGATAAAAAGGAAAGTTAATTGATGTTCAACATAAATTGGTATATAATAATTGAAATAAATTTAACGTCTATTACGCCATTTACACTTATAATTTGATAAATTAGTTTTGATGATATGTCACTACACAAATAAATTATTTGTTTAAGATTAAATTAAATTGCACAGTCTATTTAGATATTATTTAAAATGGACAAAGTTCGAAATATAATATTAATTTGTGATAATCTTTTTTAATCTTTCTTTTATTACATTAAAAAAAATGAAATCTTTTATGTTTAAAACATTTATCCAGCTATGAACATTTTAATGAATCATTATTACATAAAAATGTAAATTTTTATGTTACATCATTTTAAACATTAAAATATAATTTTGATGTAAAACAAGTTTTCTAACATGAACTCATGTTTATGTACATTCTTAACATTAAAATATGAATTTAACGTAAAACTTGTTTTCTAAATGCAAACAAATATTTATGTACATTCAATACATTAAAATATACTTTTTAATGTAAAGCTTATTTTCTAAACACGAACAAATTTTGTTAAACCATTCATTATTTTGAAATATACTATTTAATGTAAACATGCTTATAAGTTTAAAACATGAACACTTTATATCATTACATTTTTTTGTTGTTGTTGTGAACAAATGACAAAATGAAACCTAGTCTCTTTATTTCATTTTTTTATTATTGTAAAACAAGTGACAATAAAAAGACATTCTTTTTATTCCATTCTTTTTATAGTAACAAATGGCAAATAAAATACATTTTCATCCGTTATTATTTAAATAAATTATTTTAAATAAAAAAAAATTCATTAAAATTTCTAAAATAAAAATTTTAAATTAGCCCCAAAATTCAGGGTTGTTACAGTCGCCCCCACTTAAAATCTTTTCGTCCTCGAAAAGGAACTAGCTAAAAGTAGTTAAATTAACTAACTAAATTTTAATTTTAATATTATTAATTTCATTTGTTGGCTAACTTATCAAATATATATACTTTTATATATTTAAAACATTTTTTCTGAAATAGGATTATATATATAATCAAAATACGTTAATTATAAGCTTATCACTCTGAACTCATTCTAGGGCATTACTAACCCCATCTCTAATGAGTTTTCTCATTCTAGGATACTGCTGATCCTATCTCTAATGAGTATTCTTATTGGACATTACTAATCCAATCTCTGACGAGTCTTTTGTTCAGTTCTAACGAGTTGTATCCCAAAGATTTGAGCTAACCAGAGCTCTGATACCACCTGTAAAGACCCGGAAATTCCCGCTCTTTGAATCGACCATAAACCACACAGGTCTGACCCAAAGGTTGGAAATCTTCGAATACTTTAACTTTGGGAATACAATACATCAGAACAATAACAGCAGACTTTTATTACATTATAATAATGTTACATCAGAGTACAGAATATATCAGAGTACATTGAAATAAAATTACAGCGGAAACAAGATACAATAGATTAAATACAAGAATTAAATACATTGCAGCGGAAGAAGATAAACTTTAATACAGCGGAAGACTTCCTATGCTCTGGACACAGCTTTAGGCTTCGATCCAGGATCCTGCTAAAGAGATATATATCTGCAAAAAGCTACTCGACTGCCCGTGTGGAAAAGAGGGCACCCGAGTTTGCAAAAGGTGGAAACAAACAACGGGTCAGTCATGGGACTGGTGTGAGAATTCTAAACTAATTTAACTAATAAGGACAAATCCAAGGACCACGCCACTTTCGCGGAACGGGTTTTATTCCAATGGATTGCCGGTGCATAAATTAAAGTAAATCGTTAAACAACGCAATGCTTTTGGAAAAATGGAATCACCATAAGACCCAGGTCCCATCACACAATGCAACGCACACCAGAGGATAGGGTTTTACCTTATGGTGATTAAACATGCTAAATACGTACAAATTCCGTATTATTACTAGTGTATAATATATTTTAAATCATTCAAAATAAATGTATCAATCCTAGGAAGCATAGGTACCATATATTATGCCTCCGTACTAGTAATACAATCAAAACCGCATGGGGCGTATTGGAGATTTGGATTTCCAACATGAGTCAAGGCTAGGGAGGAGCTCCTTACCGATTCGAGGCACTCTAGCGGATACCTCAGGATCCCCCGTAGTGAACCCTTGGATAGCTGCAGGGCCGGTCCCCGCCAATGGGCAGTGGATTAGTTATGCCTGAACACACGTTTCTCGGTCCCTTTGGACCTATAGTATGACCACCAACGGCCTATAAAAATAACGAGGCGCCTCAAAATCCAACATCCACAATGAGTAAACTGTCAGCGCTGGTAGGTCCCTGACATTACTCTAGCTAGAAAGATAACGTGTGCACTCCCTGCGTTCTCTTCTCCCGTTTTAGACTCATACCGGGGTGTGAGGTTCGTGAAGTAAAGCTATAACCATAAGGCCTGCTTTTCAACAAAGCCTTGATCATTGCATCTTAGCATGCCATATGGTCCGACACGCAATCCATTTATAAACTTATGCTCTGGGTCTGAGCGAAAGTCAAATCCGTACGAATCAACACTACGTCCGGATAACTACCATCTTAGCCCCGTCTTGGGAGCAAATCAATCAAGGACCTCAACGCTAGTTACCCATTCGATGTGAAGATCGTCGGTCTTCAATCGCCGTCTTCAACTCTTAGATTTAAAACGTCGTATAATCATTTGAAATGAGATTGAACTCGGTCTTCTCAAATGATTCTCGCATATATATATATATATATATATATATATAATTTGAAAACATTTCATATCGTTATTAATATTTGATAACGAGAATTAATTTAACGACGCTTCGGGTCGATGGGCGACCCTGGCGCTGTTTTCAGCCAATTTTGATTTACACATATCCTGAAATTTAACCGTTGGATTTTGACGAAACTTATATCGTTGGGAAGATCTTCCCAAAACGGTCCTAACGGTTCCAGTTTTGGGAAAATCCGACGGTCGGATCTTTCGGTATAACCGTTTAAAGTTATGATTTCAAAACGCGAACTACCGCGCGTGTTTCGCTTAGTTTTAATTTATATTATATATATAAATATATAGACCATGTAGCGCTTTCCACTATTATAATTTATTACTTTAAATCATTACGTTTATATTTTTGTCCGCCGATTCTAATGCGACAAAAATAATGTTTTTAACTATGCATATATTTATATTAAATAAAAATGATATTTTTGTCCGCCAATTCTAATGCGACAAAAACAATGTTTTCCTTATTTTCTTTTACATAAGAAAATGTTTCTTTTTGATCTTATTTTCTTTTTCATAGGAAATAATGTGCATTTTCCTTATTTTCTTTATATTAGAAAATAATTTTTTTATTTTCTTTACATTAGAAAATAATGTTTATTTTCTTTATTTTCTTTACATTAGAAATGTAAATATTTTCCTTTCATTTTACATTAGAAAATATTAATATTATTTTTCTTTTCTTTTAACAAAGAAAATGTTTTCTTTCTTTTTTTTTTTTACATAGGAAAGTAATGTTTTCTTTTCTATTTCTCTTAACATAGAAAATAATGATTCTTTTCTATTTCTCTTAGCATAGAAAATAATGTTTCTTTTTCTTATACATAAGAAAATGCATGTTTTTAACTTTATTTTGTTTTAACTAATTACTCTTTTAATGAAATGTTTATTTCGTCTTCTAAATATGCAACTATAAATTTAGTCTTTTAGCTACCATGTTTATTTGCATCTAAACATGCAAATAAAATAAATACAATCTTTAACAAATGTTTTGTTACAATTAAATTTGCAAACAAGAATGTGTATTTCCATTTTGATTCATTTCAATTATATAACGGGATAATGGAATTTAAAGTCATTTCAACTTAATTAACACTACGATGAATTTTGTCATCACAACTAAATCAACACAACAATACTATATTTGTGTCATCACCACTAAATTAACACAACAAGGTAATTTTGTGTCATTACACTACATTAACACAACAATGGGTTTTGTGTCATCCTTTAAATTAACACAACGGTGTAGATGGTGTCATAATTCATAGATTAATACAACAATGTATATTGTGTCATCACAACTATTTTAACACCACGATGTAAGTTTGGGTGTCATCTCAACTATGTTAATACAAATATGATTTGGTGTACTTTTGATGAATCATAATCAAGTCCTCATCTTTATTTCTATTGGTAAATGAAAATAAAAATTAAAACTTACATTTTGTTTTATACATAAAGATTTAACTTGCATTTTATAAAATGAAGATAGAGTTTGGTATTTTAATTTGAAGACAAGTCAAAGATAAAGATCGTCCTTTTATTTATGTTGACAAAATAACATAAAAATCGTTCCTTGGTTTTGTTGACAAAATAATATAAAAATTTGTCTTTTTTTTTTTTTTTTTTTTACACAAGACTTGTCATTAATTCTATTTACAAAATTTATGTTAAAATCTTGTCATTAATTTTATTAACAAAATCATGTGTTAAAAATAGTCTTTTTATTTTGTCTTCAAAAATGGACTTAAAATAACCCCTTTTATTTTGTTTACAAAATTTTGTCTTTTCTTATGTACACAAAATAACATGAAAATAATTCATTTTATTTTTGTTTACAAAAATTTTGTCTTTTATTTATGTAAACAACATTAATGTTAAAACTTGTCCTTTCCTTCTATGTAAACAAAATAACATAAAAACTTGTCCTTTTTGTTTTGTTAACAAAATGACATAAAAATTGTGTCTTTATATTCTTGTTAACAAACAACATAAAAATTTGTTCTTTTTATTTTGTTAACAAAATTAACGTAAAATTTGTCTTTAAATTTACAAGATGATAACATGTCAAAATTGTCTTTTTAATTTTAACCACAAAAATATGTTAAAATTGTCCTTTTTGTTTTAACAGTAAAAAAAAAAAAAAAATGTTAAAATTGTCTAATTTTATTTTAACAACAAAATATGTTAAAATTGCCCTTTTTATTTTTTAACAACAAAAGTAATGTTACAATTTCTCTTTTTATTTTAACAACAAAAGTAATGTTAAAATTTCTCTTTTTATTTTAACAACAAAAGTAATGTTAAAATTTCTCTTTTTATTTTAACAACAAAAGTAATGTTAAAATTTCTCTTTTTATTTTTAACAACAAAAGTAACGTCCAATTTGTTCTTTTTATTTTGACAACAAAAATTACATAAACATTTTTTTTTTTTATAAACATCATGTTGACAAAAATGTATTTATACTATTGACCTTTTTATTAACAAATAAATGGTTAATGGAAGTATATTTACAATCTAACCTAATATTTATAACAAAAATGATATTTTAATATTCTAACTAAAAATACATTTTTATATCCTAATATTTCATTACTAACACAAGTAATATTTTCCTAAAGTAACTTGATTCTAACACAAGTGACACTTTATTTTACATAGCATGAATCTAAAATAAGTAACATGTAAAATTTCAAATGCAAAATGTTCTTTGTTAACAAATCCTTAATGGAACAAAAATGATATTTTGGTTACAACCATTTGTTCTAAATCAAACATGCTATATTGGTTTTCAACAAACAAATGTGATAATTTAGTTCTCAACCATATTATCTTAATGCACACTAGATATTTATTAAACACACATGATGTAATTGTTCACAACAATCTTATTTTAACAATATGAGACATACAAAGTAATTCAATCATTCATCGCAAGCATATTTCTTTTATCATTGAATTGATAAGATAGATCAACTCAAAATAAACAAAAGTGATACCATAACATGTGATGAATATATAGATCTATAATTATCCAACATAACAAACATCATCAATCATACCAAACACAATAGATCTACAGCTTAAACATGTGATTTTCAGCAGACAAATTAATTAAATTTATTAATTTATTTTACCAAAGGAATTCTCACATTCGTTGCGAATTTTTGTCCAAAATCCAAAGTGTTCAGAATTTCTCTGTTTCAGTCCAGCTGCGTAGATCTGCTCACCACGATCACAACGTTTCTGAAATTTTCAGATTTCGAGTCCGAACGAAGAAGTTATGGATTAAACAAATTAATGATTAATTTAAAATTAAATTAAATAACATGATTAAGGTTTGTTAACCTTTCTCCCTTCACTGATAAGTAGGCCGTTATTTTTCAGAAAAGCTCCAAACTTTGGATTCGGATTGCGGGAGGTAGGAGCGTCGGTTTAAGGTGCCGTCAGTTGGAGGAGGTCGAGCTTGGAGAGGCCTATGCGCGCCTGGCACGGTGGAGGGTGCGGTGGTGCCTGGTGGGGCCGGCGGCGTGCGCAAGTCGCGCCCTTTGGAGCCTCGGTCCTCGAGCTACGGGCCACGGAAGGAGGTGATTTCGGTCGGAGATGAAAGAGGAGAGGAGGGGCTTCGAAACGAGGTATAGTTTGTGATCTAGCTCGAAGGGAGGAGGAAGAATTTGAATTAGAAATGGATGTCCGTTAGTTTGACTGTGAAAATATTCCTATGCATGACAAATGTGCTATGTTTGAATAAGTTGCTGAAGTAAATATGTTGTTAACGGTGTAAACTTTTGTACGAAGAAATATCGCAAATTTGAATTTGAAAGGTGTACTTGGTGGTCACTAATTTGGAGATACAAGAAACAAAAGGTGTTAAAAAGGCAATTAAGGCTAGTTATAGGAAGATATAAATTCTGAATTTGAAATAAAGAATAAATGTTCATTGGATTAAGCATTAATAAAAACAAACAAAATGCATTTATGAGGAATCAATTGGAAATTTAATAGGAAGTTAATAAGTTGGATAATTAATACACGGAAGGAAGAATCTGAGGAAAGAGAGAAACTTCCATAGAGAGATGGATGTTAGTTCCTACTAAAATGATAGTAGGAAAGTCTGAAGGGGAGGATAAATATTCTTTTTTTCAAATTTCAAAAGTAAATCACACAATTAAAGAGAGTAATGTGTGATTTAATGATACATCTTGTACATAAAGAATTGATTTTGTGAATAATGCTTGAAGTGGAATCAAATCAAAAATTTAGGAATCATTTCACAAATCGATATGATACGAACTTAATCTAGTTTATTAAGTGATGAACTTCCAATAGTTATATATGATTATAACTTGTATTTGGTAACATAAGAAAGATTGTTTGATAAAGTATTTTACAATAACATTTGAAACTAACATTGAATAAGCAATATATAAAATAAATTTATAATTTTGGAATTCCTTATATATTGAAAATTAGTGTAATAATGAACATTGAATTGCATATGTGAATTCGTTTTAAATTATGGTAAAATTTTGAGTAATCAAAACGATAAAATTTGCTACTTATGAAAGTTGGATAAAAAGGAAAGTTAATTGATGTTCAACATAAATTGGTATATAATAATTGAAATAAATTTAACGTCTATTACGCCATTTATACTTATAATTTGATAAATTAGTTTTGATGATATGTCACTACACAAATAAATTATTTGTTTAAGATTAAATTAAATTGCACAGTCTATTTAGATATTATTTAAAATGGACAAAGTTCGAAATATAATATTAATTTGTGATAATCTTTTTTAATCTTTCTTTTATTACATTAAAAAAAATGAAATCTTTTATGTTTAAAACATTTATCCAGCTATGAACATTTTAATGAATCATTATTACATAAAAATGTAAATTTTTATGTTACATCATTTTAAACATTAAAATATAATTTTGATGTAAAACAAGTTTTCTAACATGAACTCATGTTTATGTACATTCTTAACATTAAAATATGAATTTAACGTAAAACTTGTTTTCTAAATGCAAACAAATATTTATGTACATTCAATACATTAAAATATACTTTTTAATGTAAAGCTTATTTTCTAAACACGAACAAATTTTGTTAAACCATTCATTATTTTGAAATATACTATTTAATGTAAACATGCTTATAAGTTTAAAACATGAACACTTTATATCATTACATTTTTTTTGTTGTTGTTGTGAACAAATGACAAAATGAAACCTAGTCTCTTTATTTCATTTTTTTATTATTGTAAAACAAGTGACAATAAAAAGACATTCTTTTTATTCCATTCTTTTTATAGTAACAAATGGCAAATAAAATACATTTTCATCCGTTATTATTTAAATAAATTATTTTAAATAAAAAAAAAATTCATTAAAATTTCTAAAATAAAAATTTTAAATTAGCCCCAAAATTCAGGGTTGTTACATTCTCCATAAATTAAGTTGGAAATAAAAGTTATTTGTGGATACTTGAAATTACTTCGAATTGACATGAATATGAATTTGAATCCTTGGAATCGAATGGTTGGTTTGAATGGTTTGAAACAAGATATTGAATTATGTAAACTCCATTGAGACTGGAGTATAGATTCAAGTATTTGAATTTCAGGAGGAAGAACAATTATGGTTTAAAATTTTATTTTATTTTATTTTTATTCTACAAACTATATATATGCACCGTTTGTTTTACAAATAAATTTATTTTTTTATTTTTTTATTACTTAAACTTATTTCTATAGATTTTGTAACATATATGCTATTTTGTTATAAATGAATTTTTCTTATATGTTATTATTTAAAAACTTTTTAGTAAAGCCTTTATTTGATATATATATATATATAGTGATTTAAAGTATCTTAGCATACTCTAATGATTTTTATATATGTAAGTTTTATACATGAGATTTATTTGTAAGTATTTATTTTCAAAGTTATATTAAATGATGGTAAATTTCTTTCGAATGGGAAGTGCTGGATTTGAGCTATAGTTCGAAATGGAGTTGGAATAAAGTTATTTGAACATGAATCGATTTAAATCAATTTTAATATCAAAATATGAATTATATTCTTTTCGAATATAAATGGATCTCCTAAGAGATATAAAATGAGTTGTTATGAAAATATATATTCCAGTTGAATATGAATGGATTTCGAACATAAATCGATTTGAAATGATTATAACCTCAGATGTGAAGTACATTCTTCTGGAATATAAATCGATTTAGAAATATTATATGAGTATAATATAATGATATGAAAATATATTCAAATTGGAATATAATCAGTTTTGGAAATGATTGGGAATATCTTGATATGAATTATATTCTATTTGAATATAAATTTGGTTCGAAACAGAATATGATATTTTGATATGAAAGCGAACCTTTATGAAATATAAAAGAACCAACCGATGTGAAAGATGTAAGCATTGGTTGTTAATGAGACCGGAGTAGACATAAGGCATACTCTCTGTCAGTGTCGATACCACTTGGACAACTGTGAACGTTATGACGTATCCGGAATAATGTGTGATGACTTGGAGGCGATTATTGAACCGACGAAGATGAACGATGACGAAATAGCCCTAACCTTCAGGTCAGAATTGAAATGACTAAAACACGAGCTATACCGTGACTAATTGAGGTAGCACCTTCGATCGGACACACTTCTTCGATACTATTTCAATGACTATGATAATGATGATGATTTGGGCCCATTTATGATTTTGGGAGTGTGATCCGAGGTGGGCGGTAGTGGTTGCTATGCATTACCACCGATCCGGGAGTGCAATTGGTAGAATCCTACCCTGGGCATTGCCTCGAGTGCCTTGTCATATTTATCCTTATCGAGCCCCCTACGACTTTGATTTGTATCTATGGAGTGCCCTCTGATGCCATCGTTTACGGTGGGTCTACGGTACTGTATAGACTACGGTATTATAAACAGTGTAAGGGTAAAAATGTAATCCCGCTTACGCTATTTTCAGTATTTATACTTTACCGAGTAGACACTATCATTATAGCGTATTATATCATCTGTGTATTAGTTTAACGGATCCTTGAGAGATGGAAAATCCTGTAACATCTCTTGAGTTACTGCACCCATGACACTGATGTTATTTCGTATTTTGATTTGACTAATATGAGAATGATTTAGTGCTGATCCGAGTGTTTGTTGTGTTTTCTTTTATGCAATACGCTCGGGTCAGCAGATGTTGCAGTTAGCGAAGATTTTCAACAGCTTGGAGGATGAAGACGAGTATTTGGTGTGTGTGTATATATATATTACATGTATGTTCCACTACACTTTATTTCCGCTGCATTACTGTATGATTTGTACAAGTTTAACTCTGATAACCATTGTATGTTATAGCCAAATGTATATATTTTAACTGCTTTTAAACTGTTAGTTATTTATTATATATTGTCCTTCCGTTGTGAGGTTCTGCGATTGTTTTTCTCCTCTTTCTTCTTTTTTTCTTTTTTTCCCAATAACTACCTGTATTTGTGATTTGTTTGGGTCGACATGTGTGGTTTATTTCGATTTGAACAGTAAAAAATATGGGTTGTTACAGGAGCACTTTGGAAATTAATCCAAATTTGAAAGCGAACAAAAATTCTGAAATAAACACGAACGATTACTGAAAACCGATCACTGTGAGATTTCTATATTGAAAAATAATAAAAATATTAATTATTTCTCACTATTTAAATTCCATGTATGTATGTTAATTAATTTAGATATGTGATGTGTGATATTGTATTTGTTGATTATGATGATTGTGATGTATGTGTTTGGTTAGAGTTAGATTTGCATTGAAAATCCTTCCTCTTGAATCTATAGATTACTGTTAGTATTGGATTTAAAATGAAAATCATATTTTTTTTATTTTTTATTTTACATCTTTAGATATTGATTGGATTTGAAATAAAAATCATATTTTTATTTTAGATCTAAGAATATGGATTTGTTTTCTAATAAAGCTTTCATCCTTTTAGATCCATGGTGTTGTTTTTTTTTAATAATAAAAACATCATTTGGAAACATGAACCCGGAATTTGTTTAGATTTTGTTCAATAACAAAAATATCACTTTTATTGAAACATGGAATATAGATTTGTGCCAAAACAAAAGTATCACTTTTGTTGAAGTAGGAGTATCAACAAAAGAAAATATCATTTTTATTTGATTACATAAAGATATCATTTTGATTAGATTACATTTTTATTGATAATTGGTTTCAATCAAAGGATTGAAATTTAGGAGATTACATTTTTATGTAGTATGTTTTCATTAAAAAAGAATAGGATTAAAAAGAACATATCTTGGATGTCAAATTGTTTAAATAAAAAGATTAAACATTGAAGATTACATTTTTATTGATAATTGGTTTCAATCAAAGGATTGAAACTTAGGAGAATACATTTTTATGTAATATGTCTTCATTAAAAGAATAGGATTTAGAAGATTACATTTTTATGTAATATGATTTCATTAAAAAGAATAGGATTAAAAAGATTAAAATAAAAAGGATTAGAAATAAAAGATTTCATTTTTATTTTCAATTAGTTACAATGAAATAGATTGAGATTTAAGAGTAACATTTTTATTGTCATTTTATATACAATAAAAAGTGTAGATTAAAAAGTAACATTTTTATTGTCATTTTATATGCAATAAAAAGAATGGATTTGAAAGAATATTTTATTTGTCAATTTAGCTACAACAAAAAGGATAGATTTAATAATAACATTTTTTTATTGTCAAGTTAGTAACAAGAAAAAGAATTGATACAAAGAAAACATTTTATTGTCATTTTGGTTGTAATGAAAGGAATCTATTTTAAATTTTCATTTTTATTGTCATTTTATATGCAATAAAAATAGAAGATTTAAAGATATCATTTTTGTTGTCATTTTACATGCAATAAAAATAGAAGAGTTGAAAGTATCATTTTGTTGTCATTTTATATGAAATAAAAATAGTCATTTTTGTCAACATGTTAGTTAGAATAGAAATAGACATTTCTGTCAAACATGATTAGTTAAAATAAAAATAGTCATTTGTAACGACCCAGAAAATCTGAACCAATTTAAAATTTTTAAATTGGCTAAAATAATGGATTTTAAATATTTAAAATAAATATTTTAAATAATGGCGATGAAAACTGAGTTTGAATCGACAATTGAAAATGAATATAATTAATTATAATTATAAATAAGGCCTGAAAGGGCGCTGTAGTTTCAAAAATCGAATTCAAACTTTGTCGGACTGTACCGGGTGCAAAACAATCCGGATTTTAGTGAAACCAAAAATAATAGGATCTAATTGATAATATCTTTCCAACGAATCCGACAAATCGAAATTTCATAGCGGGAATCAAAAGATATGTCCAGTTGAAAATTCTGAGTAGTCGCTATGGAATTCAGGCCCTTAACAATGGGCATTTTGCAAACGACCTCGGATTTCGACGAAACCACTTTTGTTGGATCCGTGATGTCAAATTATTGCTAGGTTTCAAATTTCATAATTTTTCGAATCAATATGTGAGCGTGGCAAAGGAAAACGCGTTTGACCAGTTTCAGTTGATTTTAATCGACTGGAAATTGGCCATTTTTCAAACGGTCTCAGAATTCGACGAAACTAGTTTAGTTAGGACCGTATTGTCAATACGAAGCTAGAAAATATTTTTCTGGAATTTTTAGAGTTAGTATGTGACCCCGGTAATTTGAAATGTACGTTTAAAATTCAATATAGTGATTTAAATGTAAATTCAACGGAAAGTGATTGTAACGATCAAATCAGCTTGCGATACATATCCCATTGTGTTCGGAATGGGGGTAAAACGCTATGGACAACAGGCGGTGGGCCTCGTTTAGGGGTCGAATAAAAAAGTCAACTTTTTGAAATTAAAAATAATAAATATTTATATAAATCCTTTACTCTCTCTCTCTCCTCACTTTCTTTCTACCGTTCGAAATTAAAAAAAAAAACTAAGCCCTAAATCGAGATCGACGGAACCCCTCACGTCGTCGCCCCCACTTCCGCTCCGCCTCCTCCTTCTTCCAGCCCTCCCCAATTCGAGGTTAGAACGCGAGGTGGGATCCGCGAGTCCCCACCAGGCCACTGCCACAGGAGCCGCGCCTCCACAGGTGATCCCCCTCCCTCCGGCGCTCCACCTCACCGACCAGCGACCGCCAACTCCAGTCGAGACCCCCCCCCCCCCGACGTGATAAACAGTGGAAAAAGAAAAAAAAAGGGTAATTATAAATAATTTATTTATTTATTTGTCTTTGTTTATATAAGGTAATTAGTTTAGTTAATCTACTAATTTAGCATAGTTCTGAAATGAAATTAACATTCTTTTTAAAATAGCAAAGTTAGATTTTTAAAATAGCAAAGTTAGATTTTTAAAATAGCAAAGTTAGATTGTTAAATGTATGAGAGGATAATAAAATTATGATTTTTATATAAGGAAGAGGTAGAAAAAGATTTTTATTCAATTATAAAAATATGATTTTTATATTTTTAAAGTATTAAAAATATAATCTTTATTATGTAAATGATATAAAAATATGATTTTTACATACGAGGAACAATAAAAATGTAATCTTTATGAGATAGAGAATATAAAGATAGCATCTTTATATGTGTAGCAAATTAAATATGTGATTTTTACATCGATATTTTTGAAAAGGTTCGATCTTTATATTGGAAATGGTTCGATCTTTATATTGGAAAAGGTTCGATCTTTATATTTGAAAAGGTTCGATCTTTATATTTGAAAAGGTTCAATCTTTATATTTGAAAAGGTAAAATCTTTATATGAGGAATAGCGGGATAAAAATAAAATTTTATCCATATAGCGTGAAAGTAAAAATATGGCTTTTATATATTGGATAGCAATATAAAAATGTGATTTTTATATATATAGTGGCTACGGGCAGCGAAAGCGACAAAGGCGAGAACAGTGAAGATTTATGCAAAGAAGAGTCGTGGGATTGAATTAGCTATTCGGTGAGAATTTCTCACTCTTCAATTTCTTTTTCTAGCTATATATATGTGTTGAAATAAAAGTGAATTGCTATATATAATATATATATATATATATATATATACGCCCCTCGTCCACAAACCATGGACGATATTTATTGATTGAAATTGTTGTGAAAAATTGATTGATAGCGAATGATTGTTTGGGATTGTTTGTGGTTGATATTGATTGATTGAGGTTGAAAAATACCCGTTTGTGGTTAAGAAATATTTGGTTGAAACCACATAGGATTAGTTTGTGGAAATGAAATAAATATATACATGCCGCCTGCGTGCGAACTAGATGCATGATCCCCATTGTCAAAAACTGCGAGGTTTTAAGGTAGAGCGAGGAGCCGTACTAGGGACGGTCCCGGTTTTAACTACCCTGCCGTTATGCTACCGAAATTTTGAATAATATTCGTGTGTTTGAATTATTTTCATATGCTTAAACTATATTTATTCATTGAATATAAAACCTTCATGTGTTGAATTGATATTCATTCGTTGATTAGAAATTCATGTGTTGAATGGTATTCATATTTTGAAATAAATTGTTTGATAATAAAAATCACCTTTTATCGACTATATGAACTGTGTAAAATAATCTCGTTTTGAAAGAAATTGTTTCATAAGAAAAATCCTATTTTTATCACCAATATGAAATATATAAAATAATAGTGTTTTGAAATGAATTGTTTTACGATAAAAATCACATTTTTATTATATGCATGAATCGTCGAAATGTGAAGTGTTAAAAATAGCCACTTGTTCAAAATAAACATATATGAGTTGAAATATTCATTAATTAGCTAATGATATGATTTGCACCTATGTATGTAACATTAGAATGAATGGTGTTTTTAAACCAAATAGAAATCAAATATGAAGTCGAATAGAAAATGATAAATGATAAGAACTATATATATGTACATGCATATTCATTGAACAGGTTATAGCAAAGGGGCTAGAGAAGAGGAATAAAATTTTGTGCCCGACAAATAGGTACACATTTACTGTTTTGTTTGGGTGATGATTTTATGAGCCTATTGGCTAGCCGCTTGGCTTTTTCTTTTTCTTTTTGAGATTAGAAGGACCGGGAAAGCTATTTGCGATTTCCCGATGCTCCCGGTGCAGGGGAGGTTATGGTGAAATTTTCCAAAATTTTAAGGCGTTAGTGAAATATTTGAAGTGAAAACGATATTGAAATCATTGAATGAACTATATTTATATAAATATATAAATATAAATAAAATTAAAACGAAACGAGGCCGTGCAGTTAGTATTTTGAAACCGTGATTTCAAACAACTAGTGCGGGAAATCCGACCATTGGATTTTCCCGAAACCTCAACCGTCGGGTTCGCCTTGGAAATATCTTCCCAACGGCACCAACTTTGTAAAAATCCAACGGTTGGATTGTCTGGAATGTTTAATTCAAATCTGAAGAAAAACAGCGCCAGAAGCGATTATATTTATATATATATAAATATAATTATATATTTAATCGAATAACGACGCTGCAGTTCGTATTTTGAAATCGGAACTTCAAACGATTGTACCGGGAGATCCGACCGTCGAATTTTCCCGAAACTGGAACCGTTGGATTCGTTTTGAAGAGACCTTTCTAATGATGTAAATTTTGTAAAAAATCCAACGGTTAGATTTTTAGATATGTGTAAATCAAATCTAAAGAAAAACAGCGCCACGGCCGCGTTATGGCCCGAAGCGTCGTTTTGAATAAATGGGCTATTTTAAAATAAATAAAAATAGCGATAAATCATTATAAAGTACCATAAACAATATGGAGTGGAAATAAACTGAATTTGCTCGATTTATGTTGTATTTGATGGTTGAATGTGTTTGGTGTGAAAATTACATTAAAGAACAATATTGGTGTTGTCGAATAATTTAACCATTGAAATAAGTTGATTTGAAATTCTAAATATACGTGAATTATTTGAAAAGGCCGAGTTAATTCTCATTTCGAATAATTGACCGACGATTGAAATTCGAAGATGAAGACGGTGGTCGAAGACCGGAGATCTTCACCTCGTTTGGATGGTAACCGAGGTCCTGATTGGGTGGCATCCCGAAATATGGATAATGAGTGGTGATCGTCCAGGCGTACGTGGTGATCGAAGGGTTTGCGAGGTATTTAGTGCCTCCGGTTTTGTTCAGACCCAGAACGGACTTGTAAATGGACTGTGTGTCTGACATTGGATTTTATTCTATGTTGATTGATCTCTATTAAATATACATCTGTTTGGCGGCGGAGAATTTATTCTTTCGCTTAACGCCCTTCTCTGAGACGTACGAGCTCAGAGGTTGTATATCGATGGACATCAGTCGCATGGCATGAATTGCCTGTGTGGCATGCTAAGATGCAGTGATCAGGGCTTCTGTTGAAAAGCAAAGTCTTGTGGTGATGATCAAAGCACCGCCTGTGTGGCGTAGCTTTGTGTATAACGTGAATTCGCGAGCCTCACACCCCGGTATGAACCTAAAACGGGAGAGGACATCAGGGAGGGCCTGCGTTTCTTCGTAGCTAGGGTGGTGTCAGTGACCTACCAGCCATGACATTTATATACTTTTCACCTATGTGGTTGTTGCTGTTGCGAGGCGCCTCAGTTTGATCGGACGATCCGGGTCCGATGGAGTCATTCGTTGGCTCATTTACGCCCCAAAGGGCGGGGAAACGCAGTGTTCAGGCATTTTAATCCACATCGGTGGACCGGCCCTGACGATCCAAGGGTCGATGCGCTCTGACCCTGAGGCTCGGGCTAGGCAGTCTCGAATTCGGTAAGGACTATCTTTTGCCTTGGTTCATGACGGAAATCCAATTTCCAAATACGACATCATGCGGTTTTGATTGTATACCTTTATATATGGCGACATAGTGGTATGGGGCATTAATGCCGTCTATGATTGATAGTTATGATTTGAAATTGTTTTCAAAACATATAAACACTAGCAATAATATCAAATGCCTTTGTTTTATTCGTATCAAGCATATTTTGGCCGTTATAAGGTAAAACTCTATCCTCCGGTTTGCGTTGCATTGTGTGATGGGAACTGAGTCTTATAACGGCTTCATTTTTTTATAAAAAGCATAGCAATGTTTAAAAGAAAGATTTGTTTTAAAGCACTGGCAATCCAATGGAGTAAACCCGTTCCACGAAAGTGGCGTGGTCGTGTGATTTGCCAAATTATATATGTGTTGAGTAGATTTCTCATACCAGTCCCATGACTGACTCGTAGTTTGTTTCACTTTCAAACTCGGGTGCCCCTTTTTCTACACGGGCAGCCTTGTATTCAGGTTTAGCTGGTTCTTTCTGGATAGCTGGAGCTGAAGATGGATTCTATCATTTATTTCTTTTTATGCTGTTCGGCTCCTATTGTACATATTTTGTTTGTTTTCCGCTGTAGACATTTATGTATAGCTGAACTGTATTTGTACTAAGTAAGATCCTGTATACTGTGTAACTCTGATGATTACTTTTATCCAGTATATTTTATTGTTCATTATCTGGTTTATTTATTTAAATTCTATTCTGCTATTATCTGTTTCTGTGTTATATTCCTAAGACAACCCTTGTTTCCGTGAGAACGGGATTTCGGGTCGTCTCAACGTGGTATCATAGCTTTGGTTTAGCTTAGTTCTGGAATATAACATTTGAACGAACTCGTCAGAAATAGAACCAGTAATGTTCTAGGATGGGTAACTCGATACAGATAGGATCAGCAATGTCCTAGTATGAGTAAAGTAGGATGAAATTACACCTCGATAGACACATTTACACTAAAAGTATATGTTTCTATGTTTGAAAATTTTCTTTTCTGTGACCTGACACTTGATCTGCCATTTGCAGAAGTACTAGAAAAATGAGTGCCAGAAACAGAAGGAATACAGAACCCGATCTAGAGGCTCTATTCAAGAGATATCGAAATCTGGGTGGAGCACAATTCTCGGGCAATGAATCTATTATTCAAACTCAAGCTTGGATGAGTTCTATCGAAAGAATCTTTGAGCATATCCAGCTTAGAGATGACCAGAAACGGTTAGTAGCATCTTGGGCGCTTAAAGAAGAAGCTTTAATTTGGTGGGAAACAATCATTAAAGATAATCCAGAAGGTGATATCACCTGGGACAGATTCAAAGTGATTTTCCTACAAAGATTTACTCCTCCCGAAGCAACCGAGAGATTATGTGATGAATTTTCTTATTTGATACAAGGTGATATGACCATCCCAGAATATTATAAGAAGTTCAACGAACTTGCCCACTTTGCTCCTCATCTGATTCAAGACCCAAAGAGGAAAAATCTAAGATTTATTCATGGCCTGCAAAGGAGATATCAGAATAGTGTAATGAGGAATGTGAAGCTCCCTTTTTCTGAAATGATATACATGGCTTATCAGTATGAAGACCTCCATAAGAAAGGAATGTTGCGCGACGAAGAAGAAGTCTGTTGTAGTGACAAAGCAGAGTCGGAAACGGATATTCCTGAAGCCAGTATGAGGTCTGAGGTCAGTAAAGAGCTTAAGGTAAATCGAAAAAGGGCTAGATCTGAAAAAGAACCTGTCACAACTGCCATATGCAAGAACTGCAATCAGAGGGGGCATTTGTCCAGAAAATGTAAATCTTTAAAGAAACCAATAAAGGATGGATATAGAGCCAATCGAAAGCAAAAGAAGAAAAGGTTGGGAAAAGATGGGGAGTTTCAAGAGAATAGGCATTGTAAACAGTGCCACGAGGCCGATCATCTTGCAAAGGATTGCCCGCTCTTAAACAAGGCCAAAGCAGTACATGTAAATGAATTGGCAGAAACTTCTGAGCCCTCAGCTAGTCAAGAAAGGGCAGATGTCTTAGAAGGCACACTCAATGTCAAGAACATTCCAGTTAAAGTACTGTTTGATACTGGCGCATCACGAAGCTTTATTGCGAAGAGTGCAGTCAAGAAGTTGGATTTGAATTTGAAGAAGCTCAAAGAGCCAATGACTGTCCGAAATCCAGTTGGAGGTTCCATCAATCTCAGTTGGGCTTGTGTAGTACCTGTCTCTTTTTCCTGCTATAAATTCCCTATTATCTCTATCGTCATGAATTTTGATGAATTCGATCTTATTCTGGGATTGGATTGGTTAACCAAATATGAAGCAGAGGTTAGATGCGCCGAGAGAGTTGTTAGAGCTAAGATTAAATCAGGGAGTTATATAACCATACCGTGTGAAGGTCAGAATGCTAATAGAAAAGACTTCTGGGCAGCTCTAAATGTTTCTCCAGCTCAAATAGAAATTATCCCTGAAGTTGCAGAGAATATTCCCGACCTCATCAAAGATATTCCTGTCGTCAAGAATTATGCGGATGTGTTTGAGGAAGTTGTTCGCTTACCTCCGCAGAGAGAGATAGATTTCAAAATTGCTTTAATTCCGAATGCAAGACCGGTAGTTCACGCTATTCGAAGAATGTCCTTGAAAGAGAAGGAGGAATTAGACAATCAAACACGACAGCTAGTATGGAAAGGTCTGATCAGGCCTAGTTTCTTTGATTGTGGTGCAGCAGTGGTATTTGTCCCAAAATCTGACGGTACTCTACGTCTATGTGTGGATTATCGTGATATGAACAAACAGACAATAAAGAACAAATATCCATTGCCGCGGATTGATGATTTTTTGGATCGATTAAATGGAGCACAAGTATTTTCACGAATGGACCTAGCTACAGGTTTCCATCAACTTCGAATTGCCGAAGAGTGTGTTCCAATGACAGCGTTCAAAGGCCCTGACTTATTCTACGAGTGGTTAGTAATGCCGTTCGGCTTATGTAACGCTCCAGCTTATTTCGTCGATCTGATGAACAGAGTATTCAGAGGAGTATTGAATAAATTTGTTCTGGTTTTCATTGACGATATTCTAATCTTCTCTAAATCAAAGGTCGAACATGAAAAGCATCTGGAACAGGTTCTAGAAATTCTGAGACGGAATGTATTGAAAGCCAAGTTATCCAAATGTATATTCTGGCAAGATGAAGTAAAATTTCTAGACCATGTCGTATCAAAAGAAGGAATCGCTGTGGATCCAAGTAAAATCACAGCTATTCAGAACTGGAAACAGCCTAGTACTCCCACTGAAGTCCGCAGTTTTCTCGGATTAGCTAGCTATTACCGAAAGTTCGTTAAAGACTTTTCAAAGATATATGGTCACTTAACGAAGCTTACAAAGAAGCATTCTAAATTCAAGTGGACTCCAGAAAGTGAGGAGGCTTTTGAGGAGCTAAAGTTAAGGTTGACAACTGCTCCAGTGTTAACCATTATCGATGGCAACCAAGATTTAAAGGTCTGGACTGATGCTTCTAGAGAAGGCCTTGGCGCAGTGTTAATGCAGAGAGGTCAAGTGATTGCTTATGCTAGCCGTCAACTGAAGCCGCACGAGAAGAACTACGTAACTCATGATCTTGAGTTATTGGCTATAGTATTCGCTTTGAAAATCTGGAGACACTATCTTCTGGGCGAGAGATTTGAACTGTTTACAGATCACTAGTCGTTAAAGTATCTGTTCACTCAGAAGGACTTGAACTTGAGGCAGCAACGTTGGCTGGAGTTTCTTGCAGCATATGACTTTGAGATTATATACACTCCAGGAAAAGCTAATGTCGTGGCTGATGCGTTAAGCAGAAAGAATGTAATGATCGCCAGCTTTATTATCACAACATCCTTTATTGACAAAATATCTATTCTTCAGAAGGAGGATAACTTTATTAAGGATATGATCAAAAGGATCCAGAAAGGCGAACCCTCGTGTTTTCAAATAGATAACGACGAGACCTTGAGGTTAAAAGGAAGGATTTGTGTTCCTGACATCCCAGAGTTAAAAAGGGAAGTGTTAGACGAGTGTCACAAGTCCAAGCTGAGTATCCATCCTGGCGTGGCCAAAATTTATAACGATCTCAAAAGAACATTCTGGTGGAAGGCTATGAAGAGAGACGTTTCAATATATGTTAGCCGATGCCCTACTTGCCAGCTAGTCAAGAGTGACCAACAGAAATTGGCTGGATTATTACAACCACTAGAAGTTCCTGGATGGAAGTGGGAACATATTTCTATGGATTTCATTGATGGTTTGCCCCGAACCAGGAAAGGAAATGACAGTATTTGGGTGATCGTAGATCGTTTCACGAAGACCGCCCATTTCATACCTGTCAGATCAAATAGAACTGCTCAGAGTCTGGCGCAGATATACTTCAGAGAAATTGTTAGACTACATGGAGTGCCGCTCAGCATAATAAGTGATAGAGATACGATATTCACTAGCAAATTCTGGGAAGCATTTCAAGTCGAGCTGGGAACGAAGTTAAACTTGAGCACCGCTTATCATCCTCAGACAGACGGTCAGACTGAGAGGGTGAATCGCATTTTAGAAGATCTATTGCGGGCTTGTGTTCTAGATTTCGGTGGATCATGGGAAGACCATCTGCATTTGGATGAATTCTCTTATAACAACAGTTACCAGGCGAGTCTGACAATGTCGCCATTCGAAGCATTGTATGGTAGACCGTGCCGATCTCCTGCTTGTTGGGTCGAGCCTGGAAATAGACTTGTGTTAGGGCCTGATATGATTTGCGAAGCTGCCGACAAAGTTGATTTTATTAAGAAGCGATTACTTGCCGCTCAAAGCCGACAAAAGAGCCATGCCGATAGAAGAAGAAGAGATATATCCTTTGAAGTTGGCGACTATGTATATTTGAAAGTATCGCCGAGGAGAGGAGTTATCCAGTTCGGTAAAACTGGAAAGTTGGCGCCCAAATTTATTGGTCCGTTTCCTATTCTGGAACGGATCGGGACTCTCGCTTATAGGGTCAAACTGCCTAATTAGTTACCTGAAATTCACGATGTATTTCATATATCTCAACTTCGAAAGCACGTTCATGATCCAGACTTGATCGTGGAAGAAGCAGCTCAACATGACATTGAAATAACCCCAGAATTAGCTGTGAGAAGAGAGCCGCTAAAGATAATAGGCAAAGAAACCAAAGAGCTGAGGAACAAGAAAGTTCACTTAGTCAAAGTGCAATGGAGTGGAGATCCACGAGATTGTACTTGGGAAACTGAGGAGAGCATTCAGAAAGCTTATCCTAGATGCCGAGTGGATATCTCTGAGTGACTCTGGTGCAAGGTACATTTACCCTACTTTGCACTACCATTCAATTCTCTACTCTATTGTTATTTTCTTTTCATAAGATGTGCACTTTTAATTATATGGTCTGAATGATTTTTAAGGGGTATAGGATTTGATTAGTATATTTTTGAAGGTTAAAACAATTGGATTGGTTGTTGTGTTGTGTGATTGTAGATTTATCAAACCACTTTCGACTTTGTTCCTTTTCGGGGACGAAAAGTTTTAAGTGGGGGAGATTGTAACGACCCAGAAAATCTGAACCAATTTAAAATTTTTAAATTGGCTAAAATAATGGATTTTAAATATTTAAAATAAATATTTTAAATAATGGCGATGAAAACTGAGTTTGAATCGACAATTGAAAATGAATATAATTAATTATAATTATAAATAAGGCCAGAAAGGGCGCTGTAGTTTCAAAAATCGAATTCAAACTTTGTCGGACTGTACTGGGTTGAAAACAATCCGGATTTTAGTGAAACCAAAAATAATAGGATCTAATTGATAATATCTTTCCAACGAATCCGACCAATCGAAATTTCATAGCGGGAATCAAAAGATATGTCCAGTTGAAAATTCTGAGTAGTCGCTATGGAATTCAGGCCCTTAAAAATGGGCATTTTGCAAACGACCTCGGATTTCGACGAAACCACTTTTGTTGGATCCATGATGTCAAATTATTGCTAGGTTTCAAATTTCATAATTTTTCGAATCAATATGTGAGCGTGGCAAAGGAAAACGCGTTTGACCAGTTTCAGTTGATTTTAATCGACTGGAAATTGGCCATTTTTCAAACGGTCTCAGAATTCGACGAAACTAGTTTAGTTAGGACCGTATCGTCAATACGAAGCTAGAAAATATTTTTCTGGAATTTTTAGAGTTAGTATGTGACCCCGGTAATTTGAAATGTACGTTTAAAATTCAATATAGTGATTTAAATGTAAATTCAACGGAAAGTGATTGTAACGATCAAATCAGCTTGCGATACATATCCCATTGTGTTCGGAATGGGGGTAAAACGCTATGGACGACAGGTGGTGGGCCTCGTTTAGGGGTCGAATAAAAAAGTCAACTTTTTGAAATTAAAAATAATAAATATTTATATAAATCCTTTACTCTCTCTCTCTCTCCTCACTTTCTTTCTACCATTCGAAAAAAAACCTAAGCTCTAAATCGAGATCGACGGAACCCCTCACGTCGTCGCCCCCACTTCCGCTCCGCCTCCTCCTTCTTCCAGCCCTCCCCAATTCGAGGTTCGAACGCGAGGTGGGATCCGCGAGTCCCCACCAGGCCACTGCCACCGGAGCCGCGCCTCCACAGGTGATCCCCCTCCCTCCGGCGCTCCACCTCACCGACCAGCGACCGCCAACTCCAGTCGAGACCCCCCCCCCCAACGTGATAAACAGTGGAAAAAGAAAAAAAGGGTAATTATAAATAATTTATTTATTTATTTGTCTTTGTTTATATAAGGTAATTAGTTTAGTTAATCTACTAATTTAGCATAGTTCTGAAATGAAATTAACATTCTTTTTAAAATAGCAAAGTTAGATTTTTAAAATAGCAAAGTTAGATTTTTAAAATAGCAAAGTTAGATTTTTAAAATAGCAAAGTTAGATTGTTAAATGTATGAGAGGATAATAAAATTATGATTTTATATAAGGAAGAGGTAGAAAAAGATTTTTATTCAATTATAAAAATATGATTTTTATATTTTTAAAGTATTAAAAATATAATCTTTATTATGTAAATGATATAAAAATATGATTTTTACATACAAGGAACGATAAAAATGTAATCTTTATGAGATAGAGAATATAAAGATAGCATCTTTATATGTGTAGCAAATTAAATATGTGATTTTTACATCGATATTTTTGAAAAGGTTCGATCTTTATATTGGAAAAGGTTCGATCTTTATATTGGAAAAGGTTCGATCTTTATATTTGAAAAGGTTCGATCTTTATATTTGAAAAGGTTCAATCTTTATATTTGAAAAGGTAAAATCTTTATATGAGGAATAGCGGGATAAAAATAAAATTTTATCCATATAGCGTGAAAGTAAAAATATGGCTTTTATATATTGGATAGCAATATAAAAATGTGATTTTTATATATATAGTGGCTACGGGCAACGAAAGCGACAAAGGCGAGAACGGTGAAGATTTATGCAAAGAAGAGTCGTGGGATTGAATTAGCTATTCGGTGAGAATTTCTCACTCTTCAATTTCTTTTTCTAGCTATATATATATGTGTTGAAATAAAAGTGAATTGCTATATATAATATATATATATATATATATACGCCCCTCGTCCACAAACCATGGACGATATTTATTGATTGAAATTGTTGTGAAAAATTGATTGATAGCGAATGATTGTTTGGGATTGTTTGTGGTTGATATTGATTGATTGAGGTTGAAAAATACCCGTTTGTGGTTGAGAAATATTTGGTTGAAACCACATAGGATTAGTTTGTGGAAATGAAATAAATATATACATGCCGCCTGCGTGCGAACTAGATGCATGATCCCCATTGTCAAAAACTGCGAGGTTTTAAGGTAGTGCGAGGAGCCGTACTAGGGACGGTCCCGGTTTTAACTACCCTGCTGTTATGCTGCCGAAATTTTGAATAATATTCGTGTGTTTGAATTATTTTCATATGCTTAAACTATATTTATTCATTGAATAGAAAACCTTCATGTGTTGAATTGATATTCATTCGTTGATTAGAAATTCATGTGTTGAATGGTATTCATATTTTGAAATAAATTGTTTGATAATAAAAATCACCTTTTATCGACTATATGAACTGTGTAAAATAATCTCGTTTTGAAAGAAATTGTTTCATAAGAAAAATCCTATTTTTATCACCAATATGAAATATATAAAATAATAGTGTTTTGAAATGAATTGTTTTACAATAAAAATCACATTTTTATTGTATGCATGAATCGTTGAAATGTGAAGTGTTAAAAATAGCCACTTGTTCAAAATAAACATGTATGAGTTGAAATATTCATTAATTAGCTAATGATATGATTTGCACCTATGTATGTAACATTAGAATGAATGGTGTTTTTAAACCAAATAGAAATCAAATATGAAGTCGAATAGAAAATGATAAATGATAAGAACTATATATATGTACATGCATATTCATTGAACAGGTTATAGCAAAGGGGCTAGAGAAGAGGAATAAAATTTTGTGCCCGAAAAATAGGTACACATTTACTGTTTTGTTTGGGTGATGATTTTATGAGCCTATTGGCTAGCCGCTTGGCTTTTTCTTTTTCTTTTTGAGATTAGAAGGACCGGGAAAGCTATTTGCGATTTCCCGATGCTCCCGGTGCAGGGGAGGTTATGGTGAAATTTTCCAAAATTTTAAGGCGTTAGTGAAATATTTGAAGTGAAAACGATATTGAAATCATTGAATGAACTATATTTATATAAATATATAAATATAAATAAAATTAAAACGAAACGAGGCCGTGCAGTTAGTATTTTGAAACCGTGATTTCAAACAACTAGTGCGGGAAATCCGACCATTGGATTTTCCCGAAACCTCAACCGTCGGGTTCGCCTTGGAAATATCTTCCCAACGGCACCAACTTTGTAAAAATCCAACGGTTGGATTGTCTGGAATGTTTAATTCAAATCTGAAGAAAAACAGCGCCAGAAGCGATTATATTTATATATATATATAAATATAATTATATATTTAATCGAATAACGACGCTGCAGTTCGTATTTTGAAATCGAAACTTCAAACGATTGTACCGGGAGATCCGACCGTCGGATTTTCCCGAAACTGGAACCGTTGGATTCATTTTGAAGAGACCTCTCTAATGATGTAAATTTTGTAAAAATCCAACGGTTAGATTTTTAGATATGTGTAAATCAAATCTGAAGAAAAACAGCGCCACGGCCGCGTTATGGCCCGAAGCGTCGTTTTGAATAAATGGGCTATTTTAAAATAAATAAAAATAGCGATAAATCATTATAAAGTACCATAAACAATATGGAGTGAAAATAAACTGAATTTGCTCGATTTATGTTGTATTTGATGGTTGAATGTTTTTGGTGTGACAATTACATTAAAGAACAATATTGGTGTTGTCGAATAATTTAACCATTGAAATAAGTTGATTTGAAATTCTAAATATACGTGAATTATTTGAAAAGGCCGAGTTAATTCTCATTTCGAATAATTGACCGACGATTGAAATTCGAAGATGAAGACGGTGGTCGAAGACCGGAGATCTTCACCTCGTTTGGATGGTAACCGAGGTCCTGATTGGGAGGCATCCCGAAATATGGATAATGAGTGGTGATCGTCCAGGCGTACGTGGTGATCGAAGGATTTGCGAGGTATTTAGTGCCTCCGGTTTCGTTCAGACCCAGAACGGACTTGTAAATGGACTGTGTGTCTAACATTGGATTTTATTCTATGTTGATTGATCTCTATTAAATATACATCTGTTTGGCGGCGGAGAATTTATTCTTTCGCTTAACGCCCTTCTCTAGGACGTACGAGCTCAGAGGTTGTATATCGATGGACATCAGTCGCATGGCATGAATTGCCTGTGTGGCATGCTAAGATGCAGTGATCAGGGCTTCTGTTTAAAAGCAAAGTCTTGTGGTGATGATCAAAGCACCGCCTGTGTGGCGTAGCTTTGTGTATAACGTGAATTCGCGAGCCACACACCCCGGTATGAACCTAAAACGGGAGAGGACATCAGGGAGGGCATGCGTTTCTTCCTAGCTAGGGTGGTGTCAGTGACCTACCAGCCCTGACATTTATATACTTTTCACCTATGTGGTTGTTGCTGTTGCGAGGCGCCTCGGTTTGATCGGACGATCCGGGTCCGATGGAGTCATTCGTTGGCTCATTTACGCCCCAAAGGGCGGGGAAACGCAGTGTTCAGGCATTTTAATCCACGTCGGTGGACCGGCCCTGACGATCCAAGGGTCGATGCGCTCTGACCCTGACGCTCGGGCTAGGCAGTCTCGAATTCGGTAAGGACTATCTTTTGGCTTGGTTCATGACGGAAATCCAATTTCCAAATACGACATCGTGCGGTTTTGATTGTATACCTTTATATATGGTGACATAGTGGTATGGGGCATTAATGCCGTCTATGATTGATAGTTATGATTTGAAATTGTTTTCAAAACATATAAACACTAGCAATAATATCAAATGCCTTTGTTTTATTCGTATCAAGCATATTTTGGCCGTTATAAGGTAAAACTCTATCCTCCGGTTTGCGTTGCATTGTGTGATGGGAACTGAGTCTTATAACGGCTTCATTTTTTTATAAAAAGCATAACGATGTTTAAAAGAAAGATTTGTTTTAAAGCACTGGCAATCCAATGGAGTAAACCCGTTCCACGAAAGTGGCGTGGTCATGTGATTTGCCAAATTATATATGTGTTGAGTAGATTTCTCATACCAGTCCCATGACTGACTCGTAGTTTGTTTCACTTTCAAACTCGGGTGCCCCTTTTTCTACACGGGCAGCCTTGTATTCAGGTTTAGCTGGTTCTTTCTGGATAGCTGGAGCTGAAGATGGATTCTATCATTTATTTCTTTTTATGCTGTTCAGCTCCTATTGTACATATTTTGTTTGTTTTTCGCTGTAGACATTTATGTATAGCTGAACTGTATTTGTACTAAGTAAGATCCTGTATACTGTGTAACTCTGATGATTACTTTTATCCAGTATATTTTATTGTTCATTATCTGGTGTATTTATTTAAATTCTATTCTGCTATTATCTGTTTCTGTGTTATATTCCTAAGATAACCCTTGTTTCCGTGAGAACGGGATTTCGGGTCGTCTCAACATTTTTGTTAAACATGATATTTAGTTAGAATCATATTAGGTAAATAAAATTGTCATTTATGTTAGAATCATATTATGTAAATAAGATTGTCATTTATGTTAAAATCATATTATGCAAATAAGATTGTCGTGTATGTTAAAATCATGTTGTGTAAATAAAACATGATTATTGAAATAAAAATATAGATTTTGTTAAAACATGATTATTGGGATAAAAATATAGTTTTTATCAAAACATGATTGTTGAAATAAAAATAACCTTTTTTGTCAAAACATGTGAGTGAAACAAAATTATCATTTGTGTCAAAAGGATTTATTAAAACAAAAATATCCATTTTTGTCAAAGAGAATAGTTAAAACACAAATTGTCCTTTTTGTCAAAAACAAAAATGAACATTTTTGTCAAATTATAATTATTGAAACAAAAATGAACATTTTTGATAAATTAAAATAGTTAAATTAAAAATATACATCTTGGTCAAATTATACATTTTAGCCAAAAAGATTGGTTGAAATAAATACATCATATTTGTTGAAACCAAATAACTGAGGTGAAAAGAACATTTTTGTCGGAACATATTAGTTGAAATAAAAATGTACCTTTTGCCAAAATAAGATGGTTGAAAACAAAATTTACATTTTTGGTTATGTAAAAGAATTTAACACAAATAGCATTTTAGTTAACTAGATTTGTGTTGTAACAAAATATTCATTTTGTTAAATTAGAATTGTTAAAAAAATGAAATTACCTCCTTTAAATCATTTGGTTGAAATAGAATTGTCAACAAAATGAATATATCATTTTTATACATTTTGTTGAAATATAATTTATATACAAATATAATAATCATTTTTATTTCCATAACATATAATAGAATTTATATGCAAACATAAGAATCATCTTTATTTGCAAAACCATACATTAGCATTTGTAGGCTAAATAAAGAATAATTTATATTATAACAACACACCTTAGAATTTGTATGTAAACTAAAGTGAAATTTTTATGTTAATGTATACATTAGAATGTTTATGCAATTTAATATAGGCATTTATATGTATTAGGTTATATACTGAAAACATATACAAATAAACAATTTCTTTTTGTTTGTTAAAATTAAAGATAGGAATTGCATATGAATAGAGGAAATGAAAATTATCTTTATTTGTCATTAGTAACAATGCTATGTAAATAAATTACCGTTTATTAGGCATTAGAAATGTATAGGGAAATTATATGAGTAAAATACATTTTTATTTGGCACCAAGAATATAATAACATGTTTGTTCATTATCGTCAAAAGGATTAGCCAAATTAAAATTGATTTAATTCATTAACCATTTATTTATTTATATGAACTGTTGTTGGCTGAAAACCCCACACGGGTATTGGGATGATAATTGATATACACTAGTCCCAATATTTATTTGTATGTCAATCGATAGATTGACAGACTGCGATAAGCGTTATTATTTCCTTTTAATGCTCACACAGTTATGAACTTCACTCTGATGTTGAATGGATGATTTGATGATTATCTATCATTTGTTGCCATATACATGCGATGTATGAAATCCATATAACCGAAGTTATATAGTAAATGATTGAGTCGCTTTCCGATTCAGAATATCTTTTATGTAAAGAATATTTTAAACAAAGAATTTCTTTTAAATAAAGAATATTTTGTTTAAAAGATATTGTAATATAAAGAATATTTTACATAAGGAATATTTTTATATAAAGAATAGTTTTGAATAACAAATATTTAAAATAATATTCAACGTAGAATAAAGTGATGATTTCTATGTCCGTTTTTGGACGGACACAAAAGATAATATATATATATATATATATATATATATATATATATATATATTGAAATGAACTAGTTATTGACTAGAATAAATCTTTTAAATTAAGATTTAGTGATGTATTATAATTAATTAATATTTCATTGAAATTTAATAAAAGAAATTGATTATGGGTTGTCGTGGATGGTGTCTTAAATAACACTGTTCTTAAACCCCGTATGAAAGAATAAATCTTTTAACTAAGATTATTAGAGTTTCAAGTTATATTTAGTATTGGAATATATTTAGAGTTTATAGATCTTTTTATTAAGATTTAGAAAGAAATTTTCCAAAGTCAAGTTAACAATTGAGTGGAAATTCGATTTGATAATAATCGAGATAGGCTTCTGTAAAAGAAGACTGTTACTATATATGGAATTTAAAAGGCTTTGCCGTTATTCCATTTATATTATCGGTCTGATACAGAAATTTATATCGATTATATACTGATTTGATTTCTGTGGAAATTTCATATTTTATGGAAAATAATTCGGGGTTTATCGTGAACAATGTTTTTAAATGGCATTGATTCTTTAACCTAGTTAAAGATAAGATTAATTTCTAAAAACAAAAACTAAATAATCATAAAGTAATGATTTTTGGATATTAAAACCGAATTGGAGTTTGATGAATCTTTAAAACAGAAGATTTAAGAATAAATTTAAAAGAATTTATCTTTGATAAAAATAATGGGAACCTTTCCCTAATAAAATGAATATTTTATTAAAAGAATATTCTGAATTGGAATAAGGCGTATAATGTTTCTTTATAGCACTTTATTTTTAATTATAAAAATACGCGAGTTATTCGTAAAGACCGGGTTAACCCATTCTGAATAATTACTACGATGATTAAAGTCAAAGACTTTGAAGACGGTGGATGAAGACCGGCGATCTTCACATCGAAAGGACGACTACAGATGCCTTGCATTGGCTTGCTCCTAGTAAAGGGTTAAAAGTAGTAGTTTGTCCGGATGTACTTGTTGATTGTCCGGATATGCGAGCACCTCACTTCCGTATTGGACATACGTGACGAGGAATAAGGTGACTCCGGTTTCGTTCAGACCCAAAACAGACTTGTAAATGGATGTGTGTCTGACATTGAATTTCATTCCATGTAAATTAAATTGATTTCTATTTAATTTATATCTATGGTGGCGTAGAATTTATTCTCTTGCTTAACACCCTTCTCTGAGACGTATGAGCTCAGAGGTTATATATTGGTAGTTATCGATCGCATGGCGTGGATTGTCAATGTGGCACGCCAAGATGCAAATGATCAAGGCTTTTGTTGAAAAGCATAGCCTTGTGTTTGATGATCAAAGCATAGCCTATTTCGGCATAGCTTTGTGTATAGCATAACCTCGCGAGCCTCACACCCTGGTAGGAGTCAGAAACGGAGCAAGGGAACGCAGGGAGTGCACACGTTTCTTTCTAGCAAGAAGTGGTATCAGGGTTTTATACGCCCTGACATTTACTTATGTGGATGATGGATTTCGAGGCCTTGGATTTATTATTGGTCACCAATGGCCATATTATAGGTTTAATAGGACCAGGAAGCGTGTGTTCAGGCATAACTAATCCACTAGCGTTATTTGTGGACCAGCCCTGCTGTATCCAAGGGTTCACTGCGGGAGATCCTGAGACATTGCTAGAGTATCTCGAATTGGTAAGGAGATCGTTCCTAGCCTTGACTCTTGATGGAAACCCAATTTCCAATACGACATCATGTGGTTTTGATTGTAGAACTAGTACGACGACATAGTAGGATGGGGTACTATGCCGTTTATGATTGATACATTATGGTTGAAATGTTTTAAAAACATATATACACTAATAATAATATCAAATCCGTTTTTATCGTACCAAGCATTTTTTACCATTATAAGGTAAAACTCTATCCTCCGACTTGCGTTGCATTGTGTGATGGGACCTGAGTCTTATAATGGTTTCATTTTTCAAAAAAGCATTGCGTTGTTTAACGATTTACTTTATTACATGCACTGGCAATCCAACGGAGTAAACCCGTTCCACGTTAGCGGCATGGTCCTGTGATTAGCCTGATTTTTAGATAAGTTAAGTAAGATTTCTCATACCAGTCCCATGACTGACCCGTAGTATGTTTCACTTTGCAAACTCGAGTGCCCTCTTTTCCACACGGGAAGTCGAGTATCTTATTTTGTAGATATATTGAGCAGGATTCTGGATCGAAGCTTAGAGCTGTGTCCAGAGCATTGGTAGTCTTCCGCTGCATTAGTTTATTTGTTCCGCTGCATTGTATTACATTTATTGTAGTTTATCTTCCGCTCTGTTATTAATTATCGATGTACTCTGATATTCTGTACTCTGATGTAACATTATCATGATGTAATAAAAGTCTTCTGTTATTTGTTCTGATGTGTTGTATTCCCAGAGTTAACGTATTCAGGTTTTGAATGGTCTTGGACGATTTAGGGATCGAGTAGGCCCGGGCAAAATCCTTATCGTTACATTTGTTCTTTGACCCGATTAACTGTGAAATCTGATTTGGAATTTATAAATCTTTTTATTAAGATTTAATGGAAAATTTCCAAAGTAAAGTTTACCAATTTAATATATAAAATTGGAATTGAATGGAATTCGATTTGGTAATAATCGAAGTGAGCTTCTGTGGAGGAAGACTGTTACTATATATGGATTTTGAAAGGCTTTGCCGTTATTCCATTTATATTATTAGCAGGATGCGAAAATTGATATCGATTATATATTGATTTGTTTTCCATGAAGATTCCATGGTTAATGGAATGTGATTTTTGGGTTTATCGTGAATTGTGTTTTAAACGACAATAGTTCTTTAACCCAATTAAAGACAGGATTACATGTCTAACAGTGTATTTCGAACTGTATTGTTGATCTCTAGTAAATATATCTGTTTGGTGACGGAGAATTTATTCTCTTGCTTAACACCCTTCTCTGAGACGTATGAGCTTAGAGGTTATATATCGGCAGAAATCAATGGTATGGTGTAGAATGTCAATGTGGCATGTGTGATTTCCCAAAGTTAAATAATCATTGAGTAATGATTTATGAGATTAAAACTAAGTGAAATGTTAATGAATTTTTAATTAGATTGAAATGAGAACGTGATAATTTAAATTATCAAATTTGGGAAATGATCGAGAATGGAGTACCGCCAGATTTACTCCAAGCGATAGCTAAATCTTTAATTAGATTTGAACGTGAAATGGTAATTAAATTTTACCAATAACACTGTGGTGTTAGATATGAAGTATTACCAGTTTTGCTCCATGGGATGAATAGGTTGGGATTGGGAAATAAAACAAAGGATTACTTCGATAAGGTGAGATAATCCCGACTAGTTTGGAAAACCTTAACTTGGTTTAAATTGTGAAAAGAATATTTGAATAAAATAATGTTCTAGATTGGATTGAGGCGTATGTTTTGTTTTTATAGCACTTGATTACAAGATACGAGAATTATTCAGAAAGGCCGGGTTTATACACATTTTAAATAATTGATGCGACGATAAGTCGACGATGAAGATAGTGGTTGAAGACCGGAGTTCTTCACATCGTTTGGATGATCATTGATGTCTTGATTGGGCTGTACACCCTAGACAAGGTAATAAGTGGTGATCGTCCAGAGGTACTTGGAGATTGACCGGATATGCGAGGACCTCTCTCTTATATTGGACATATGGGATGAGGAATGAGGGGCCTTCGGTTTCGTTCAGACCTAGAACAAACTAGTAAATGGATGTGTGTATGACATTGGATTTTATTCTATGTTGGTTGATTTCTATTAAATATATATCTGTTTGACGACGGAGAATTTATTCTCTTGTTTAGCGCCCTTCTTGGAGACATATGAGCTTAGAGGTTATATATTGATGGATATCAGTCGCATGGCATGAATTGCATGTGTGGCATTGTAACACCCCGTGTATTCTATAACTGTAGAATTAACAAATTAAAGTATAATTAATTTGAAATCAAAGAACTAAGGGAAACGGGATACGCCATTGCGTTCGTCTCGGAAAAATACGCGAAATAGAGTCCGAGTTTTCGAAAAACGGAGTCCGTATGAAGAAGATATAGCCTCCGGAAGTTTCTGAATCAAGTCTAAAATTAAAAATCGGGCCCAATTGGCCAGGGCGGGAAAAGTCCCGCCTAAGACACCCAGGTCGACTGGGCTGTCGACCTGGTCTAGCCAGGTCGACAGGGCTGTCGACCTGGTCCAGAGCCAGGTCGAACCCAGCCCAACCTGGCTGGCCTATTCTCTGTTAGTCGATTTTCTGTAGTCTGCTTTGTCATTAGGGCTAGGTGGCAGGCTCTAATTGGTCTCTCTTTCGAATGAATGGCTACGATCAATCCAAGCAACATCGATGGTCCTAATCAGTTCATAAACTCTATAAAATGACCCTAGACTCTACCTAGGTTTCTTACACAATTCTCTAGCCTCCATTGCTCTCTTCTTCTAATAAAAAAAATAAAAATGGCGTCGTTGCTCTGCTGGAATTAAAACTAGAAGATAATCAACATCAGCCTAAGCAACTCAATTCAAACTAGAGATTAGAGTTTCTGCAAAGATTCTACAACAAGTTAAAGTTCTTTCTTTAATCCAATCAAGGCAAGTACAGTTATTTTCCGCTATAAACGTTAATTATAATTTTGATATGTTTTTAATTCTGAATCTGAGATTGTATATATATTCTCTTCTGTCAGATTTGTTTTTCTGTGACTGTTCTGTATCCCTTTTCTTCTTTTCTGTTTTTATAGCCAGGCTACCACGAGCCTGTGCCTAATCTCATAAGAGATGAACGTATGAACGCAAATTTTGGGATAAATAATGAATGATGCGAAATTTGACAAGACTAAATTGAATGTATGACTTTAGGTCTGAGGCATAAAATATATTGGACATATGCATAAATTTGACTATGAACATATAATTTATGCATGTTGTATGCATAGTTATGTTGTAATTTAGAACTGTAATTAATGAGCATATGTTGTAAACTAGATTTGGATCTATGCATATTGTATGATAGAAGAAAAGAGGAACCATTGTAAGATTACATATGATTTGAGACTTTGGACAAAATGCATATAAAAGTCAAGATCTGATTTTTAGAAGATATGATTTAAAGATTTATATTGTTGGGTATAGTTTGCATAATGATTCATGACTTAAAAAGAAGAAGATATGGAAGCTTAGGTGTAAAAGATTTGCATTAATTAGGATATCTATTATTGTGATTACACCTAAATAGGGATTTTTGGATATATGGCATGCATTGGAATTAATGGTTATATTTGGTATAATTTATATGTGAATCTGCTGTAAAATGCTAGTTTAACAAAAAAATTGGAACATATGTTATAGGGTAAATTATGTCCATATTCTGCGCTATGTAAATGTATGCAAACATGGAAGTATATGATCATATTGTGAATCATGACATTATTTAGGCATATGAACTTAGGCCTAATTTATGTTTAGGCAAGGCATGTAAATAGAACCTTTAGAAATATTAAATTTGCTAAATCTGCTAATTTTCCAAGTCGCCTAAACTGCTAGTTTTGTTATATTGCCTAGACTGCTAATTAGATTGAAATGCCTAATCTGTTAAATTTGTCGGATGAAATGCCTAACCTGTTATATGCCAAAATCTGCTAAGTTGCTAAATCTGTTAAATCCGTTAAGTCATATAAAATCTGTTATCTGCTATGTTGATATAATCATCCTGTTATTGATATAATCTGAATTGGCATATTTATTGGGCGTGCGCATAAACGGTAAATTATTAATTAATTGGCCGCAAAGATAAACATGGCTAACTCGAGGTTAGAATGAGTTTGCGGCGTAAATCTGCCCGGAACCGCCCGGCACATCCAGTGGCCGCAAACAATAGGTTCTAATGTGAGAAGTTAGTCATAACATGCGTAAGACACGAGGTTAGGTCTGGCTTGTGGCAGAAGTCTGCCCGGAACCGCCCGGCATATCCAGCGGCCACAAGCTACCGACCTAATGTGAGAGGTCTGTGCATTAATAATTAATTAATGCAAAATCTAAGATAAGAATGGCGTCTAAAACGTATTGGGGAAATAGGTTTAAACCAAAGGGATTAATAGATGTAGTAAAACCCGTCCATGAATCTGTAGGCCCAATACAAAGTTAGACAAATCTGAAAAATCTGTACATCTGACCTGTTAGTCTGAAAACTTGTTAACTTAATTTGTGAATTAGTAAATCTGAATTCTGTATGTCTGAACTTGTAAATCTGAAATCTGTTAGTCTGGGGACACAAGGTTAGGAGGGGAATTACTTGTGTCATCTGTTGTTTGGGACCCATATTAGTCAGTAACCCTTTCTGGTATCAAAACTTTGACCCAACAGTAAGTAGGGTCCGGGCACACTTACTGAACTAATTATAAGAGGTTCATTCTGATAATGGCGAGGGGTGTTGATGGTGCGTTCCAACCGGGTCATGTGCGTGCATGGATCCCGGTCTGCCTCTGAGGATGTAAGACGCCGTGACATCTGTAAATAGGTCTGTGCCAATTGGTTGTCACTTTAGGGAGCGATACACCCTACTGTGGGGCCGACACAGGATATTTATGTATTAGGGAGCCGATCGCTTGGGGTAGGGTTTTAGGGTACGCTTAGTTCTGTCTGTTTCTGTTGGTACCGTCTGTTTCTGTTGGGTGGTAACACCTGTCTGTTTCTGTGTGGTACCGTCTGTTCGGGTGGTAAAGGCCCATTACTAGTGTACACCTAATTCCACATTCTGTCCCCATAGGGATAAATCTGTTTCTTCTTCTGTCTGTTTCTGATCGGGTAGTAAAGGCCCATTATTAGCATTCTGTTTCTGTTAAAGTATTATGTACCCGTTCCTGCTTCAATTTAGACATTAGGGTGACATCTAATTCTGCTATACTAGTATTAGTGCAGAGAAGTGTAAAACAATAGTCTATATCATTCTGTTTTTCTGTTATATCTGCTACTCCTGTTATAGTTATCTCACATCCAGTTTTATGTTCATATCATATTATTATTATCTTTTCATATGCTGAAAGTCACTGGACTTGCCAGACTTTTTGTCTGACCCTTGTTGTTTCGCCTCCTTTCTTCCGTTCCCCCCCCCCCAGGTTATCCAAGAAGGGAAATACTTTAGCTTGATCCGGATTTCTCTTTGCTTGAAGTGCTTAAAGTATGGCTTGGCTCTGTATAGCTTCCGTTCCATAGGGATTATGATTTTAAACTATGCATTTTGAAGGCTTTTGTACAAGACTGATATTTTGTACTTGAATTCTGAAATTGAAAGGATGTAACCATATTAATTTCTGTTTCCGCTGTAATAAAGTTAAAAATTTTCAAGTACTGTTTTATCTGTCTTGTAAGTTTCTGTTCTGTTTACTAAAATACTCCACCAAAGTTAAGGCATTCCCTTTGTGAGTGACCTTAACGGAGGTGGGGTGTTACACTTGGTATCGGAGCTGAAGGTTACCAGATTTGATAAAAAGTTTTGAAAACTATTTTCAAAAAGGATTTAAAAAGGAAGTATTTTCAAAGGTAAAGCTTATTTTTGAAAAATAAAATAAATAATCCCTAAAAGCCATATATCTTTCTTTCGATTCTCTGTTTCGAGTTCCTTCCTCTTTCCCTTTTTGAATCTCTTCCTCCGCGTATAGATGCTTTTTCTAGGATATGTAAGGACTTCCGTGCGATGGGAGGAAAACCGCTTTATGGGACTGAGACGTTGTCGAGGCTAGAAGTTGGCTGAATGAAGTGGAGGACTTGTTGGTACCTTTGAGATAGATGATGGGAGGAAGGTTCAACCAGCTGCTTGGTTAGTGAAGGATGAAGCTTCATTTTGGTGGAAGGTCACGAATGGAGAACGTACATGGGAGACATGGATAGGACACACGATAAGAAAGTGGATCCAAAGAAGGGCACTTGCTTCAACTGTGGTGAGATAGGACACTTCACTAGGGACTGCCCGAAGAAACGAGGACAAGGGAAGAGGGCAGGACCAACTGCTGGAGGGAGGGCGAACACTTTCGAGGCTAGTGGATAGTATAGGATTAGGATAACTTTCTGTAGGAGGTTTAATTTCTTTATCTGATTGCTGCAATAAAACTCATTCTGATTCTGGCATTTTGATTCTGTAATCGATACTCTGCATTTTAATACTAGTATTGTTTCTGATTCCGCTGTAGACTCAGACCCATAAGGGTTATGGATCATCTGTTTGAGATTGGGGTTTGAGGGATATCTGTGTTAGGCGTCAAGTATGACGCATACATTCTGAGTTTTCGCGGGGTATGATTTTATCAGGCTTAGCTTCCTAAGAATCATTAGGGAACCTGATCTGTACCAGTAGTCTGTAAATATCTAAATATTTTTGATAGGATTTCCAGTTTTGACATTGTCTAAAGAAGGTAATCCTCTGGGTGTCAATTTGATGTTGGTTTCGGTCTTTGGGGCCGATACTTAGGACCCATGTCTAATGGGAACCAAATTTTCGTTCTATCTGTACTCGCTTCCATCATTCGACTGTATCCTATCGATCAAATCTTCGAACTTTAGGTAGAAACTAATGGGTGTAAACATGTGTTTGAGACATGTTATGTTTGATGGTTGCAAGTGGATGCAAGTGGTTGCTAGTGGTTGCTCGTGGATGCATATACACACACTAGGCACTAGATCGGCTCGAAAACACTCTCATACTGCATATGGATGGGTGAGCATTTTTCAATTCTTGTGGATGCAAATTGGTTGATTCAGCACATGGATGTTGCATTTGAGTGAATGGTTGTGCACTCATATAGAAATAATATATATCATCAGAATTCTATTGCATACATGTTGGACTCATGGCATTGACATAATTCGCATTAAGGAGGTCAATTGAATCAGTAGACCGCCTGATCTTTGCATTAGATAAGGAACATATACACACACTTTTGCATATGTTCATACAACATTAGAAGTTTTCTAAGGACAATGGATGCTTGTGGATGATGGTTGAGTAGATGGGTGATTGGATGGTAGGACACATTCTTCTTAACTTGAAGATTTCGGGGACGAAATCCTTTTAAGTGGGGGAGAATGTAACACCCCGTGTATTCTATAACTGTAGAATTAACAAATTAAAGTATAATTAATTTGAAATCAAAGAACTAAGGGAAACGGGATACGCCATTGCGTTCGTCTCGGAAAAATACGCGAAATAGAGTCCGAGTTTTCGAAAAACGGAGTCCGTATGAAGAAGATATAGCCTCCGGAAGTTTCTGAATCAAGTCTAAAATTAAAAATCGGGCCCAATTGGCCAGGGCGGGAAAAGTCCCGCCTAAGACACCCAGGTCGACTGGGCTGTCGACCTGGTCTAGCCAGGTCGACAGGGCTGTCGACCTGGTCCAGAGCCAGGTCGAACCCAGCCCAACCTGGCTGGCCTATTCTCTGTTAGTCGATTTTCTGTAGTCTGCTTTGTCATTAGGGCTAGGTGGCAGGCTCTAATTGGTCTCTCTTTCGAATGAATGGCTACGATCAATCCAAGCAACATCGATGGTCCTAATCAGTTCATAAACTCTATAAAATGACCCTAGACTCTACCTAGGTTTCTTACACAATTCTCTAGCCTCCATTGCTCTCTTCTTCTAATAAAAAAATAAAAATGGCGTCGCTGCTCTGCTGGAATTAAAACTAGAAGATAATCAACATCAGCCTAAGCAACTCAATTCAAACTAGAGATTAGAGTTTCTGCAAAGATTCTACAACAAGTTAAAGTTCTTTCTTTAATCCAATCAAGGCAAGTACAGTTATTTTCCGCTATAAACGTTAATTATAATTTTGATATGTTTTTAATTCTGAATCTGAGATTGTATATATATTCTCTTCTGTCAGATTTGTTTTTCTGTGACTGTTCTGTATCCCTTTTCTTCTTTTCTGTTTTTATAGCCAGGCTACCACGAGCCTGTGCCTAATCTCATAAGAGATGAACGTATGAACGCAAATTTTGGGATAAATAATGAATGATGCGAAATTTGACAAGACTAAATTGAATGTATGACTTTAGGTCTGAGGCATAAAATATATTGGACATATGCATAAATTTGACTATGAACATATAATTTATGCATGTTGTATGCATAGTTATGTTGTAATTTAGAACTGTAATTAATGAGCATATGTTGTAAACTAGATTTGGATCTATGCATATTGTATGATAGAAGAAAAGAGGAACCATTGTAAGATTACATATGATTTGAGACTTTGGACAAAATGCATATAAAAGTCAAGATCTGATTTTTAGAAGATATGATTTAAAGATTTATATTGTTGGGTATAGTTTGCATAATGATTCATGACTTAAAAAGAAGAAGATATGGAAGCTTAGGTGTAAAAGATTTACATTAATTAGGATATCTATTATTGTGATTACACCTAAATAGGGATTTTTGGATATATGGCATGCATTGGAATTAATGGTTATATTTGGTATAATTTATATGTGAATCTGCTGTAAAATGCTAGTTTAACAAAAAAATTGGAACATATGTTATAGGGTAAATTATGTCCATATTCTGCGCTATGTAAATGTATGCAAACATGGAAGTATATGATCATATTGTGAATCATGACATTATTTAGGCATATGAACTTAGGCCTAATTTATGTTTAGGCAAGGCATGTAAATAGAACCTTTAGAAATATTAAATTTGCTAAATCTGCTAATTTGCCAAGTCGCCTAAACTGCTAGTTTTGTTATATTGCCTAGACTGCTAATTAGATTGAAATGCCAAATCTGTTAAATTTGTCGGATGAAATGCCTAACCTGTTATATGCCAAAATCTGCTAAGTTGCTAAATCTGTTAAATCCGTTAAGTCATATAAAATCTGTTATCTGCTATGTTGATATAATCATCCTGTTATTGATATAATCTGAATTGGCATATTTATTGGGCGTGCGCATAAACGGTAAATTATTAATTAATTGGCCGCAAAGATAAACATGGCTAACTCGAGGTTAGAATGAGTTTGCGGCGTAAATCTGCCCGGAACCGCCCGGCACATCCAGTGGCCGCAAACAATAGGTTCTAATGTGAGAAGTTAGTCATAACATGCGTAAGACACGAGGTTAGGTCTGGCTTGTGGTAGAAGTCTGCCCGGAACCGCCCGGCATATCCAGCGGCCACAAGCTACCGACCTAATGTGAGAGGTCTGTGCATTAATAATTAATTAATGCAAAATCTAAGATAAGAATGGTGTCTAAAACGTATTGGGGAAATAGGGTTAAACCAAAGGGATTAATAGATGTAGTAAAACCCGTCCATGAATCTGTAGGCCCAATACAAAGTTAGACAAATCTGAAAAATCTGTACATCTGACCTGTTAGTCTGAAAACTTGTTAACTTAATTTGTGAATTAGTAAATCTGAATTCTGTATGTCTGAACTTGTAAATCTGAAATCTGTTAGTCTGGGGACACAAGGTTAGGAGGGGAATTACTTGTGTCATCTGTTGTTTGGGACCCATATTAGTCAGTAACCCTTTCTGGTATCAAAACTTTGACCCAACAGTAAGTAGGGTCCGGGCACGCTTACTGAACTAATTATAAGAGGTTCATTCTGATAATGGCGAGGGGTGTTGATGGTGCGTTCCAACCGGGTCATGTGCGTGCATGGATCCCGGTCTGCCTCTGAGGATGTAAGACGCCGTGACATCTGTAAATAGGTCTGTGCCAATTGGTTGTCACTTTAGGGAGTGATACACCCTACTGTGGGGCCGACACAGGATATTTATGTATTAGGGAGCCGATCGCTTGGGGTAGGGTTTTAGGGTACGCTTAGTTCTGTCTGTTTCTGTTGGTACCGTCTGTTTCTGTTGGGTGGTAACACCTGTCTATTTCTGTGTGGTACCGTCTGTTCGGGTGGTAAAGGCCCATTACTAGTGTACACCTAATTCCACATTCTGTCCCCATAGGGATAAATCTGTTTCTTCTTCTGTCTGTTTCTGATCGGGTAGTAAAGGCCCATTATTAGCATTCTGTTTCTGTTAAAGTATTATGTACCCGTTCCTGCTTCAATTTAGACATTAGGGTGACATCTAATTCTGCTATACTAGTATTAGTGCAGAGAAGTGTAAAACAATAGTCTATATCATTCTGTTTTTCTGTTATATCTGCTACTCCTGTTATAGTTATCTCACATCCAGTTTTATGTTCATATCATATTATTATTATCTGTTCATATGCTGAAAGTCACTGGACTTGCCAGACTTTTTGTCTGACCCTTGTTGTTTCGCCTCCTTTCTTCCGTTCCCCCCCCCCCCAGGTTATCCAAGAAGGGAAATACTTTAGCTTGATCCAGATTTCTCTTTGCTTGAAGTGCTTAAAGTATGGCTTGGCTCTGTATAGCTTCCGTTCCATGGGGATTATGATTTTAAACTGTGCATTTTTAAGGCTTTTGTACAAGACTGATATTTTGTACTTGAATTCTGAAATTGAAAGGATGTAACCATATTAATTTCTGTTTCCGCTGTAATAAAGTTAAAAATTTTCAAGTACTGTTTTATCTGTCTTGTAAGTTTCTGTTCTGTTTACTAAAATACTCCACCAAAGTTAAGGCATTCCCTTTGTGAGTGACCTTAACGGAGGTGGGGTGTTACAGGCATACTGAGATGCAAATTATTAAGGCTTCTGTTGAAAAGCAGAGTCTTGTGGTTTATGATCAAAGCATGACTTTAAATAGCATAGCTTTGTGTATAGCGTTAATTCGCGAGCCTTGCATCTCGGTATGAGTTAAAAACGGGATCAGACCGTTGGGAGTGCACGACGTTTCTTTCTAGCTATGGGTGGTGTCATGGTATGGATCCCAGACATTTTTTTTACCTATATGGATGATGGATTGCGAGGCATCTCAGATATATTGGTCACTACGGGGCCAACGGATAGGTCCGATAGGATCGGGAAACATGTGTTTAGGAATAATTAATCCACAAACGTAAGGGTGGACCGACCCAACCGTTCCAAGGGTTCATTACGGGGGATCCTGAGGCATTTTCTAGAGTGCCTCGAATCAGTGAGGAGCCATCCCTGGCCTCGACTCATGACGAAAATCCAATTTACAATACGACCTTTCGGTTTTAGTTGTAGAACTAGTATGGTGACATGATATATGGTACCCATGTCGTCTATGATTGATACATTTATATTTGAAGTTGATTTTGACACTATACACTTACAATAGTATCAAATGATTTGTTTTAAACATACCAAGCACGTTTGGCTATTATAAGGTAAAACTCTACCCACCGGCTTGCGTGAATTGTGTGATGGGACTTGAGTCTTATAATAGCTTCATTTTTCCAAAAAGCATTACGCTGTTTGTTTTATGTATTGGTATTCTTGGGAGAAAACCTGTTCCGTGTTGTACGGCGTGGTCCCTTGATTTACTATATTTTTAAAGTAAAATTTCAAGTAATTGCTTTAGTTCTCACACCAGTCCTATGACTAACCTGGAGTTTATTGTTTTAACATAAACTATGGGTGCTCCTATTTTCCAAACGAGCAGCTAGTTGTTGGGTTTTTGCTGATATTTTTTTCCAGAATCCTAGATTTACAACTGGAGCTATATCCGGAAAGCTTTGTATCCGTGTATTTCTTTTAGTTGTGTTATGTATTATTTTTCCGCTGCTTTGTAATTTAAATCTCTAATATTTTTCTAATGTATATTATTTATTCATACTCTGTTATATTATTGTACTCTGATGTAAATTGTTGTAATAGCAATGAAGTTTTCTATTGTTTGTGTTCTGATTTGTCGTGTTCTCAAATCAACCCATGCTTTCTTGTAAGGGCGAATTTGGGTCGTTTCATGTAACACAGTCTGAATTATAAAATGAATTGTTTAAAGAAGTTAAAGCTAAAAGCTGATGTTCATGTGTTAATAATAAATTACTTAGTTAATGAGCTAAGGAAAAATTGTTTTAACCGAGGAGTTTTCAAACGTAAGAAGGTTGGTAGAACCATGTTTTAAATAAAATAGTTAACAAGGGGTTTGTCTTAAGAATGAAATATCGGATTTTGAAATTACAATGCATATCTATCTTAAGATAAGAACGTTGTTGATTTAGGTCTGAGAGGTAATTAAAATACCCCAACTAGAACGACTTTAGGATTATCTGGGATGATATTAGTTGTAACGGTAAAGTAATAATAATTTAGTATTTCCATTAGGGAATAATAATGCAATATTATTGTTGATAATGTAAACAATATACAATGAAAATTTCGAAGTAAGGGAAATTAAAAAGATCTGAGAATATATAATTATGTTTCCAAAGATAATGAAATAAAAAGAAGATTTCGTGAAAATAAACTGATATTCTCGAGTTAAAAAGGAAATGGAAATTGGAGTTTTGGAATGGGGTATTCTAAAAAGAATAAGGGAGTTATTGTTTTTCGAAAAATGAAACAAAGTGGTTTCGTAATGTTATTTTACGAGTAATAAGTCGAATTAATCTTCCAGTTATAGATAATGAAAATAATGGAGCAAATGTTTAAAAAGAGAGTTAAAAGGGAATTTGGATATAGTGGTAAGATATTTTTCTAAGTATTAAAATGGAATGGTCTTGAGACTCATTAGTATGTTAAAATAAGAAGTAAATACAAGATTTTAACCATGATATATATATATATATATATATATATTGATTGGTTTAACCATCAATCACCATTTTTGTACCAAAATCTGCCATGTGCGAAGCACGTGCCTTAGTTTTTAACTAACCATACATTAATTAGTTTAAATTAAAAAGTCCAAGTGATGTTGAATACTGAACCAGTGAACTCATTTTATTTCCATGATTGAAAGATTGTTTTATTTTGATAGTTAAATAACCGACTATCAAATTTGGCCAATACGATTGTTGGCATGGAAAGAGCAGGATCGAATTTATATTCGAAAACCATTCCGACCAACAAATACGTAAAGATGTCAGAAGATGATCGAGATAAAGCATTTAAGACCGTAGATCTTCATAAACGGAAGAACTACTAATAATCTTTGATTTAGCGGCCAGAGATATACTGTGATTCTATCGTGGTTGAAATCTACGGATTGCAAGGACTTCTCGCTATTGATCCATAGGGTGATACCTAGGATGTGGTATGAGGTTGCCTTCGGTTCATCCTATTCCTGGATGACTTGTATGGACGAGTGTTTGATAGAGTATTTCCAAAGTGGTCACGTACGTTGATTTCTTCAAATGTACCAAGTTGGGCGGAGAAGAGCGCACTTCTCTTAGTTTAACAATTACGGTATTTTTGTGGAAGTCAATTAGTGATTTTCTGGCGGATTTGATGATGTGGCATTCAAAATGGATGGAGATGTGCTGTTTAGAAGGATAAGCTTAACCTCTAGCCTCATCAACCAGGAAATGGCACAAAATCGGGTAGGTCGCATGGCTATATGGGTCACACCCATCAAAAGGGTATATCATTACCTTATCTGGTGAAATTAAATGCCTTTGGTTGTCCCTTTTTATGTATGTATGCTATCGGTTCGGTTGGCTGGCCCCCAACCGTGGTAATGATATATTCGATACTCTCAAGAGAAAGTGAGGGGTCGGTCATGTTTAGCCTAGGTTGCAAGATGTTCTTGTTGAACCCCAATATATTCATCTCTAGAGGTACATTGTTGGGAAAGTGGTCCCATACCTTGCTAGGAAATCCATTCTCCAATAAGATCCCGCAGTTTTGATTGTATATATATATGTAGAGGGTGAGATGTAAGCGTTCTGCTAGATTGATATTTATTAGTATTTAGACACTATCATAATATCAGAATAATATTGTTTTCAAAAATGTTTCGTGTTATGGTAAGGCAAAAACCGTCTGTATTTATGTAACACCCCACGTCCATTAATGTCACTCACAAAGGGAATGCATTAACTTCCATGGAGGTTATAAGTGAATATAGAACAGAAAAATTACAACAAGACAGATAACAAATAGTACTTGGAAATCTAAAACTTCATTTTATTGCAGCGAAAATTAAACATGTTTGTTACATCATAAAACCAAGTACAATATCCATCTTCATAAAAAATAAATACATAATCCCATTACATAAATAGCCATTAAAAAGATAACAAGCTGGACCTTACTTCAACGGTCCAAGCTTTCCAAGAGAGATGAAGCAATCCAATCAAATCCCACTAGAGCTGGGCCCAACCTAAGGACCTGGAGGGGGAAAAAGGATAGAAATAGAGGGGGTCAGACATAAAGTCTGGAGAGTATGATAGTTCTAACAATACTATTATCAAAATAACTAGACTAAGGTATAAGCTGGAAGACAAGTAAATGTCTATGAACTCTTAGGAAGATAAAGATAGCGTTTAAGATAACGTTAAAGATAACGGTAAAGGCACACCTAATTACTAACGAATGATTACTACACTGCACCGCACATTACTACACTGCACCACACTAGTCACCCTATTGTTTGATCCCACTTGCTTCACACAGAAACTTTATAAATAGCCTTACGTACCCCTAGCTGACTACATAGGTGTCGTCTGCCCCTATCTCCACTAGGTGTACCCCACTACCCACTTTCAATCGGCTCCCTACTCGTAGATACCCGTGCTGGCCCCACAGTGGGGTGTATCACTCCCCTAAAGTGGCAACCCGATACAACTTGAGAATGCACGACTTATACCTACACGATGCAACAACGTCTTACCTACCAGCCCGGGTCCACACACGCATATGAAACCCGTTGGACTTGCGTTGCCACCGCTCCCCGTTTTGGCCTCTTACAGTCAAACCCAGCATGCGTGTCCTATCCTCGACTTGGGTCGATCCCACAAAGATACGTTTGGGATACTGGTCGAAATGGGCCCCCACAAGCTACCCACCTAAGATTGTCACTAGTATATCCCACTTAACCCTCTTAGTCATGTTCATTTACATGTGTGTTTGGTTAAGTCTTACTAATCGTATTTCACATGCCAGTAAGGGCACCCCCTAGATTCCTCATGCCACCCAAGGCACCTACTTAACCCCCATGTCCCACCTTACATGTTTATCTGGTTAAGTATTTCTTAATTCATTCAGGCCATAACCACGTAAAGACCTCTCACATTAGACTGGCATTTATGGCAGCTGGATTTGCTGGGCGGGTCCGGGCAGTCTTACACCATAAAAGAGTCTAACCTCGTGTCTTTACAACCGTTATGCTTTAGTTTAGGCCTAGGACCTCTCACATTGGGCTGACATTTCTGACCACTGGATTTGCCGGGTGGGTCCGGGCAGGTTTACGTCACAAACGAGTCCAACCTCGTGTCCTAAGCATTGATTAACACTTAAAATCTTTTACCCCAGTTTTAATAATTCCCTATTCAAATTATTAATTAAGTCAACTTTTAATGATGTCCATAATTGACTCAATTATGGCCATCCACTTATGGCATGCAAAATCATATCAATTGCACCCCAACTTTTTAATATTAAATCCTTAATATTACCCCTACCCCACGTTTATACGTTCGCTTATTCAATGCATAATATAGGCTAGACTTGTATAGTCTAACACCTAGCACAAAGATAAATTATCACAACATATAGAAAATTAAAATAAATCTAATCATAATAGGGGTGAAACATGCATAAACTACACATGTTAAGGATCAAAAGGTGTCAACTTGATAAATGTCTCAATTTACATGATATGATCATAGCCCAAATCTATACATGAACTTGCATATGGGGGTTTTAGGCAACATAACGATGGTGTGAACTAGCATAGGGTATCACATATGTCATAGCATAATTCTAGATGTCATAATAGATGTCATGGCATATGTTCATAACTTTTCTAATCTTTCTAACTTGCATATGTGACTTGTCATATAGATCAACATAGCCCAAACATGATGATTCAATTAATATGAACTAACTAGCATAGATAGTAACATCATGGCCTTTTTAACATGTATGATTTATCACAACTTAGCATAGAAACTTTCAGCATACATAACATCACCATAGCATGATTTTCAACATATAAGATATCATCATCACATAACATTGGATTTACAACATACATGATAGCAAAAGGGGTTTACAACAACATATATGATAATTCACATCATCTACTCATAATCCATTCATAACTCAATCTAATTAAAAAGATAATAATCTTGTTAAGATCATCATACTCACAATTTAGAGAAGAAGAGAGAGTTTTGCTTTGCTTTCGGGTTGAGAGAATTAGAATTGAATTTGCTTTCCTTCCTTCTTAGTTGGCGGCGGCTCCATTGATTTCCATGGCGACGGTATGACGGTAACTATTCTATTTTTCTTATGAATTAGGGTGAGAGACTACCTAGGTATTTATAGAGTTAGGGTTTATTTTAGACCGTCAGATTATCTCAGAATTAATCCTAGCCAACCAGATTAGGTCAGAAACCCTAATGGGTCATTAGCCCATTAAAAACAGGTCAGCCAGAAACCCTAGCCGCCAGACCAGGTCGACACCCAGGTCGACTGCGTAGTCGACCTAGTCCCTGGGGTGTCGACTACCCAGTCGACTCCCCCTAGGGTGTCGACCGCCCAGTCGACTCCCCCTAGGGTGTCAACTGCCCAGTCGACTCCCCAGTCGACCTGGGGTGCTGGGCGGGAAATTTCCCGCCTAGCCTGTTTGACTTCGAATTTTGAATTTTAAATTTCCTGCTAGCTGTTTTAAATTTTCAGAAACTTCCGATGGCCATAACTTCTTCATACGAAGTCCAAATCACGCAAACTCGGACTCTATTTCAACTAGAATTCCGAGACGAACACAATGGCGCAACCCGTTTTCCACAATTCTCACGTCTGAGATTAGTTATTCTTTAATTTGTGAATATTAATATTATCAGAATTACGGGGTGTTACATTCTCCCCTCCTTAAAGGATTTCGTCCCCGAAATCTTCAAGTTAAGAAGAATGTATATCCTAACATCCAAACAACCATCTACTCGACCATCAAACGTAGGCATCCATTGTCCTTATAGACTTCTAATGATTTTATGTTTAAATGCACAGTGTGTGTGTATGTTCCTTGTCTAATGCAAAATCAGGCGGTCCACTGATTCAGTTGACCTCCTTAATGCAAACCATGATAGTGCCATGCGTCCATTATGTATGCAAAAGAACCCTATCGATACATATTATTTCTACATGCGTGCACAACCATTCACCAAAATGCGGTATCCATATGATAACACAACCATTGTACATCCATTTTACTAAATACAGCCATTTATATGCAATATGCAGTATGAAGTGACTGAGCCGATCTAGTGCCTAATAGTGTGTGTATATGCGTCCACGAGCAACCACTAGCAAACACTTGCATCCACTATGCATCCACCATACATAACATGTCTCAAACACATGTTTATTCCATAGGATTATCCTAACTAAAGGTCAAAGATACTAGCGAGAGGATATACTAAAGATAAGATAAGTACAAGCTAAGCGATAAAGGAGAAATTAAAGGACATACCCTCAAAAAGAAAGGGTATCGTGAACGCATCTTCTCTTCCGTCTCCCAAGTAGCGTTGCTCTCATCATCTCCCCATTGAACTTTGACTAGTCTGACCTCTCGATTCCTCGACCTCTTGACCTCCGACCCAAGAATGCGCGTAGGAGCTCGTCGAATTGTCGAATCACGCTCTATCTCCACCTCTCTAAGCAAACTCGGCTCTACCACTTCCGTGGTCTCGTGCAAGCACTTCCTCAAATGTGAAACATGGAATACGTCATGTACACCACTAAGTCTCTCGGGCAACTCCACTCTATACGCCATCCGTCCAATCCTCTCCTTAATAGGAAACGGCCCTAAAAACCTTGGTGCTAATTTCCCAACGGACCCAAAGCGAACAACGTTTCGTAATGGAGACACTTTGACAAAGACCATATCCCCAACTTCAAACTTGAGATCTGTCCTCCTCGTATCCGCATAAGATTTTTGCCTATCTTGCGCTGCTTTCATCCTCTTTCGAATCAAGTCGATCTTCTCCGAAGTCTCCCTAATCATATCGGGCCCAAGTAAGATCTTATCCGTAGATTCCCACCAACATGTAGGTGAATGACAAGGTCGTCCATAAAGAGCTTCGAATGGTTCCATACCAATGCTGGACTAAAAGCTGTTATTATATGCGAACTCCACCAATGGAAGATGCTCTTTCCACGTACCCCCAAGGTCTAGGATACATAGCCTCAACAGATCCTCTAGAATGCGATTCACCCTCTCGGTCTGGCTGTCCGTCTGAGGATGATATGCGGTGCTCAAACATAACTGAGTCCCTACCGCCTCTTGTAAGCTTCTCCAAAATTCGCTAGTGAAAATAGGATCGCGGTCGCTCACTATGCTAGAAGGAACTCCGTGCAAACGAACTATTTCTCGGACATATACAGAAGCTAACCATGGAGCAGTCCTCTTACTCTTCACGGGAATGAAATGGGCGCTATTAGTAAGTCTATCTACTATAACCCAAATCCCCGTATTACCCCTCCTCGATCATGGTAATCCATCCACAAAATCCATCGAGACACTGTCCCACTTCCATAGTGGAACCTCCAATGGGTGAAGCAACCCACCGGGTTTCTTTTGCTCCGCTTTTACTTGTTGGCATACCAAGCATCTAGCGACATACTCGGCCACATCTTTCTTCATTGCGGCCCAAAAGTAAACTCTCTTCATGTCTTTGTACATCTTGTCCCCGCCGGGATGAATGGTCATCTTCGAATGATGTATTTCGTCAAGAATAGTCTTCCTTAGGTCATCGTCTTTTGGTACACAAAGTCTACTGTCCCTACGTGACCAACCCTTATCGTCTAGGGTATACCTACGGAGATGGCTTGATGACTCCCCTCCATTGAGTTTTTCTACTAACTCAACCAACTGCGGGTCGTCTCGCTGTGCCTCGCCAATCCGTCCCAAAAGCGTAGGTCTGACCTCCAAGGATGCTAGCAAACCGGGTACGAAGTCAACGGAAGGTCTAAAGTCAAACATCGAGATGAACTCTAAACTTCGCCGCTCAACAAACAAAGGACTTAAGGATAATCTTTTTCTACTTAAGGCATCGGCCACCACGTTACCCTTGCCAGGGGTATATGCTATCTCAAAGTCGTAGGACGCTAAGAACTCCATCCACCTTTGCTGCCTTAAGTTCAAGTCCTTCTAAGAGAACAAGTATTTTAAAGACTTGTGGTTAGTGAATAATTCGAATTTCTCGCCAAGAAGATAATGACGCCAAGACTTAAGCGCGAAAACAATAGCGTCCAATTCTAGGTCATGCGCAGGATAATTTTTCTCATGCGCTCTCAACTGCCTTCCACCATAGGCTATTACCCTACCCTCTTGCATTAAGACTGCGCCTAGTCCTGTCCCACAAGCGTTAGTATAAACGGTAAACGGCTTACTCCCGTCTGGCAATACTAAGACTGGGGCTGAAGTCAAAGCTCTCTTCAAACGTTGGAATGCATCATCACAGTCTACGTCCCATGTGAAAAATAGGTTCTTCTTCGTCAAGCGTGTCAATGGAGCTGATATCTTTGCGAAGTCTTTGATAAACTTCCTATAGTAGCCAGCCAACCCCAAGAAACTTCTTACTTCGGTAGCATTTTTAGGGACCTTCCAATCTTGGATGGCCACCACCTTCGCGGGATCTATAGCTATCCCTTCTTTGGAAACCACGTGCCCCAAAAACAGTACTTCCTTCCTCCAGAAGTGACACTTAGAAAATTTAGCCTTAAGGCTATGCGCTCGTAGGGTCTCCAACACTTCCCTAAGATGTAGGGCATGCTCTTCTTCATCCTTAGAAAATATCAAGATGTCATCTACAAAGACTACCACGAATTTGTTAAGGTACCCCCTAAACACCCTACTCATCAAATCAACAAAATATGCTGGGGCGTTTGTCAAACCGAAGGGCATCACTAGCCATTCATAGAAACCGTCTGAAGTCCTAAAGGCAGTCTTGTCTATGCTACCCTCAGCCACTCTCAACTGATGGAAACCAGTGGCTAAGTCCAACTGCAAAAACACTGAGGCGCCAACTAACTGATCGAAGAGATCGTCAATCCTCGGCAGTGGGTGCCTGTTCTTTTTAGTAAGCTTATTAAGTTCTCTATAGTCCACACAAAGTCTAAGGGACCCATCCGCCTTTGTGGCAAATACTACTAGAGCACCCCACTCCGATATACTTCGTCTTATGAACCCCTTCTCAAGCAACTCCTTCACTTGCTTATCGAGTTCCCTCCTTTCACGTGGAGCCATGTGGCGTACTGGCAAAGATACTGGTTTCGCATTATCCACAAGATATATTCGAAAATCTATCTCCCACTTCGGAGGCAAGCCTTTCACCTCCTCAAACACATCCGAATATTCTCGGATCACTCTAACAGATCGTAGATTTTCCTCAGACGCGTCAAGCGATTCTAGATAACTTAGCATAACCGAATTTATGGGATTACAAAAGATTTCGAGAGTGTTGCCAAGGCGAGTCACGAGCCTAACTACTCTCCTTTCACAATCAAGAACGGCCCCATTTCTGGATAACCAATCCATTCCTAAAATTAGCCCATTGGCCGTAAAGCCCAACACATAAGCATTACATCTAAATTCAATGCTAAGTATGGAAATTTTCAAATCCAAACACATCATAGACAAATAAGCTGAGCCCCCAATTGGATTTGAAACAACTAAGGGATCCTATACTAAACTGGTGTTTAAGTGCAGTGATTCAACTAATGATGTAGAGATAAACGAATGCGATGCGCCCGAATCGAATAAGGTACGGACAGGATGATCAAACAGAAAAACTAAGCTTTCAACAGAAATGGTTCTACCTCATTCTTGTAGCGGTGGGACCGCAAGAGCCTGAACTTGTCCCCTAGCCTGCCCTGGTGCTATAAGAGCCTGCACCTGTCCTCCCGAGGTAGTCCCTTCCCTCTGCCCCTTCTTTGGGCCGTCCTTCACTAGATGTCCCGCATCGCCACAATGAAAACAGCCAGTCTTCTTTTTCTTTCGGGAATCCTTGCTGAGAAGGCCTGGGGTTCCATAGTTAAAGTACTTCTTTTTTCCCTTGCCGTTATTGTCTTTTCCACCCTTCTTGTTTTGTTGTTGTGGTTTCTTCTGATCCCCCTTCTTCTCGGGTGCCTTCTCATCTTTAGCGCTTTTATCCTCATGCATGAGTGCCATTTCTACTAACTTCTCAAAGGTGGCCCCCATAGGGATGTGGGTCATAGCCAACCCTTGCAATGGTTCATTCAACCCATTAACGAACCTCAGAGCCTTCTTCTCCGGCGTGTTCACTAAGTCCAAGCCAAACCTTGCAAATTGATTGAATTTATTGACATATTCTTTCACTGATGAGCTTCCTTACTTCAACGTCAAGAACCTTTCCATATATAGATTTTCTTCCGCCCTTGAGAGAAACTTCGCCTCGAACCTACGTCTGAAATCCGCCCAAGAGTCAACATGACGCTCCCCATTAGTGACCTCCCACCAAAACGAGGCCTCTCCCTTCATCAACCAAGCTGCTAAACGAACTCTCTTCCCTTCTTCTACTTCAAAGATTTCTAGCAATTCTTCCACCTCCTTAAGCCAATCTCTAGCTTCCACAAACGTTTCTGACCCTTGAAATGGTTTTCCACCCATAGCCTTGAATTCCTTGCACGTCTTTGCAAAAGTATCTACGCGAGGAGGAGGAGGAGGAACGAGTGCAACTGGTGGTGGAGGAACATTGGCTGGACCTGCAGCGGCCCTAGCCTCTAATAACCTCCTATACTATCCTGGTATCGTTACACCGTCGGGTAGATTAAGATCTTCAGCCATGCTGAAACGAAAAAGGAAAGATTCAAAATGGAGAATTCGAAAGATAAAGATATGGGGCTATTGGGGATTATGTTTTTTTTCTTAAAAACTTTTCTCTTTAAATTTCTCACTAAAACATGTTTTGGAAAACACTTCTTCCAAAAATAACTATTTTTCTAAAGTATTTTTATCTGTTCTGGTAACCTTAAGCTCTGATACCACGTGTAACACCCCACGTCCATTAATGTCACTCACAAAGGGAATGCATTAACTTCCATGGAGGTTATAAGTGAATATAGAACAGAAAAATTACAACAAGACAGATAATAAATAGTACTTGGAAATCTAAAACTTCATTTTATTGCAGCGGAAATTAAACATGTTTGTTACATCATAAAACCAAGTACAATATCCATCTTCATAAAAACAAAATACATAATCCCAATACATAAATAGCCATTAAAAAGATAACAAGCTGGACTTTACTTCAACGGTCCAAGCTTTCCAAGAGAGATGAAGTAATCCAATTAAATCCCACTAGAGTTGGGCCCAACTTGAGGACCTGGAGGGGGAAAAAGGATAGAAATAGAGGGGGTCAGACATAAAGTCTGGCGAGTATGATAGTTCTAACAATACTATTATCAAAATAACTAGACTAAGGTATAAGCTGGAAGACAAGTAAATGTCTATGAACTCTTAGGAAGATAAAGATAGCGTTTAAGATAACGTTAAAGATAACGGTAAAGGCACACCTAATTACTAACGAATGATTACTACACTGCACCGCACATTACTACACTGCACCACACCAGTCACCCTATTGTTTGATCCCTCTTGCTTCACACAAAAATTTCATAAATAGCCTTATGTACCCCTAGCTGACTACATAGGTGTCGTCTGCCCCTATCTCCACTAGGTGTACCCCACTACCCACTTTCGATCGGCTCCCTACTCGTAGATACCCGTGCTGGCCACACAGTGGGGTGTATCACTCCCCTAAAGTGGCAACCCGATACAACTTGAGAATGCACGGCTTATACCTACAGGATGCAACAACGTCTTACCTACCAGCCCGGGTCCACACACGCATATGAAACCCGTTGGACTTGCGTTGCCACCGCTCCCCGTTTTGGCCTCTTACAGTCAAACCCAGCATGCGTGTCCCGTCCTCGACTTGGGTCGAGCCCACAAAGATACGTTTGGGATACTGGTCGAAATGGGCCCCCACAAGCTACCCACCTAAGCTTGTCACTAGTATATCCTACTTAACCCTCTTAGTCATGTTCATTTACATGTGTGTTTGGTTAAGTCTTACTAATCGTATTTCACATGCCACTAAGGGCACCCCCTAGATTCCTCATGCCACCCAAGGCACCTACTTAACCCCCATGTCCCACCTTACATGTTTATCTGGTTAAGTATTTCTTAATTCATTCAGGCCATAACCTCATAAAGACCTCTCACATTAGACTGGCATTTATGGCAGCTGGTTTTGTCGGGCGGGTCCGGGCAGTCTTACACCATAAAAGATCTAACCTCGTGTCTTTACAACCGTTATGCTTTAGTTTAGGCCTAGGACCTCTCACATTGGGCTGACATTTGTGACCACTGGATTTGTCGGGCGGGTCCGGGCAGGTTTACATCACAAACGAGTCCAACCTCGTGTCCTAAGCATTGATTAACACTTAAAATCATTTACCCCAGTTTTAATAATTCCCTATTCAAATTATTAATTAAGTCAACTTTTAATGATGTCCATAATTGACTCAATTATGGCCATCCACTTATGGCATGCAAAATCATATCAATTGCACCCCAACTTTTTAATATTAAATACTTAATATTACCCCTACCCCACGTTTATACGTTCGCTTATTCAACGCATAATATAGGCTAGACTTGTATAGTCTAACACCTAGCACAAAGATAAATTATCGCAACATATAGAAAATTAAAATAAATCCAATCATAATAGGGGTGAAACATGCATAAAATACACATGTTAAGGATCAAAAGGTGTCAACTTGACAAATGTCTCAATTTACATGATATGATCATAGCTCAAATCTATACATGAACTTGCATATGGGGTTTTTAGGCAACATAACGATGGTGTGAACTAGCATAGGGTATCACATATGTCATAGCATAATTCTAGATGTCATAATAGATGTCATGTGTAATAACCCGAAAATCTGGGCCAGTTTAAAATTTTTATTTTGGCAATTTAGTGAATTTTGAACATTTAAAATAGATTATTTTAAATAAATTCGATGAGAAATTTATTTTGAATATAATTCGAATGTATGTATTATATACGTCGTCGTTAGAATATATAAATAATTATATATAATTATAAATAGAATTGAAATTGGCACGGTAGTTCGATAATTCGATTTCAAACTTCAATTGAATGTACCGGGTGCAAAACAAACCGGATTTTAGTGAAACCAAAAACAATAGGATCTATTTGATGATATCTTTCCAACGAATACGACAAATCAAGATTTCATAGCGGGGATAAAAAGATATGTCCAGTTGAAAATTCTGAATAGTCGTTATGGAATTCAAGCCCTTAAAAATAGACATTTTGCAAACGACCTCGGATTTCGACGAAACCACTTTTGTTGGGTCCGTGATATCAAATTATTGTTAGATTCCAAATTTCATAATTTTTCGAATCAATTTGTGAGCGTGGCAAAAAAAAACGTGTTTGACCAGTTTCAGTTGATTTTAATCGACTGGAAAATGGCCATTTTTCTAATTGTCTCAGAATTCGACGAAACTAGTTTTGTTAGGACCGTATCGTCAACACGAAGCTAGAAAATATTTTTATGGAATTTTTCTAGTTAGTATGTGAGCCCTGTAAATTGAAATGCGCGTTCAAATTCAATATATAGAGTTATATGTTGATTTTGACGAAAATTGATTGTAACAGCCGAATCAGCTTGCGATACATATCCCATTGTGTTCGGAATGGGGGTAAAACGCTATAGACGACAGGCGGTGGGCCTCGTTTCGAGGTCGTATGTAAAAGTCTACTTTTTGCAAAATAAAATAATTAAAAAAATTCCTTTCCCTCTTCCCCTTAATCTCGTTCTGCCCCCCCCCCCCCCCCCCCCCCGGTTCAAAATCAATTCAGATAAAAAAAATAGAAAAAAAAAGAAAGAAAGAGGGCGACGGGGGAGGAGCCGCCTACTGGAGGGCCCACCACCACCAGCGAGCAAGAAACCCCCCCCCCTCGTGCGCTGTAAGGTTTTTTATTTATTGTTAACTTTATTTATTTTATTTATTATATAAAACTCTGATTTTCCAACTCTAGAAAAACGTGATTTTATATATATGAAAGTGTTGTTTTTTAACATAAGAAAGATTGGATTTTTTTTAACAAAGGTATGATTTTTAATTTGAACAAAGACGTGATTTTTTAAAATATAAAAGACGTGATTTTTAAAATATAAAAGCCGTGATTTTTAAAATATAAAAGGCGTGATTTTTAAAATATAAAAGAAGTGATCTTTAAACTATAAAAGATTAGATTTTTAAAATAGAAAAGATTAGATTTTTAAAATAGAAAAGATTAGATTTTTAAAATAGAAAAGATTAGATTTCTGAAATTGAAAAGGCGAAATCTTTATATGAAGAATAGCGGGGTAAAAATAGAATTTTTATCTATATAACATCGATGTAAAAATAGAATTTTTGTCTATATAATAGCGGAGTAAAAATTCGATTTTTACATATGTAGTGGCTACGGGCAACGAAGATGACGAAAATGCGATAACGATGAAGATTTCTTTAAATGAAGTGGCGTGGAATTGGGATAGCTATCGGTGAGAACTTCTCACTCTTCAATTTCTATTTCTAGTTATATATATATATATATACTAGGATGCAGACGGTGTTTAGTAGCACCCGACACAATCGTCCACAGACCATGGACTTGTTTGTTTGATTGCAAAAATTAGTTAGATTATTTGATTGAATTGAATTGTTTGGTGAAATGAAAGTAATTTAATTTATGCGTGAATGGCGTGGGCCTTCACTAGACCGGGGATAAGGCTAGGCCTCGTCCCGTTTCTAGTATCGTGCCATTATGCCGCCGAAATTTTCCTAAAATAAATTAGAAAAATAAAAATATCATTTTATTTGATAAATGAAATGAATAGAAATTCATGTGTTAAAATAAAATATATTATCGTTAAAAATATAATTTTTAACGTGAAAGTGAATAAATAAATAGTTATAAACAAATCGGCCGATTTGTTTATATACACTGATTTGACTGATATTGATTGGGTCGATAAATTTTACACATCGCCCAACTGCACAACTAAAATCTGTGTTTGATTGTTTGAAACCCCACACGGGTGTTGGGATGAAATTTGAAGTTCACTCATCCTGATTGATTAAATATGTCGATCGATTGATTGACAGGCTGTTATAAGCGTTAGATATCTATATCTGATGCTTATACAGTGTAGTGCACTTTGGTTGATGGTTGATTATTTTTCAATGCTATTATATACATGTGTTGTATGGAATCCATATAATTAACATTATATGGTGATTGATTGGGCCTCATTCCAGTCGGGAAAATAATGAATATTATAAAAGAAAATTCATGTGTTGAATACCAAAAAAAAGTCATGTGTTGACGATGTTCATGTGTTGAAAATATTTATGTGTTGAGTAAAATATTTTAATAATAAAATTCACATCTTCATCATATTTAAAATTAGAACTACTTCACGGTGGAGTCTAATTAAAATCAAACGATAGATACCATAGTTTTATAAAATATTTTACATAACAAAAATAGTCGTGTGTTGGAAGAAATATAGATCCATGTGTTGAATAGAATAAATATTCATTTTTTGAATAGAATAAAGAAGTTTTTTGAAAAATATAAAGCCGTGTGGATTAGAGATGCGCTATTTTGACGTGAACGATATTTATATCGATTTTATTCGTTTTACAATGAATATTGAAAAGTGATTTCAAAACCTAATATTTTGAAATGAAATTCAAATTGAATTAGATAAAAATTGAAATTGAAATTTTATTGAATCAATTTGAAATGAATTCGAATTGAATAGAAAACGAATTAGAATTTGAATTGAATAGAAAGTGAATTTGAATTCGAATAAAATAGAAATGAATTCAAATTGAATTAAATTGAAATTGAATTAAAAACGAATCGAAATCGTTTTGAATGAAATTTAAAACGAACTGAAATTGAATTGAAATCAATTTGAAACGAATTCGAATTGAATCAAATAGAAGGTAAATTCGAATTGAAACGAATTTGAATTCAAATTAAATAAAATTGAAATGAATTCGAGTTGAATTGAAATCAAATCGATTTGAAATTGAATATAGTGTTGAAATGGTTTTGAAAACGAATTAAAAACGATTTATAAAATACGTTTTAAAAGGAAATCGACGAAATATATATAATATATATTATATATATATAATGGCCTGAATAAAATGCGCCGCGCCGCGGCAGTTCGTGAATTTCGACCATTAACTTCGAATTGACGTTGCGGGAGATCCGACCGTCGGATTCTCCTAAAACCGGAACCGTTGGGTTCGTATCGAAAAGAGATTTCCAATGAATATTAGAAATTTGAAATCTAACGGTTGGATTTGGAGTTATGTCCAAATCAAATTCGAAAAAGGTCGCTGTAAGTGCAGTTCGATGGCCGTTGTTGGAAATCGACTGTACGGGCCTTGATAAAATTATTAAAAATATCTATAATTTGTATAAAATCATAATATATGGATTGGAAAGAATTAAGCTGGAGAATTCCACATTTGAAAAGATAAAAATAGATTTTTATCGAAATAAACTAGTTTTGAACTAGAATTAAAATCAATTTATTTTTGAAATAAATAAATTGAATTTGAAAGTGATTTTAAAAATAATCAATATTCCCAATACGTGGATTGGACTGGACTTGAATCGAAATTATCTTCGGGATATTTCGATGTTGGATTTCGGGACTATACAGATATTGTTATGGGAATTTGAAAGATATATCTTATATCGTTATTTCCAATACGATATATGTTGGTTTCAGAATTTGATATTGAATATAAGCCGATATATTTTCTATTCAGAGCCTTGTATTTAATATCAAATATGATTTGGGTTTATCATGAATCGTGTTTTAGAAGACATTGGTTCTTTAACCTAGTTAAAGGCAAGATATCGATTTTTGAGAAGATTAAAACTAAGTGGAGTTTTAATGAATCTTTAATTAGATTAAAATGTGAATTGATAATTTAAATTGTCAAATCTGAAAAGTGATCGAGAGTGGAGTATCACCAGTTTTGCTCCAAAGCGATAGTTAAATCTTTAATTAGATTTGAACGTGAAATGGTAATTAATTTTCCGATAACACCGTGGTGTTAGATGTGGAGTATTACCAGTTTTCGCTATGGGATATATAGGTTGGGATTGGGAAATAAAATAAATAATTACTTCGGTGTGGTTCGTTAATCCCGACTAGTTTGAAATGATATCCAAAGGAAGATTAAAGAATACATTTAGAAGAATTTAACTTGGATAAAATTAATGGGAACCTTTCCCTAAGAATGTGATTTTGTGAATAAAAGAATATTCTGAATTGGAATGAGGTGTTTGTTGTGTTTGTGTAACATTCGTTTATTATATACGTGGGTTATTCAGAAAGGCCGGGTTTATACCCATTTTGAATAACCGATTCGACGAGATTTCGAAGATGAAGACGGTGGTTGAAGACCGGAAATTTTCACATCGTTTGGGTGATTACTGATGATCTTGATTGGGCTGTACACCCAGGATGAGGGAATCAGTTGGTGATCGTCTAGACGTACTTGGAGATGGATGGATATGCGAGGAAAGAGCCTCCGGTTTCGTTCAGAACCAGGACGAACTTGTAAATGGATTGTGTGTCTGACATTGGATTTTATTCTGTGTTGTTTGATCTCTATTAAATATACATCTGTTTGGCGGCGGAGAATTTATTCTCTTGCTTAACGCCCTTCTCTGAGACGTACGAGCTCAGAGGTTGTATATCGATGGACACCAGTCGCATGGAGTGAATTGCCAATGTGGCACGCGTAAGTGGCAATTGATCAAGGCTTCTGTTGAAAAGCAAAGTCTTGTGGTTGATGATCAAAGCACGGCCTGTGTGGCATAGCTTTGTGTACAATGTGAATTCGCGAGCCTCACACCTCGGTATGAGTCAAAAACAGGATACGGACCCAAGGAGTGCACGACGTTTCTTTCTAGCTAGGGTGGTGTCAGTGACCTACCAGCCCTGACATTTATACACTTTTCACCTGTGTGGTTGTTGGATACGAGGCGCCTCAGATATAGGTCTGTAAGGACCGGGAAACGTGTGTTCAGGAATTGCCAATCCTCAAAAGTAAGAGAGGACCGGCCTTGGAGGTTCCAAAGGATCAGAGTGGGGTCCTGAGGCATTGCTAGAGTGTCTCGAACGCGGAGAGGGGCTTGCCCCTTGCCTCGACTCATGACGGAAATCCAATTTCCAATACGTAATAGTGCGGTTTTATTTGTAGAACCTAGTATGGCGACATAGTGGTATGGGTCATTCATGCCGCCTATGATTGATATTTATGATTGAAATTGTTTTGACACTATACACCTATAATAGTATCAAATAATGTGTTTTAAACGTATCAAGCATGCTTTGGCTGTTATAAGGTAAAAACCCTATCCTCCGGCTTGCGTTTCATTGTGTGATGGGACTTGGGTCTTATAACAGCTTCATTTTTCTTTATTTAGCATTGCGCTGTTTGTTTTATGCACTGGTATTCTTGGGAGAAACCCGTTCCGTGTTATACGGCGTGGTCCCTTGATTTACCTTACTTTAAAAATAAAGATTAATAACTGTTTTAGTTCTCACACCAGTCACATGACTGACCTGGAGTTTATTGTTTTAACCTAAACTCTGGGTGCCCCTATTTTCCACACAGGCAGCTAGTAGTTTTGGTTTTGCAGATTTATATTCACAGGGTCCTGATTTACAGCTGGAACGATGCTCGGAAAGCTCTGTATCCGTGTATCACTTCTAGTTGTGTTTTGTATATTTTTCCGCTGCTATGTAATTTATTGTAATCTCTGATATTTATCGAATGTAATTTATTCATTTATACTATGTATATTCTTGTATCTGATGGAATTGTTGTAATAACAATGAAATGTTCTTCCGTCTGCGTTCTATTTTGTCTTGTACTCAATTCTATCCGTGCTTTCCTTCACGGGGAAGTTCGGGTCGTCTCAGTTTGGTATCAGAGCTTTGGTTTACAGAGCTCGAGAACAAGACACATTAGAACCATACAAAAGAATTCATCAGATATTGGATTAGTAATATCCAATTAGAATGACTCGTTAGAGATAGGATCAGTAGTATCCTAGAACGAGTGTGAAGAGTATATTTTTCAAATGAAACAATTTTGTTTTGAAAATTTAAACCATTTTATACGTATTTGAATATTTATTTATTTTGAATTTGGACAATCCGCTATATAAAGGTTTTGCATATACGCGTCATGAACGTATATTCGAAGTTTTAATATACTGGGTAGATATAGAATCACATTCTAGACACCTGGAGATGGTTCTGATGATTGATCGATCATCATCAGAACTTATGTTCGTGTTTCGAAGGTGTGATATCTATATATTTCCATTAGACTGGTGTGGGAACCAAAACTAAAATAGCTAGAACACATTGTTGTGAATTGGTATCAAAAACATGATTTTTTGTATATGTATCAAATTATGAATTTGAAATTCTAATCCACTAATTGATTGATGTTTGTGTTGTTTGTTTATTTGTTTGACAATTTTTAACCACTATGCCTAATTGTATCAAATATTGAATTGTATTGAAAATTGGTCACATTTGCATGCATATACATGTACTTACATTGAACAGGTCATAGCAAGGAGGCTAGAGCAGAGAATAAAATTTGTTTGCCCGACAAATAGGTACATATTTACTACAATTTACTGTTTTGTTTGGGTGATGATGATTTTATGAGCCTATTGGCTAGCCGCTTGGCATTTTCTTTTTCTTTTTGAGATCAAAAGGCCTATATGGCAATTTCGGGATTTTCCCGTGGCTCCCGGTGCAGGGGAGGTTATGGCGAAATTTTTCGAAAATTTAGGGTGTTAGCCAAATTTTTGAAGAATTTGAAAATTCTCAGAAACTAAAAAGTTGGAGAATGGAAGCCAGATCGAACGTAGAGTTGATTGATCAAACCATTTTCGACTTTGTTCCTTTTCGGGGACGAAAAGTTTTAAGTGGGGGAGATTGTAATAACCCGAAAATCTGGGCCAGTTTAAAATTTTTATTTTGGCAATTTAGTGAATTTTGAACATTTAAAATAGATTATTTTAAATAAATTCGATGAGAAATTTATTTTGAATATAATTCGAACGTATATATTATATACGTCGTCGTTAGAATATATAAATAATTATATATAATTATAAATAGAATTGAAATTGGCATGGTAGTTCGATAATTCGATTTCAAACTTCAATTGAATGTACCGGGTGCAAAACAAACCGGATTTTAGTGAAACCAAAAACAATAGGATCTATTTGATGATATCTTTCCAACGAATGCGACAAATCAAGATTTCATAGCGGGGATAAAAAGATATGTCCAGCTGAAAATTCTGAATAGTCGCTATGGAATTCAGGCCCTTAAAAATAGACATTTTGCAAACGACCTCGGATTTCGACGAAACCACTTTTGTTGGGTCCGCGATGTCAAATTATTGTTAGATTCCAAATTTCATAATTTTTCGAATCAATTTGTGAGCGTGGCAAAGGAAAACGTGTTTGACCAGTTTCAGTTGATTTTAATCGACTGGAAAATGGCCATTTTTCTAACGGTCTCAGAATTCGACGAAACTAGTTTTGTTAGGACCGTATCGTCAATACGAAGCTAGAAAATATTTTTCTGGAATTTTTCTAGTTAGTATGTGACCCAGGTAAATTGAAATGCGCGTTCAAATTCAATATATAGAGTTATATGTTGATTTTGACGAAAACTGATTGTAACAGCCGAATCAGCTTGCGATACGTATCCCATTGTGTTCGGAATGGGGGTAAAACGCTATAGACGACAGGCGGTGGGCCTCGTTTCGAGGTCGTATGTAAAAGTCAACTTTTTGCAAAATAAAATAATTAAAAAAAAATTCCTTTCCCTCTTCCCCTTAATCTCGTTGTGCCCCCCCCCCCCCGGTTCAAAATCAATTCAGATAAAAAAAAAGAAAGAAAGAGGGCGACGAGGGAGGAGCCGCCGCCCCCCCCCCCCCCCCCCCCCCCCCATGACCACCGCGCCGCCGATCACCTCGGCGCCCGCCCCCTTCTGCTCCGCCGCTTCCTTCTCCCTCCTCTCCTTCTTCTTCTTCCTCTGAAAAGAACGCGGCCCCCCCTCCTCTGCTGTTTCTTCTTCCACCTCCACCGTCGCCCCCCCCCCCCCCCCCACTTCCGCTCCACCTCCGCTGCCTGCTGGAGGGCCCACCACCACCAGCGAGCAAGAAACCCCCCCCCCTCGTGCGCTGTAAGTTTTTTTTATTTATTATTTACTTTATTTATTTTATTTATTATATAAAACTCTGATTTTCCAACTCTAGAAAAACATGATTTTATATATATGAAAGTGTTGTTTTTTAATATAAGAAAGATTTGATTTTTTTTAACAAAGGTATGATTTTTAATTTGAACAAAGACGTGATTTTTTAAAATATAAAAGTCGTGATTTTTAAAATATAAAAGACGTGATTTTTAAAATATAAAAGGCGTGATTTTTAAAATATAAAAGAAGTGATCTTTAAACTATAAAAGATTAGATTTTTAAAATAGAAAAGATTAGATTTTTAAAATAGAAAAGATTAGATTTTTAAAATAGAAAAGATTAGATTTTTAAAATAGAAAAGATTAGATTTTTAAAATAGAAAAGATTAGATTTTTAAAATAGAAAAGATTAGATTTCTGAAATTGAAAAGGAGAAATCTTTATATGAAGAATAGCGGGGTAAAAATAGAGTTTTTATCTATATAACATCGATGTAAAAATAGAATTTTTGTCTATATAATAGCGGAGTAAAAATTCGATTTTTACATATGTAGTGGCTACGGGCAACGAAGATGACGAAAATGCGATAACGATGAAGATTTCTTTAAATGAAGTGGCGTGGAATTGGGATAGCTATCGGTGAGAACTTCTCACTCCTCAATTTCTATTTCTAGTTATATATATATATACTAGGATGCAGACGGTGTTTAGTAGCACCCGACACAATCGTCCCAGACCATGGACTTGTTTGTTTGATTGCAAAAATTAGTTAGATTATTTGATTGAATTGAATTGTTTGGTGAAATGAAAGTAATTTAATTGATGTGTGAATGGCGTGGGCCTTCACTAGACCGGGGATAAGGCTAGGCCTCGTCCCGTTTCTAGTATCGTGCCGTTATGCCGCCGAAATTTTCCTAAAATAAATTAGAAAAATAAAAATATCATTTTATTTGATAAATGAAATGAATAGAAATTCATGTGTTAAAATAAAATATATTATCGTTAAAAATATAATTTTTAACGTGAAAGTGAATAAATAAATAGTTATAAACAAATCGGCCGATTTGTTTATATACACTGATTTGACTGATATTGATTGGGTCGATAAATTTTACACGTCGCCCAACTACACAACTAAAATCTGTGTTTGATTGTTTGAAACCCCACACGGGTGTTGGGATGAAATTTGAAGTTCACTCATCCTAATTGATTAAATATGTCAATCGATTGATTGACAGGCTGTTATAAGCGTTAGATATCTATATTTGATGCTTATACGGTGTAGTGCACTTTGGTTGATGGTTGATTATTTTTCAATGCTATTATATACATGTGTTGTATGGAATCCATATAATTAACATTATATGGTGATTGATTGGGCCTCATTCCAATCGGGAAAATAATGAATATTATAAAAGAAAATTCATGTGTTGAATACCAAAAAAAGGTCATGTGTTGACGATGTTCATGTGTTGAAAATATTTATGTGTTGAGTAAAATATTTTAATAATAAAATTCACATCTTCATCATATTTAAAATTAGAACTACTTCACGGTGGAGTCTAATTAAAATCAAACGATAGATACCATAGTTTTATAAAATATTTTACATAACAAAAATAGTCGTGTGTTGGAAGAAATATAGATCCATGTGTTGAATAGAATAAATATTCATTTGTTGAATAGAATAAAGAAGTTTTTTGAAAAATATAAAGCCGTGTGGATTAGAGATGCGCTATTTTGACGTGAATGATATTTATATCGATTTTATTCGTTTTACAATGAATATTGAAAAGTGATTTCAAAACCTAATATTTTGAAATGAAATTCAAATTGAATTAGATAAAAATTGAAATTGAAATTTTATTGAATCAATTTGAAATGAATTCGAATTGAATAGAAAACGAATTAGAATTTGAATTGAATAGAAAGTGAATTTGAATTCGAATAAAATAGAAATGAATTCAAATTGAATTAAATTGAAATTGAATTAAAAACGAATCGAAATCGTTTTGAATGAAATTTAAAACGAACTGAAATTGAATTGAAATCAATTTGAAACGAATTCGAATTGAGTCAAATAGAAGGTAAATTCGAATTGAATTGAATTGAAACGAATTTGAATTCAAATTAAATAAAATTGAAATGAATTCGAGTTGAATTGAAATCAAATCGATTTGAAATTGAATATAGTGTTGAAATGGTTTTGAAAACGAATTTAAAACAATTTAAAAAATACGTTTTAAAAGGAAATCTACAAAATATATATAATATATATATATTATATATATAATGGCCTGAATAAAACGCGCCGCGCCGCGGCAGTTCGTGAATTTCGACCATTAACTTCGAATTGACGTTGCGGGAGATCCGATCGTCGGATTCTCCTAAAACCGGAACCGTTGGGTTCGTATCGAAAAGAGCTTTCCAATGAATAATAGAAATTTGAAATCTAACGGTTGGATTTGGAGTTATGTCCAAATCAAATTCGAAAAAGGTCGCTGTAAGTGCAGTTCGCTGGCCGTTGTTGGAAATCGACTGTACGGGCCTTGATAAAATTATTAAAAATATCTATAATTTGTATAAAATCATAATATATGGATTGGAAAGAATTGAGCTTGAGAATTCCACATTTGAAAAGATAAAAATAGATTTTTATCGAAATAAACTAGTTTTGAACTAGAATTAAAATCAATTTATTTTTGAAATAAATAAATTGAATTTGAAAGTGATTTTAAAAATAATCAATATTCCCAATACGTGGATTGGACTGGAGTTGAATCGAAATTATCTTCGGGATATTTCGATGTTGGATTTCGGGACTATACAGATATTGTTATGGGAATTTGAAAGATATATCTTATATCGTTATTTCTAATACGATATATGTTGGTTTCAGAATTTGATATTGAATATAAGCCGATATATTTTCTATTCAGAGCCTTGTATTTAATATCAAATGTGATTTGGGTTTATCGTGAATCGTGTTTTAGAAGACATTGGTTCTTTAACCCAGTTAAAGGCAAGATATCGATTTTTGAGAAGATTAAAACTAAGTGGAGTTTTAATGAATCTTTAATTAGATTAAAATGTGAATTGATAATTTAAATTGTCAAATCTGAAAAGTGATCGAGAGTGGAGTATCACCAGTTTTGCTCCAAAGCGATAGTTAAATCTTTAATTAGATTTGAACGTGAAATGGTAATTAATTTTACCGATAACACCGTGGTGTTAGATGTGGAGTATTACCAGTTTTCTCCATGGGATATATAGGTTGGGATTGGGAAATAAAATAAATATTTACTTCGGTGTGGTTCGTTAATCCCGACTAGTTTGAAATGATATCCAAAGGAAGATTAAAGAATAAATTTAGAAGAATTTATCTTGGATAAAATTAATGGGAACCTTTCCCTAAGAATGTGATTTTGTGAATAAAAGAATATTCTGAATTGGAATGAGGCGTTTGTTGTGTTTGTGTAACATTCGTTTATTACATACGTGGGTTATTCAGAAAGGCCGGGTTTATACCCATTCTGAATAACCGATTCGACGAGATGTCGAAGATGAAGACGGTGGTTGAAGACCGGAAGTCCTCACATCGTTTGGGTGATTACTGATGATCTTGATTGGGCTGTACACCCAGGATGAGGGAATCAGTTGGTGGTCGTTTAGACGTACTTGGAGATGGATGGATATGCGAGGAAAGAGCCTCCGGTTTCGTTCAGACCCAGGACGAACTTGTAAATGGATTGTGTGTCTGACATTGGATTTTATTCTGTGTTGATTGATCTCTATTAAATATACATCTGTTTGGCGGCGGAGAATTTATTCTCTTGCTTAACGCCCTTCTCTGAGACGTACGAGCTCAGAGGTTGTATATCGATGGACACCAGTCGCATGGAGTGAATTGCCAATGTGGCACGCATAAGTGGCAATTGATCAAGGCTTCTGTTGAAAAGCAAAGTCTTGTGGTTGATGATCAAAGCACGGCCTGTGTGGCATAGCTTTGTGTATAACATGAATTCGCGAGCCTCACACCTCGGTATGAGTCAAAAACAGGATACAGACCCAAGGAGTGCACGACGTTTCTTTCTAGCTAGGGTGGTGTCAGTGACCTACCAGCCCTGACATTTATATACTTTTCACCTGTGTGGTTGTTGGATACGAGGCGCCTTGGATATAGGTCTGTAAGGACCGGGAAACGTGTGTTCAGGAATTTCCAATCCTCAAAAGTAAAAGAGGACCGGCCTTGGAGGTTCCAAAGGATCAGAGTGGGGTCCTGAGGCATTGCTAGAGTGTCTCGAACGCGGAGAGGAGCTTGCCCCTTGCCTCGACTCATGACGGAAATCCAATTTCCAATACGTAATAGTGCGGTTTTATTTGTAGAACCTAGTATGGCGACATAGTGGTATGGGTCATTCATGCCGCCTATGATTGATATTTATGATTGAAATTGTTTTGACACTATACACCTATAATAGTATCAAATAATGTGTTTTAAACGTATCAAGCATGCTTTTGCTGTTATAAGGTAAAAACCCTATCCTCCGGCTTGCGTTGCATTGTGTGATGGGACCTGGGTCTTATAACAGCTTCATTTTTCTTTATTTAGCATTGCGCTGTTTGTTTTATGCACTGGTATTCTTGGGAGGAAACCCGTTCCGTGTTATACGGCGTGGTCCCTTGATTTACCTTACTTTAAAAATAAAGATTAATAACTGTTTTAGTTCTCACACCAGTCACATGACTGACCTGGAGTTTATTGTTTTAACCTAAACTCTGGGTGCCCCTATTTTCCACACGGGCAGCTAGTAGTTTTGGTTTTGCAGATTTATATTCACAGGGTCCTGATTTACAACTGGAACGATGCTCGGAAAGCTCTGTATCCGTGTATCACTTCTAGTTGTGTTTTGTATATTTTTCCGCTGCTATGTATATATCGTAATCTCTGATATTTATCGAATGTAATTTATTCATTTATACTCTGTATATTCTTGTATCTGATGGAATTGTTGTAATAACAATGAAATGTTCTTCCGTCTGCGTTCTATTTTGTCTTGTACTCAATTCTATCCGTGCTTTCCTTCACGGGGAAGTTCGGGTCGTCTCATCATGGCATATGTTCATAACTTTTCTAATCAATCTAACTTGCATATGTGACTTGTCATATAGATCAAAATAGCCCAAACATGATGATTCAATTAATATGAACTAACTAGCATAGATAGTAACATCATGGCCTTTTTAACATGTATGATTTATCACAACTTAGCATAGAAACTTTCAGCATACATAACATCACCATAGCATGATTTTCAACATATAAGATATCATCATAACATAACATTGGATTTACAACATACATGATAGCAAAAGGGGTTTACAACAACATATATGATAATTCACATCATCTACTCATAATCCATTCATAACTCAATCTAATTAAAATGATAATTGTAACACCCCATGTATTTTATAACAGTGAAATTCACGAACTAAAGTATAATAAATTTCAAATCAAAGTATTAAGGGAAACGGGATATGCCATTGCGTTCGTCTCGGAAAAATACGCGAAATAGAGTCCGAGTTTTCGAAAAACGGAGCCCGTATGACCAAATTATGGCTCGATGAAGTTTCAGAAAATTCAAATTTCGAAAACAGATTTGAATTTCAGCCCAATCAGAGTAGGCGGGAAAATTCCCGCCCAAACCCACCAGGTCGACCTGGGGGTCGACCCTAGGGTCGACCTGGGAGTCGACCTAGGTGTCGACCTGCCCCAGGCAGGTCGACTCTAGAGTCGACCTGGGGGTCGACTGGGGAGTCGACCTGGCCCCTGAGCCAGGTCGAACCCAGCCCACCCTGGCTGGCCTGGTCTGTGTTTGGTCGATTTTCTGAGCCTTGCCTTGTCACTAGGGCTAGGTGTCAGCTCCTGGTTGGTCTCTCCTTTGAACGAACGGCTATTATTAAACCAAGCTCCATCGACGGTCTAAATCAACTCACAAACTCTATAAAAAGGACCTAAGACTAACCCTAATTTACACAAACTAAAATGGAGATGAGACCGTCATGCTGCTGAGGAGAGACTGAGGATAGCCGTCAGAAATAGAGAGACAATTAGGAGATAATTCAAAGCTTAAAGAAACGTCAAATCAATCAAAACAACGCCTACAACAAAGGATAGCATCTCCAAATTCAGAATTCAGATTCCTGAATTGAAGATTCGTCATACGTTGTAAGTAGAGTGCTATTCCGATGTGAATTAAATAATTGTGTTGATTTGTGTAAAGTAATAAATGGAATTATGGCGATAATAATCTATATTTGTACGTTGCTTTGATGCTAAACGATTTGGGAATATTATAGTATACGATTGGATATTTGCAAGTATGCGATTTGCGTTGGAAGTTAACAACGAAATGGAATTGTGGCAATAATAACCTATATTTGTATGTTATTTTGATTCTAAACGATTTGGCAATGCTATGGTGTACGATTGGATTCATACAAGTATATGGTTTATGTTGACAACCACATGTTGTGAAATTGTAATTGGGATTCATGCAAGCATATGATTCATATTGAAAACTACATGTTTGTGGTAGTTATTTACAACACCCATTTGATAATTGCAAGTATATGATTCATGTTGAAAATAACAACTATATGTTGTAATAGTTTATTTGAAATTCATGCAAGTGTATGATTTATTGTTATGCCAACATGATGTATAATTCTATGGTCATCTTTAGTGTAATTTGATCCACTTAAGTATTATGATTCATATGAAGGTTATGTTGGAATTGGCATCATAGTTCAAGTATAAAAATCATGATTTTGTGATAGTGACAAAAGCAAGCGTCTTTGTAAGCTTGTATTAATTTTATGAACATGACTAAACTATGTTTGTTATTATGCCTAGTTGGAAACATGTTTTAGGCTTATGTTGTTATCGTAATCATATGATAATATATTTGACACATAAGTTACATTAAAATTACACTAGAATTACATCCCACTTACGAGTTACATAGATAGGATAAAAACCATGATTATATGAATAGTAGGATTCATGTTCAATTATGTTTATGCCACGACTATATGAATAGAAGGACTCATGTTCAATTATGATTATGCCATAATTATATGATTAGAATGGTTCATGTTTAAGTATTATTTATGCCATGACTACATGAATAGAATGATTCATGTTTTGTTTATACCATGATTATGTGAATAGAATGATTCATGTTTAAGTATTGCTTATATTATATGTTGTTACAATTGCAAGTTCACATGTGCCTACCCTATGTTAATTGAATCGTTATGCTGCAAGTTCATGCGTTCACACTCCCCTTTTTATGTTAACTTATAAACACCATGTTATAACCTCCCCTTTTCATATGGCTAAATTGGGTTTAAGTGTTAAACCCAACACACCTTACATTGGAGCGAACGTACAAAACGGGGGTAATGACGTTTGGGCTAAAATATAGAACATATGTGTTGGCATGTTTGACGCATGCCAACAACCTTGAAAAACAATTAAGTGGCATAAATAAATCTTAATCAATAAAGATGAATTTGAATAATGGGCCGCAAATATTTACATATAAAAAGAAAAGAGACAAAATATGTAAATGTAGAAAATACGATGTGTTTAACCCGAGGTTGGATTGAGTTGTGATGTAAACCTGCCCGGAACCGCCCGGCTGTCCAGTAGTCACAATAATACCTATCCAATGTGGGTGGTTAAACACGGAGCCCAATAAGGACCCGAGGTTAGACGGAGTTGTGGCGTAAGACTGCCCGGACCCAACCGGCAACAGGCAGCCACAACAATACTTGTCTAATGTGAGAGGTCAAGGCTTTAATAAGACAATTAAGGCTGAGTCGGGATTGATAGGATTAAGTAAATTATATTAATACTTAATCAAAATGGAACATGCTAAACTAAACAGACTGATTGGGGGTTAGGTTTATAAAACACTTAACCAACTTAGCATGTTGGCTAGAAATAGAAAACCTAGTAGCGGGGGACCCTTTTCAGCAGTAACCCTACAAGGTATCATGATACCCTGAAACTAGGCAGGGTGGGGCACGATTACTGGGCTGACTGTAAGAGGTCAAATCGACGGCGGTGGTGCAGTATTGTTGGTTCTAACGGGGTGCGGGCATGCACACACTCCGGCGCAGAAAAATAAGGCACTGGGCACCAGTAGCATACCCGTGCATTCTAGGATTGTGTCGGGCCGCCACCATGGGACTTGATACACCCCATGGTGGGACCAGCATAGGTAACTACAACATCGGGGGCCGTAAGACACATGTAACTATGCGAGTAGGAGCCGATCATCATAAAATGGATCATTTCACCCTGTTTATGGGGTGCCTGTTGGGAACTAGTTTATATGGGTACAGAGATTGATATAGGGTACGATAGTATATTCGACCCTAGACAACTTAACTTAGTTTATGGTGCTTTCCCATTTCTAGTTTATACTTATCATACCCAGTTCTTTATTCATAGACTGAATAGTCCTAGACTTACTCAGGCTTTATGTCTGACTCTACTTTTCTTTCGTCTTCTTTTCTTCCGTCCCCCCCCCCCCCCCCCCCAGGTCCACAGGGAGGGAATACCGCAGCTTGACCAGCCTTCATATCCAGCTTGAAGAGAAAGAATGTATTGCTTGGATCTTTTCGTTTTGGACTATGGCTTTGGACAGCAATTATGGGACTTTTGCAGTTTGTTTATGTTTTCTTTATGCTTCTTTAAATAATGTAATCAAGACAGTTATGAAGATGTTATGTTTTTGGAAGTATTGTAAGACAATTATGATATGGTTGGTGTAACACGTATTTTAATGAAATAAAAGTTGTTGTTTTCCGCTGTTCAAAAATATGTGTTCTTATATCTGTCTTGTATATTTGTGACTTATACTTATAAACCTCCACCAAAATTAGGGCATTCCCTTTGAGAGTGACCCTAACGGAGGAGGGGTGTTTCACTTGGTATCAGAGCATAGGTTTACCAGATAAGATAAAAAGTTTTGAATATTTATTTTCAAAAAGGAAATTTAAAGAAGCATTTTTAAAAGATAAAATATTATTTTACTTTAAAAGGCAAAGTCCCCCCCCCCCAAAGCCATAGGAACTATCTCTTATCCTTCGTTTTGAACCTATCCTTTTTGTTTCAGCATGTCCGAAGAACTTAACTTGCCAGAGGGTGTACCAATACCTGGTTCGTTTAGACGGTTCTTAGAAGCAAGGGCCACTCAGCCAGGTCCTACCGTTCCTCCTCCCCTAGCTGCAGGAAATCATCCAGCTGCAGCAGCACCTCTTCCTCCACCTCCTCCACGGGGAAACACCTTTGCTAAGATATGTAAAGATTTTAAAGCTATGGGAGAAAAGGATTTTCATGGAACTGAGTCCTTCGTGGCAGCTAGAAATTGGCTGAAAGAAACCGAGGACTTATTCATCATCTTTCAGGTAGAGGATAGACAGAAAGTACAACTGGCAGTATGGCTACTTAAAGGCGAGGCTTCCTACTGGTGGGAAGTCACTAATGCAGAAAGACCAGTGGAAACATGGGAGGACTTTAGGGCAAGGTTTGAGGCTAAATTTCTCTCAGACGCGGAAAGGAGTTTGCAGTTGTAAAAATTCTTATTTCTTAAGCAAGGGAACAAGACAGTCAAAGAGTATGTTAATCAGTTCGATGAGCTGGCTAGGTTCGGACTGGACCTAGTCAACACCCCGCACAAGAAGGCTCTCCGTTTTGTCAAAGGGTTGAATGAGCAATTACACAGTTTGGCCATGACCCATATACCCATGGGAGCTACGTATGAAAGGTTGGTACAGATGGCGTTGCTGAACGAAGAGGATAAGGGCAAGAAGGAGACAAAGGTAGAAAACTCTCAAGGGAAGAAAGAAGGTTTGCAGCCTAAGAAGACGGACTTTAAGAAGGGCGGGAAAGGCAACAAAGAGAAGAGGAAGTGTAATTTCTGTGGCAAAGTGGAGCAGTTAGTGAAAGATTGCCGGAAAAAGAAGGCCAAGATGAATGGTGGGTGCTTTTCTTGCGGTGAGACAGGCCACATGGCTAAGGACTGCCCAAAGAAACGAGGACAGGGGCAGAGGGCTGGATCCACCTCAGGGGCACAAGTTCATGTGCTAGAGGCGCCACCTCTGCAACAGCGAGGTATAAATACTTCTGTAGAAAGTGTAGTTTATCTTTATGATCACCCCGTTCGCACTTTATTTGATTCTGGCGCATCACACTCCTTTATCTCGTCTGCTTTAGTAGAATCTCTGCACCTAAAAACTGGTATGGTAGAGGACCCCTTAATTGTTTCAAACCCAATTGGGGGCCCAGCTCATTTGTCTATGATCTGTTTGGGATTTAAAATTTCTATTCTAAGCGTAGAATTTAAGTGTAGTGCCTTTGTTTTGGGCTTTTCGGGATATGGTTTGATTTTGGGCATGGATTGGCTATCCAGTAATGGGGCCATCCTTGATTGTGAAAAAAAGGTTGTTAGGCTCCTGACCCAGCTCGGTAACACTTTGGAAATTACTTGTAATCCCTCGTATGCGGTTATGCTTAGTTTTCTTGAATCGCTAGATGCCTCCGTTGAAAATTTGCAGTCGGTTAGAGTGGTCCGGGAATATCCGGATGTCTTCGAAGAGGTGAAGGGCTTGCCTCCGAAGCGGGAGATAGACTTCTGCATATATCTTGTAGATAATGCAAAGCCCGTTGCGTTGCCCGTTAGACACATGGCTCCACGGGAAAGGAAAGAGCTCAGTAAACAGATTAAAGAGCTTCTAGAAAAGGGGTTCATTAGGAGAAGCATTTCAGAATGGGGCGCTCCAGTGGTGTTCGCTACAAAGGCGGATGGTTCACTCCGTCTATGTGTTGACTATAGGGAGCTCAACAAGCTAACGGAAAAAATAGGCACCCTCTCCCCAGAATTGACGATCTGTTTGATCAGCTTGTAGGAGCGTCTGTTTTCTCCCAACTCGATTTAGCGATCGGTTTTCATCAGCTAAGGGTGGCTGAAGATAGTATCGATAAAACGGCATTCAGAACCCCAGATGGCTTCTTTGAATGGCTTGTCATGCCTTTCGGCTTGACAAATGCACCTGCTTACTTCATGGACCTGATGAGTAGGGTATTCAGAAATTTCCTCAATAAGTTCGTAGTGGTCTTCGTAGACGATATCCTTATCTTCTCAAAGAATGAAGAGGAACATGCTCAGCACTTGAGGGCAATCATGGAAACTCTGCGAGTCCATCAGCTAAAAGCCAAATTCTCCAAATGCCACTTTTGGAGAGAAGAAGTGAGGTTCCTTGGGCACATAGTATCCAAACAAGGGTTAGCAGTGGACCCTGCTAAGGTAGTGGCGGTACAGGATTGGAAGACACCAAGGAATACAACTGAGGTCCGAAGTTTTCTAGGACTAGCGGGTTTCTATCGAAAGTTCATAAGGGATTTTGCGAAAATCTCAGCTCCGCTCACAAAGTTGACCAAGAAGAATCTAGTGTTCAATTGGGACTTGGATTGCGAGTTTGCTTTCCAGCGACTGAAAAGGGCTCTTAAACAACCCCAGTTTTGACGTTGCCAGATGGAAGCAAGATGTTCACCGTTTATACAGATGCATGTGGGACAGGGTTAGGCGCCGTCTTAATGCAAGAAGGAAGGGTAGTAGCTTATGGCGGGAGACAATTGAAAGTGCACGAAAAGAACTACCCGACCCACGATCTTGAGTTAGCTGCCATCGTCTTTGCACTCAAGTCTTGGAGACACTCTCTCCAAGGTGAGAAGTTTGAACTTTACACTGACCATAAATCGTTGAAATACCTTTTCTCGCAGAAGGACCTTAACTTGAGGCAACAGAGGTGGATGGAGTTTCTTGCCTCGTACGATTTCGAGATCTCCTACACTCCGGGCAAAGGCAACGTAGTGGCAGACGCGTTGAGCCAAAAGAAACTGACCCTAAGCCCGCTGTTTGTTGAAAGACAAAGCCTAGAGTTTATAGCCAGCTTCGACTTTAGGCCTTCCTCCGATTTTGTACCAGGCTTGCTAGCATCTCTCGAAGTACGCCCGAATTTAGTGGACTCGATAGGGACAACACAAAGCGAGGACCCTCGGCTTGTGGAGACGATTGATAGGCTAATTAGGGGTGAGACTTCAAGTCACCTCAACAGATACTGCATCGACGATAAGGGTTGGCTAAGGCGAGACGTAAGACTATGCGTCCCACAGATAAGGGATTTAGTAAAGAAGGTTCTCGAAGAAGCACATCACTCCAAGATGACGATACACCCAGGCGGCGATAAAATGTACAAGGACATAAAAAGAACTTTCTTTTGGAACGGCATGAAGAAGGACGTGGCAGAATTCGTCTCTAAGTGTATGGTGTGCCAACAGGTTAAGGCGGAACAGAAAAAGCCTGGCGGTCTGCTACATCCTCTAGAGGTCCCACAGTGGAAGTGGGATAACATCTCAATGGACTTCATCGATGGGCTGCCTAGGTCTAGGAGAGGCAACACTAGCATTTGGGTAATAGTGGATAGGCTTACTAAAAGCGCCCACTTCTTACCTGTCAAAAGTAAAAGAACTGCCTCATCCCTAGCATCTCTTTACCTCAAGGAAATCGTTCGACTCCATGGAATACCATCCAGCATTGTTAGTGACCGAGACCCTATCTTCACAAGTGAGTTTTGGCGGAGTCTGCAAGAAGCGGTAGGCACACAGTTATGCTTGAGCACAGCCTATCATCCCCAAACCGACGGCCAAACAGAAAGAGTGAACAGAATTTTGGAGGACCTTCTAAGACTGTGCGTCCTTGACTTCAGAGGGACATGGGAAGACCATCTTCCTTTGGTGGAATTTGCCTACAACAACAGCTATCAAGCAACCATCGGAATGGCGCCCTTCGAAGCTTTATATGGAAGACCGTGCCGATCACCCACTTGTTGGTGGGAGTCTACTGATATGCTCATACTTGGACCAGATATGATCCGAGAGACTTCAGAAAAAGTAGACTTAATACGAAGAAGGATGAAGACGGCCCAAGACAGACAAAAGTCCTACGCCGACAAGAGGAGGACCGACCTTGAATTTGAGGTTGGGGACAGAGTTTTTCTTAAGGTATCTGCACTAAGGAACGTTGTTCGTTTTGGAACCACAGGAAAGCTAGCACCAAGGTTCGTAGGGCCATTCCCTATCATTGAGAAAATTGGGAAAATGGCCTATAGATTGGAGCTACCCGAAAAATTGGCCGGAGTTCACAACGTCTTTCACATTTCACATCTCCAAAAATGTCTACATGAGTCTGCTGAAGTGGTAGAGCCAAATATCCTAGAAGAAGCTGAAGTGGAACGCGAAGCAACCATAAGGAAAGTTCCAACCCGCATATTAGGAACAGAAGTGAAGAAGCTACGCAACCGCGATGTCCAGCTCGTCAAAGTTCAGTGGAGCGACACCGAAGGAGATGCAACTTGGGAAACTGAAGCTAGAATACGCGCTGCCTACCCTTTTCTTTTCGAGGGTACATCTTTGATCTTTCCTTTTTCCTTAAGTTGCGCTTTTATCTATCTTTTTAGGTATATCTCCTCGACCCTATCTTTTAGGTAGGAACCCTTTGGATGAAAACATGTAATTGAAACATGTTATGGATGATGATTGCAAGTGGTTGCAAGTGATTGCTAGTGGTTGCTCGTGGTTGCATATACACACACAATCTAGGTTTTAGATCGGCTCAATCACTTCATATTGCATATGCATATATGTTTGCATTCGTATATGGTTGAACTTTAATATGTGTCATATGGATGTTGCATTTGTATGAATGATTGTGCACTCATGTAGAATCATGAATAGGAGGATTTGCATACATAATGGATTCATGGCACTTACATAATTCGCATTAAGGAAGTCAACTGAATCAGTAGACCGCCTGATTTTGCATTAGATAAGTACATGCACACACACACACTTCGCATATTATCATGAAGCATTAGAAGTCTTTTAAGGACAATGGATGCTCGTGCTTGATGGATGAGTAGATGGATGTTTGGATGTTAGGATGTACATTCTTCATGAACTTGAAGATTTCGGGATGAAATCCTTTTAAGTGGGGGAGAATGTAACACCCTGTGTATTTTATAACAGTAAAATTCACGAATTAAAGTATAATAAATTTCAAATCAAAGTATTAAGGGAAACGGGATATGCCATTGCGTTCCTCTCGGAAAAATACGTGAAATAGAGTCCGAGTTTTCGAAAAACGGAGCCCGTATGACCAAATTATGGCCCGATGAAGTTTCAGAAAATTCAAATTTCGAAAACAGATTTGAATTTCAGCCCAATCAGAGTAGGCGGGAAAATTCCCGCCCAAACCCACCAGGTCGACCTGGGGGTCGACCCTAGGGTCGACCTGCCAGGCCAGGTCGACCTGGGAGTTGACCTAGGTGTCGACCTGCCCCAGGCAGGTTGACTCTAGAGTTGACCTGGGGGTCGACTGGGGAGTCGACCTGGCCCCTGAGCCAGGTCGAACCCAGCCCACCCTGGCTGGCCTGGTCTGTGTTTGGTCGATTTTCTGAGCCTTGCCTTGTCACTAGGGCTAGGTGTCAGCTCCTGGTTGGTCTCTCCTTTGAACGAACGGCTATTATTAAACCAAGCTCCATCGACGGTCTAAATCAACTCACAAACTCTATAAAAAGGACCTAAGACTAACCCTAATTTACACAAACTAAAATGGAGATGAGACCGTCATGCTGCTGAGGAGAGACTGAGGATAGCCGTCAGAAATAGAGAGACAATTAGGAGATAATTCAAAGCTTAAAGCAACGTCAAATCAATCAAAACAACGCCTGCAACAAAGGATAGCATCTCCAAATTCAGAATTCAGATTCCTGAATTGAAGATTCGTCATACGTTGTAAGTAGAGTGTTATTCCGATGTGAATTAAATAATTGTGTTGATTTGTGTAAAGTAATAAATGGAATTGTGGCGATAATAATCTATATTTGTACGTTGCTTTGATTCTAAACGATTTGGGAATATTATAGTATACGATTGGATATTTGCAAGTACGCGATTTGCGTTGGAAGTTAACAACGAAATGGAATTGTGGCAATAATAACCTATATTTGTATGTTATTTTGATTCTAAACGATTTGGCAATGCTATGGTGTACGATTGGATTCATACAAGTATATGGTTTATGTTGACAACCACATGTTGTGGAATTGTAATTGGGATTCATGCAAGCATATGATTCATATTGAAAACTACATGTTTGTGGTAGTTATTTACAACACCCATTTGATAATTGCAAGTATATGATTCATGTTGAAAATAACAACTATACGTTGTAATAGTTTATTTGAAATTCATGCAAGTATATGATTTATTGTTATGCCAACATGATGTATAATTCTATGGTCATCTTTAGTGTAATTTGATCCACTTAAGTATTATGATTCATATGAAGGTTATGTTGGAATTGGCATCATAGTTCAAGTATAAAAATCATGATTTTGTGATAGTGACAAAAGCAAGCGTCTTTGTAAGCTTGTATTAATTTTATGAACATGACTAAACTATGTTTGTTATTATGCCTAGTCGGAAACATGTTTTAGGCTTATGTTGTTATCGTAATCATATGATAATATATTTGACACATAAGTTACATTAGGATTACACTAGAATTACATCCCACTTACAAGTTACATAGATAGGATAAAAACCATGATTATATGAATAGTAGGATTCATGTTCAATTATGTTTATGCCACGACTATATGAATAGAAGGACTCATGTTCAATTATGATTATGCCATAATTATATGATTAGAATGGTTCATGTTTAAGTATTATTTATGCCATGACTACATGAATAGAATGATTCATGTTTTGTTTATACCATGATTATGTGAATAGAATGATTCATGTTTAAGTATTGCTTATATTATATGTTGTTACAATTGCAAGTTCACATGTGCCTACCCTATGTTAATTGAATTGTTATGCTGCAAGTTCATGCGTTCACACTCCCCTTTTTATGTTACCTTATAAACACCATGTTATAAGCCTCCCCTTTTCATATGGCTAAATTGGGTTTAAGTGTTAAACCCAACACACCTTACATTGGAGCGAACGTACAAAACGGGGGTAATGACGTTTGGGCTAAAATATAGAACATATGTGTTGGCATGTTTGACGCATGCCAACAACCTTGAAAAACAATTAAGTGGCATAAATAAATCTTAATCAATAAAGATGAATTTGAATAATGGGCCGCAAATATTTACATATAAAAAGAAAAGAGACAAAATATGTAAATGTAGAAAATACGATGTGTTTAACCCGAGGTTGGATTGAGTTGTGATGTAAACCTGCCCGGAACCGCCTGGCTGTCCAGTAGTCACAACAATACCTATCCAATGTGGGTGGTTAAACACGGAGCCCAATAAGGACCCGAGGTTAGACTGAGTTGTGGCGTAAGACTGCCAGGACCCAACCGGCAACAGGCAGCCACAACAATACATGTCTAATGTGAGAGGTCAAGGCTTTAATAAGACAATGAAGGCTGAGTCAGGATTGATAGGATTAAGTAAATTATATTAATACTTAATCAAAATGGAACATGCTAAACTAAACAGACTGATTGGGGGTTAGGCTTATAAAACACTTAACCAACTTAGCATGTTGGCTAGAAATAGAAAACCTAGTAGCGGGGGACCCTTTTCAGCAGTAACCCTACAAGGTATCATGATACCCTGAAACTAGGCAGGGTGGGGCACGATTACTGGGCTGACTGTAAGAGGTCAAATCGACGGTGGTGGTGCAGCAGTGTAGGTTCTAACGGGGTGCGGGCGTGCACACACTCCGGCGTAGAAAAATAAGGCACTGGGCACCAGTAGCATACCTGTGCATTCTAGGATTGTGTCGGGCCGCCACCATGGGACTTGATACACCCCATGGTGGGACCAGTATAGGTAACTACAACATCGGGGGCCGTAAGACACATGTAACTATGCGAGTAGGAGCCGATCATCATAAAATGGATCATTTCACCCTGTTTATGGGGTGCCTGTTGGGAACTAGTTTATATGGGTACAGAGATTGATATGGGGTACGATAGTATATTCGACCCTAGACAACTTAACTTAGTTTATGGTGCTTTCCCATTTCTAGTTTATACTTATCATACCCAGTTCTGTATTCATAGACTGAATAGTCCTAGACTTACTCAGGCTTTATGTCTGACTCTACTTTTCTTTCGTCTTCTTTTCTTCCGTCCCCCCCCCCCCCCCCCGGTCCACAGGGAGGGAATACCGCAGCTTGACCAGCCTTCATATCCAGCTTGAAGAGAAATAATGTATTACTTGGATCTTTTCGTTTTGGACTATGGCTTTGGACAACAATTATGGGACTTTTGCAGTTTAATTATGTTTTCTTTATGCTTCTTTAAATAATGTAATCAAGATAGTTATGAAGATGTTATGTTTTTGGAAGTATTGTAAGACAATTATGGTATGGTTGGTGTAACACGTATTTTAATGAAATAAAAGTTGTTGTTTTCCGCTGTTCAAAAATATGTGTTCTTATATCTGTCTTGTATATCTGTGACTTATACTTATAAACCTCCACCAAAATTAGGGCATTCCCTTTGAGAGTGACCCTAACGGAGGTGGGGTGTTTCAATAATAATCTTGTTAAGATCATCATACTCACAATTTAGAGAAGAAGAGAGAGTTTTGCTTTGCTTTCGGGTTGAGAGAATTAGAATTGAATTTGCTTTTCTTCCTTCTTAGTTGGCGGCGGCTCCATTGATTTCCATGGCGACGGTATGACAGTAACTATTCTATTTTTCTTATGAATTAGGGTGAGAGACTACCTAGGTATTTATAGAGTTAGGGTTTATTTTAGACCGTCAGATTATCTCAGAATTAATCCTAGCCAACCAGATTAGGTCAGAAACCCTAATGGGTCATTAGCCCATTAAAAACAGGTCAGCTAGAAACCCTAGCCGCCAGACCAGGTCGACTGCGCAGTCGACCTGGTCCCTGGGGTGTCGACTGCCCAGTCGACTCCCCCTGGGGTGTCGACTGCCCAGTTGACTCCCCCTGGGGTGTCGATTGCCCAGTCGACTCCCCAGTCGACCTGGGGTGCTGGGCGGGAAATTTCCCGTCTAGCCTGTTTGACTTCGAATTTTGAATTTTAAATTTCCTGCTAGCTGTTTTAAATTTTCAGAAACTTCCGATGGCCATAACTTCTTCATACGAAGTCCAAATCACGCAAACTCGGACTCTATTTCAACTAGAATTCCGAGATGAACACAATGGCGCAACCCGTTTCCCACAATTCTCACGTCTGAGATTAGTTATTCTTTAATTTGTGAATATTAATATTATCAGAATTACGGGGTGTTACAATTTATGTGTAGATTTGGTCTTACGATTATCCTTTTATTTCGAAAAGATTTTAACTTTAAAATCAAGTTGGATGATACCCATAAACTTAGTGTGTTTTTCTCACTCTGGTTCCCCAGACTGGCCCAGTGTTTATAATTCTCGACTTAGACCAAGGTGTACAGGTCCAGGTTATCGGATGCTGCGAAGTCCAGAGACGAGCTAGATGTGTTCATACGTATGATATTATATAATATATTGTTCTGCGTTGTGTTGTATATGAGGATAGGTTATTATAACTGTCTAGATGTGTAAACGTACTCTGATGACTATAAGCTTTATTTCAAGCTCTCAATAAAGTTTTATTTCTATGTTGTATTTTATTCCGCTGCGATGTGAGACTCTGTTTCTGATGTGTTTCTTCTTCTTCTATTGCAATATTTCTTTCTTTCTTATCTCACCCTCTGATTTCTTTCTAATAGCTATCTACTTTTATGCATAATTTGATTTAACTTGTTTTGATAAATGTCGGCTTAAACTATACACAAATGTGGGTTGTACTAGTATATACTTAAATTGGTGTGTATTCGTATACATATACACATGGTTAGTTTAAGTTTATTTATAACTTGTTGTACAGTTCAATGTTTAAAATTACATTATACACTATAATTACACTTAATAAAATGAATTTCAATTTTTTAAAATCACACAATAGAACAATCGTCAAAACAAACAATTTATATAAATATAATTGAAAAATAAAATTGATAACTTGCCCTCTATATACAAACATCAAACCAACATAAAATTTATCAATAAAATCTGATTTATAACAAATTAGACAACTACAACATCAATCCCACCAATTCAATCATCCAAACAATTCAATCCAATACGAATGATAACATGAAAATATAAATAACTATTATGGAAGAAAACATAGATGTAAATGAGGGGAAACACTCACCTGAATGACGCTTGAACTGTTTAATTTATGACTACAACACCGCCAAACCTCACCGGATATAATCAACCTATCCATAACTGCTCATCGTCCACTTCTACCTTAAGCAAACTGCAACCTCAACATCCTGAATAAAACCGCCTCTCCGTTCACCTCGTTCGGATCGGTTCAGCCCCAAAAGATGCACACGCACTACCCCTTAATTCACGCTGATTGTTGGCAAATCCATCGCGTCGCTCCACTCAGCTTCCTCCTCGTTGTTCGCCCTGACTTCATTGGCGTTCTGCCCTCATGCCTCGCACCTTCCAATCAAGCACAAGCTCGATGTCTCAGAGTGCTGCGACGAACTCAAGTCCCGACTTCGAAGTTGCATCCCCCCTTTGGCCTCGCGTGCTTCGCCTGGACGCTCTCAAGAGACTAGCACGATCTGATTTCGTTCGTCTCTATTTTCTCTTTTTTTTCCTTTTGATTTTAGGGTTCCTAAAAAAATAGAAGGGGACGGGTTTCTACTTTTTGAACGAAGTCGGCAAACACAGAAGTGGCTTCTAGGGAAAGAATAAAAAGGAAATTTCTAGACTTTGGGCCTTTCCACGTTTGGGCTTGGTTTCCTTAGTATAAACATAAATTTACATTTCCTCTCTTTCAATTTGAATAAATTTTAAACCTAGTTAAATTACTTAATATTTCATTATGCAAACTACAAGTAGTAGTTTAAAAAATTTAGTATATTTAACAACTTATTTACTTATTTTCCAATTTAGCGTTCAATACAATGAAGTTATTTACTATCTTATTGTTTTATTTATATCAAATTATTTTACAAATCCTAGATTATTTTATATCTGTTACCATTTGGTTCATGCCACGTTCGATAATTTGCTGTTTAATCATGATTAACTTTATTGAACTCAACGCTTGGTAATTTATTTAATAATCCAAGATTTATTACAAATCATTATATTTTCATCTAGGGTTGTCACATCTGCTCTTTAACCCAGTTGTGAAAAGAATAAATCCTTTAATTAAGATTTAATGAGATTTTCCAATTAATAAATAAAACTGGAATAAATAGGGAAGATGAATTTGATCTTATTGTGAATTGTGTTTTAAACGACATTGGTTCTTTAACCCGAATTAAATAAAAGATGAATTTGGGTTTATTATGAACTGTGTTTTATACGACACTGGTTCTTCAACCCTGTAACGTCCCGGACTTTTAGCTGTTATATAATGAATATTTTTAGTTTTAAATTAGTTATCTTCTTTATATAGTCAAATTTAATTTCATAACCCGCTCCGTTGAGTCCAGAGTACCAAATAACATTGGGAACATCTGTCGTTACGGTTGAATAAGCGGTTCGGAATTTTCAAGAACCACGAGATATTTTAGTTATTTAATTAGAAAATCAAATCAAAATTTAATCACATCATTTCAGCCACCCTAAAATTTATACAGAGCCGACCTATGTTAAAATCGCGCAGACTAATTTCCTTTCTCGAGCTGTAGAGATTGTCTCCTTTCTTCAAAGCAAAGAAAAACCGAAATGTAATGGCTATGTCCTTATTGTCTGCTATCGCACGCATATAAATTGAGCTATTACTTCCCTACCTCAAACCAATGAAGTATTTTGTTTTTAGGTTCCTCCTTCCTTCATTCCTTTTCCTTTCCTCTAAAACAAATCGCTTTCGTATAATTAGAAAGGGACGTTCTTTACAAACCAAGTCCAAACCTTCAAACCGTGTGTTAGCCAAGACTGGGGTGACATCGCGATAGGAAACCGCAGATGCTCGGGTGCTCAAACTCGATGCTCGCAATTTTTGGAAGTACAGTTCGGTCATGGGGGCGCCGCTGAGTGGAAAAGGGGGACGTCGACTTGGTGGAGGCGCCGCAGATTTATGGGAAGAGGCCGATGCTAGTTTGGGTGTTCTGGAGTTCGAATTAGGGGATTGCGTTAAATTTCAAGAGGGAAGGGCGACGCCAATTTTTGTCTGAGTGGAGTGCGAACTTTCTGATGATGTCAGGGTTCCAGTTTGTGACTTGAGGAAGGGGGCGATGCTAGTATTTGGGGATTGAAGTGCGATTGGAGTTCCATGGTGGACTGAGGAGTACAGGTCCGATGTCTGAGGTATGCATCTGGTAAAAGGTCATTGCGTTTAAAGGAGACTGCAGTAGCGTATTGTGTAAAATTAGGAGAGTTCAAGGTCTGGACAAGGTTGCTGTAGTGGTGTTGAGGTTGATAGGGTATAGCGGCAGCAACAACAGTAGAACGGCAGTGATTATAGACTGTCAACCAGGTGTTCGAGGGAATGTCAAGGAGGGTAGGGGATGTATAAGTGGGATGATGGCAGTTTTCGGTGCTATTCAAGGATTTGCTTCTTGATTGGCCGGGTTGTTTACAAGGGCAGTAAGGTGCGAAGTAGATTTATATGAGACGATCCATAGCTGCAATGAGATGAAATTTAACGGGATATTCGCCAAATAAAATCCAGGTGAGTAAATCTCACTCACCTTTAGAATTATTTTTATTTCATTAAAAATAATTGTCTGTTGCTTGTGTGAATGTTTTATGGTTGTTTTATATATATTAGTTATTTAGGCTATTATATATATATATATATATATTGGGTTGATTGATTGGTTGGATTCCCGCAGTCTCATTAGCGGATGCCCGCAGTTTCATAGCGGATGATTACCCTATACGCCCCACGCTATGATTAGTGGATGACCTTCTATACCGCGATATTCTGCCACGAAGCAGAATTGGTATTATTTATGTGCTAACATCTGTGGATGCAGGAAAAACAGGTTGGAGGAATCCAACTGGATTCCTCAAAAATATATTATCTGTTTGTTTGTTTGTTTGATTTCATATATATTTTTCATATATGACGTGTTAAAAATCAAATGATTGAAAATTGGAAGATTTGATTGTTTAAATATCACTGGGCTTAAGTAATGATATTTAAAAATATCGTGGAAGGATATTTGAGATCTAAAAAGGGGAAAATTCTATTTTTAAATAGAATTTGAATTTTTAATGGAATAAAAATATAATCTTGTTTTTGAAAAATAAAACAAGTAGTTTCTTTATAAACGAAGTTTATAAATAGTTCTTTTATAACGAAGTTATAAATGAAGTGAAAAGAATTATCATTTGATAATTCAGAAATAGAAATACAAGCGTGAAATTGGGATTTGAAATGAAATTTCAAAATAGTATGTGAAATGAAATTTTTAAATATATAACTCAAATGAAATTTGAGTATAACATTTGAATTTTAAAGGGAGTTTAAATATTTGAATTTTAAGAGGAGATTGAATATTAGAAATTCAAATAGAAGTTCAAATAGAATTTGAATAGACGAAATCAGAATGGAAAATAGAATTTGAATTCGAAGGAATTCAAATAAAGAAAATTCAAATAGAGACTTTGATATAAAATTTAAATAAAGAAAATTCAAATAGAGACTTTGATATAAAATTTGAATAAAGAAAATTCAAATAGAGACTTTGATATAAAATTTGAATAAAGAAAATTCAAGTAGAGGGTTTGATATAAAATTTTAATAAAGAAATTCAAATAGAGATTTGCACGTAGAATTTCAAAATAGAATTTGAAATAGGATTTTCAAAGTAGAATTGGAAATAGAATTTCAAATAGGATTTCAAAATAGGAAATCCAAATGGTTTTGAAATGGAATTTGAATTCAAGGGAATTCAAATGGATTTGAGTGAAGAAATTCAAATGGTGTTAAAAATAAGTTTGAATATTAAGAATTCAAATGGGGTTGGAGATGAATTTGAATATTTGAATTCAAATGGAAATGGAAAATGAAATTTGAATATAAGAGATTCAAATTGAATTCAAATAGGATTTAATCTATGGGATTTGAATATGAAATTCAAATGGGTTTTAAACTATGGAATTTTGAATATAGAACTTAAAAAGGGGTTTGAATATTTGAATTTCAATAGAATTCAAATATAGAAATTGGAATATAGAAGTTCAATGGAATTTAAATATAGAGTTTGAATAAGAGAATTCAAATGAATTCAAGTATTGAATTTGAATTGAAATAGAAATTCAAGTGTTGAATTTGAATATCAAATAGAAAAGGAATTGGGACTTGAAATATAGAACTCAAAAGTGAGATTGGAATTTGAATCAAGGAATTCAAATAGAGTTAAAATGGAATTGAATTCATTTTAAATAAGTTTAAAGGTTTATATATATAAATATAATTAAAACGAACTCGCCGCAGCGCTGCAGTTCGTAAAATAGCGATTTGAACTTCAATCGAGTATACAGGACTCAATTGGAGTCGGATCTCTTTGAAACAAGAAACGTCAGGACCGGTTTGATAATAGTTTTCTAATGAAAGAGAAAAATATGAATTTCGTCGTATAGATTTTGAGTTATGTCAAATCAAATTTTCAGAAAAACAGCGCCAGAACTATTTAAAACCATAACGGTTTATTTAGTTTTATAAAAGGATTTTAAACGAATAAAATTCGAAATTCTATTTAGGAAATCTCAGATTTGAGTTATAAAATATATGTGAACTCGAGTGAAGTAATGAATTTGATTTTGAAACAGAAATCAGATTTTTGACTTTGAATAGAACTAACTAATTTGAATAGTAATTAGTTAAATGGGATTTTGAATTGATATTGGGCTTTGAATAAGTGAATTCGATTTGAAAATTCATATTCGAAATCGAAAGGGAAGCTAGAATTGGAAGCTTGGAATTAAATTTGGATATAAGCTAATTAAATATTTTGTTTGAACATGTTATGTTCAAACAAAGAAGTGAAATAGGCAAAAGGGCTAATTAAAGGATAATTGAGCGAAACTGAACTCAAACGATTCAAAATTGAATTCAAACGAATGGATTGAGTTGAATTGAATTGGAAACAGGTGAAATGGTGTTAAACAGATATGGGATGGAGTATATGAAGATTTAAATTTATGTGCTCGACAAAAAGGTACATGTTTAATTCATATATGAGATTTTATGCGCCGTATCGGCAAGCCGCTTGGCTTTTCCTTTTTCTTTTCGATTGGAGAAGATACCGGGAAGCTATTTGAAATTTCCCGATGCTTCCGATACAGGGGAGGTTATGGCGAATTTTTCCGGGAATTTAAGAAGTTAGAATATTTTTAAGAAATTTGACAATTAGAAATCTATATATCGATATATATATAGAATTCGATAAGGAAACGAAATCAAAAATAGCGTAAAGGGCCAATATGGTTATTGAAATATTTGGATAACAAATATTGATAAGGAAATGGAGAAGTGATTTAATTAATGAAATAATAATTAAAGAGCCCAGTGATTTGTTTGATATGTTGATTGAACACTTGTTTTTATTCGATAGTTAAATCACAGACTATCGAAGTTTTTGACCATCGTTGTCAATATGGAGAGACCGGTTGGATTATTATCCGAAGAACCACTCCGTATCGGCATAAGCGTTGCGAACCAAGTATGCTGAATATATTGAAGACGGAGTAAAGTGCAAGGGCTTTTCTAGTAATAGAAATGGTGCCTTCGGTTTCGTTCAATCCCAGAACGAACGTAAATGGACGAATGTCTGACAGAGTATTTCCAATGATCAAATGGGTTGGTCTGTATGAATATATATGGTTGCAACGGATTTATCCCTTAGCATAATACCCAGAATATTTGTGCAAACTCAACTAGTGATTTACGGATCTGACAATGTGGCATTCAAAGTGATTGGGCTATCAATGAATGGTAAGTATTCGTAGCCTCAGGCCTCAACAACCGGGAAAGTACAAAAATCGGGCAGGCAGCATGGCTATGTGGGTTGCACCCATTAGGAGGTATAATCACCTATCTAGAGGTTCATTTAATTTCTTATTCTATTCGATGCTGTCCCAGTCGGGAGACGGTTGCTGATCCCAACCGTTGGTGATATACATTCGATACACTCAAGCGAAATGAGTGGTCGGTCATGTGTGGGCCGGGTTACAAGATGTTCTTGTTGAACCCAGTGTATTCCTCTCTAGAGATACACTAGCGGAAGGTGGTTCCATACCTTGTCATGTTGGAAATCCAATCTCCAATAAGCGCCATGCGATTTTTGATTTTATACTATGTATGTGGAGCGTGAGATGCAAGCGTTCTGCTATTTGGTTATTTATTTGATGTAGGCATTACTATAATATCACTGGATTTTCGTATCAAAGCATTTTTGGGTTATAGTAAGGTAAAAACCGTCCGTGTTTATGTGTGGGCTGGTCTTACTATTATCTTTTCTTTTGAAAGGATTTTTAAAGTTAAACAAGTGGTTGGAGTTTACTCACACCAGTCCCATGACTGACCCAGAGTTTATTTTGTTTTGTTTTCCCTAAACTCTTGGGTGCCCAAATTTGTACGGGCAGTCAAGTAGTCGGGATTTCACAGATTTATTTGAAGGAGCTGGAAGCAGGAGGCTTCACCGGTTAGCTATAGGCTATCATATATTCCGCTGTGGACCTTGTTTGTATCTGGAAACAGGTGTTTATAACTGTTCCAGAAATGACTGTTGTGCTCTGATGATGGTATGTATATAAAGTTACTGATTTGTATTTAAAAAGTTATGTTATATAATATATTTTATTCGTTCCGCTGTGAGTTGTGATCTTCGTTTTTCTTCTATTCTAATATTTCTTTCTCCCTATTTCTCATCTTCTAACTTCTTTCTATTAATGGTTCGTATTTCTGTGTTATTTGGGTTGGACGTGTGGTGTATTTAGTCAACTCAGATAGCTCAGATTCGCGGGTCGTTACAAACCCGAATTAAATAGAAGATGATTTTGGGTTTATTGTGAACGTATTTTTTATACGACATGTGTTTTTTAACCTAGTTAAAGACATGATTAATTTCCTAAAAAGATTGAGTAATCATTAAGTAATGATTTTTGAGATTAAAACTAAACGGAGTTTTAACGAATCTTTAATTGGATTGAAATGTGAATGAGGTAACTAAGTTTACCTAATTCAAGAAATGTTCGAGAATGGAGTACCGCCAGTTTTACTCCATGCGATAGTTAAATCTTTAATTAGATTTGAAATGTGAAATGGTAATTAATTTTATCGATAACAAAGTGGGTGTTAGATATAGAGTACTACCAGTTTTTCTCCACGGGATTAATAGGTTAGGATTGGAAAAATTAAATAAATTATTACTTCGGTAAGGCTCAATAATCCCGGCTACTATGAAAAACCTTAATTTGGGTTAAGATTATTAAAAGATAATGCAAAATCTTTTGCAAGGGCTTTCAAAGAAAGATTTAAACAAGAGGTTTAAATGAATTAAATCCTTGATAAGTTTTATGGGAATGATTCCTAATGTAATGAATATTTGGATTAAAGAATATTTTGGATTGGAATGAGGCGTATGATGTGTTTTTATAGCACTTTAGTATAAGATATGCAAGTAATTCGGAAAGACCGAGTTTAACCCATTCTGAATAAATGATACGACGAATAAAAGTCGAAGACGACAGTGGTTGAAGATCAGAGGTCTTCACATCACTTGGATGATTTCTGATGTCTTGATTGGGATGTACACACAAAACGAGGTAATAAGTGGTGATCATCCAGACGTACTTGGAGATCGACCGGATATGCGAGGGCCTCTCCCCTACATTGGAAAGAGGAATAAGGCACCTCTGGTTTCGTTAGACTTAGAACGAACTTAAAAATGGATGTATGTCTGACATTGTATTTCATGCTGTATTTTTTGATTTTATATATATATATATATATATATATATATATATATATGTTTGGTGGTGGAGAATTTATTCTCTTGTTTAACACCCTTCTGTGAGACGTACGAACTTAGAGGTTATATATTGGTTGAAATTAATGGTACGGTATGGATTGACAATGTGACCTGGTTAGATGCATGGATCAAAGCTTTTGTTCAAAAGCAGGGCTTTGAGGTTGATGATCAAAGCATGGCTTTAAGTAGCGCAGCTTTGTGTATAGCGTTAATTCGCGAGCCTCACACCCCGGTGTGAACCAGAAATGGGAGAGGACCGATAGGTGGACATGTGTTTCTTTCTAGCTAGGAGTGGTCTCATGCATGGTATGGAGCCTTGACATTTTACTTATGTTGTTGATGGATAGAAGGTACCTTAGGTATGGCCGACTAAAAGGCCTTTGATGGTTGACGTACCGACCAGATTTTATGCCCCATAGGGCAGGGAAACATATTGTTCAGGAATTACTAATCCACAAACGTTAGGTGTCGACCAGCCCTACCGGTTCATGTGCACTTGCGCGTGAATCCTAAGACATGGGCTAGATTGTCTCAAATTTGGTAAGGAAGATTCCTCTCCTTGGTTCATAGATGGAATCCACTTTCCAATACACAACTTTCAATTTTAGTTGTAAACCTATATGTCGACATAGTAGGATGGGGTATTATGCCGTCTATGATTGATACATTTATATTTGAAATTGATTTCTTCATTATTCACTAGTAATAATAAAAGATAAATTTCGCGTATCAAGCATGTTTGAGCACTAAAGGTAAAACTTTATCCTCCGATTTGTTTTTGCATTGTGTGATGGGACCTGAGCCTTATGATGGCATCATGTTTCCTTTTAGTATTGCATTGTTTGTTTTATGGTATTCTTGGAAGAAAACTCGTTCCGTGTCATACGGCATGGTCCCTTGATTTACCCAAATTTAAAATAAAGTTAAATAACTATTTTAGTTCTCACACTAGTCCCATGACTGACTCAGAGTTTATTGTTTCTACCTAAACTCTGGGTGCCCGTATTTTCCACATGGGCAGCTTGTAGTTTTGGTTTTCACATATTTTTTTTCCACAAGATCCTGGATTACGGTTGGAGCTATATTCGGAATGCTTTGCATCCATGTATTTCTTTCAGTTGTGGTAGTCTATGTTTTTCACTGCACATTATATTTATGTATTGTAATTTCTGCTATTATGTAATATAAATCTCTGATATTTTCCGCTGTATATTATTTATTTGAACTCTGAAATCTTGTACTCTGATGTAAATTGTTGTAATAGCAATGAAATGTTCTCCTGTTTGTGTTCTGATGCATCGTGTTCTCAAAGCAATCTGCCATAGAGTCCAGTTCACGCTGGTCGGGAAGTGCGGGTCGTCTCAGTTGGTATCAGAGCTTTGGTTTACAAAGCTCGAGAACAAGACACATTAGAACCAACCGAAATAATTCATCAGAGATAGTATTAGTAATATCCGACAAGAATAACTCGTTAGAGATAGGGTTAGTAATCTCCTAAAATGAGTTAGAAGAATGTTAATTATGAAAACGAATTTAATTTTGAAATTTATATCTTATTATACGTATTTGAGTATTTTATTTGGTTTTGGATTGTCGAGTATAAGAAGATTTTTCATATACGTATCACAAACATATATACGAAGTCCCACATTGTAACACCCCGTAATTTGAACATAAAAATTCACAAATTAAAGTATACTTAATTAAGTGAAATGGGTTGCGCAGAGAAATATATATATATATTGATATATATATATATAATTTAAAATTAAATAAATATGCAAAAATGTTCAAAACAGCGAATTGGGAGAGGGGAATAACCGAAACGGCCGATTTTTGAGGTCGACCCGAGCTTGCTGGGTCGACTAGGGGTTAATCCAGGGTGTTTGGCTGTCAACCCGTGGGCCGATTCGCTCAAATGCAGATTTTGCATTTGAATGGTTCTCATGGTTCAACTTTAATCTAAAGGCCCTAGATGGTTCCTACACTTGACTTCTTCCCCAAGACATGCTTTGATGGCTAGGATCTAAACTAAGGTTTATCCTATGGCTAAAACTATCCTAGTCTTCTATAAAAAGACCCCTAACCTAAACCTAAATGCTCATTATTCAATCCTATAGCTAAACTATGCCAAAATGTTCTCTCATGGCCTCCACCCTCATCCTCTTGTCATAATCTCCATCTCTAATCATATGAGAGAGCTTCTAAAGAAGTATAAGAGTTCCTAAGCTTGCTTAAGTGTTTCTAAGTTTGATTCAAGGCTTTTCTCCATCAAAGCTAAGATCTTTATTATTGATTTGGCTCAAGGGTTTTCATTTGGAGCATTCTTATTTGGAGTTTTTGAGTTGATAGCTTAGTGGCTTCGTCTCAATCTTTTAATATATTCATAAGAAGGCTAATCAACAAGTTGTGAGTTTTCTATAGCCTTAATGACCAATTATTGAAGTGATTATGATAGGATATGATGAGGTTATGGCTATGAATGTGGATCAATGCATGTTATGCAAGTTATATGCTATGTGTTAATGATGTTATGCATGTTATGCAAGTTATGTTCTATATTTTCATGAAGTTATGCAAGTTATGCAAGTCATATGATACATGTTCATGATGTTATGCAAGTTATGCAAGTCATATGCTATGTGTTTGAGGTATTATGCAAGTTATGCAAGTCATATGATATATGTTCATGAAGTTATGCAAGTTATGCAAGTCATATGATACATGTTCATGATGTTATACAAGTTATGCAAGTCATATGCTAGGTGTTTATGATGTTATGCAAGATATGCAAGTCATATGAGAAACATTGATCCATTATGACACCATGATATGCAAGTTTGGTGTATGATTATATGCTAGTTCATACATGATATGTTATGCAAGTTTGGTGTATGATTATATGCTAGTTCATACATGATATGTTATGCAAGTTTGGTGTATGATTATATGCAAGTTCATTGATCGACGCTAATCTATGAATTAGAAAAGCGCGACATTTGTAATAAATTCTGCAAGCATACAGGCGTGTAGCATACAGGTCGAACACAGGGAGGTTTAATTAAAATTAAATTATTTATCTAATCCCTTGGGCGAGTTAGACGAAGCTGGAGGTTGATTTTTTTTCGCAAAGTAAAATAAAAACTTGCAACTACGAATAAAAGATGCAATTAAATTCACTACAGATTCGAATCTAATCGGATCTGTAATAAATTCAATGATTAAAATAAAATAGAACACTTGAAATAAAATTGCAGAACAGAATTAAACGAACAGAAAATAACAATTAGGATTACCGCTGAATCTAATCAGACGGTCAATCGCTAATGAAAAGAAATGCAAAAGACAAATAGTGTTCTACCGAATCTAATCGTGTAGACAACACTAATTGCTAAGAAAAACAGAAAATTGCATAAAAAGAAAATTGAGTTTTATTGATGAAGAAGAGAATAGACTGAAATCTATGATAGGATGGTGGCTACAATGCCATTACAAGGGTATATATAGGGTAGATAGCCAAACCCTAACCCTAACCCTAATGGTAAATGGGCCTGGTCATTACACCACTAATTTGTTTACAATGAGAAACATAAATGGGCCTTAGATAAATAAAGCAAATTTGGGCCTTTTCTCTTTTTCCTCTTGCTTCCTTGATATTTCTTCATTGATTTGTGATGTGCAAAGCCTTTTTATCACTCCTTTTCTTGTCCAACAGCAACTAGATGTGATATCTTCATCTACAATTCTTCAAAATGCAAATACACAGCAAATTGAACTCTATTTCTCTACATTTCTGGTTGCATGCGGCTGGGTTGGACTATCTGTAAAAGTAACAAAACAATACCCAAGTAATACTTATTTATATACAAAAGACGAGATATTAGAGCATAAAATAAACACATTTCTATGTCAATCAAATACCCCCACACTTATCTTTTACTCATCCTCGAGTAAAAAGAAAATGGAAAACTAACTAGATAGGTCACACTTTCGTAGGAAACACGATTGCATTGAGCGCATGCAACAAGCCGTTAAACCTCTAGGTGTCCCTAGTAGGACGAGTGGTGTCTCGTGAGGGTTTTCAGCGGATACTACCCACAAAATCCAAATGCTGTATGCTATGATTCTAATAAAGCTACATGAATGCAATGGACATATGCAAAAAATAAAAGTGAAAAATGACAACACGACTTATTTCAGGAAAGTGGTACAACAAATTAAGTTAACAATTTCTAATCAGTTGATTGTACTTTAAATACCTCAACTTGTCACAAATTTTCAATATAAATCAAGTTTTCAAATGTTAAATTCCAGTTTGGCCAGTTGGTTCGGTCGATAACATAGTGCAGCCATGAAATAAATTCTTAGTTTGCTTGGCACAGTTTGCAAAGTGGTATTCTAATTTTCTCATGTATGGCTAGTCAAATCAATAAGGTCAAGAAGTGTTTGGGTATCATCGCTTATTCTTTGTTCTATAAAATTTTAAGATTTATGATTAAGTACATACACCTAAAAAGACCAAGGTTTACCACCCATGCACTGCCTCGCGGACTAACGGAGAGTAGGTAAAGAGCTTGGCGGATTGTGCAGGCCGACTTTGACTTTGTCAACAACGTGTCGGTAATCCTTAGGTGTCCAATCCCATAAAATGAGACCAAGATATTCCAACTTTGACTTTGTCAACAACGTGTCGGATAGAGCTTGGCGGGTTTGCACACCAACGCTCGATATACAAGCAATGTTGGATACCCTTGGAATATTATTATTATTATTATCGAAAATATAAGCACAAAAGAGAGTTATGCGAATTCAACTTAACATAACTTAGTTTTAAAGATTTGAAAAGCCAATATAAGTATTTTAAGTCCTCCACTTATTAAAACAAAGTCTACAATATAGAATAAATTTCATGGCCATCACCTAAGAATCTCCCTATGTACCAGTTACACTATTATCCCTCAAAATTAAACTTTTCATTATATTTCCTATTCGATCTAAGTTGAGAGAGAAAAATACTATCAACTGGCTAAAAATTGTAAACTTATTTTGTTGTATCACTTGAAAATGAGTCGTATTTCAAAAAAAAAAATGGCATGTTACTACAGTCTAAAATGCATGATGGTCCTACTTAAATGGCTAAAAATAAAAAGAAATAAAAACAAAGAAAAATGAAAATGGATGAAATGCAGACTCCCCCCCCCCCCCCCACACTTGATTGAGATAGTGTCCCAACTGTCTAAGGCAGAAAAATAAAAAATAAAATAAAATAATGAAAAAGAAAAATAAAGAAAAAGAACGTGTACCACCTGATTTCATGGTGGATGATCATGCAGATCGATAGAGTCATCTTCGTCATATTGCTCGAATTCCAAAAATGGTTTCAGTCATTGACCATTTATTTTGAAGACTTTTCCATCCCTAGGATTTTCAATTTCAACCGCTTCATGAGGGTATACTGTTTTCACGACATAAGGTCCAGTCCATCGAGATCTGAGTTTTCCTGGAAACAAGTGAAGTCTAGAGTCGTATAAAAGAACTTTTTGACCTACGTTGAATTCCTTACGAAGTATGTTTTTGTCGTGTTGGGCTTTGGTTCTTTCTTTGTAGATTTTCGCATTTTCATACGCCTCGTTTCTTAATTCCTCTAATTCAGAGATTTGTAACTTCCTGTGTGAGCCGGCTTTTTCTAAGTCAAAGTTCAAAAATTTTATGGCCCAAAGAGCACGATGCTCTAATTCAAGAGGTAAGTGACAGGCTTTTCCAAAGACTAATCGATATGGTGACATCCCTAGATTGGTTTTATAAGCAGTGCGAAAAGCCCAAAGTGCATCAATCAGTTTTACAGACCAATCTTTTCTATTGGAATTCACGGTTTTCTCAAGAATTTGCTTGATTTGTCTATTGGAAACTTCTACTTGCCCACTCGTTTGTGGATGGTAGGGGGTCGACAGCTTGTGTGTGATTGAGTATTTCTTGAGCAAGGACTCAAAAGCACGATTACAGAAGTGAGTGCCATTATCGCTAATGATAGCTCGAGGTGTGCCAAAGCGTGAAAAGATGTTTTCTTTGAGGAATTTGACAACAACCTTGTTGTCGTTGGTTTTGGTCGGAATAGCTTCAACCCATTTTGAGACATAATCTACCGCAAGTAGGATGCAAAGATTCCCAAATGAATTAGGGAATGGTCCCATGAAATCGATGCCCCAAACATCGAATAACTCAATCACTAAAATGGGGTTGAGAGGCATCATGTTTCGCTTAGAGATTCGACCCGTTCTTTGACATCGCTCACATTTAGAGCAAAATTCGAAAGCGTCATGGAAGAGTGTGGGCCAATAAAAACCGCTTTGCAAAACTTTTGCAGCAGTTTTTCTTGCTCCAAAATGACCGCCACAAGCATGGTCATGTGAGAAAGAGAGAATACTTTGGTGTTCATGATCAGGCACACACCTTCGAATGATTTGGTCGGGACAGTATTTGAAAAGATATGGGTCGTCCCAATAGAAGTTTCGAACTTTCGAGAGAAATTTTTGTTTATCTTGTTTCGACCATTCAGCGGGCATTTGTTGTGTGACAAGATAGTTCACAATGTCAGCGTACCAAGGGGTGTTAGAGATCGAAAGGAGTTGTTCGTCAGGAAAATAGTCATCGATTTGGGTGTCATTATCATTTTCGTGCACAATTCGAGAGAGATGATCAGCTACGACATTTTCAGAACCCTTTTTATCTCGTATTTCTATATCGAATTCTTGAAGAAGAAGGATCCAACGAATCAAGCAGGCCTTGGCATCCTTTTTAGAAAGCAAATATCGTAGGGCAGCATGGTCAGTGTAAACTATGACTTTGGATCCTATGAGATATGGTCTGAATTTCTCAAGAGCGAAGACAACTGCCAAAAATTCCTTTTCAGTAGTTGAGTAATTCAATTGGGCCTCGTTTAAGGTTTTGCTAGCGTAGTAAATGACTCGAGGGAGTTTATCAATACGCTGACCCAAGATGGCTCCAATTGCAAAGTCAGAAGCGTCGCACATAAGTTCAAAGGGTTGAGTCCAATCAGGAGGTTGAATGATGGGAGTTGTGGTCAAGAGTGATTTAAGAGTTTCAAAAGATGTTTTGCAATCATCGGAAAATTCGAACTTTACGTCTTTGGCAAGTAAATTCGAGAGAGGTTTTGAAATTTTTGAGAAATCCTTAATGAATCTTCTATAGAATCCCGCATGGCCAAGAAATGAACGAACATCTTTGACAGACTTAGGAGGAGGTAAATTAGCAATCAAATCGATTTTGGATTTATCGACTTCTAGGCCATCTTTGGAGACGACATGACCTAGAACTATCCCCCTTTTTACCATAAAGTGGCATTTTTCCCAATTAAGCACGAGTGATTTCTCCTTACAACGTTTGAGGACAAGTTCTAGATGAGTGAGACACTGGGAAAAAGATGATCCATATATTGAAAAATCGTCCATGAATATTTCCAAGAATTCTTCCACCATATCAGAGAAAATACTCATCATACACCTTTGGAAAGTCGCGGGGGCATTACAAAGACCAAACGGCATGCGACGATAAGCAAAGGTTCCAAAGGGACAAGTAAAGGTGGTCTTATGTTGATCTTCTAAAGCAACAGGAATTTGGTTATAGCCAGAGTATCCATCGAGAAAACAGTAGTACTCATGTCCTGCTAAGCGTTCGAGCTTTTGGTCAATAAAAGGCAAGGGAAAATGGTCTTTTCGTGTGGCTGAGTTAAGCTTTCGATAGTCGATACACACACGCCATTTGGTTTTGATTTTTGTTGGGACAAGTTCATTACTATCGTTTTTGATCACCGTGACTCCCGACTTCTTTGGTACAACTTGTACCGGACTCACCCAAGTGCTATCAGAGATGGGATAGATGATGTTATTGTCTAGACATTTGATTATCTCCTCCTTGACCACTTCTCTCATGTTTGGGTTTAATCGCCTTTGAGCCTCACGGGTGGGTTTAGCCTCATCAACTAAATGTATGCGATGTTCCACAATTGATGGGCTAATTCCTTTTATATCGCTAATTTCCCACCCCAAGGCGTCCTTATTTTCCCGTAAAATTTCTAAGAGTTTTTCTTCTTGCTCCTTGGTAAGATCAGAAGCCAAGATTACGGGAAGAGTTTCTAAAGAGTCTAAGTATGCGTACTTAAGATCTTTTGGCAAGGGTTTGAGGTCTAACTTAGGAAGTTCTTGTGTATCAACATTGGTCAAAATTCCTTGGTTAGATTTAGATGACGAAGTGTCGGAGTCAAAAATTTTGTTTAGTTCAGAAATGTATTCGAGTTCATCGAAATCAGAGTCGAGATGGTCAAGACACATTTTCAGGGCTTCAGAAGTGTCACTAGAGGTCTCATCAACTGTGGTTTGAATCATGTCAATTTCATCGATCTCAAAATCCCTAGGTTGTTTGTTGAGATTAAAGATGTTTAGCTCAATGGTTAGGTGCCCGAAGGAAAGTCGAAGTTGACCATTCCTACAATTAATGACAGCATTAGAGGTTGCTAAGAAAGGGCATCCTAAGATCAATGGTATTTGAACGTTGGGATTTGAGACAGGCTCTGTTTCTAGAACTATAAAATCGACAGGGAAGTAAAACTGTTCGATCTGTATCAAGACGTCTTCGATAATTCCCAATGGCTTTTTGACAGATCGATCGGCTAGTTGAAGTGTGATGTTTGTAGGTTTAATCTCCCCTAGTCCAAGTTGACGATAGACAGTATAAGGGAGAAGGTTTACACTGGCACCAAGGTCAAGTAGAGCACGAGAGATGTGAGTATTTCCTATTTTACAATCAATCGTAGGGCAGCCAGGGTCTTTATACTTGACTGGGGCAAGATTCGAAAGAACAGAGCTTGTATTCGCAGTTAGAAAGGCGGTTTTTGGGACATTGGTCGCACGTTTTTGTGTGCACAATTCCTTAAGACATTTGGCATATTGAGGGATTTGTTCAATGGTGTCTAAAAGAGGAATGTTCACACGGACTTGTTTGAAAATTTCCAAGATTTTATCGAAATTTGCAGCTTTCTTCTTATTATTGAGTCTATGAGGAAAAGGAGCTACTGGTTTTTCGATTCTGGGATGAGTTTCATCATTCGAAGAAGGTGGTAGGGGTGTAGAAGATGAAATGTTGGGATTGCCAACATTAATTTTCGAAGGTGGGTCGGGTGTGCCGACGCTGGGAGAAGAACTGTTGGGATTGCCAACATTTAAGGGGACTTGAGGTTTAGAAGAATTGGCATTCGAAGCCAATGGGTGATCATCAAGATTAGGGATTGGGGTCGAGTTAGGAGGTTCGTCAGGGTCGTCCACGTTATTATCAATCCTCTTTCCAGATCGAAGGGTTGTAATAGCGTTGACTGGATTATGGTTTTCGTCCTCACAAGAATTTACAGTACGAGAGTTATATTTTGGATTCACCTCAGGTTGACTAGGCAACTTTCCTTTCTCGTTATTTTTCGCTAGTTCCTTTATCATATTCATCATTTGTTCCATTTGTTTTTCTAAACGCACAATGTCTGGTGACGGTTGAGAAGATTGAGATGATTGAAAATTGGGGTGCCTATAAGGTTGTTTGGATTGAGGTGTAGCTTGAGAAGTTTGAGAATTGGGGGTGGGCCTTGGTAATTCGGATTGGGAATAAAGGGTTGTACGTGAGATGGGTTAGCCGAATTATTGGGGTTTGACCAAGAAAAGTTTGGGTGGTTCCTCCAACCCGGGTTGTATGTGGCTGAGTAAGGGTTATTTATAGCATTGGCTTGGTCCTGAGAGTAATAGTGGGGTAACCCTTCCCCAGCTTGAGGAGTTTGATTTTCTAATGGAATTTGACTTGGGTCCACGACATGCACTCCTCTAGTAGAAGTATGAATGGGAACACGAATCGATTCCCACTGCATGTCCTTCTCAGAATAATCTTCTAAAAACCGCCAAGCTTCATCGGCTGTTTTAGACATAAAGTCTCCTCCACACATTGATTCTAGTTGAGTTCTAGTCTGATAGTTTAGCCCTTCATATGCAATTTGACATAAGTGATCTTTTAGAATTCCATGATGAGGACAACTATATAATAGTTGGTTGAATCTTTCAAAGTATTTTGAAAAAGTTTCCCCCTCATTTTGACAAAATTGATTTATCTCGGTTCGGATTTTTAGAGTTTTATGAAAAGGGAAAAACTTTTTCAAGAATGCAGTGACAAATTCATCCCAACTTCTTATGGAATGTCGTGGAAGAGAATTTAGCCATCTTTTAGCGCTTTCAAGTAGTGCAAATGGAATTAGCCTTAGCTTGATCGATTCATTAGATAGTTGTTGCATTTTTGTTGTGGAGGCATACAATTCAAATTCACTCAGAAATTCATAAGCATTTTCAGACCCAGTAAATTTTGGTGCCCCTTGGATAAAAGAGTGTTTTAGCTCAAAATTGTTTCCTTCAGCTGGTGGGAACACAATGACAGATGGTTGAACGGTCCTAGTAGGATAACATCGATCACGAAGAGACATGGGTCTATCCATTTGGATATTGAGGTTTTGAAAATTTTGATTTATTTGGTTTTGATCCCCAAAGTTTGGAAAGTTTTGATTCACTCGATTTTGATCCAATTCGGGTGGAAAATTTTGGTTGATTCGAGAACCCCTAGGAGAATTTTGTTGGCTAACACTTTTTTCACTCATTGTAGTTAAATGCAAGCACAAAAATTAGCTACAATGAAGTTTTCTGTCCTTATTGGCTCTTAACCCAAAATTATAAAGTGATGCGTTCGATTACTTAGATCAAAAGATTTCTTAGCCAGTTAACGGACAGGAGTTATCGGTGCACCAGGAATCACCCTAGCAATGCAGCCGAAGGTTTAAGTACCTTCAGAGTAACAACCGATATAATATTTACGAATCACCGTAATATTTATAAACGGTTATTTCTCTGCCGTAGTCTAGACACCAAGAAATAATTCGTTCCAAATGAATCGACTATCACAATATAATTAAGCCCTATATGAGCCCGTGACTCCCTTAAGTCCAATGTCTAACCGTTATTATTAGTCAGATTCTACGATGAAATGCAATTTGTGGGCTAAGGAAAGGGTGATGAAATCCCTCACCTTATGTGAATTGGGGTATTGCCCTTAGCAGAATGAATAAAAATGCAGAGATAACAGCAATCACACAAAATAGTTGCAGAATTTAAAAATTGTACATTCAAAGCCGCTGCCCCTGCAGAAAATTTTTACAACAATTGTCTATATTTTTTTTCTTTGCAGCAGAGCACCTGTAGTGTTTTAAAAATTTTCACCTTGATCGGCAGTCCTCCAGTGAAATTGGGTAGCGCTAGCGCGTTCACACCCCACTTGGTGTGCAACCGCTCCAACCTATCTGAATCGTCCGCTGCTTTCTGTTGTTGTCCCCTCCTATTAATTGCTTGACTGCGCTGCGGCACGGGTTCGGGCTAGGAGCCCGAAAATTTTTTTTTAAGACCCTTTTTTTTTTAATTTCAACTGTACCTGTTTTTGAAAAATTTTCCCTCTTTTTTTTTTTTTTTTTAAGAAGAAGAAGAGAAAAAAAGAGAGCAGATATAACAAACCAAAAGAAATAAGAAAAAACTGAAAAACTAGAACTATGCTAGTAAGGGAAAAAAAACAAGAGAGCTAAGATCAATAAAACTAACAAACTAAAGTTTCTGACTCAAACCAGGGACTCAACCAACTCAATTAAAATACAACAAGTCGAATTCCACCACTCACAAAATCACGTCCGCTCAATCTCTCAGAAACAAACCCTCAACAACTACGCGCTGCACCAAAATAGGCTCAAAAGAACTGACTCAACCCATCCTTACACGAAGCCACCCAGTGCCCAAAAAATATGGAAACAAATCAATGTGCCAAGCCAATTAAGTACCACCCGTACTTCAGCGTTTAGAATAAGGGGGTACAGTCAAAACTAAATCACAGAAAGGAACAAAATCAATAACACACTCAAAGGAAATAAATCACCAAGGCAAAGCAATCCCCTTTTCAAAAGAAACTGAAATCCCCTCAAAACAAAAAACAAAAACGCCGCCTTCCCCTTTCTTTTTGAATTGGGTGTTCTTCGAATCGCTTCTCTAGGATTCGAACTGCGATTTACTGCGGATTTGGGATTCGGCGTTGTAACCGATCTATGCGTGACGAGGGGTCTGAATCGCGTTTGGGATTTGGGTTATTGACGAAGATTGTATACGGCTGGAAGGGTTGCGTTTGAGGGATGGTGTGCGTGAAGGGAGCGTGTGTACAGATGTGGTACGGGTTTGTGTGAGGTTGGCTTTTGGGCGTGATGGTGGGGTTGCAAAGGAGTTCTGAGTTTGAGGTTCTGGCTTGTAGTTGGCAGATGAGGGTGCGGTTTTTTTTAGTCTGATGGGAGGTTGACTGATGAAGTACAGTCTATGCAATCGCTGTTTGACAAAGTTAATGGGTTGTGAAGGTGTATGATACTGTGATGATTTTGGTTGCTTTGCGTGGAGTGAACTGATGGTGATGTTGTTATAAATGGTTTTTGCGGTGGTGGTTTTTTTTTTCCAGAGGTGAAAGTTGTTAGGTGTGGTGAAAGTTGTTTGAAGGATATGGGTTGGCAGGAGCAAGGTGGTTGATGGGAAGATGACGGCAGAATAAAATCTCGGCAAGAAAAATACAGAAGAAAGAAGGAAAAGCAGAAGGAAGGAAAGAAATCAATGCAAGAAAGGAAAAAAAAATTGCAGAATATTTTTTTAGAATTATTGAAAAAAAGGCAAGAAATTGAAGAAAAGTGGCAACTTATTTTTTTTTTTTTCTCTTTTGTATAGAAGATTACAGTATCATCAATCAATACCAAATCAACTAATTGAGATTTTATATATATATATATATATATATATATATACAAGCAAACAAAAAAGAAAAAAAAGAAAAAAAAACAAAACTAACACGAATCGGAAATTAAATAGATAATAAAATTTAATCGTTACCTCCCGGCAACGGCGCCAAAAACTTGATCGACGCTAATCTATGAATTAGAAAAGCGCGACATTTGTAATAAATTCTGCAAGCATACAGGCGTGTAGCATACAGGTCGAACACAGGGAGGTTTAATTAAAATTAAATTATTTATCTAATCCCTTGGGCGAGTTAGACGAAGCTGGAGGTTGATTTTTTTTCGCAAAGTAAAATAAAAACTTGCAACTACGAATAAAAGATGCAATTAAATTCACTACAGATTCGAATCTAATCGGATCTGTAATAAATTCAATGATTAAAATAAAATAGAACACTTGAAATAAAATTGCAGAACAGAATTAAACGAACAGAAAATAACAATTATGATTACCGCTGAATCTAATCAGACGGTCAATCGCTAATGAAAAGAAATGCAAAAGACAAATAGTGTTCTACCGAATCTAATCGTGTAGACAACACTAATTGCTAAGAAAAACAGAAAATTGCATAAAAAGAAAATTGAGTTTCATTGATGAAGAAGAGAATAGACTGAAATCTATGATAGGATGGTGGCTACAATGCCATTACAAGGGTATATATAGGGTAGATAGCCAAACCCTAACCCTAACCCTAATGGTAAATGGGCCTGGTCATTACACCACTAATTTGTTTACAATGAGAAACATAAATGGGCCTTAGATAAATAAAGCAAATTTGGGCCTTTTCTCTTTTTCCTCTTGCTTCCTTGATATTTCTTCATTGATTTGTGATGTGCAAAGCCTTTTTATCACTCCTTTTCTTGTCCAACAGCAACTAGATGTGATATCTTCATCTACAATTCTTCAAAATGCAAATACACAGCAAATTGAACTCTATTTCTCTACATTTCTGGTTGCATGCGGCTGGGTTGGACTATCTGTAAAAGTAACAAAACAATACCCAAGTAATACTTATTTATATACAAAAGACGAGATATTAGAGCATAAAATAAACACATTTCTATGTCAATCATTCATCTATGATATGTATGCAAGTTTGGTGTATGATTATATGCAAGTTCACATATGACATGTTATGCAAGTTTGGTGTTTGAAGATATGCAAGTAACAAGTGCAAGTTTACACCTTAGTATGATATGCATACATATGCAAGTTAACCCCTTTGTATGTCATACATACATATGCAAGTTTACCCCTTTGAATGATATAAGACACTTATGCAAGTTAACCTCTTTATGACATATGTGATTCATGCAAGTTTGTGTTGATTATTTATGCTAGTTGGGTTGATGCTATATGCATGTTGACACCTTTAAACCCATGTTGATGCTAATGTTATGCAAGTTGAACCCATTGTATTTGTGATGAATCTTCCCTTTTATGTCATGTTGGCGAATTACGTGGGGAACGATGGGGTTAATAAACATGTTAATGAAATGGTGTGAAGTTGGTATGATTATGCATACCATAAAGTGGATGGACATAATTGAGTCAATTATGTACATCGTTAAATTTGTAATTAATTAGGGATAATTAATACAAATTATGGGGGTGATTAATTAGGTGTAATTAATCGACTAAGACACGAGGTTGGACCCTTTTGTAGCATAAGACTGCCCGGAACCGACCGGCATATCCAGCGGCTACAAATGATTGGCCCAATGTGAGAGGTCTTAGGCACAAACTATATACGTGACAAGTGTAAAGACACGAGGTTAGACTCGGTTATGGCGTAAGGCTGCTCGGACCCGACCGGCAAATCCAGCTGCCATGAGAGATAGTCTAATGTGAGAGGTCTCTACAACGGTTACATTCTTAATCAATTAAGAAACACTTAACCATATTAGCATGTAGAGGACATGGGGGGGTTAAGTGGGTGCCTTGGGTGGCATGTGGAAAAATCTAGTAGTTGCCTTGGATGGCAATAGAAAATACGATTAGAATACTTAACCGAAGTGGAACATGTAATTAAACATGATTAAAGGGTTAAGTAAGTGCCTTGGGTGGCATGGGAAAATCTAGTGGTTGCCTTGGGTGGCAATAGAAGATAAGATTAGAATACTTAACCAAAGGGGAACATGTAACTAAACATGATTAAAGGGTTAAGTGGGTGCCTTGGGTGGCATGTAGAAATCTAGTGGGTGCCTTGAGTGGCAATTAAAATGTGATTAGATGACTTAACCAAACTTTAACATGTAGGTGGGCATGATTATGAAAAAGGGGTTAAGTGGGATGCACTAGATTAAATGACAAGCTTAAGTAGTAGCTTGTGGGGGCCTTGAGTGGCAATTGAAATAAGATTAAATGACAAGCTTAAGCAGTAACTTGTGGGGGCCTTGAGTGGCAAATTGAAATAAGATTAAATGAGAAGCTTAAGTGGTAGCTTGTGGGGGCCTTGAGTGGCAATTAAAATATGATTAGATGACTTAACCAAACCTTAACATGTAAGTGGGCATGATTATAAAAAGGGGTTAAGTGGGACGCACTAGATAAAATGACAAGCTTAAGTAGTAGCTTGTAGGGGCCCATTTCAACCAGTAACCCATATGTATCTTATTGGGCTCAACCCAAGTCGAGGACGGGACACGCGTACTGGGCTTGACTGTAAGAGGCCAAAACGGGGTAGCGGTGGCAACGCAAGTCCAACGGGTTTCATATGCGTGTGTGGACCCGGGCTGTTAGGTAAGACGTTGTTGCATCGTGTAGGTATAAGCCGTGCACCATTGATTATCGGGTTGCCACTTTGGGGAGTGATACACCCCACTGTGGGGCCAGCACGGGTATCTACGTTAAGGAGCCGATCGCTTGGGGATTAGTGGGTACACCTAGTGGAGATAGGGGCAGACGGCACCTATGTAGTCAGCTAGGGGTACAAGAAACTACTGGGTAAAATTACTAAGTACGCTTAGTGGGATCAACCTTTAAGTAGGAATTACCCTTGGTGGGTAGAACTGGTGTGGTGCAGTGTAGGAATTACCCTTGGGTGGGTAGATCTGGGGTGGTGCAATATAGTAATTATCCTTGGGTGGATAGGTGCGTCTTTACCGTTATCTTAGTTTATCCTAAGTCGAGTTGGCTACTTAGTGTAGTCATTTATCCCCAGTCGTACCGTACCAGGTTTATATCGTACCCTAATTACTTTAATGATTGTATTGTTAAGGTTATAGGGCTCACTCAGACTTATGTCTGACCCCGTTGTTTTTATCTTTTTCCCCAACCCTCAGGTTCTCAGAGTGGGCCTAGCACTATTGGGCTTTGATCAGACTTCTTTATCTATATTCTAGAGCTTGGACCGTGATGTAAAGCCCAGCTTATCTTTTCTTTTATGGCTATTGTTTATGTAGTGGGATTATGTACTTATGTTTTTATCAGGATGGATATTTAGTACTTGACTCTTTATGGTGTTGTAACTAAACATGTTTACCTTCTGCTGCTATGAAATGATGTTTTAGATTTTTCAAGTATTTATATCTGTCTTGTGTAATTTTTCTGTTCTATATTCACTTAAAATGCTCCACCGAAGTTAAGGCATTCCCTTAATGAGTGACCTTAGTGGGTGTGGGGTGTTACACGTGGTATTAGAGCTCAAGGTTACCAGAACAGATAAAATTTTTAGAAAACTATTTTTCTAAAAACATTTTTGGAAGAAGTATTTTCAAAAACATGTCTTTTAAGAGAAAAGTTTTTGAAAGAAAAGCATAATCCCCAAATAGCCATATCTTTATCCTTCGGATTCTCCGTTTTGAATCTCTTCCTTTTTCTCTTTTTGAATTTTCCCTCCGCGAATAGATGTCTTTTTAAGATAAATAAGGACTTCCGCATGAAGGACGGAAGAACCACTTCAAGGGACTAAGACGTTTGCCAGGCTAAGAAGTTAGTCCAAGGAGGTGGAGGGCTTATGGGTACCTTTAAGATGGACGAGAGAGGAAGGTTCAAATAGCTATTAGGTAAATAAAGGACGAAACCTCATCGTGGTAAGAAGGCCACGAAAGGAGAATGTGAAGGGGAAGGCTAGTTGTTTTGGAAATAGGACACCTTGGGGTTGTCCAAAGAGGTAAGGACGAGGTACAGGATCTTCTGGAGGGTAGATGTATTCCCTCACGACGGGTATACCTGATGGGGGTAGGACCGTCTAAGTTGAAATTTGGTTCTCTCGATCATCCTGTTCGAACTTTATTCGACTCTGGCGCACCACATTCATTTATCTCATCATCATTAGTTGAGTCACTGCACCTAGACACCAGTTTGGTAGATGATCCCGTGGTTGTTTCAAACCCAATTGGGAGGGCTCCACTTGTTTGTCCATGATATGTTTGGGTTTGAAGATTTCCATTCTTAGCGTTGAGTGTAGAGGTGATGCTTTTGTTTGGGCTTCACGGGCTATGGGTTGATTTTGGGCATGGACTGGTTATCCAGTAATGGTGTCATTCTTGATTGCGAAAGGAGAGTTGTTAGGCCCATGACCCGCTTGGGTAACACTCTCGAGATCTTGTGAAATCCCATAGATTCTGTTATGCTAAGTTATCTTGAATCGCTTGACGCTTCGGTCGAGAGTTTGCAATTTGCTAGAGTGGTCCGGGAATACTCGGATGTGTTTGAGGAGGCGAAGGGCTTACCTCCGAAGCGGGAGATAGACCTCCGAATATATCTGGAAGATGATGCTAAACCAGTATCTTTGTCAGTGCGCCACATGGCTCCTCGTGAGAGGAGGGAACTCCATAAGCAAGTAGGGGAGTTGCTTGAGAAGGGGTTCATAAGACAAAGTATATCGGAGTAGGGTGCTCCAGTAGTTTTTGCTACGAAGGCGGATGGGTCCCTCAGACTTTGTGTAGACTATAGAGAACTCAACGAGCTCACAAAGAAGAATAGACACCCATTGCCAAGGATTGATGATCTTTTTGATCGGTTGGTTGGCGCCTCAGTGTTTCGCAGTGGGACTTGGCCACGGAGTTTCATCAGTTGGGAGTGACTGAGGATAGTATAGAGAAGACCGCCTTTAGGACTCCGGATGGTTTCTATGAGTGGCTTGTGATGCCATTTGGTTTGACGAACGCCCCCGCATATTTTGTTGATTTGATGAGTAGGGTGTTCAGGGAGTACCTAAACAACTTCGTAGTGGTATTGTGGATGACATCTTGGTCTTTTCTAAAAGCGAAATAAGTTTTCGTGTGTGCTGAATAGGTTAAGTGAAGCCAGTCAATTGATCAACGGTGGTTTTGGAGCAAGATTAGCAAGGACATCCAGAGTTGGACAAAGACTTAATTATTCAGCCGTTTTTGCTAGTATCATCTCACGTAGGTCGTCTGAATTCGAAGGAGGTGTCCCTTGGGTGTTTGTCTGATATTGGTTTAGGCCTTTGGGGCTTGCACTTGGGGGATGTCGAGTTCGACTAGGATGGTCTGCGTGAGAGATGGATAGTTATGATGATTTTGTATGGGAGAATATCCTGGTTTTCTCCAGAAGTGGAGAAAAGCATGCCCTACATCTTAGGGAAGTGTTGGAGACTCTTCAAGCGCATAGTCTTGAGACAGAAAAGGTGAATGGAGTTCTTAGCATCCTACGATTTCGAGATAGCATATACCCCTGGCAAGGGTAACATGGTGGCGGACGCCTTGAGCGGAAAAAGGTTGTCTTTGAGTCCATTGTTCGTGGAACAACGAAGCTTGGAATCTATCTCGATGTTTGATTTCAGACCTTCCGTTGACTATATACCCGGTTTATTAACATCCTTGGAGGTTAGACCTACTCTTTTGGGGCGGATTGGAGAAGCACAGAGGGACGACCCATAGTTGATTGAGTCGGTAGAGAGGCTCATAAGGGGGGAGTCGTCCAGCCATTTGAGTAGGTACACCATAGACGATAGGGGGTTCTTGCGTAGAGACGGTAGACTTTGTGTACCGCAAGACGAGGGTTTAAGGAAGACTATTCTTGATGATGCGCATCGTTCTAGGATAACCATTTATCCCGGTGGGGACAGGATGTACCAAAACATGAAGCGAGTTTTCATTTGGGCCGGTATGAAGAAAGATGTGGCCGAGTATGTCGCCAGATGCTTGGTGTGTCAACAGGTGAAAGCGGAGCAAAAGAAACCCGGTGGGTTTTTCACCCATTGGAAGTTCCGCAATGGAAGTGGGGTAGCGTCTCGATGGATTTTATTGATGGGTTACCTAGATCGAGGAAGAGTAATACGGGAATTTGGGTTGTGGTAGATAGACTTACTAAGAGTGCCCATTTCATACCCGTGAAGAGCAAGAGGACTGTTCCATGTCTAGCTTCAGTTTATATTCGAGAGATAGTTCGGTTGCATAGGGAACAAGACGTATTCCATATGTCACATTTGAGGAAGTGCCTACATGAGACCGCAGAGGCGGTAGAGCCGAGCTTGCTTAAAGAAGTAAAGGTAGAGCGTGATGCGATTATTCGACGAGCTCCTACCCGCATCCTTGGGTCAGAGATTAGGAAGTTGAGAAACAGAGAGGTTCGGCTAGTCAAAGTGAAAAGGGGAGAAGGTGAGAGCAATGCTACTTGGGAGACAGAAGCGAAGATGCGTTCGTTATACCCATTCCTTTTTGAGGGTATGTCCTTTAAACGTCTCCTTTATCGTTTGTCTAGTGCTTATCTTATCTTTAGTATGTCCTCTCATTAGTAGCTTTGACCTTTAGATAGGGTAAACCTATGGTTGAAACATGTGTTTGAGACATGTTATGTTTGATGGATGCGTGTGGATGCAAGTGGTTGCTAGTGGTTGCTCGTGGATGCATATACACACACTCTAGGCACTAGATCGGCTCAATCACTTCATATTGCATATTGCATAAAATTGTGTGTAGGTAGCTATATTAATGGATGTATAATGGTTGTGTTATCACATGGATGATGCATTTTGGTGAATGATTGTGCACTCATGTAGAAATAGTATGTGTCGATAGGGATCTTTCGCATACATATTGGATGCATGGCACTATCATGGTTTGCATTAAGGAGGTCAACTGAATCAGTAGACCGCCTGATTTAGCATTAGTATACGGGCATATACACACACTTTTTGCATATGTTCATACGTCATTAGAAATTTTAAGGACAATGGATGCCAGTGTTTGATGGTTTAGTAGATGGTTGTTTGGTTGGTAGGATACGTTCTTCTTGACTTAGAGATTTCGGGGACGAAATCCTTTAAGGAGGGGAGAATGTAACACCCCGTAATTTAAACATAAAAATTCACAAATTAAAGTATACTTAATTAAGTGAAATGGGTTGCGCAGAGAAATATATATATATTGATATATATATATATAATTGAAAATTAAATAAATAAATATGCAAAAATGTTCAAAACAGCGAATTGGGAGAGGGGAATAACCGAACCGGCCGATTTTTGAGGTCGACCCGAGCTTGCTGGGTCGACTAGGGGTTAATCCAGGGTGTTTGGCTGTCAACCCGTGGGCCGATTCGCTCAAATGCGGATTTTACATTTGAATGGTTCTCATGGTTCAGCTTTAATCTAAAGGCCCTAGATGGTTCCTACACTTGACTTCTTCCCCAAGACATGCTTTGATGGCTAGGATCTAAACTAAGGTTTATCCTATGGCTAAAACTATCCTAGTCTCCTATAAAAAGACCCCTAACCTAAACCTAAATGCTCATTATTCAATCCTATAGCTAAACTATGCCAAAATGTTCTCTCATGGCCTCCACCCTCATCCTCTTGTCATAATCTCCATCTCTAATCATATGAGAGAGTTTCTAAAGAAGTATAAGAGTTCCTAAGCTTGCTTAAGTGTTTCTAAGTTTGATTCAAGGCTTTTCTTCATCAAAGCTAGGATCTTTATTATTGATTTGGCTCAAGGGTTTTCATTTGGAGCATTCTTATTTGGAGTTTTTGAGTTGATAGCTTAGTGGCTTCGTCTCAATCTTTTAATATATTCATAAGAAGGCTAATCAACAAGTTGTGAGTTTTCTATAGCCTTAATGACCAATTATTGAAGTGATTATGATAGGATATGATGAGGTTATGGCTATGAATGTGGATCAATGCATGTTATGCAAGTTATATGCTATGTGTTAATGATGTTATGCATGTTATGCAAGTTATGTTCTATATGTTTATGAAGTTATGCAAGTTATGCAAGTCATATGATACATGTTCATGATGTTATGCAAGTTATGCAAGTCATATGCTATGTGTTTGAGGTATTATGCAAGTTATGCAAGTCATATGATATATGTTCATGAAGTTATGCAAGTTATGCAAGTCATATGATACATGTTCATGATGTTATACAAGTTATGCAAGTCATATGCTAGGTGTTTATGATGTTATGCAAGGTATGCAAGTCATATGAGAAACATTGATCCATTATGACACCATGATATGCAAGTTTGGTGTATGATTATATGCTAGTTCATACATGATATGTTATGCAAGTTTGGTGTATGATTATATGCTAGTTCATACATGATATGTTATGCAAGTTTGGTGTATGATTATATGCAAGTTCATCTATGATATGTATGCAAGTTTGGTGTATGATTATATGCAAGTTCACATATGACATGTTATGCAAGTTTGGTGTTTGAAGATATGCAAGTAACATGTGCAAGTTTACACCTTAGTATGATATGCATACATATGCAAGTTAACCCCTTTGTATGTCATACATACATATGCAAGTTTACCCCTTTGAATGATATAAGACACTTATGCAAGTTAACCTCTTTATGACATATGTGATTCATGCAAGTTTGGGTTGATTATTTATGCTAGTTGGGTTGATGCTATATGCATGTTGACACCTTTAAACCCATGTTGATGCTAATGTTATGCAAGTTGAACCCATTGTATTTGTGATGAATCTTCCCTTTTATGTCATGTTGGCGAATTACGTGGGGAACGATGGGGTTAATAAACATGTTAATGAAATGGTGTGAAGTTGGTATGATTATGCATACCATAAAGTGGATGGACATAATTGAGTCAATTATGTACATCGTTAAATTTGTAATTAATTAGGGATAATTAATACAAATTATGGGGGTGATTAATTAGGTGTAATTAATCGACTAAGACACGAGGTTGGACCCTTTTGTAGCATAAGACTGCCCAGAACCGACCGGCATATCCAGCGGCTACAAATGATTAGCCCAATGTGAGAGGTCTTAGGCACAAACTATATATGTGACAAGTGTAAAGACACGAGGTTAGACTCGGTTATGGCGTAAGGCTGCCCGGGCCCGACCGGCAAATCCAGCTGCCATGAGAGATAGTCTAATGTGAGAGGTCTCTACAACGGTTACGTTCTTAATCAATTAAGAAACACTTAACCATATTAGCATGTAGAGGACATGGGGGGGTTAAGTGGGTGCCTTGGGTGGCATGTGGAAAAATCTAGTAGTTGCCTTGGGTGGCAATAGAAAATACGATTAGAATACTTAACTGAAGTGGAACATGTAATTAAACATGATTAAAGGGTAAAGTAAGTGCCTTGGGTGGCATGGGAAAATCTAGTGGTTGCCTTGGGTGGTAATAGAAGATAATATTAGAATACTTAACCAAAGGGGAACATGTAACTAAACATGATTAAAGGGTTAAGTGGGTGCCTTGGGTGGCATGTAGAAATCTAGTGGGTGCCTTGAGTGGCAATTAAAATGTGATTAGATGACTTAACCAAACCTTAACATGTAGGTGGGCATGATTATGAAAAAGGGGTTAAGTGGGATGCACTAGATTAAATGACAAGCTTAAGTAGTAGCTTGTGGGGGCCTTGAGTGGCAATTGAAATAAGATTAAATGACAAGCTTAAGTAGTAGCTTGTGGGGGCCTTGAGTGGCAAATTGAAATAAGATTAAATGACAAGCTTAAGTAGTAGCTTGTGGGGGCCTTGAGTGGCAATTAAAATATGATTAGATGACTTAACCAAACCTTAACATGTAAGTGGGCATGATTATAAAAAGGGGTTAAGTGGGACGCACTAGATAAAATGACTAGCTTAAGTAGTAGCTTGTGGGGGCCCATTTCAACCAGTAACCCATATGTATCTTATTGGGCTCGACCCAAGTTGAGGACGGGACACGCGTACTGGGCTTGACTGTAAGAGGCCAAAACGGGGTAGCGGTGGCAACGCGAGTCCAACGGGTTTCATATGCGTGTGTGGACCCGGGCTGGTAGGTAAGACGTTGTTGCATCGTGTAGGTATAAGCCGTGCACCATTGATTATCGGGTTGCCACTTTGGGGAGTGATACACCCCACTGTGGGGCCAGCACGGGTATCTACGTTAGGGAGCCGATCTCTTGGGAGTAGTGGGTACACCTAGTGGAGATAGGGGCAGACGGCACCTATGTAGTCAGCTAGGGGTACAAGAAACTACTGGGTAAAATTACTAAGTACACTTAGTGGGATCAACCTTTAAGTAGGAATTACCCTTGGTGGGTAGAACTGGTGTGGTGCAGTGTAGGAATTACCCTTGGGTGGGTAGATCTGGGGTGGTGCAATATAGTAATTATCCTTGGGTGGATAGGCGCGTCTTTACCGTTATCTTAGTTTATCCTAACTCGAGTTGGCTACTTAGTGTAGTCATTTATCCCCAGTCGTACCGTACCAGGTTTATATCGTACCCTAATTACTTTAATGATTGTATTGTTAAGGTTATAGGGCTCACTCAGACTTATGTCTGACCCCGTTGTTTTTATCATTTTCCCCAACCCTTAGGTTCTCAGAGTGGGCCTAGCACTAGTGGGCTTTGATCAGACTTCTTTATCAATCTTCTGGAGCTTGGACCATGATGTAAAACCCAGCTTATCTTTTCTTTTATGGCTATTGTTTATGTAGTGGGATTATGTACTTATGTTTTTATCAGGATGGATATTTAGTACTTGACTCTTTATGGTGTTGTAACTAAACATGTTTATCTTCTGCTGCTATGAAATGATGTTTTAGATTTTTCAAGTATTTATATTTGTCTTGTGTGATTTTTCTGTTCTATATTCACTTAAAATGCTCCACCGAAGTTAAGGCATTCCCTTAATGAGTGACCTTAGTGGGTGTGGGGTGTTACACACATATACTGTGTAGATATTGAATCACACTCCAGTCGCCCGGGGATGATTCTGATGATAACAGCTGTGATGGTTTTTCTATGTGAAATTAAAACATATAGGACAGTAACCAATAAATTATGGACTACACCGCACAACATACATCATGAAAGACAGCATAGCATATCATATTCCATAAAAGCAATTGGTGGTTATATGACGAGGATTGGATTACTGTATGAGCAAAGGATTGAATTACAGGTTGAACTGAGGACTGATTATGGACTTAGTAACCTATAACGGAAAATTGTATGATTTAGAACAAACCTTACACAGGTCTGGAGATGGCAAAAATATACACGTCTCTCTTGTTATAGATACGACACATGAATTATGATTAATTCCCATCACTGGGTCAAGGGGAGATTTTTTACACATCTCCCTTGAGCATAGATAATTCACATTTGATTTATATGCGATTTATTGATTTATTGGATGCCCAATACGACCCAATAAATTTTTCAGACCCTCCCGGTACAAAGGTGGTTATGGCGAAATTTTTCAGAAATTTAGAGTGTAATCTAAATTTCAGAGAAATTTGAAAGGTTTTAGAAACTGAAAAGTGAAGAACTAAAGCCAGAATGAAAGTTGAGTTGGTTAGTTAAAATGACTATTCAGCTCCGAATCTTTTTGGAGGATGAAAAGATTTAAGTAGGGGAGATTGTAACAACCCGGGATTTCAGAACCAATTTTAAATTTTAATTTAATCTATTTTAATGAATAAGGAAATATAAGTTGGTTATTTTTGCTAAATAAAATTTGAGAAAAAATTTCAAAGTAGTTTTTATATTTTATTTGCCTTCAATCAAATCTAGTAAAATTATCCAAACAATTTATAAGTTTTTTTTTTGAAAAATATGAATATTCGATTTTCAAAATCATCACCTCTCCTCTAAAAAGTGAAATTTTGGAAGCTCATAATTCAACGAAACCAATTTTGTTTGATTCATAGTAATAAATAATTGTTGAATTTCAAAATTCGTGCCAAACAAACATAGTATGTGGTCGTGCGCGATAAAACTGTTCGATGTAATAATATGAGCAGTTTTACAAAGGAACATTATTGATATGACCTCAGAATTCGATTCCACTTTTTTCCAATTTGTACTGTCGAATAATGGTAAGATTTCAGGTTTCATGATTTTTAGAATCAGTATGTGACCGTGCATGATTTTACAATGGAAAAATAGTCACTTTTTTTACTTTAAAAATTCGCAGTTTGTGCATACGAACTTGGAACTCAACGAAACAAGTTTCGATGGGTTTGTAATGTCAGCGAGTAGCTGCTTCTCAATTTTCACTGAAAATAGAATTCGTAAGTAATCACACGAATTTTTAAATGACGAAAATAAGCGATATTCGAGTATAATTAAATTCAAATTCATTAAAAATAATAATTTGTCTATACTATATAATATCCCTAAACATTTTAACCCTAACCTAATATCACTCCTCATGGAAAATGCAGCCGCTACCTCCTTTCTTCCTCTAACGTGAGAAACAACGACTTTTGAAAAATCAAAACAAAATCAAATCTCTTCTAAAAAAATCAAAAGATTATATATTTGCGATCCTTATGTCAAGAGCTTCGATTTGGTATAAATATTTTAGGGTGCGCATGTAATTTGGAGATGCTGGAAATTATACAGTGGGTTCTTTGAAGATAGGGTTAATTGTTTTGGTGAATTAGAGCAACGTTTTACATTTTCGATGTTGTAATTGGATTAAGGAGGTGAAATAGAGGGTGAGTGCATTTTTTTGTGGATTTCTAGGAAAAACGATGTCGATCATCCACCGTATTGTGTGCTTGAACCCCAGTGAATGGAAATGCAATAAGGATGTTGAGCTCAACATTTATGGTGCGGGAAGAAGGAGCTCCGGAAGAGATGTTCAACGGTGGTGACGGTGAGTGTTCGTTGAGTGTGGAGTGAGAGAGGATTGGTTGTATTTTGGTAGTGGCATGCATGTTACAGCAAAGAGGAAGACGTGAGGAAGATCATTAGAGGAGGAGGTTTAGAGTATAATTATGTAATTAAGGGAATTAATTAATTATTATGTTAATCGTTAATGACAGTTGTATGTATACAATCCTGCAAAATGCATAACTTCTTCATACGAACTCGGAATTCGGCGAAACAAGATGTGTTGGAACCGTATCGACGAGAGCTTCACATTGAAATAGATTTGATGTGATATCGATGTCGTATGTAGATTGTCGAGCCGAATAGGTCGCATTCTTCCGCATAAAGATTTTGCGGAGTGGAAATCGAAGTGAGAACTCTCTCACTCGGATTATTTGTACATTTATTTATTTTTATAATTGAATATATATTGATTGCCTGTGACTTCAATAATTGTTTGGTGATTGATGGATGTTTATAGTTTTAATGTTATTATTATTGAACTATGAAAATATGTAGATATGTTCATATGTACTATGATGTAAATCCCACTCGGTTATTGAGACAACAATTTTACACATCGCCCGAGCATACAAATGATAATATTTGTTTGATGTTTGACAATCCCACATGGGTCTGGGGATGATAACTAATCCACATCTCTCTTGGATTTGATTGTATGCCAACTGATTGATTGACAGACTGTTATAAGTGTTATATAATTATTTAATGCTTACACAGTTGTAAATTGCACTCTGGATGTGAATTGAATGTATAGTGGTTGTTTATCACCATTTATGAACACATTCGATGTATGGAATCCATATAAATAAAATTATATGGTAATTGATTGAGTCTGATTCCAATTCAGAAAATAACGAATACTTTAAAATAATATTCAGTGAAAAATTAAAACATGATTTTGTATGGACACGAAAATATTGAAATATGTGAAACCAAGTTAAGTAGATATACGTCATTTTAACTCAAATGGAATTTTATATCGATTTTATTCATTTTATAATGAATATCGAAAAGGTTTGATTTTAAAATATGATATTTTGAAAATATTATCATTTTAATATTATAATGATATGGAATATTCAATTTTGATTTAAAATTGAAATGGAAGTTGGAATCATTTTGAAAAATAATTTATGAACGTTTTATAAAATAAGTTTTGAATGGAAATCAACGAAATATATTATATATATTTACATGGTTTGAATAGAATGTATCGCGTAGCGAACGTTCGTGAATTTCGACCATTGACTTCGAATGGACGCAGTGGAAGATCCGAAGTCAGATTCTCCTAAAACTGGAAACGTTGTGTTCATATTGAAAATAACTTTCGAATGATAATGTGACGATCCCAAAACCCCGTGACACGGTGTTAAGGATAATCATTGGAATATAACACATTAATCATCATTAGCAGATCACAGATAATAGCATAAACAGAATATAGAATAATTTACACACATATGACAGCGGAATCATATAGATATCATCACATCAGAGAAGCACAGTACAGGATACACCTTAGTGCATAATGATACATAGTCAGTCACCATCGCCTGAGGCGGAATCATACATAAAGAGTACACAAAATAAATATCAGTTTACATCGCCAATGGCGGAATAATAATATAGATACAATAATGGCGGAGAAAATCCAAGTCAGCACGGTGTAGTCAAGCCTCGCCATGAGCCAAAAGTGCGTCAGAAACCTGTAACTAGGCTGCCCGTGTGAAAATGAGGGCACCCGAGTTTGCAAGGTGAAATAAACTACGAGTCAGTCATGGGACTGGTATGAGAAATCTACTTAACTTATAAACAACAATAATAAGGCAAATCAAAGGACCACGCCACTTTTGCGGAACGGGTTTACTCCAATGAGTGCTAGTGCATGAAATAAAGTAAATGATTAAATCTTCGCAATGCTTTTTATAAAATGAAGCCATTATAAGACTCAGGTCCCATCACACAATGCAACGCAAGCCGGAGGATAGAGTTTTACCTTATAATGGCCAAAAATGCTTCATACGAGTAAAACAAAAGTGTTTGATATTATCACTAGTGCATATATGTTTGAAAAGCAAATTCAATCATAACTATCAATCCTAGGCGGCATAGCTACCATCTACTATGTCGTCATACTAGTAATACAATCACGTCCGCATATTTCGTATTGGAAATTGGATTCCTTCATGAGTCGAGGCAAGGGGCAAGCTCCTCTCCGATTCGAGACACTCTAGCAAATGTCCCAGGACCCCACTATGATCCTTGGATCTTCAGGGTCGGTCCTCTCTTACTTTTGAGGATTAATTATTCCTGAACACACATTTCCCGGTCCTTACAGACCTATATCGAGGCACCTCGCATTCCAACAACCACACAGGTGAAAAGTATATATAATGTCAGGGTTGGTAGGTCACTGACACCACCTTAGCTAGAAAGAAACGTCGTGCTCTCCCTGCAGTCACTCTCCCGTTTTAGACTCATATCGAGGTGTGAGGCTCGCGAATTCACGTTATACACAAAGCTACATCACACAGCCCATGCTTTGATCATCAACCACAAGACTTTGCTTTGCAACAGAAGCCTTGATCATATGCCACTCAGGCGTGCCACACAGGCAATCCACTCCATGCGACTGATTTCTATCAATATATAACCTCTGAGCTTGTACGTCTCAGAGAAGGGCGTTAAGCAAGAGAATAAATTCTCCACCGCCAAACAGATATATATTTAACAGAGATCAATCAACACAGAACAAAATCCAATGTCAGACACACAGTCCATTTACAAGTCCGTTTTGGGTCTGAACGAAACCGGAGGCACCAATTCCTCGCATATCCGTACAATCAACAGTATGTTTGGACGGCTACTACTTCAGCTCCTTCACGGTAGCTACTCCAATCACGAGCATCAGTAGCGCCCATCCATCCATTGTGAAGATCGCCGGTCTTCAACCGTCTTCGACTCTTCGACTTCTCAACGTCGATCGATTATTTGAAATGAGATGAACTCGGCCTTTTCAAATAATCCACGTATATTTAGATTTTCAAATCAATTTATCACATGGTTGGACTATTCAACATTCACATTTCAGTTCTTTGGTTATAATTCTCCTGTTAAATACATTCAACCATCACATATCAAGCAAACACAACGAAATTTGTTTATTTTCACTCTATATCGTCTATAGTATTTTATAACGATATATCGCCATTTTTATTTAATTTCAAACGGCCTAATTTAATTAAACGACGATTCAGGCCATGTCGATGCACTGGCGCTGTTTTTCACTAATTTTGTTTTACACCTATGTAAAAAACTAACCGTTGGATCTTCACAAATTTTATATCATTAGAAAGATCATTTCAAAACGAATCCAACGGTTTCAGTTTTGGGAAAATCCGACGGTCGGATCTTCCACATTAGTCATTTGAAGTTACGATTTCAATTTACGAACTGCAGCGTCGTTATTCGATTTAATTATATTTATATATATATAATTATAATCGTTTCTGGCGCTGTTTTCCTTCAGATTTGAATTAAATATACCAGACAATCCAACCGTCGGATCTTCACAAAGTTGGTGCCGTTGGAAAGATATTTCCAAGGCGAACCCAACGTTTGCGGTTTTGGGAAAATCCAATGGTCGGATTTCCCGCACTAGTCGTTTGAAATCACGGTTTCAAAACACGAACTGCACAGCCATGTTTCAGTTTAATTTTATTTATATTTATATTTTTATATAAATATAGTTCATTCAAAAATTCCTATATCGTTTTCACTTCAATTATTTCACTAACGCCTTTAAATTTTGGAAAATTTCGCCATAACCTCCTTTGTACGGGAGGGGCTGGAAAAATTCCCAAATAGCCACACGGGCGTCTCATGTCAAAAAGAAAAAGAAAAAGCCAAGCGGCTATCAAACAGGCTCATAAAATCATCATCCAAACAAAACAGTAAATATGTACCTATTTGTCGGGTACAAAATTTTATTCCTCTTCTCTAGCCCCTTTGCTATAACCTGTTCAATAAATATGCATGTACATATATACAATTTTTATCACTTATCATTTTCCATTCAACTTCATATTTGATTTACTTTGGTTTAAAAACACCATTCATTCTAATGTTGCATGCATAGGCTAAAATCAAATCGTTAGCTAATTAATGTATATTTCAACTCATGCACATTTATTTGAACAAGTGGCTACTTTTAACACTTCACATTTCAAAGAAGATAATTTTGGCGAACTAAAACAGATTCCAACACATGACTATTTTATTTAGTTCCTATGCATGTTAAAAATAATATTTCTTTCACAAATATTTATTTCAACGTCTGCATATCTCTAGCATATCACATATATGATAAAAATGATATTTTTATCATTTAAAGTATTTATTCGACAAATGGATGTTTTCAACACTTCATAGTTTCAATAAAAATATAATTTTTATTGTTCGATCTTTTTATTCAACACATGAACTTTTCTACTACACACACTTCTCAACACATGAGCATTTCCACACATGGATATTTTATTTATGTTGTTCATATAAGAAAGATAGAATTTTTATTTTTGAAACTATTTATATATAAGGCGAATATTTTTCATACTTCATATATATTTTAAAAATGTGATTTTTATTGTTTAAACACTTCATTCATTCACAAATGAATTTAATTTTCACACAACACTTTTCAACACATGAACATTTCCACACATGGATATAGTTTCAACATATGACTTTAATTTCAACGCATGAAAATAACTTCAACATATGAAAATAATTCTAACACACAAAGATTATTCAAAATTTCGGCAGCATAACGGTAGGGTAGTTAAAACCGGCACCGTCCCTAGTACGGCTCCTCGCTCTACCTTAAAACCTCGCGGTTTTTGACAATGGGGATTCATGCATCTAATTCGCACGCAGGCGGCATGTTTTATTTTTATTTCCACAAATATTTCCAATTCATTTCAATCACCAATGGGTATTTTTCAACCACAACCAAACAATATCAACCACAAACAATTATTCAACCATTCGTACTTTTCATCCAATATTTCACACCAATTCACAACAATAAATATCGTCCATGGTTTGTGGACGAGGGGAGTTTATATATATATATATATATATATATATATATATTAATATAATTGCTATATTTCACTTGCATTTCAACACATATATCAATTATTTTATGCATGTAAAATTCATACTTCGCTTATATAGCTTACACTACGCATGTACATGAGGTATACAACATGTATGTAATATATATTTCGCTAATATAATTTATACACGACATTTTCCATTCAAATTCTATTAATTTAGATTTCTCACCTTGGTTTTCAGAGTGCTAAAAATCGTAGATGACTCAGAAAAATCCGTGGCTTCTTCTATGTGGTAGAGAGCTTCCTTGCGGTCCCGATGTTTCCTGTTTCATCGAATTTCGTTAACACACCAAAAAGATATGATTTTTCAAAGTGCAAACATCAAAAAGAACTCACCTTTCACGATGGTTCAAAACTAGGTTTGCGGTTTTCGCGAGAATCGAGGCACGAGGGGATGATCGGCGGGTTGGACGTGGAAGAGGGAGGAGAGGGCTATCTGTCGGTGGTGGTTTGGTGGCGCTCGGTGGTCGGGATCGTCAGCGGCGGCGATGGGAAGGTCGGGACTTTCTGGGCTCGATTCAGGCAGAGGAGGGGTCGGTCGGGGTCGTGGTGGGGTCGGATTTGAAGAGGAGGCGGAGGCGCGTCGAGGGGTGGTGGCGGCGTTGGCTGGAAGTGGCCGTAGCGGCGGCGGCGGAGGAGAGAAGGGGGAACGGGTTTCACCGTTGGTCTTGGGGTTTGGGTTTTTTTTTTATTTTTTTAATTAGGAAAGAAAAAATCCTATTGGCCGATGATTTATATTATATTTTTAAATAGTGTTTTCTCCAACGAACTCCTTTTTAAACCCAACGACTGTCGTCCCTAGCTAAATACCCCCATCCCGGACACAATGGGATATGTTTCGTTGGCCAATTCGACTGTTACAATCAGTTATTTTACAAATTAAAGTATAAAACATTTAATTTTTAACTTTGAACGTACATTTCAATTTGCCAGGGCCACAAACTGATTCGAAAAATTCCAGAAAAATAAATCTAGCAATGTTTTGACGCTATGGTCCCAACAAAACTAGTTTCATCGAATTCTGAGATCGTTTGAAAAATGACCATTTTCTGGTTGATCCAATTTAACAAAAATTGACCAAACACTTTTTCTTTTGCCCCGCTCACATACTAGCTTCAAAAATTATGAAATTTGAAACCTAGCAATAGTTTGACATCCCGGAGCTAACAAAAGTGGTTTCGTCGAATTCCGAGGTCGTATGCAAAATATCAATTTTCCAGGGCTATATATTCTATATAGCAACCATTCTGAAAATTCATTCGGCCATAACTTTTGATTCCCGTTATGAAACTTCGATTTTTCAGATTCGTTAGAAAAGTATCGACAAACAGATTTAGATATTTTTGGTTTCGCTAAAATCCATTATATTTTCCACCCTGCACAGTCAGTCAAAGTTTGAATTCAAATTTTCAAACTGACTCACTATTTCTAATTCACTATTTTATTGAATTATTCTATTTCAATTGTTTAAATTCCTTTGAAATCACCAATTTAAAATTTTTTAATTGGCTTGTATTTTCCGGGTTATTACAATCTCCCCCACTTAAAACTTTTCGTCCTCGAAAAGGAAACAACAGTAAAGTAGGAAACAAAATGTAAATGCAAAGTATTGTAAAGGTACCTTGCACTGGAGTTAGTCAGAGATATCCACTCTGCCTTTGGGGTAAGCTTGCTTAATGCTTTCCTCAGTCTCCCAAGTACAGTCTCTAGGATCACTACTCCACTGCACTTTAACTAAATGAACCTTTTTACTTCTTAGTTCTCTAGTTTCTTTGCCGACAATCTTTAATGGCTCTCTTCTGAGTGCTAATTCTGGAGTTATATCTATATCCTGTTGCGCTGCTTCTTCTACAACAAGATCTGGATCATGCACATGTCTTCTAAGTTGAGATATGTGAAATACATCATGCACTCCAGGCAACCAATCTGGTAATTGAACCCTATAAGCAAGAGTTCCAATTCGTTCGAGTATAGGAAAGGGACCAATAAATCTCGGTGCCAACTTCCCAGTTTTGCCAAATCTGATTACCACTCTCATCGGAGAAACTTTCAAATAAACATGATCACCTATAGCAAATGTAAAATCTCTCCTTCTAGAATCTGCATAACTTTTCTGTCGGCTTTGGGCGGTTCTCAATCGCTTTTTGATGAAGTCGACTTTATCCGATGCTTCTCTAATCATATCGGGCCCTAACACAAGTCTGTTGCCAAGTTCTACCCAACATGCTGGAGATCTGCAGGGTCTGCCATATAATGCTTCAAATGGCGACATTCCCAAACTTGCTTGATAGTTATTGTTATATGAGAATTCTGCCAAATGCAAATGATCTTCCCATGACCCACCAAAATCAGTTATACAAGCCCGCAATAAATCTTCTAGAATTCTATTCACCCGCTCAGTTTGGCCATCTGTTTGAGGGTGATAAGCGGTGCTCATATTCAATTTCGTTCCCAATTCTGTCTAGAAAGCTTCCCAGAATTTGCTAGCAAATATCGGGTCTCTATCACTGACTATGCTGATGGGAATTCCATGCAGCTTAACAACTTCTTTGAAATATATCTGTGCTAGACTTTGAGCGGTTCTATTGGATCTGACAGGTATAAAATGGGCAGTCTTCGTGAAGCGATCTACGATTACCCAAACGCTGTCATTACCTTTTCTGGTTCGCGGCAAACCATCTATGAAATCCATGTAAATCTGTTCCCATTTCCAACCTGGGACTTCCAACGGTTGCAACAATCCAGCTAGCTTCTGTTGGTCGCTCTTGACCAATTGACAAGTGGGGCATCTGCTAACATACAAAGAAATATCCCTTTTCATTGCCTTCCACCAGAAAGTGCGTTTGATATCGTTGTACATTTTACTCACACTAGGATGGATGCAAAATTTGGATTTATGGCATTCGTCTAACACTTCTCTTCGAAGGCCTGGAATATTTGGAATGCAAATCCTTTTATTTAACCTGAGAACCCCCTTATTGTCAATTCGGAAACTTGTGGTTTCACCTTCCTTGACCCTCTGACTGATTCTCTGAATGAATTCATCGTCTTTTTGAAGGGCTGAAATCTTATCAATCAACCCAGGCGTAATTATAAGATTGGCAATGATTGTGGTTTTCCTACTAAGTGCATCCGCTACAACGTTAGCCTTCCCCGGCGTATACAAGATATCAAGATCATACGCTGCAAGAAATTCTAGCCAACACTGCTGTCTCAGATTCAGATCCTTCTGGGTGTATAAATACTTCAATGATTGATGATCTGTGTACAGTATAAACTTCTCGCCCAATAAATAATGCCTCCATATTTTCAATGCAAAAACGATAGCTAGCAACTCAAGATCATGAGTCACATAATTCTTCTCATGTGGTTTCAGTTGGCGGCTTGCATAAGCGACTACTTGGTCACTTTGCATTAACACTGCACCAAGACCTCTAATAGAAGCATCTGTCCAAACCGTTAAATCCTGATTGCCATCAAGTATGGTTAACACTGGAGCAGTTGTCAGTTTCGATTTCAATTCCTGGAAAGCTTCTTCACAATCGGAAGTCCACTTAAACTTCTCATGCTTCTTCGTGAGCTTCGTTGGCGGACCGGATATCTTCGAAAAATCCTTAACGAACTTTCGATAATAACGAGCCAACCCCATAAAACTTCTAACTTATGTGGGAGTAGTGGGTTGTTTCCAGTCTTGAATCGCTGTTATTATGCTTGGGTCAACAGAAATCCCTTTCTCTGACACGACATGGCCAAGAAATTTGACTTCTTCTTGCCAGAAAACACATTTAGAGAATTTAGCTTTGAAAACGTTCTTCCTTAGAATCTCCAATACTTGTTCTAAGTGCTTTTCATGCTCGGGTTTTGATTTGGAGTAGATTAAAATATCATCAATGAATACGAGGACAAATTTATTCAGAACTCCCCTGAACACTCTATTCATTAGATCGACAAAGTATGCTGGAGCGTTGCATAGGCCAAACGACATTACTAACCATTCATAAAATATGTCTGGACCTCTGAAAGCTGTCAAAGGAACACAGTCTTCTACTATTCTCAATTGATGAAAACCTGTAGCTAGGTCCATTCGGGAAAATACTTTCGCCCCATTCAATTGGTCTAGCAAATCATCGATGCGGGGTAATGGATATTTATTTTTGAGTGTCTGTTTGTTGAGGTCTCGGTAATCAACGCATAATCGAAGAGTACCTTCTGACTTTGGGACAAATACAACAGCTGCACCCCAATTAGAAAAACTATGATTGATTAGACCCTTCCACAACAGTTGACGAGTTTGATCGCCTAATTCTTCTTTTTCCTTCGGAGTCATTCTGCGTATTGGATGTACCACTGGTCTGGCAATGGGAATTAGATCGATTCGGAATTCTATTTCTCTTTGCGGAGGTAAGTTTTCAACTTCTTCAAACACACCCGCATAGTTTCTAACAATCATAATCTTTTCTATGGAAGTGGGGATAAGTTCTAATGCCGACCAAAATTCTTCTCTATTCGGATTCGAACCATGACAGGGTATAAATATATGTCTAAGCTTCGTTCGAATTCTAACGATTCTTTCTGCACAATTTACCTCCGCTTCGTATTTCGTTAACCATTCTAAGACAAGGATAACGTCGAATTCGGGAAAATCCATAACGATTAAATTAATGGGAAATTTGTAGGAAGAATAAGAGATTGGCACTCTACAACATGAACTGAGAATTAGAGATCCTCCTATCGGGTTATGTACTTCAACCGATTCTTTGAGCTTCCTTGGTTTTAACTTTAATTTGTGCACTATGTTACTAGCAATAAAACTACGTGATGCACCTGTGTCAAACAATACAGAAACAGGAATATTTTTAATTGTAAGGGTACCTCCCAAAACATCGGGTTTACCGGCTCCATCGGAAGCAGCTGGCGGGCTGACCCGTCATAGACGTGAGCTACTGTGGCCTTCCTCAGCAAAGGACAGTCTTTGACTAGATGATCGGTCTTGCGGAAATTAAAGCAGGAGCGAGGGTTTTGAGAACCCTGGCTTGAACCTTGTGAATTTGTCTTCTGCCTCTTCGGGGCTGTGCACACATTAGAGTAGTGCCCCGCTTTGCCACAGTTAAAGCAATTTCCTCTCGGCGGTTTTCCAGTCTGAGGATTTGAAGGTGCTTCTTGGCTTGACTCAGCTTAACTCGCAGCAGGCTTGCATTTGTTCCCGGCTTGGCTTCTAGCGCGATCCTGCTCCAGATGCCTATGGTCAAGGTCTTCGTAGTTGCTTGTCAGTTCCACCAGTTCGTTGAATTCCAGCTTGACATGGGCCATGGCTCTATCATGATATTGTCGCCTTAGCCCAAGGATAAACCTCTTGTTTTTGGACTTTGCAATGGCGGCGAGCTCCGGAGCATAGGGCGACAACAGTGTAAATTTATTCAGATGATCCTGCACGGAAAGATCCCCCTGCTGGAGGTTGGCGAAGTCATCGTGCATTCGTTCTAGTGCTTGTTCTGGGACATATTTCTCCTTGAAGAGTTCTTTAAATCCATCCCATGTTCTTCCAGCTTCTCTATTCCCGACGGTGAGAGATTCCCACCAAAGTTCGGCTTGTTCCTGCATGAGCCAGGCGCCCATAATAGCTTTGTCTTCGTCTCCAAGCCTTAGGCCTTCAAGAATTTTCTCGCATGTTTTGAGCCATGCAAGGGCCTCTATTACTGTGCCAGTTCCCGAGAAGGTCTTGCCTCCTAAGTTTTTGTATCTCTTAGCTACACGGTCTAGCTCGAAGTATTGAGCGGCCGGAGGTTGTATCAAAGGTCCTTCTTGAACTGGGGCTTCTCCCCTTCCTCGGCCTCGGCCGGCACAGCCTCCTCTAGCGGCAGCTGCTCTGGTAGCCATTTGCCAAATTCTGTATAAGCAAGGAAAGAGTCAGCTAACAGAAATGATAGTCTATTGCATAGTTAAGCAGAAAATTTACGGAAAGATAACAATGGACTGATCAAATTGTTTTTGCTATTCTGCTCGGCTCATTCTAGGACTTTACTAGTCCCATCTCTATTGAGCGACTCGCCTTAGAATACTACTGATTCTATTTTGACGAAGTGTTTAATGTGTTAGACTCCAGAACTAAGGTTAACCAAAGCTCTGATACCAGTTGTGACGATCCCAAAACCCCGTGACATGGTGTTAAGGATAATCATTGGAATATAACGCATTAATCATCATTAGCAGATCACAGATAATAGCATAAACAGAATATAGAATAATTTACACACATATGACAGCGGAATCATATAGATATCATCACATCAGAGAAGCACAGTACAGGATACAACTTAGTGCATAATGATACATAGTCAATCACCATCGCCTGAGGCGGAATCATACATAAAGAGTACACAAAATAAATATCAGTCTACATCGCCAATGCCGGAATCATAATATAGATACAATAATGGCGGAGAAAATCCAAGTCAGCACGGTGTAGTCAAGCCTCGCCATGAGCCAAAAGTGCGCCAGAAACCTGTAACTAGGCTGCCCGTGTGAAAATGAGGGCACCCGAGTTTGCAAGGTGAAACAAACTACGAGTCAGTCATGGGACTGGTATGAGAAATCTACTTAACTTATTAACAACAATAATAAGGCAAATCAAAGGACCACGCCACTTTCGCGAAACGGGTTTACTCCAATGAGTGCTAGTGCATGAAATAAAGTAAATGATTAAATCATCGCAATGCTTTTTATAAAATGAAGCCATTATAAGACTCAGGTCCCATCACACAATGCAACGCAAGCCGGAGGATAGAGTTTTACCTTATAATGGCCAAAAATGCTTCATACGAGTAAAACAAAAGTGTTTGATATTATTACTAGTGCATATATGTTTGAAAAGCAAATTCAATCATAATTATCAATCCTAGGCGGCATAGCTACCATCTACTATGTTGCCATGCTAGTAATACAATCACGTCCGCATATTTCGTATTGGAAATTGGATTCCTTCATGAGTCGAGGCAAGGGGCAAGCTCCTCTCCGATTCGAGACACTCTAGCAAATGTCCCAGGACCCCACTATGATCCTTGGATCTTCAGGGCCGGTTCTCTCTTACTTTTGAGGATTAATTATTCCTGAGCACACGTTTCCCGGTCCTTACAGACCAATATCGAGGCGCCTCGCATTCCAACAACCACACAGGTGAAAAGTATATATAATGTCAGGGCTGGTAGGTCACTGACACCACCTTAGCTAGAAAGAAACGTCATGCTCTCCCTGCAGTCACTCCCCCGTTTTTGACTCATACCGAGGTGTGAGGCTCGCGAATTCACGTTATACACAAACCTACGTCACACAGACCATGCTTTGATCATCAACTACAAGACTTTGCTTTGCAACAGAAGCCTTGATCATATGCCACTCAGGCGTGCCACACAGGCAATCCACTCCATGCGACTGATTTCTATCAATATATAACCTCTGAGCTCGTACGTCTCAGAGAAGGGCATTAAGCAAGAGAATAAATTCTCCACCGCCAAACAGATATATATTTAACAGAGATCAATCAACACAGAACAAAATCCAATGTCAGACACACAGTCCATTTACAAGTCCGTTTTGGGTCTGAACGAAACCGGAGGCACCAATTCCTCGCATATCCGTACAATCAACAGTATGTTTGGACGGCTACTACTTCAGCTCCTTCACGGTAGCTACTCCAATCACGAGCATCAGTAGTGCCCATCCATCCATTGTGAAGATCGCCGGACTTCAACCGTCTTCGACTCTTCGACTTCTCAACGTCGATCGATTATTTGAAATGAGATGAACTCGGCCTTTTCAAATAATCCACGTATATTTAGATTTTCAAATCAATTTATCACATAGTTGGACTATTCAACATTCACATTTCAGTTCTTTGGTTATAATTCTCTTGTTAAATACATTCAACCATCACATATCAAGCAAACACAACGAAATTGGTTTATTTCCACTCTATATCGTCTATAGTATTTTATAACGATATATCGCCATTTTTATTTAATTTAAAATGGCCTAATTTAATTAAACGACGATTCAGGCCATGTCGATGCACTGGCGCTGTTTTTCACTAATTTTGTTTTACACCTATCTGAAAATCTAACCGTTGGATCTTCACAAATTTTATATCATTAGAAAGATCATTTCAAAACGAATCCAATGGTTTCAGTTTTGGGAAAATTCGACGGTTGGATCTTCCACATTAGTCATTTGAAGTTACGATTTCAATTTACGAACTGCAGCGTCGTTATTCGATTTAATTTAATTATATTTATATATATAAAAATATAATCGTTTCTGGCGCTGTTTTCCTTCAGATTTGAATTAAACATTCCAGACAATCCAACAGTCGGATCTTCACAAAGTTGGTGCCATTGGAAAGATATTTCCAAGGCGAACCCAACGGTTGCGGTTTCGGGAAACTCCAATGGTCGGATTTCCCGCACTAGTCGTTTGAAATCACGGTTTCAAAACACGAACTGCACGGCCATGTTTCGTTTTAATTTTATTTATATTTATATTTTTATATAAATATAGTTCATTCAAAAATTCCTATATCGTTTTCACTTCAATTATTTCACTAACGCCTTTAAATTTTGGAAAATTTTGCCATAACCTCCTTTGTACGGGAGGGGCTAGGAAAATTCCCAAATAGCCACACGGGCGTCTCATGTCAAAAAGGAAAAGAAAAAGCCAAGCGGCTAGCCAACAGGCTCATAAAATCATCACCCAAACAAAACCGTAAATATGTACCTATTTGTCGGGCACAAAATTTTATTCCTCTTCTCTAGCCCCTTTGCTATAACCTGTTCAATAAATATGGATGTACATATATACAATTTTTATCACTTATCATTTTCCATTCAACTTCGTATTTGATTTACTTTGGTTTAAGAACACCATTCATTCTAATGTTGCATGCATAGGCTAAAATCATACCATTAGCTAATTAATGTATATTTCAACTCATGCACATTTATTTGAACAAGTGGCTATTTTTAACACTTCACATTTCAAAGAAGATAATTTTGGCGAACTAAAATAGATTCCAACACATGACTATTTTATTTAGTTCCTATGCATGTTAAAAATAATATTTCTTTCACAGATATTTATTTCAACGTCCGCATATCTCTAGCATATCACATATATGATAAAAATGATATTTTTATCATTTAAAGTATTTATTCGACAAATGGATGTTTTCAACACTTCATAGTTTCAATAAAAATGTAATTTTTATTGTTCGATATTTTTATTCAACACGTGAACTTTTCTACTACACACACTTCTCAACACATGAGCATTTCCACACATGGATATTTTATTTATGTTGTTCATATAAGAAAGATAGAATTTTTATTTTTGAAACTATTTATATATAAGGCGAATATTTTTCATACTTCATATATATTTTAAAAATGTGATTTTTATTGTTTAAACACTTCATTCATTCACAAATGAATTTAATTTTCACACAATACTTTTCAACACATGAACATTTCCACACATGGATATAGTTTCAACATATGACTTTAATTTCAACGCATGAAAATAACTTCAACATATGAAAATAATTCTAACACACAAAGATTATTCAAAATTTCGGCAGCATAATGGCAGGGTAGTTAAAACCGGCACCGTCCCTAGTACGGCTCCTTGCTCAACCTTAAAACCTCGCGGTTTTTGACAATGGGGATTCATGCATCTAATTCGCACGCAGGCGGCATGTTTTATTTTTATTTCCACAAATATTTCCAATTCATTTCAATCACCAATGGGTATTTTTCAACCACAACCAAACAATATCAACCACAAACAATTATTCAACCATTCGTACTTTTCATCCAATATTTCACACCAATTCACAACAATAAATATCGTCCATGGTTTGTGGACGAGGGGAGTTTATATATATATATATATATATATATTTAATATAATTGCTATATTTCACTTGCATTTCAACACATATATCAATTATTCTATGCATGTAAAATTCATACTTCGCTTATATAGCTTACACTATGCATGTACATGAGGTATACAATACGTATGTAATTTATATTTCGCTAATATAATTTATACACGACATTTTCCATTCAAATTCTATTAATTTAGATTTCTCACCTTGGTTTTCGGAGTGCTAAAAATCGTAGATGACTCGGAAAAATCTGCGGCTTCTTCTATGTGGTAGAGAGCTTCCTTGCAGTCCCGATGTTTCCTGTTTCATCGAATTTCGTTAACACACCAAAAAGATACGATTTTTCAAAGTGCAAACATAAAAAAGAACTCACCTTTCACGATGGTTCAAAACTAGGTTTGCGGTTTTCGGGAGAATCGAAGCACGAGGGGATGATCGGCGGGTTGGACGTGGAAGAGGGAGGAGAGGGCTATCTGTCGGTGGTGGTTTGGTGGCGCTCGGTGGTCGGGATCGTCGGGGGCGGCGATGGGAAGGTCGGGACTTTCTGGGCTCGATTCAGGCAGAGGAGGGGTCGGTCGGGGTCGTGGTGGGGTCGGATTTGAAGAGGAGGCGGAGGCGCGTCGAGGGGTGGTGGAGGCGTTGGCTGGAAGTGGCCGTAGCGGCGGCGGCGGAGGAGAGAAGGGGGGAACGGGTTTCGCCGTTGGTCTGGGGGTTTGGGTTTTTTTTTAATTATGAAAGAAAAAATCCTATTGGCCGATGATTTATATTATATTTTTAAATAGTGTTTTCTCCAACGAACTCCTTTTTAAACCCAACGACTGTCGTCCCTAGCTGAATACCCCCATCCCGGACACAATGGGATATGTTTCGTTGGCCAATTCGACTGTTACAGTCAGTTATTTTTCAAATTAAAGTATAAAACATTTAATTTTTAACTTTGAACGTACATTTCAATTTGCCAGGGCCACAAACTGATTCGAAAAATTCCATAAAAATAAATCTAGCTATGTTTTGACGCTACGGTCCCAACAAAACTAGTTTCGTCGAATTCTGAGATCGTTTGAAAAATGGCCATTTTCTGGTCGATCCAATTTAACAGAAATTGACCAAACACTTTTTCTTTTGCCCCGCTCACATACTAGCTTCAAAAATTATGAAATTTGAAACCTAGCAATAGTTTGACATCCCGGAGCTAACAAAAGTGGTTTCGTCGAATTCCGAGGTCGTATGCAAAATATCAATTTTCCAGGGCTATATATTCTATATAGCAACCATTCTGAAAATTCATTCGGCCATAACTTTTGATTCCCGTTATGAAACTTCGATTTTTCAGATTCGTTAGAAAAGTATCGACAAACAGATTTAGATATTTTTGGTTTCGCTAAAATCCATTATATTTTCCACCCTGCACAGTCAGTCAAAGTTTGAATTCAAATTTTCAAACTGACTCACTATTTCTAATTCACTATTTTATTGAATTATTCTATTTCAATTGTTCAAATTCCTTTGAAATCCCCAATTTAAAATTTTTAAATTGGCTCGTATTTTCCGGGTTATTACAGATAATAAGAGATTCGAAATCTAACGGCTAGATTTTAAGATATGTTCAAATCAGTTTTGGAAAAGGTCGCCGCAGTTCGGTCGCCGATATTGGAAACCGACTGTAAGGGCCTTATTAAAATTATAAAAAACGTGAATAAATTATGTATAATCATAGTAAATGATTTGAAATGATTTTGGATGAAATATTCCATGTTTGTAAAGATAAAATATATGTTTATCAGAATAAGTTGTTTATCAACATAAGTAAAGAACTGAATTATACTGAAGTGGTTTTAATATAACCAAAATTTTCCAATGTATGAATTGGAAAGGAATTAAATAGAAATAATCTTCAAAATATTTCAATATTGGATTCCGTGATTCTATAGATATCATTGAGGAATTTGGAAGATATAGAAAACGTTATTCCCAATACGATATCTGTTGGTTTCAGAATGTGATACTGAATATGAGCCGATATAATTTCTATTCAGAGCCCTGTATTTAATATCAAATTGGATATTGGGTTTGTCATGAATGGTATATTTAATAATACTGTTCTTTAACCCAGTTGTGAAAAGAATAAATCTTTCAATTAAGATTTAATGAGATTTTCCAATTAATAAATAAAATTGGTGTAAAAAGGGAAGACCAATTTGGGTTTATTGTGAACTGTGTTTTAAATGACATTGGTTCTTTAACCGAATTGAATAGAAGATGAATTTGGGTTTATTGTGAACTGTGTTTTGAAAGACATTGGTTCTTAAACCCGAATTAAATAGAAGGTGATTTTGGGTTTATTGTGAACGATGTTTTATACGACATTCATTCTTTAACCCACTTAAAGACATTATTAATTTCCTAAAAAGATTGAATAATCATTAAGTAATGATTTTTGAGATTAAAATAAATGGAGTTTTAATGAATCTTTATTTAGAATGAAATGTGAATGAGGTAATTAAATTTACCGAATTCAAGAAATGTCTGAGAATGGAGTATTGCCATTTTACTTCATGCGATAGTTAAATCTTTAATTAGATTTGAAATGTGAAATGGTAATTAATTTTACCGATAACACAATAGGTGTTAGATAAGGAGTACTACCAGTTTTTCTCCATGGGATTAATAGGTTGGGATTGGAAAAATAAAATAAATGATTACTTCGGTAAGGCTCGATAATCCCGGCTAGTTTGATAAACCTTAATTTGGGTGAAGACTATTAAAAGATATTACAAAATCGTTTATAATGGATTTTAAAGAAAGATTTAAACAAGAGGTTTAAACGAATTTAATCTTTGGTAAGATTTATGGGAATGATTCCCAATGTAATGAATATTTGGATAAAAGAACATTTTGGATTGGAATGAGGCGTATGATGTGTTTTTATAGCACTTTATTATAAGATATGCGAGTTATTCGGAAAGACCGGGTTCAACCCATTCTGAATAAATGATACGATGAATAAAAGTGGAAGACGACGGTGATTGAAGACCAGAGGTATTCACATCGTTTGGATGATTTCTGGTGTCTTGATTGGGCTGTACACCCAAGACGAAGTAATTAGTGGTGATCGTCCACACGTACTTGGAGATCGACCGGATATGCGAGGGCCTCTCCCCTATAGTAGACATATGGGATCAGGAATAAGGTGCCTCTGGTTTTGTTCAGACCCAGAACGGACTTAAAAATGGATGTATGCCTGACATTGTATTTCGCGCTGTATTCGTTGATCTCTGCTAAATATATATCTGTTTGGTGGTGAAGAATTTATTCTCTTGCTTAACACCCTTCTCCGAGACGTACGAGCTTAGAGGTTATATATTGGTGGAAATTAATGGTATGGTATGGATTGACAATGTGGCATGCTTAGATGCATGGACCAAAGCTTTTAGAAAAGCAGGGCTTTGTGATTAATAATCAAAGCACGGATTTAAGTAACGCAGCTTTGTGTATAGCATTAATTCGCGAGCCTCACACCCCGATGTGAACCAGAAACGGGAGAGGACCGCAGGAAGGACAAGTGTTTCTTTCTAGCTAGGAGTGGTGTCATGGTATGGAGCCCAAACATTTTACTTATGTGGTTAATAATTAGCGAAGTACCTCGAATATGCCAACTAAAAGGCCTTTGATGGTCGACATATTGACTAGATTTTATGCCCCATAGAGCAGGGAAAAGTAACGTTCAGGAATAACTAATCCACAAACGTTAGGTGTGGACCGACCCTACCGCTCCAGCTGCACTTACGGGTGAATTCTGAGACATGGGCTAGATTGTCTAGAATTCAGTCAGGAAGATCCCTCGCCGTGGCTCATAGATGGAATCCAATTTCCAATACACGACTTTCGATTTTAGTTGTAAGCTTATATGATGACATAGTAGGATGGGTTACTATGTCGTTTGTGATTGATACATTTATATTTGAAGTTGATTTCTTCACTATTCACTAGTAATAATAAAAGATAAATTTCGCGTATCAAGCATGTTTGGCAATTATAAGGTAATACTCTATCCTCTGGTTTGTATTTGCATTATGTGATGGGGCCTAAGTCTTATAATGGCCTCTTTTTTCCTTTTAACATTGCGTTGTTTGTTTTATGGTATTCTTGGGAGAAAACTCGTTCCTTGTCATACGGCGTGGTCCCTTGATTTACCCAACTTTAAAATAAAGTTAAATAACTGTTTTATTTCTCACATCAGTCCCATGACTGACTCAGAGTTTATTATTTCCACCTAAACTCTTGGTGCCCATATTTTCCACATAGACAACTTGTAGTATTGGTTTTCGTAGATATTTCTCTTCAAACGATCCTGGATTACGGATGGAACTATATTAAAATGCTTTGTATCTGTATATTTCTTTCAGTTGTGGTAGTTGATGTTTTCCACTGCACGTTATACTTATGTATTGTATTTTCCGCTCTTATGTAATTTAAAAATATGATTTTTTCCGCTGTATATTATTTATTTGAACTCTGAAATCTTGTACTATGATTTAAATTGTTGTAATAGCAAAGAAATGATCTCCGTTTTGTGTTCTAATGCGTCGTGTTCTCAAAGAAACCAGCTTTCTTATTCGGTTCACGCCGGCCGGGAAGTGCGGGTCATCTCATTGCATCTAAGGGGGTCAACCGCCCTGTTTACTGGGCTTATGTGGTGGTATTGACTGTTGGACGTAGTTCTAGTGAGGGGTCAATCCCCTTGTGCTCTTTTCCTATGTCACTTGATCCATGTTTTGCTTCATCATTTGCTCAGTTCTTCAGTCCATTTGCAGCTAATGTTGATGCTAATTTAAGGCTTTTTCAATAGCCAAAAACTGGTCATATCGACATGTCATTTTGATGAATTTTCATGTGTATTTTACACTTGTCATTGCATTTTCATGACAGATTTTAAACATCGTGAACGTTTTATAAAAGATTTTTGTAATGAGTTTTCTCTCCATAAATTTATATAGCTTTAAGACAGATGTTTTTAAGAGCTTGTTTTGCATAAATAAAAATCGCCTCAAGGCAATAATACAAAGAATAATTTTTTATATATATAATTTGTTGAAGAAATGTTCCAAACGTTTTGAAATTTATTTTATAAACTCGTTTTCTCAAGTCAAGTATTTCAATATAAACCACAAACTTTTGCACCTTCGAGAAAGCGAGAATGTGATTCAAATAATATAATAAATCACATGGCATGGGCATGTAGATTAATTATATCTGTTAATTCAAGACTCATTATTGAAGTTATTTATTGTTTTCTAATGTGGATCGATTATTAAAAATGTACTATGAAATATACTATCTTCATTGTTCGTGTAACGCCCCGCATTCTACGCATCAAAGGATCATAAAATATTTATTTCTTTCTCATACGAAGTCGTATAGTCATGTAGCTTTTGGAAACGACTAATGGTGTCATTTCCCATGTTCACAATTTTTGCCGATTTTAAATGACCGTTTTGCCCCTAGCTGATCTTGTTTCGGCCATAACTTTTGATTGGTAAGGAGTTTTGACCTAAAACCACTTCCATTGGATTCAGATGATGGTTTACAATTCCGTAGAGTGGTCACATTAGCCAAACGGACTCACTTTTGATTAGCAAGGACTCGGACCAAGGTTTAGAAGGTGAAAAACAGCTTAACCGAGCCTAATTAGGGTGATCAGCAAGAGGGCCCATAACCCATTTCGGGATTAGGATTATGGGGAGGCTGAGAACAGTTAGGAAATGATTTTTATCTCATTTTTCAGCCGCCTAAAACATTTCCCTAACCCTAACAATGGCGTCCAAACCCAAATCACCTTCTAATCACCATTTAATCAAGTTTTAGCCTAATCTACATCAAATCAAGTCAAGATAGCATCAAATCAAAGCTGGAGCCGCTGTGTTGCGTAGAGATTCAACCCAAATCGGAGATATTTTTAGATCCAAGATTTATTTGTGGCTAAGGTGAGTGATTTTCTTTGTTTCTCACTAATTACGGCTAACTAGGGGTGATTAGTGATAATTAGCGAAATTATAACTCAGAAAAATATGGAAAAATTTGTAAAATTCTAAAATATTATTTTAGTGGTCTGATAGAAATTTGGACTCATTTGGATAAGTTTTGCTAATTATAAGCTTAAACATGATTAAGAGGGATTAAGGGAAAAACATGAGTTTTTGGGTATGTTTGATCTGTATAAATATGTTAAATTGTTGTTTGGTTGTTGGTGGATGATTGTACATGTTGCTATGGATTTATTGTATGATTTATGATTGCTTAGAATAGTTAGAATGGTCTAAAACGCTGTCGTGTGGTGTAAACACTTGCTGGAAAAGTCGTAGGAAACAGTGCAGGAATGTGGACCGGATCGGATCGCCCCTCCCCACTCGTGAAGTATGCGTCACGACTCGAACCAGCATATGTGCCACAAACCGATCCGACCAGGAGCTCACGATCCAGCTATCCCCAATCCGTTCGCCTCTAAAGTCCCCCGATCCGAACCACTCGCACACACGAATCACGAACCAGAGCACACCCAAACATTGAAGCTTGGTCACGACCCAACCCGGAGGATCAACCACAAACTGAAGAGCACGACCCAAACCTGATGTTAACCACAAACCGGAGTGCTCGAACTAGTCCCCTAGAGCCGGACCGGGGCACCACGAGCCACTTCGAAGACCACGAACCAGACCGCTAGAGAGGGGTAATCACGACCGAACCGAATTGAAGAAGTGAAGAAGGACCAAACCGATCCGGAGGAGACCAAAACCCGAGACGCAAAGGTAGTCCAAATAGGAAGTAGAACTAAGGATCCAGTTGGGAACTAACGAGTTAACTTCATGAGTTGAGCTTTGTTGCACGACGTGTTCTAAGGGGTTATCGACGTCCATAACTTTGATTAACCACCAAGACAGATGTTAGGCTACGGATCAGTGCAGTGGGGTAGTTATTACTCCATGGGGCAGAGTGATCGTAGCATGGCTATGAGCCAATGCAGTGGAGTCGTCATGACTTCATGGGGCAGAGTGGACGTAGCATGGACTAATGGCTATGGATCCGTGCAATGGAGTCGCCATGACTCCATGGAGCAGAGTGATTATAGTAAGGATTTGGGTGGTCAAAGTAGTGGATATCGTATGCTTTACGCACTGAGTGAGAGATGTGAGGATGGTTGCTATGCTTGATTGTTTGTCATCATTATGACATGCACACCCCCTCTCTTGTTATTTTCACACCTTGTATTAGTGTTACCTTAGAGTATTGTACATCCTGTTGTGCTAACTCTTTGGTTGCAGGTTCAGGTATAGTTTAGTATACCTGCTATTGTTCTGTTTTGTTGCTTATCGCTCATACCTGACTTTTGTCTGACCCAGAGTTTTATGTCTCTTCTTATTACTTTGGGTGCTCTTAAACGGGAAGATTAGAGACAGGTCAAGTGGTTATGCATGAGTAGCTATACCGGAGACGAGCAGGAGGCTTCCACGTATGATATATATAGATATTCTCCCTATGTTGTTGGTGGTCACTATTTTGGGCATTAGTTGTGAACCTTTATCTTTGCTTTAGAGACAGTATGTTGGAGTTGTAATAAGCTGTATTTTGAATTTCCGTTGCTATGATAATTATGGTTTATTTTTCAGCTTATGTACTGTCTCGCCTATTTTATGTCAAGTATATTATAATTATATTTTATTCCATGCGCTGTGAGATATGCTACAGGTTTCTTGTTAGTTTAAATTCCTTTCTTTTTCTTTCTTCTGACGACCGTCCCATGCTTGTTGGACATCATCACAATGCACTTTCATTAGAAATGTTGGCTGGTGCGGGGCGGACCGTCACATTTGGTATCAGAGCTCTAGGTTGCGTAGTTAACCTAGGGAAAGACACCAGGGAGAGATAGTACCTATATGAGAGCGCATATTTGTGATATTTTGGTTTTCAAAAGCTATATATATATATACTATTAGTATATCTAGGGATGAAGTCACACTGCAATGGCACCACTGAAGGGATGGTTATTCGTTTTCTCCTTATAGATTGAACGATGAGCCAACATATGAGGGGTACTGGTAGAGGAGCTAATAATGGGAATGCTCCTGATATGAGAATGATGTTCGCTGACTTCATGAGAGAGATGCTTAGAGATGTTCAGAGGGCAATTCCTAATGCTGCAAATGGTGGTGGTATAGCGGTGCAAGCGCCTAGGGCCGATCTCGCCAAGCTCTGTAAAGACTACACTAGTCTTGGTGGGAAACTGTTCCATGGAATAGAGTTGACAACGGATGTTCAGGATTGGTTGGATAGTTGTGAGCGTATCTTCGAAGACTTGGGTATCGAGGATGCGATGAAGAGAAGGCTAGCATCCCGTCAGCTGCAAGGACGAGCTATGAATTGGTGGAACGCTATTAAGGCAGCTACTCCAGAGGATCAAGTTGCTTGGGATCAGTTTAAGGCCCGATTCAGTGATAAGTTTATCCAAGCTGCTCAGAAATTAGAATTGTTTAGGAAGTTCTTGGAGCTTAAGCAGAATGGTAAGGCAGTCTCAAAGTATATTGCTGAGTTCGATACTTTATCGAAGTATGGATTATCCCTCATTGACACTCCTGAGAAGAAGAATGGGAAGTTCATAACAGGATTAGATCAGTACTTGGAGGAAAGTCTTATTAACCACATCGATGAGACGTTTGAATCGATTGTGGGGAAAGCTTTGAGATCAGAGAGTCTATACCATAAGTCAAAGACTGAGGTAGCATCTGCAGAAGAGCCAAAGCCGCAAGCAAGCGGTGGAGGTAAGAATGGTTCTCAGAATAAGAGAAAGCAGAATCATACCAAGGATGGCTAGAAGAAGAAGAATAAGAAAGATGTTGAGTGCTTTAGCTGTGGCAATAAGGGTCATTATGCTAAAGAATGTCGAGCAAAGCCAACAGATAGGAAGTGCTTCAACTGCGACCAAGTGGGACAACACAAGGATAAGTGTCTGCAACCCCCTAAAGAAATGAAGATTGTGAAAGCATATGCTATTAATGTTGTTCCTTCTTTGTCGAATGCCCCAACTGCGGCGGAGAAGGGAAAGAATGTCGTCATTCAAAGTATACTTTCTGTTTATGATGTTCCTGTTCGAGTAGTGTTTGATACTGGGGCTTCCCGTTCCTTCATATCTAGTGACCTAGTAGATAGGTTGGGATTGGAACCCGAGATAGTCGATAGACCTTTAGTGGTGACAAACCCGATTAGTGGTTCGACTAGCCTTAGCATGATTTGTCGAAATTTGGTTTTATCGAGTCATGGACGCATGCTTGCTTGTGATTGTTTTGTTTTGGCTTTACTGGGTTTGGCATTAATTTGGGAGTCGATTGGCTCTAAAGGTACGGAGTGGTGGTAGACTGTGAGGGATTTTCGGTGACTATTAAGACAGATGATGGGCGGAGGGTAGTGTTTGGTGGCCTACCTAGTGATAAGGTGATGGCTAGTTTTCTAAATTCCCTCGACATCCCGCAGGACGAGTTAGCAGGAATTTCCATTGTTGGCCAGTATCCAGACGTCTTCGAGGAAGTGACCGGACTTCCACCACAACGAGAGATTGAGTTTCGAATTGATATAGTTAAAGATGCCAGACCTATAGTGATGCCACTTCGTCATATGGCACCAAGAGAGCAGTGAGAGCTCGGGGTGCAAGTGAGAGATCTTTGGAAGATGGGATTCATCAGAAGAAGTGTTTCTGAATGGGGAGCATTAGTTGTGTTTGCTACCAAGTCAGCTGGTTCCCTTCGGTTGTGTGTGGACTATCGCGAGTTGAATAAGGTGACGAGGAAGAATAAGTATCCTCTACCGTGGATAGATGATTTGTTTGATCAGTTGAGTGGCGCGAGAGTGTTCTCCCAGTTGGATCTTGCGACAGGTTTTCATCATCTTAGAGTGGAAGCTGAGAGTATAGCTAAAATGACATTTCGGACGCCGTCTGGGTTCTATGAGTGGTTGGTCATGCCATTCGGGTTGACCAATGCACCTGCATATTTTGTGGATCTTATGAATAGGGTATTCAGAGATCTATTGAATAAGTTTAATCTTATATTCGTGGATAATATCTTGGTTTATTTGAGGACAGAGGAAGAACACAAGGAACATTTGAGGATAGTGATGGAGGTGTTGAGAAAACACCAATTGAAAGCAAAGTTTTCTAAGTGTCACTTCTGTAGGAGGGAAGTGAGATTCTTAGGCCATGTTGTTTTAGAGAATGGTATTGTCGTGGACCCTGCGAAGGTGGCTACGTACAAGATTGGTCTACACCCAAGAATGCAACGGACATAAGAAGCTTCTTGGGATTAGCTGGATATTATCGCAAGTTTATCCAAGATTTCTCCAAGATAGCGGCACTGTTAACTCAGTTGACCAAGGAGAATCAAGCTTTCGTCTGGGACGAGAAGTGCGAGAATGCATTCAAGAGTCTAAAGGAAAAGTTGCTGCACCAATGTTATTCATTCCCAAAGGGAATGAAGAGATGACAATATACACGGATGTATGTGGTACCAGACTAGCTGTTGTATTGATGCAAGGAGGTAGGGTCGTAGCTTATGCAAGTCGGCAACTGAAACCGCATGAGAAAAGATATCCTACCGACGATTTGGAATTGGCCGCGATCGTATTCGCATTGAAAATGTGGAGACATTATTTCTTGGGAGAAAGATTCGAGTTGTTTACCGATCATAAGTCATTAAAGTACCTTTTCTCTTAGAAGGATCTAAATCTCCGACAGCAAAGATGGTTAGAATTCTTGGCTTCCTATGATTTCGATATCGCATATACACTAGGAAAGGGCTATGCGGTAGCCGATGCATTGAGTAGAAGACATGCCAGTTTAGGGGTTATGTTTCTTGAATGGAAGCAACTGGAGTACATCGTTGGGTATGATTTCAGACCAAAGTGTGAATTGGATCCAGAAATGTTAGCAAGTTTGACGATCAGGCCCACTTTGATTGAGCGGATTGGTTCTAGTCAGAGGGACGATCCTAACCTATTGGAAATCATCTCCAAGTTAGAGATGGGTATCGACGAGGATATGAACAAGTATGGGCTTGATCGAGATGGATGGCTTAGAAAGAATGGAAGACTAGTTATGCCCAATGTCAATGGATTGAGAGATGAAGTGCTTAGAGAATGTCATCACTCAAATCTAACCATACATCCCGGTGGTAATAAAATGTATCGAGATATGAAGCAGACCTACTACTGGGAAGGGATGAAAAGAGACATTGGGAAGTTCATATTCAAATGCATGAATTGCCAGCTAGTTAAAGCCGAGCAAAAGAAACCTAGTGGTTTGTTGCAACCATTAGAGATTCTGGAATGGAAATGGGAACAAGTCTCAATGGATTTCATTGATGGTTTACCAAGGACTAGATCGGGCCATGATAGCATTTGGGTGATTGTGGACCGATTGACCAAGAGTGCAAGGTTTATATCCGTCAAGTCGAATAGAACAGTAGCTAAGTTAGCAGAACTGTACATGAAGTGGGTAGTGAGATTTCATGGAGTACCCAAAGGCATTGTAAGTGACCGAGATCCATTGTTCACTAGTGGATTTTGGAAGAGCTTACAAGAGGCTTTAGGATCAGAATTACATCTCAGTACCGCATACCATCCTCAAACCGACGGTCAGACAGAGAGGGTGAATCTTGTATTAGAAGACCTCCTGAGAGATTATGTTTTGTATTTTGGTGGATCATGGGATGACCATTTGCATCTAGTAGAGTTTGCGTATAATAATAGTTATCAGTCTAGTATTGGTATGGCTCCATTTGAAGCTTTGTACGGAAGGCCGTGCAATTCACCGTCATATTGGTTAGAAACCGGTGAGAAGTTTGTGCTTGGACAAGATGTGATAATAGAAACATCAGATAAGATAAAGGTTATTCAACTTCGAGTCAAGGTTGCCCAAGATAAGCAGAAGAGTTATACTGATAAGAGACAAAGAGAATTGAAATTCTCCGTTGGCAACTTGGTGTTTGTCAAGACTTCTCCGTTAAAGAGCGTGATTCGATTTGGTAGGAGAGGCAAGTTAGCACCAAGATTCGTTGGTCCATTCCCAGTCCTCGAGCAAGTGGGGAACTTGGCATATAAAGTTGAGTTGCCGAACAAGATGGCTGGAGTTCATAACGTATTTCATGTTTCCCAGTTAAGGAAATTCGTGCACGACCCCGATGTGGCTATTTCACATATGTTGAAGTAGAACCCGAGGCGGTTGGGAACCACAAGCCGATTCGTATTGTCGAGCACGATACGAAGAAACTTCGAAGGAAAGCGGTGAATCTAGTCAAGGTTCAGTGGGGCGAGGATGAGAATGACTATACTTGGGAGACAGAGGAGAGCATTAGGGCGACGTATCCAGAACTCTTTGCTTGGTAAGATTTTAATTTCGATTTAGTCTTTCCGCATGCTAGGATAGATTTGTTTTGTTTGTTTTGTATGTTTGATTGTGATATATGTCTGAAAGGCATGCGGGACCCATTGGTTGTTTCTTAGTCGAGGAATTTCGGGGGTGAAATTTCTTGGGGGGGAGAATGTAAGGACCCGCATTCTACGCATCGAAGGATCATAGAATATTTATTTCTTTCTCGTACGAAGTCGTATAGTCGTGTAGCTTTAGGAAACGGCTATTGGGGTCATTTCCCATGTTCACGATTTTTGCCGATTTTTAAATGACCATTTTGCCCCTAACTGATCTTGTTTCGGCCATAACTTTCAATTGTTAAGGAGTTTTAACCTGAAACCACTTCCATTGGATTTAGATGATGGTTTACAATTTTGTAGAAAGGTCACATTAGCCAAACGGACTCACCGTTTGGGAGATATGGCTGAAACAAGGTTTAGAAGGTGAAAAATAGCTTAACCGGGAATAATAAGGGTGATCAGCAAGATGGCCCATATCCCATTTCGGGATTAGGGTTATGGGGAGGCTGAGAACAGTTAGGAAATGATTATTATCTCATTTTTTAACCGCCTAAAACATTTCCTAACCCTAACAATGGCTTCCAACACCCAAATCACCTTCCAATCACCATTTAATCAAGTTTTAGCCTAATTCACATCAAATCAAGTCAAAATAGCATCAAATCAGAGTTGGAGCTGCTGTGTGGCATAGAGATTCAACCCAAATCAGAGATATTTTCAGATCCAAGATTTATTTGTGGCTAAGGTAAGTGATTTGCTTTGTTTCTCACTAATTACGGCTAACTAGGGATGATTATTGATAATTAGCGAAATTATAACTCAGAAAAATCTAGAATTTTTTTGTAAAATACTAAAATATTATTTTAGGGCTCTGATAGAAATTTGGGCTAATTTGGATAAGTTTTGCTAATTGTATGCTTAAACATGATTAAGGGGGATTAAGGGGAAAACATGAGTTTTTGGGTATGTTTGATCTGTATAAATATGTTAAATTGTTGTTTAGCTGTTTGTAGATGATTGTACATGTTGCTATGGCTTTATGGTATGATTTATGATTGCTTAGAACAGTTAGATGGTCTAAAACACCATCGTGTGGCGTAAACACTTATCGGAAAAATCGTAGGAAACAGTGCAGGAATGTGGACCGGATCAGATCGCCCCTCCCCACTCGTGAATTATGCGTCACGACCCGACCCAACGTATGAGCCACGAACCGATCCGATCAGGAGCTCATGATCTAGCTATCCCCAATCTGTTCGCCCCTAAAGTCCCCCGATCCGAACCGCTCGCACACACGAATCACGAATCGGAGCACACCTTAACCATGAAGCTTGGTCACGACCCAACCCGGAGGATCAACCACAAACTGAAGAGCACGACCCGAACCTGATGTTGACCATGAACCGGAGTGCTCGAGCTAGTCCCCAAGAGCCGGACCAGAACACCACGAGCCACTTCGAGGACCACGAACTGAATCGCTAGAGAGAGGTAATCATGATCGAACAGAACTAAAGAAGTGAAGAAGGACCGAACCGATCCGGAGGAGATCAAAACCCGAGACGCAAAGGTAGTCCAAATAGGAAGTAGAACTCAGGATCCAGCTGGGAACCAACGAGTTAACTTCATGAGTTGGGCTTTGCTGCGGGATGTGTGCAAAGGGGTTATCGATGTGCATAACTTTGATTCACCACCAAGACGGATGTTAGGCTACGGATCAGTGCAGTGGGGTAGTTATTACTCCATGAGGCAGAGTGATCGTAGCATGGCTATGAGCTAGTGCGGTGGAGTCGTCATGACTTTATGGGCAGAGTGGACATAGCAAGGACTAATGGTTATAGATCAGTGCAGTGGAGTCGCCATGACTCCATGGGGCAGAGTGATCGTAACAAGGATTTGGGTGGTCAAAGTAGTGGATATCGTATGCTTTACGCACTGAGTGAGAGATGTGAGGATGGTTGCTATGTTTGATTGTTTGCCATTAATTTGACATGCACACCCCCTCCCCCATTATTTTCACACCTTTTGTTAGTGTTACCTTAGAGTATTGTACACCCTGTTGTGCTAACTCTTTGGTTGCAGATCCAGGTTCAGGTATGGTTTAGTACCTATTATTGTTCTGTTTTGTTGTTTGTCGCTCATACCATACTTTTGTCTGACTCAGAGTTTTATGTCTCTTCTTATTACTCAAGGTGTTCTTAAACGGGCAGACTAGAGACAGGTCAGGTGGTTATGCACGAGTAGATGTACCAGAGACAAGCAGAAGGCTTCCACGTATGATATATATAGATATTCTCCCTGTGTTGTTGCTGGTCACTATTTTGGGCATTAGTAGTGCACCTTTATCTTTGCTTTAGAGACAGTATGCTGGAGTTGTAATAAGCTGTATTTTGAATTTCCGCTGCTACGATGATTATGGTTTAGTTTTCAGCTTATGTACTATCTCGCCTGTTTTATGTCAAGTATGTTATTATTATATTTTATTCCATACACTGTGAGATATAATACAGGTTCCTTGATAGTTTAAATTCCTTTCTTTTCCTTTCTTCTTACGACCGTCCCGTTCTAGTTGGACATCAGCACAACGCACTTTCATTGGAAATGTCGGCTGGTGCGGGGCAGGCCGTCACAGTTCGAATTACCATTTGGAAGTTTGTGACACATTCCTTTTGGAATTATTATTATCGGTACTTGAATTTGCAGGTCCTATATAAATATTTAAATTTGGTGTGCGAATCTCGACTGGTGGGTCTTTTATGTATTATACCTGGTAGGCCGTTGCGTCATAATGGAGTAGTGGGTTCTAATATTATAGCTGGTGGGCGATTAGGACTTGTGGGTCCAAGGTTTTATATTATTTTAGCTCTTTAGATTTCTCTGTGTTGGTTTCTGGAATTTTCATGATTTCGAATGTTTGTGGTTTCTTATGTATATATATATATATATATATATATATATATATATGTATATGTATATGTAACATCCCGTATTTTTAACGATTGAATAATTATTTAATTTAATTATTTAAATATTAATATGGTGAAAATATAACTTGAGTAAAATAATATTGATAATTTAATTAATATAATAGTGGGAATATATAATATAATTTCTGAAATAGTCGAAAATAGTAGAATTCACAATATTGTGGGAATTGAATAATATAAGTGATTTAATTCAGTTTGAATTGAATTATAATAACGAATATATTTACATAACGACGATTGAATGTATAATTACAACATAATTTATAGTCGAGCTCGAAATAGCGCGGTAGTTCATAATTTTGAGTTTTAAACCTCAATTGAATATACAGAATCCGTTTTAAGTTGGATTTCTGTGAAACAAGAAACGTTCGGATCTAGTGAACTATATTTTTCTTATGTAAGAGAAAAATCGAGATTTCGTCGTGTAGATTGTGAGTTATGTCCAAATCAAACTTTCAGAAAGTCGCTATGGAATTCGTTTACAATTTATAATGATTTATTTATATAAAAGGACTTTTAATATAAATTGAATATCGATTTAACTTAACTTAGATTTCTGAAATATCGAGTTATAAATCCCATAATGTTTATTTTAGAGATACATGATATTCTATGTGAATACATATGATAATACTAATTTATTACTATTAAATTAAATTGTTTCTGAATATATTAATATTTAATTGGTTTATTTAGACTTAGAAAGTATCCATTTTTGCAAACGACCTCAATTTTCGATGAAATTAATTTATTTGGATCTGGAATATTAAATAATTGTTAGATTTGAATTTTCGTGATTTTTGGAGTAATTATGTGGTCGTGTGGAATTTTGATGTGAAAAACAATCAATAATTTAACTTTAAAAATATGATGTGTGAGAAAACGGACTTGGAACTCGACGAAACAAGTTTTGTTGGGTCCGTAATGTTGAACCATAGTTGTATATCCATTTTCATCGAATTTGGATATTATATGTGATCATAGGATTTTTTTTAATGATAAATGGAGTTAAAAATCGAATATAAATTAATTTAAAATTACGAAGCTTACCTTCTAACCTACCCTATCTTATAAATAGGGTTACTAAACATAATTCTCTTTTGCCAATAGTCAACATTTTCCAAGCTGCCACAAACAAAGAAAATAGGTTGAAATCCTTCTACAAAAATTGGGAAAAATCAAAGAAAAAAAGTAAAATCATAAAACATATATACATAGATTACTGGGATTTTTCTCTTCACATTGGTATGATTTTTTTAGAGCTCGAGAACATTTTTCGTCACTGGTTTGTGAACAGCGGGATCAGGGTTGGGAAATTTGTGATTTGTGGGGCATGAATCACGATTTTGTTGTAGTATTCCTTTTTATCGAGGAGAATAGCATCGAATGGTGGTCTTTGGTGAGATTTGAGGTTCGCAGATGTCACGCCTCTTACTAGCAGCACGTGGGCCAAGAAGAGTCAAGATCTGAGTAATGGAGTGCGAGTTCGAGGTTTTGGGTATGGGGAGAAGGAGCTCGAAATGAGGAAGAAGGTGATATGATTGATTTTGGAAATGGTGGAGTATGGGAGGAGCATGGTGAGCAAGAATAATTCGACAATGGCATGTAAAGAGAGTTGCGGGTTTGTATTTGTTTGACGAGGAAGAAATGTGATTAACGATGATAACATGATTAAGGAGAAGTAATTAAGATTTACTATAATTAATTTAATAATTAATAATGTTAAATCGTATAAAATGTTATAAAACGTACAACTTTTGTGTGTATTATCAAAATTGGACGAAACAAAATTCTTTGAGATCGTATGGACGAGTGCTACACAATGAAACAGGTTTGGAGCAATTTGGGGCTTGTTACAATTTATGGTCGAAAAAATTGCTTGAATGGACAAATCAACAGTTTATCGTTATTTAACGATAAACGACCAAAGTGAGTAAAACTCATTAACTTTGCCCAGTTTATATTTTTATATCATATTTTTAGAATTGATAAACGAAGGTTGATTGATGTATGTTGATTGTTTGGATGAACTGCTAATTAATTGGTTTGAGATTATAGATCTAGTTATATTTATATATATATATCATTAATCAGATATTGATTTTGTTTATTAGAATATTTTATATTGAAATTAAATTGATGTTATTTATGTTTAACATCTGTGGATGCAGGGAAACAGGTTGAGGGATCCAACTGGATTCCTCAACATTTATGTTACTGTTTTTTTCATATACTATGATATATGACGTGATATATAATCTGGTATTGATTATGTGTGTTTGGATGATGATTGATCCTTTTTGTTTGATATTTTTAAATACCATAAGTTATATTGGAATATATAAAAGGAAAATTTTAAGTGGATATTGAATTTAAGTATTTTAAAAATCAATGGATTTTATAAAAGGAAAATATTTGGAAAATTAATAGAATTATAAAAAGGGAATTCATAGGTTATAAAGGGATTACGAGAAGTGCTATAAAGTAGAATTTAAATGAAAATCTATTTTAACAGAGAAATTGAGAAGATTAATTTTTTAGCAATATTTATAAATTAATTAAAATATTTATTATTGGATAAAGTGAATATATATATATATATATACATAAGTATGAATTAATATTAAGAAGTAAAATCGGTTTTAACACCAATATTTGAAAATGGAATGTAAATTTAACAATTATAAATGGAATTATAAAGGATGGGATATGAATTCGAAAAGGGGAAAATCTATTTTATAAATAGAAATGGAATTTCGAATGACTAGAAATAAATAACTTGTTTAATAAAAAAAACAAGTAGTGTGATTTATAAACAATATTTATAAATGAAATAATAATAATTATCAGTGGATAATTTGGATTGTGAATTCAGTAGTGAATTTAGAACGGGAAATTTGGAGTTTCTTTAAAAAGTAAATAATGGAATTTATTTCGATGTTCGAAATGTGAATAGGATTAAAATAAAATCCATAAAGATTTGTAATTAGAATTCGACTAGACCAAATGTAACGAACACGAAATTTTCGACCTTGAAAATTCGACACATAACACCATGTCGACTATTCAAGAATCGGAAATACCGGAATGTTAATAAAAAGAAGTCAGAGGGTGAGAATAGATAAGATAGAAAATTAGAATAGAAGAAGGTGAAGAACATAACAACGAAATCAGAGTAACACGTATCTCACAGCGGAATGAATAAATATACTATATAACATAACGTTGAAATAAAAACCAGTATCTGTATATAATACCATTATCGGAGTACAACACTTACAACATCGCAGAAATAAAAAATAGCTATATAATCCTTAAGCCTCCTGCTCCAGCTCTCCAAGTATATCTGTAAAATCCCGACAACTTGATTGCTCGTACAAAATTGGGCACCCAAGAGTTTAGGGAAAACAAAACAAAATAAACTTTTGGTCAGTCATGTGACTGGTGTGAGTAAACTCCAACCACATGGTTTAACTTTAAAAATCCTTTTTAAGAAAGGATAATCGTAAGACCGATCCACACATAAACACAGACGGTTTTTACCTTGCGACAAACCAAAATATTCTTTATATCGAATATATTCTGATATTATAATAGTGTCTAAATCAAATAATCAACAATCTATTGGAATGCTTTCATCTCACGCTTCACATATATAATATATAATCAAAAACTGTAGGCTCTTATTGGTTAATGGATTCCAACTGGCAAGGTATGGGACCATCTTCGGACAGTGTATCTGCAGAGAGGAATACACCAGGTTCAACAAGAACATGTTGCAACCCAGGCTAAACATGACCGGTCACTCATTTCGCTTGAGTGTACCGAATGTATTATCACCAACGGTTGGGACCAACAACCGTTTCCCGAAAGGGACAGCATCAAAATAGTTTAAAGAAGTAAATGGAATTTCTCTAGATCAGGTGACAATAAACTCTAATTGGGAGCTACCCACTTAGCCATGCGACCTACCTGATTTTTACCATTTCCTGGTTATGAGGCTTGAGGCCACGCTTATCTTTGACAGATCACATATTTATTTACTTTGAATGTCACACCGTCATACCCGCCAAATCATAAATTGATTTCCCCAAAAACACCATGGGTATACAGCAAAGAGAAATAAATTCCTCCACCACCAAATGTAAATACGTTTTGAAAAGATCAACTTACATGATCTATTAAATATACTCTGTCAGACATTCTTCCATACATGTCGTCTTGAGACTGGACAAACCGAAGGCACTATACTGTAAACCCATCTTGGGCAATTTCTACCTAGGATTTACCAGAACAACCCTTGCATAAACTCCATCTTCAATTATCTTCATCATAGTTGATTCGCAAAGTTAGTGCACATATGGAGGGGTTTTCAGATAATAAATCTGATCCCGGTCTCTCCATATTAACGATGGAAAAATGGTCAAAACTTTGATAGTCGGTTACTTAAGTATCAAAAGAAAACATCCATACGCACAACGATCTTATTTCCAAATGGAAATTTTATTGATCAATCATCAATCAACATTTTTACCCTTTAAATTAATTTATCATTAATTTATTCATTTTTCCCCATTTCCCATTTCCATATATCCATCAATCCTTATTTACTAATTTTAGAAAATATACGTTATTAACTTCGAAAAATGTTTCCATTTTTGATTCACGCATCACTATCTTCCCATACCTATCATTCTCTAACTGTAAACTACTAAGAGAATAACTTCCCAAGTATAAATCCCGACGGACGAAACAAATATCAGATCGGTACCTAGAAAGTTGTTCAACATAACTAATCTCCAGTCAGTTTCTAATTTCATTAACTCCATTTTCAATTCCTATTTCAAAACCCAGTTTCCTTTATAATATTTTCATTTCGCAAAATATTTTCTTAATCCCTTATTCACATCAAATGTGAATAATATTTCTTTTATCAAATCATTGCTTACGCAACTCTCGGATTCAGTTTACGAATCCAATTCTTTTATGAAAAACATTGGTTATAACGATAGCTTTATAATCCCTACTTTCGAAATATCTAACTTTAAATAAAAAATTATACCTTAATTTAAATAGATAAATAAATGATTTATTAAATAAATAAATCTTAATTTAAAATCTGGAAAGTAAATAATACTTTCCTACATTCGATATAGTCGAATCCCAATATATAATTCTCTCTTGAATAAGCTCTATATGATAACTCTATTTCGAATAGAATATATTTGATAAAACTTTTTCGAATAAACTCTATTCGATAACTCCCTTTTGGATAAGCTATATTCGATAATCTCTCTTTCGAATAAACTATATTCGAAAATCTCTCTTTCAAATAAACTATGTTCGATAATCTCTCTATATTCGAAAATCTCTCTTTCTAATAAACTATATTCGATTTACGTTACGAACTCCAGCATATTTTACCATTTCAGGTCAACCCAATTTCTAAATTCATTTTTGAATTTAGTACTTCTCTATATGTAGCGATATGAATTTCCCAGCCGGCCTAAACCGAACAAGAAGGCGGACTGCTTTGAGAACAAGACTTATCAGAACGCAAACAATAGAACATTTCATTGCTTATTACAACAATTTACGTCGAATTAAAAGATGTCAAAGTAAAAATAAATAATATACAGAAAAAAAAACAGAGATTTAAATTACAAAGCAGCGGAAAAATAATACATAACACAACTGAAAGAGATACACGAATACAAAACTTTCTCAATATAGCTCCAGCTGTAGATCCAGGATCCTGGGAAAATAATATATGCAAAACTAAAACTACCAACTGCCCATGTGGAAAATATGGGCACCCAGAATTTAGGTTAAAACAATAAACTCCAAGTCAGTCATGGGACTGGTGTGAGAACTAAAACAGTTATTTAAAACTTTACTTTAGAAATAAAGTAAATTAAGGGACCATGCCGTATAACACGAAACGGGTTTTCTCCCAAGAATACCAGTGCATAAAACAGTTTATAAATAGTGCAATGCTTTTCGAAAAATGAAGCTATTATAAGACTCAAGTCCCATCACACAATGCAACGCAAGCCGAAGGATAGAGTTTTTCCTTATAATAGCCAAACATGCTTGGTATTTTTTAAAACAAATCATTTTGATATCCTACTATGTCGCTATTCTAGTTCTGCAATTAAAACTAAAATGTCACGTATTGGAAATTGGATTCCATCTATGAGTCGAAGCAAGGGATGTACTCCTTGCCGGCTTCGAGACACTCTAGCAAATGCCTTCGGATTCCCCGTAGTGAACCCTTGGATCCTCCAAGGCCGGTCCTCTCTTACATTTGAGGATTGGCAATTCCTGAACACACGTTTCTCGGTCCTATCGGACCTATCACTTGGCCACTAGGGACCAATATCTGAGGTGCCTCGCATTCCATCATCCACATAGCTAAAAATAAATAAACGTCCGGGCTCCATACCATGACACCACCTATAGCTAAAATAAACGTCGTGCACTCCTTGGGTCCCTTATCCCGTTTCTGACTCATACCGAGTGTGAGGCTCACGAATAATGCAACACACAAAGCTATGCTATTTAAAGCTGTGCTTGGATCATCAACCACAAGACTTTACTTTTCAACAGAAGCCTTGATCCATGCCACTCAGCATGCCACACAGTCAGGCCATGCCGTACCACTGATTTCTGCCAATTTATATCCTCTAAGCTCATATGTCTCAGAGAATGGTGTTAAGCAAGAGAATAAATTCTCCGCCACCAAATAGATATATATTTAGCGGAGATCAACGAATACAGTATAAAAGAATACAATGTCAGACACACTATCCATTTACAAGTCCGTTCTGGGTCTAAACGAATCCAGAGGAACCTTATTCCTCGTCCCATATGTCCAATACAGGAGAGAGGTCCTCCCATATCACATCGATCTCCAAGTACGTCTGGACGATCACCACATATTTCCTCATCTTAGGTGTACAGCCCAATCAGAACATCAGTAATCATCAAAACAATGTGAAGATCTCCGGTCTTCAACCACCATCTTCATCATCGACTTATCGTCGAATCAATTATTAAGAATAGGTATAAACCTGGCCTTTTCGAATAATTCACGTATCTTAAAATCAAGTGCTATAAAAACACAACATATGCCTCATTCCAATCCAAAATATTCTTTTATTCAAATATTCTTTTCACAAATTAAACCGAATAAAGGTTTTCCAAACTAGTCGGGATTAGCGCACCTTACCGGAGTAATCATTTGTTTAAGTTCCCAATCCCTACCTCTTCATCCCATGGAGAAAAACTGGTAATACTCTATATCTAACACCACGGTGTTATCGGTAAAATTAATTACCATTTCACGTTTAAATGTAATAAAAGATTTAACTATTGCCTGGAGTAAAACTGGTGGAACTCCATTCTCGATCATTTTCCAAATTTGATAATTTAAATTATCATAATCACATTTCAATCTAATTAAAGATTCATTAAAACTTCACTTAGTTTAATCTTCCAACAATCATTATTTAATGATTATTTCACATTGGAAACCCAAACATGTCACATCGACAATCTACACCGTACCACTGATTTCTACCGATATATAACCTCTAAGCTCGTACGTCTCAGAGAAGGGTGTCAAGCAAGAGAATAAATTCTCCACCACCAAACAGATATATATTTAGCAGAGTTCAACAATACAGTTCGAAATACAATGTTAGACATGTAATCCTGTCTTTAACTGGGTTAAAGAACCGATGTCATTTAAAACATAGTTCAAGATAAACCCAAAATCACATTCCGTTAACTATGGAATCTTCACGGAAAATAGATCAATATATAATCGATATCAATTACCGTATCCAACTAATAATATAAATGGAATAATTAAAAAGCCTTTTAACTTCCATATATATTAACAGTCTTCCTCCACAGAAGCTCACTTTGATTATTACCAAATCGAATTCCATTCCATTCCAATTTATTTTATTAAATTGGAAAACTTTACTTTGAAAATTTCCACTAAATATTAATAAAAGATTTATATATTCCAAATCTTATTTCACTATTAATCAGGTTAAAGAATATATGTCGTTAAAACACAGTTCACAATAAACCCAATTCACATTCCATTTTATTCCAATTACTAAATATAACTGGAAACTCTAATAATCTTAATTAAAAGATTTATTCTTTTCACACGGGGTTGAAGAATATTGTTACTGAAGACACCATTCACGACAAAACCAAAATCTATTTTGATATTAAAAACAAGGCTCTAAACAGAAATTATATTGGCTTACATTCAATATCAAATTCTGAAACCAACCCATATCGTATAGGGAATAACGATATATATATATATATATGTATATATATATATATATATCTGCCAAATTCCTCCAAAATATCTGTATAGTCACGGAATCCAATATCAAAATATCCCGAAGATGATTTCTATTCAAATCCATTCCAATTTATACATTGGAAATTTCTGGTTAGATTAAAACAATTCTCAAATCCAATTTATTTATTTAAAAATGTTGGATTATCGTTCTAGTTAATAACTGGTTCATTTTGATAAAAATGTATTTTTATCTTTACAAACGTGGAATTTTTCATCCAATTTCTTTCCAAATCATATATTATGATTTTACACAAATTATTAATATTTTTAATAATTTTATCAAGGCCCGTGCAGTCAGTTTCAAATCCATAGCGACCTTTTCCAAATTTGATTTAGACATAATTCCAAATCCAATGTTCAAATTTAAATCTCTTATATTCATTGGAAAGCTCTTTTCGATATGAACCCAATGATTCCTGTTTTAGGAGAATCAGATGGTCGGATCTCCTGTAATGTCAATTTGAAGTCAATTGTTGAAATTCGCGAACGGTCGCGGCGCGACTCTTTCAATTCAAGCCATTAATATATATATATAATATATACATATATAATTTATTTCGTTCAAAATGTATTTTATAAATTCGTTTTAAAAATGATTCCCACTTTCATTTCAATTTTGAATCAAAATTGAATACTCCTTGTCATTATAATATTTTCAAAATGTCAAATTTTGAAATCATTTCTTTTTCGATATTCATTATAGAAATGAACAAAATCGATATAAAAATCGTTCGCGTCAAAATGGCGCACAACTAATCAATGCAGCATCACACATTTCAATATTTTCGTGTCCATCCAAAATCAGACATCAAATTCACATTTTAATCCTTTACTGGATATTATTTTATAATATTGATCATTTTAAAATATTCGTTATTCCTGAATTGGAATCAGACCCAACCAATTACCATATAATGTTAGTTATATGGATTTCATACATCACATGTACACAACAATGATAAACAATAATCCATCATCCAGAGTGCATTCTACACTGTATAAGCACTAGATATAAATAATTAACGCTTACTACAGTCTGTCAACCAATCGATTGACATACAACTAAACAATTGGGATTAGTGTACGCCAAATATCATCCCAATATCCGTATGGGGTTTCAACCAACAAATACTGAATATTATTTGTGCAGTTGGGCTATATGTAAAATTTATCGTCCCAATCAATATCGGTTAAATGGGTGTACATAAACAAATCGTTCAATTTGTAAATGAATATTTATTTTCATTTCAGGGGAATTTTATGTCGTTCATAAGTACATTAAAATTTAAATTTTTAACGATAAAATATTTATTTCAACACTTGACTATTTTATATAGTTCACATACACATTAAAAATTATATTTTTAATGAACAAATATTTATTTCAGAAAAATTTGGCATTATAACGGCGCGATATTAGAACCGGAGTAATGTCTAGCATTACCCCTCTCCTGATATTGGCTCGCGCCATACACAATAATTACAACCAATTCAAACAATCCCACAATCAATTCACAATCAATTTTACAACCACAATTCAAATTTTCACAATACAATCAAAACAAACAACTGTGGATTGTACAATAAATAGTGCCAGGGGCTACTAAGCGCCGTCTGCAACTTAGTATATATTTAACTGCAAAATAAATTGAGTGAGAATGTGCTCTCACATTGGGATCCACTCCATCGTTATTTTCCGACACTCTGATTTGTTGTTCTAATTCCAGATTTTACAAACGAGCTCCAATCTTCACGCTGTCTTTTTTTTAGCATAAACGCGTCGTTTCGGACAACTTTCGCCTAATGGTCTTTCTTCCGAAAATGCACCATTTCGCCAGAATTCGCGAAAAGACAGTATTTAGACAACATATTTTGGATGCGTTTTCTGAACAACTCCGCAATCCAAAATATGACTTCCATATACTCAAAATCGAAGAGAAAATCGTGCTCTTCAATTTTAGTATTGTGGAGTTTTGGCCAGAAGAGCACGGTTGGAGAGTTATTGAGGCGGGAAGGTCAAGGTGTTTAACGTAAAACTGAAAATACAAAATTGGATTTTTAATAGAGGAAGAGGAACCACAGTCGGGGTTGGTGGCTGAGGGGGTGGCGGCGAAGGTCTGGTGGTGGCGGGGGTTGCGACCGTGGTGATGGTGGCTAGGGTTTACGGGTTGGGCTGATCTGGGTGTTTAAGGATTTAGAAACGGAGAGAGAAGGAGAAGGAAGAGGAAGAACGAGGGGTGCAGTAGGGTGGGCAATGGCGATCGCCTGGGAGGCGGTGGAGGGGTTGAAGAGCGGGTTCGACGGCGGTCTTTTTTTCTTCTTCTAAATGAACGATGAGGGAGAATAAGGGGAAGGGGTTGACTTATATAATTTATTATTTTTAATTCCGAAAAGTAACTTTTTAATTCGAACTCCAAATCGAACTCACCGACTGTCGCCCCTAACCAAATACCCCTATTCCGAAACAATGGGATATATCCCGTAAGCCAATTGCATCGTTTTGATCAGTTTTCATCAAAATTAAAATATAAATAATATAACGTTCAAAATTAATTTCAACGTACATTTTAATTTACTGGGGCCACATACTGACTCCAAAAATTTCAAAAAAATAAATCTAGCTATGTTTTGATGATACGGTCCTAACAAAACTAGTTTCATCGAATTTGGAGACCATTTGAAAAATGGCCAATTTCTAGTAGATTAAATTCAACTAAAAGTACGAAACGTGTTTAAATCCACCACGCTCACATATTAATTCCAAAAATTATGAAAATTGGAATCTAGCAATAATTTGGCATTCCGGATCCAACAAAAGTGATCATGTTGAAAACGGAGGTCGTTTGCAAAATGGCAATTTTTATGGGCTATATATTATTTAAAAATATATATAAATTCCATAGCGACTATTTTAAATTTTAAACTGGACATAACTTTTAATATATATTATGTAATCTGAATTTTTCACATTCATTAGAAACATATAATTAAATAGATTCAAATGTTTCTGGTTTTACTGAAATCCGATTTATGTTGAATCATATACATATACATTCAGTTGAAATTAAAAATCGAATTTTAAAACTACCGCGCCATTTCAGGCTCGTTTTATAATTAAATTAAATTTATACGTTCTAACTTTATTTTAAATTAATTTAAAATCATATTATTTAAAAAATTCATTTTAAATCTTCAAAATCCATTAAAATAGCTAAAATAAAAAATTTAATTTGGTTCTAAAAATCCGGGTTATTACAATCTCCTCCACTTAAAAGCTTTTCATCCTCGAAAAGGAACGGAGCTGAAAGTTGTTTAACTAACCAACATAACTTTCATTTTGGCTTTCATTCTTTAACTTTTCAGTTTCTAAGAATTTTCTAATTTCTCAAAAACTTTGCTAACACCCTAAATTTTCGAAAAAATTCGCCATAACCTCCATTGTACGAGTTGATGTTTAAAACCGCAACTTGCCTCACAAGGCCATCATCATCCAAAAAGAAAAAGAAAAAGCTAGGTGGTTAGCCAATCGGCTCATACAATCATCCAAACCCAAGAAAATAGTAAACATGTACCTGTCTGTTGGGCAAACAATTTTATTCCTCTTCTTAGCTTCCATCCCATGGCATGTTCAATGTATATACATATACATATATGCAGTTTCAATCGATATCCAATTCAAGTCAATATTTAATCCGATTTGAATAAATTTGCCTCACATTCTCTTATTGGTTGGAGGATTTTAATATTTTAATTAGTTGAACAAACAATCAAAGAACACAACCAGCAATCAATTAGTCGATTAAATTTTCCAAATATATAACTTATATATATATACTCAAAATCATATTTTTAGTGCCAAATCACAACAATATACCCTATCTAAGTTTTGGTTCTCACACCAGTCAATTGGAAATATATAGATATCACACTTTCGAAACTCAAACATAAACACTGATGATGATATATCAATCATCAGAATTATCCCCGGGCGACTAGAGTGTGATTCTATATCCATCTAGTATATTTGAGACTTTGAATATACGTGGACCAGACATATATTAAAATCTTTATATACCCGATAGTCCAAAATCAATTTAAAATAAAATATTCATATACGTATAATAAGGTTTAATTTTTCAAAATAAAATTTGTTTTCATTTTTATTTTATAAATAACACTCTTTGAAACTCATCCTAGTATACAGCTGATCCCAACTCTAATGAGTCATTCTCATTGGATATTACTAATCCAATCTCGGATGAATTTTTTTGTTTGGTTCTAACGTGTTGTGACACCCCATGTCCATTAATGTCACTCACAAAGGGAATGCATTAACTTCTATGGATTGTTTTAAGTGTGTAAAGAACAGAAATTTAACAACAAGACAGATATAAGACAGTACATAAAAATTTAAAACTTTATTCATTGCAGCGGTAACAGATAAGTTTGATTACATCGTCAAAAATCAAATACTAGAGTCAAGTACATAATATCCATCTTGATTAAATCAGAGTATATAAAATGAAAGACATAAGCCCAACATAAAATAGCCATAAATAAGATAGGCTGAACTTTTACTTCAGCGATCCGAGCAACTTTCAAAGATAGAGATAAAGCTGTCCAAATGAAGCTCCACTAGTGCTAGTCCCATCCTGAGCACCTGGGGGGGAAGGGAAGAAAAGAGGTGGAAACAAGGGGGTCAGACATAAAGTCTGGCGAGTGCAATAGCTTTAACAATATAATCATTAAGTAACTAGGATAAGGCATAAGCTGGAAAATAAGGAGATGACTGTGAACAAATGGGTATAACAGAGCAAACAAAGGAAATAAGACGACAAAGATAATGCTAAAGGCGCACCTAAATCACTATAAGATAATTACTATATACTACACCACCACTAGTCACCCTAAAGGTTAATCCCGCCTATAGAACTTAATAATGATAATTGTAGTTTCGTGTACCCCTAGCTGCCTTCATATGTGTCGTCAGCCCCTATCTCCACTAGGTATACCCACTACCTCCATTCGATCGGCTCCCTAACTCGTAGATACCCGTTCTGGCCCCTACAGTGGGGTGTATCACTCCCCAAAGTGGCAACCCGATACTACCAAAAATGCACGGCTTATATCTACACGATGCAACAACGTCTTACCTACCAGCCCGGGCCCACACACGCATATGAACCCATTGGACTTGCATTGCCACCGCTGACCCGTTTTAACCTCTTACAATCAAATCCAGTATGCGTGTCCCGTCCTCGACTTGGGTCGAGCCCACAAAGACACTTAATGGGTTATTGGTTTGAAAAGGGCCCCCATGCATGACACAAGCTTTCCACCTATGCTTGGTCCCCTCTAAGGTTCTCCCACTTAACCCCATTCTTATTCATGTCTTCTTACATGTTTCAATCTTGGTTAAGTGCATCTAGTCATATTTCAAATGCCACCCAAGGAACCCACTTAATTTCACATGTCACCCAAGGCACCCACTTAACCCCCTCATGTCCCACTACATGTTTATCTGGTTAAGTGTTTCTTAATTCATTAACACCCTAACCTTGTAAAGACCTCCCACATTAGACTGGCATTTGCGGCAGCTGGATTTGCCGGGCGGGTCAGGGCAGTCTTACACCACAAACAAGCCTAACCTCGTGTCTTTACAACTGTTACGCATTTAATTCATGCCTTGGACCTCTCACATTAGACTGGCATTTGTGGCTGCTGGATTTGCCGGGAAGGTCCGGGCAGTCTTACACCACAAAAGAGTCTAACCTCGTGTCTTAGGCGGTTTACTATTACACATCTTCATTTAACCCGAAATTGGATTAATATCCCTATTCAAATTTGTCAATAAATTCCAAATTCATTTATGTCCATAATTGTTCTTAAAATTATGTCCATAAATGCCAACTATGCCAATTAATGTCTTAAATTAATTATGTGCTTTTTTCAGGTAATTTATGCCAATTCTCAATAGGTGTATATTCAATATTACCCCCATCGTCCCCACGTTGTTCGTTCGTTTATCATGACATATATATATATATATATATATATATATATATATATTAGACTATAAATTAGTCTAATACATAAAAGGAAAGAAACATTACAAATTTGCATAACACCAAAAATAGATCTAACTTGCAAATAAGAACTTACATAAACTTTGTATAGTCATGAATTTAAACATAAACTGTAACACCCCACATCTGTTAAGGTCACTCAAAAAGGGAATGCCTTAACTTCAATGGAGTATTATGGGTACTAGAACAGAAATATTACAAGACAGACATATATAAAACAGCGGAAAATAAAGTGGAAGTAATTCAAATCATTTATTAAATATAAATGTTTACAAGAAAAGCCCATCAACTTCCAATACCCAATTTCATAGTTAAAATATCTGTCTTGCTCAAAAACAAAGAAGCATAAAAACAAATTGCAGTATTCCCCAATAAAGCAAAGCAAGCCATAGCCAAGAGAAATCCAAGCCATACATGAAAGAGCCCTGGGAGCTTGGTAAGATCCGAACTAAGCTGTATTCCCACCCTGTGAACCTGGGGGGGGGGAACGGAAGAAAAAGAGGTGAAACAAAACGGGTCAGTCATAAAGACTGAGTAAGTCCTAGTGACTTTCAGCATAAAAATAGGTAAAGATAACATGGCATGAATAAACTGAAAGTAAACATAAGCATGATAACAAGGTAGGCAAGATAAACTAAGATATCAAGATAAACTATGATAACAAGATAAACTAAGGTAACAAGATAAACTTCGGGCACAATGAAACAAGTATAACATCCCAAAATTCCTATCAAGTATCCCACCGCATGGTTTCTATCAAGAATAACATCGCAAGGTTTCTAAGCTTCACCATTAAAATGATATCTATTTGCTCTGCACCACCTAACTAGCATCCTCATAAGTGTATTACATTGAATGATCCATATTCCTACTAGTGTCCCAACTAGTGTCATGTGTTATATAATAATTACAACGTGATCCCAATCCCCGCAATTATGGTAGCCTTCAGGTGTACATCGATTATGAGGATTCCACCTCGATCACCCCAATGGCCATGTATATATTCGATGCACCCTTACTACCTTATCGATCGGCTCCCTACTTGACCTAGTTCTCGTTTGTGTCACGCGGCCCCCTACTTGTAGATACCTGTGCTGGTCCCACCATGAGGTGTATCAAGTCCCATGGTGGCAACCCTGACACAATCAAGATGCACAGCTTTATACCTACTGATGCCCAGTGGCTAAATTTTCTGCGCCGAAGTGTGTGCACGCCCGCACTCCGTTAGAACCTGCACTGCTGCACCAACCACCGCTAATTTGACCTCTTATAATCAGCCCAGTAATCGTGCCCCACCCTGCCTAGCTCAGGGTTCCGTTGATACCTAATGTGGGTTACTGCTGAAATGGGTCCCCATGACTAGGTTTTTCTAATGGTTAAGTCTGTGGGCCTATATTCTCTGATATTACCCACCAACCCTGATGTGTACTTAACCCTGCTACTGGTTCAAGCATGTGTATTTGATGGTTAAGTGTATGTGGGCCTATATTTACTAATATTACCCACCAACCCTGATGTGTACTTAACCCTTCTACTCGTTATGTTACCATGGTTAAGTGTTTACCTTAGTTAACTTAACCTTTCTCGCTTATTATGTTTGATTGGTTAAGTGTGGTTTATTAACTTAACCCCGTTCGTCTATCTGGTTACATTGGTTAAGAATTTTCTTGTTAACTTAACCCCATGTGTTACTTAACCCTACCACGCATCACATCAGATTGGTTAAGTGCATGTTAACTTAACCCCATCCACTAGTCATATTATAATGGTTAAGTGTTATCAAGTTATTCAAGTTAACTTAACCCACCCGCTTGTCCTGTTATGTTGGTTAAGTGTTACTACTTAACCGCAACCACTTGTCTAATTAACCCATCGTATTAGTCAAGTGTTCTCATTAACTTAACCTCACTCTCTAGTCCAGTTTAATCATGTTATAATGGTTAAACATTTGCTTAACCTTACCCACTCCCGTAGTCAACATATTAAATTGGTTAAGTGTCCAGATTAACCTAACCATACCTACCAATTTAGTTAACATGTTGAAATTGGTTAAGTTTTCTAGTTAACTTAACCCTACCAATCCTAGCTCAGCTCTAATTGTCTTATTAGAGCACCAACCTCTCACATTACACAGATATTGTTGTGGCTGCCTGTGTGCCGGTCGGGTCCGGGCAGTCTTACGCCATAACTCAGTCTAACCTCGGGTCTTTATTGGGCCCAATGCTTAGCCTCCCACATTGGATAGGTATTGTTGTGATTACTGGACAGCCGGGCGGGCCCGGGCAGGTTTACATCACAACTCAATCCAACCTCGTGCTAAGCATATTCGTATTTTCTAATTTACATTAATTATGTAAATTATTCAAATTCAAATTACTGCCCAATTTGTTTCCAATCAATCTCATTAATTTAGGTATATAATTAATACCATTTTATGCCATAAATCACTTATGTGATTAATGACTAATCTATGGCAAGTTTCCTAAAAATTTCCAATTGTCTTTATGTCCGTAATTTACATAAATCAACATTTACTATTATGGCCCACCTTCCCTTTAAATCATGTTTATAATTTTTGGTATGTAAATCATACCAAATTAAATGTCACTAACCATGATTATGCTAAACACGACAATTACATGTTAATTAACATACGCCCACATTCCAAATAACATGCCCATTAATATATGTACCCAATTCTAGTTGGTTTACATATGTCTAATTCTTGCCTGTTTACATGTATGCCAAGTTCATGCCAATTTATACATATCAAGTTCTAGCCAAATTACACATATATCAAGATCCATGCCAAATTTCATATGCCAATTTATATATGCCTAATCCTAGACAATTTACATATATACCAAGTTTCATGCCTTTTTACATATGTCAAGATTCAGAGTTTACATGTTTACAAAGCTATGCCCAATTTACATAGGTCAATTTTTAGCCAAGTTATACATATCAATATTCTTGCCATATTTTTCATAGGTCAAGTTTCATACCAAACTACATGTATTCCATGTTTACCCCAATTTACCCAAGCTAGCGAACTTTAATTATAACGATAATACCCAGATTCCAATTTCATGTTAATGGCAATAATACCCAAATATCCAGTTTTCATATTATGCCTTCGATTCTATCAAACACATATATCCAACAAGATAATATCCCAATATTTCCCCCGTATTCAATCGCACGCAAATCGCCGTTTAGGCCTAGGTCCGAAATTGACCTAGGTTCATCAAAAGAAAATAAATAGGGGAAAGGTAGAATTTTGCATCAAAACAAGATCGGAGAGAAAAACATCATCACAGGCATATTAAGATTACAAATGGATAATAATATCAACATGAATCAAGAAAATTGATTTACAACAGGCTAAATAGATCATGAACTTAGCATGAGAGTAAAGATAGAAAAGTCCAAAGATCAAGATTCAAGAAGAAACAGAAATAGATCTGAATCGATACACATACTTAAATCCAAATCCACTTTATTTCATGGCCACATTATAATTAAATATTTAAACCTGAAAATAACTAGAACTTACATAGCATGGCTAATGAATTAAGAATTGGATTTGTTGTAGAAATGTTGCGGCGTCGCTGATTTATTATTTGATCCTTTGTTGAAGCTTTAACCTTTGAATTGATTTGAGTTTGAAAGCTTAGGAAGAAGATTAGAGACGGCGGCCATGATCAAGAGGAAGTCCAGCAGCATAACGGTGTAAGAATGATTTGTTGTGAGTTAGGCTAGGTCTAGGTGTTATTTTATAGGTGAATAGGGTGATTTAGAGCCTTCAGATCAGTCCAGAAGTCATCAGAATCGCACAGCTCGAATACACATCATCTAGCCACTCAAAAGAAGACACGTCACCTCAGAACACTCCAGAATTCGGTGCTGGATTTGTACGGGCGCACTTGGCAGGTGCGCCAGTGTATTTTTGTACTGGCGCACTTCACAAGTGCGCCAGTGTATTCTGGACTGTTTTCGGTTTTTCTGCCTAACTTCGTTCGTCCATATCTTCTTCATACGGTATCCGATTTTTGAAAACTCAGACTCTATTTCGCGTATTTTTTCAAGACAAACGCAATGGTGATGTCCATTTTACCTAATTCTTGATTCTTGAATTAGTTATCCTTATTTTACTATCTTTTGCGTTACATACGCCGTTATCGAACTAATTTTTCTTCTCTTCCATGTGTTAATTAATTCTCCTTATGCACCACCATTATTTACCTATCATAAGCATATTTTCATATATTTTATTTCATTTTAATTATATTAAAAAAATACGGGGTGTTACATAAACCTAAAAGGTATGAACTTGCATGTATGAATCTAGTTTTCACCCAAACTTGCATAGGCCATAGCCACAAACTTACATAAAACTATACATGTCATAGATCTAAACATAGGGGTGTAAACTTGCATATATATAATATAGTTTTTCACGTAAAACTTGCATAGGCCATAGTCACAAACTTACATAAAACTATACATGTCATAGATCTAAACATAGGGGTGTAAATTTGCAAATATATAATATTGTTTTTCACCTAAAACTTGCATAGGCCATAGTCACAAACTTGCATAAAACGATGTATGTCATAGATAAAACTCTAAAGGTGTAAACTTGCATATATGTGAATCCAATTTCTACCTAAACTTGCATAGAATCACTTCATTTGATTCACATGTAAATTTGCGTACAATTCACGTAGACACTAGCATATAATCTACACCCAAACTTGCATATAAAATGATGTCAAACGTGAATCAAGTTGAACATAGATGATTTGGCCAAGGGATCCACAACAAAACTATCATGATAAACAACTGTGTATATTGACAAAATATCACATTTTTCCAATGATTCACCAACATAGCCATATAACCCAAATTATAACTCAACCTGATTAACTTGTTAATTATCTAATTAAAGAAATTGAACCCACAACTCAAAGAAGGTCTTGAGTTATGAAATTGATTTAGCTCGCCTCTGAAGTAGACAATTCGTTGTCGTCGTTGTTGTTGTTGTTATAGACTTGAGTTGAATTGAGTTGATTAGCTTTACTTTCTCTCTAATTGGTGGCGGCTACTCCAGGTTGCAAGGTGATAACATGACGGCCATGGTTCTTATTTTGATTAGGTTTTAGGGTTTGAGTCTACATGTGTTTATATAGAATTTGGGATTAATTTAGGTCGTCCGATCAACCTAGAATTAACCTCAACCATTCAGACCAGATCGGAACTATCCAGAAACCCTAATGACTCAGCAACCAGTCACAAAATCGTCATCACTCAAATCTGGCCGGGGGGGAGGTCGACCTATTTGGGGGGGGGGGATCGACACTAGGGTCGACCCCCTGGTCGACCTGGGTCCTGGGCGGGAATTTTCCCGCCCAGCCCGCTTCTGACTTCTGATTTTGAAATTTGAATTTATTTCGAGCTGTTTGAATTTTCTGGAAACTTCCGACAGCCATAACTTCTTCATACGAAGTCCAATTTATGCAAACTCGGACTCTATCTCAACCAGAATTCTGAGACGAACACAATGGCGTAACCCATTTCCCTTGATTCTCACATTTAAAATTAAGTATTCTTTAATTTGTTAGTTTATGTTAATAGAAAACACGGGGTGTTACATTCTCCCCTCTTTAAAGGATTTCGCCCCTGAAATCTCCAAGTTAAGGAGAATGCGTATCCTAACATTCAATCATCCATCTACTCAACCATCAAACACAGGCATCCATTGTCCTTACAAAGTTACTAATGTTGTATGAACATATGCAAGAAGTCTGTATATATGTTCCTTATCTAATGCAAAATCAGGCGGTCTACTGATTCAGTTGACCTCCTTAATGCAGATCTTGATAGTGCTATGCGTCCATTATGTATGCGAAAGTATCCTATCGATACATATCATTTCTACATGTGTGCACAACCATTCATCAAAATGGAGCATCCATATGATAACACAACCATTATACATCCATTAATTTAAATATGCATACACATTTATATGCAACATGAAGGTGATTGAGCCAATCTAGTGCCTAAGGTGTGTGTATATGCATCCACGAGCAACCACTAGCAACCACTTGCATCCATTTGCATCCATCAGACATAACATATCTCAAACACATGTTTCAACCATAGGGTTCTTCCTAACTAAAGATCGAAGATGTCATCGCAAAGATAACACTAAAAGATAGGACAAGTATCAATAAAGCGGTAGAAAAAGGAGAAATTAAAACATACCCTCAAAAAGGAAAGGGTACAATGTACGCATCTTATCTTCTGTCTCCCAAGCCGCGTCGCTTTGATCATCTCCCCATTGCACTTTGACCAACTTGACCACTTTGTTGCGAAGCTTTTTGACATCCGATCCGAGAATGTTTGTAGGAGCTCGTCTGATCGTGTGCTCTACTTCCACTTCTTCGAGCATGCTCGGCTCTACCACTTCAGTCGTTTTGTGTAAACACTTACGCAAATGTGAAACGTGAAACACGTCATGAACTCCACTAAGCTTCTCTGGTAACTTTACTATGTATGCCATCTGTCCAATCCTCTCTGTAATTGGAAAGGGTCCTACGAACCTCGGTGCCAACTTCCCTACTAATCCAAAGTGGACTACGTTTCTTAACGGTGACACCTTAATAAATACCATGTCCCCAACATTGAACTCAAAATCAGTTCGTCTCTTATCAGCATATGACTTCCGTCGGTCCTGTGCTATCTTCATTCGCCGTCGAATCAGGTCTATCTTCTCCGAAGTCTCCTTAATCATGTCGGGTCCAAGCAAAACCTTATCCGTGGATTCCCACCAACATGTAGGTGATCGGCATGGTCGTCCATAAAGAGCCTCAAAAGGTGCCATGCCAATGCTAGCCTGAAATCTATTATTACAGGCGAACTCTACTAGTGGAAGGTGTTCTTCCCATGTACCTCCAAAGTCTAGAATGCATAGCCTCAGAAGGTCTTCTAGAATCCGATTCACCCTCTCGTTCTGGTCGTCCGTCTGAGGATGATAAGCGGTACTTAAGCATAATTGCGTTCCAACCACCCCTTGTAAGCTCTTCCAAAATTCGCTTGTGAAAATAGGATCGCTATCGCTCACAATGCTGGAGGGTATGCCATGCAAACGGACTATTTCTCGAAGGTAAACGGATGCTAACCATGCGGCGGTCCTTCTACTTTTAACGGGAATAAAATGGGTACTTTTAGTAAGTCGGTCTACAATTACCCAAATCCCCGTATTACCCTTCCTTGACCTTGGTAACCCATCTACAAAATCCATGGAAACTCTTTCCCATTTCCAAAGCGGAACCCCTAAGGGATGGAGCAAACCTCCAGGCTTCTTTTGCTCCGCCATGACTTGCTGGCACACTAAGCATCTAGCAACGAACTCGGCCACGTCCTTCTTCATTACGGCCCAAAAGAAAACTCGCTTCATATCCCTATACATCTTATCACCACCCAGATGTAGGGTCATCTTAGAGCGATGTGAGTCCTCAAGAACTTCCTTCTTCAAACTTTCGTCTTATGGTACGCAAAGTCTTCCAACTCTACGTAGCCAACCTCTTTCATCTATAGCATATCTATCAAGATGTCTTAAGGACTCCCCTCCTAAAAGCTTGCCCACTATCTCAACCAACTATGGGTCGTTCCGTTGTGCCTCTCCAACTCGACCCAAAAGTGTAGGTTGCACCTCTAATGATGCCAACAATCCGGGTACATAATCGACAGAGGGTCTGAAGTCAAAGGAAGATATATACACCAAACTCTGCCGCTATATAAACAAAGGACTTAAAGTTAACTTCTTTCTAATTAAGGCATCAGCTACAATGTTACACTTGCCAGGGGTATATGCGATCTCAAAATTATAGGATGCCAAAAACTCCATCCATCTTTGTTGCCTCAAGTTTAGGTCCTTTTGAGAGAATAAGTACTTTAGCGACTTATGGTCTGTATACAACTCAAACCTTTCGCCAAGCAAATAATGACGCCACGACTTAAGCGCCAAAATTATGGCCGCCAACTCTAAATCGTGGGTAGGGTAATTTTTCTCGTGGGCTTTCAACTGTCTTTCACCATAGCATATCACCCTTCCCTCTTGCGTTAAAACTGCGCCAAGCCCTATCCTGCAAGCATCGGTATATACAATGAATGCCTTACTCCCGTCTGGCAAAACTAAAACTGGAGCTGTCGTCAAAGCTCTCTTCAGATGTTGGAAAGCATTGCCACGGTCAACGTCCCAAGTAAAAGTCAAATTCTTCTTCGTTAATCGAGTGAGAGGGGCTGATATCTTTGCGAAGTCCTTAATGAACTTCCTATAATAGACAACCATCCCTAAAAAGCTTCTTACTTCGGTTGCGTTCTTAGGCATTTTCCAATCTTGGATTGCCACTACCTTGGCGGGATCCACAGCTATCCCTTCCTTAGAGACGACGTGTCCTAAGAACCTCACTTCTCTTCTCTAAAAATGGCACTTGGAGAACTTAGCTTTTAGCTGATGTGCTCATAGGGTCTCTAAGACTTCCCTAAGATGTAGGGCATGCTCTTCTTCATTTTTAGAGAAAACCATAATATCGTCTACAAAGACTACCACAAACTTGTTCAGAAACTCTCTAAACACCCGACTCATTAAGTCAACAAAGTATGCGGGTGCTTTCGTCAGACCAAAAGGCATGACAACCACTTGAGAAACCGTCAGGAGTTCTAAATGCAGTCTTATCGATGCTATCTTCAGCCACCCTTAACTGATGAAACCCTGTAGCCAAATCTAGTTGCGATAAAACCGAAGCACCTACCAACTGATCGAATAAATCATCTATCCTTGGTAACGGGTGTCTGTTCTTCTTTGTTAGCTTATTCAATTCTCTATAGTCCACGCACAGTCTAAGTGAACCATCAGCTTTTGTAGCAAAAACGACTGGAGCACCCCACTCCGAAATACTTCTTTTTATGAACCCCTTCTCAAGCAATTCTTTCACTTGCTTACTGAGTTCTCTTCTCTCTCTTGGAGCCATGTGGCGCACTGGTAATGCAACTGGCTTTGCATTATGTACTAAGTATATTCGAAAGTCTATCTCACGCCTCGGGGGTAAACCTCGAACTTCATCGAAGACGTCACTATATTCATAGACCACATGAACAGATTTTAAATCATCATTGGATGCGTCTAGGGATTCTAGGTAGCTAAGCATTACCGGACCTCTAGGGTCACAAGAAATATCAAGGGTCTTTCCCCAACGAGTCAACAATCTAACTATCATTCTTTCAGTATCTAGGATGGCACCGTATCTAGTTAGCCAATCCATACCTAGAATCAAGCCGTAGCCCATGAAGCCAAGAACAAAGGCGTTGCGTTCAAACCCAATGCACAAGATAGACACTCTCAAATCCCGACAAATCATAGAAAGATGAGTCGAACCACCAATAGGATTTGAGACTACTATGGGATCTGAAACTAGACTAGTATTTAGGTGTAGTGTTTCAACTAACAAAGCAGACACAAATGAGTGTGAAGCGCCAGAGTCAAACAAAGTACGAACAGGATGATCAAATAGAAAAACTAAACTTTCAGCGGAAATGTTTCTACCTCGTTCTTGTAATGGTGGGACCGCGAGAGCCTTGACCTGGTTTCTTGCCTTCCTTGGTGCCATGAGAGCCTGAAGCTTCCCTCCAAAAGTTCTTTTCTCTTGCGCCTGTTTCCTTGGGAAGTCCTTAACTAGATGACCTGCCTCTCCACAGTGGAAACAACCAGTCTTCTTATTTTTCCTACAATCTTTACTCAGATGGCCTCGTGTCCCACAATTAAAGCACTTCTTCTTTCCTTTGCCATTATTGTTCTTCCCACCCTTCTTGTTTTTTTGTTGTGGTTTCTTCTGATCTCCTTTCTTCTCAGGTGCCTTATTAGCATTAGCACCTTTCTCTTCCTCATGCATAAGCGCCATGTCAACTAGTCTCTCGAAGGTGGCCCCCATAGGGATGTGGGTCATAGCTAGCCCATGTAGCTGCTCGTTCAAACCATTAACAAATATCAGGGCCTTCTTTTCGGGTGTATTCACCAAGTCCAAGCCAAATCTCGCCAACTGATTGAACTTGTTGACGTATTCTTTCACTGATAGATTCCCCTACCTCAATGCCAAAAACCCTTCCATGTGCAGATTCTCTTCAGCCCGTGAGAGAAGCTTTGCCTCAAACCTACGCCTGAAATCCGGCCATGTATTAACCGGACGCTCTCCATTAGTGACCTCCCACCAAAACGAGGCCTCCCTTCATTAACCAGGCAACTAACTGGACCTTTCTTCCATCTTCTACCTCAAAGATTCCAAACAATTCTTCCACCTCCTTTAGCCAATTTCGAGCTTCAACAAACGTCTCCGACCCGTGAAAAGGTTTCCCGCCCATTGCCCGAAAGTCCTTGCATATCTTTGCGAAAGTGTCGACACAGGGAGGAGGAGGAGCATTTGCTGGGCCTGCGACATTGGCCCTAGCTTCCAGATACCTTATAAACCATCCTGGTATCGTTATCCCCTCGGGTATCTCGGAAATTCCAGACATACTGAAAAGAAAGTGAAGAGATTCAAACGAAGAATTTGAAAGAAAGATATATGGCTCTTGGGGGTTATGTTTATAAAATAAACTTTTCTCTTGAAAATACTTTCCTTAAAATGTATTTTTGAAAGTATTTCTTTATAAAAGTGCTTTCGAAAAACAGTTTTTCAAAATTCATATCTGTTCTGGTAATTGTCAGCTTTGATACCACGTGTGACACCCCATGTCCATTAATGTCACTCACAAAGGGAATGCATTAACTTCTATGGAGCGTTTTAAGTGTGTATAGAATAGAAACTTAACAATAAGATAGATATAAGACAGTACTTAAAAATTTAAAACTTTATTCATTGCAGCGGTAACAGATACGTTTGATTACATCGTCAGAAACCAAAGACTAGAGTAAGGTACATAATATCCATCTTGATTAAATCAGAGTACATAAAATGAAAGACATAACCCCAACATAAAATAGCATAAATAAGATAGGCTGAACTTTTACTTCAACGATCCAAGCAACTTCCAAAGAAAGAGATAAAGCTGTCTAAATCAAGCTCCACTAGTGCTAGTCCCACCCTGAGCACCTGTGTGGGGAATGGAAGAAAAGAGGTGGAAATAAGGGGGTCAGACATAAAGTCTGGCGAGTGCAATAGCTTTAACAATATAATCATTAAGTAACTAGGATAAGGCATAAGCTGAAAATAAGGAGATGACTGTGAACAAACGGGTATGACAGATCAAACAAAGGAAATAAGATGAACAAAGATAACGTTAAATGCGCACCTAAATCACTATAAGATAAGTACTATACTGCACCACCACTAGTCACCCTAAAGGTTGATCCAGCCTACAGAACTTAATAATGATAATGGTAGTTTCGTGTACCCCTAGCTGCCTTCATAGGTGCCATCTGCCGCTATCTCCACTAGGTGCACACACTACCCCCATTCGATCGGCTCCCTAACTCGTAGATACCCGTGCAGGCCCCACAGTGGGGTGTAACACTCCCCAAAGTGGCAACCCAATACTACCAAAAATGCATGGCTTATATCTACACGATGCAACAACGTCTTACCTACTAGCCCGGGCCCACACATGCATATGAACCCGTTGGACTTGCGTTGCCACCGTTGACCCGTTTTGACCTCTTACAATCAAATCCAGTACGCGTGTCCTGTCCTCGACTTGGTTCGAGCCCACAAAGATACTTAATCGGTTGCTGGTTTGAAAAGGGCACCCATGCATGACACAAGCTTTCCACCTATGCTTGGTCCCCTCTAAGGTTTTCCCACTTAACCCTATTCTTATTCATGTCTTCTTACATGTTTCAATCTAGTTTAAGTGCATCTAATCGTATTTCAAATGCCACCCAAGGCACCCACTTAGTTTCACATGCCACCCAAGGCACCCACTTAACCCCCTCATGTCCTACCAAATGTTTATCTGGTTAAGTGTTTCTTAATTCGTTAACACCGTAACCTTGTAAAGACCTCCCACATTAGACTGGCAATTGTGGCAGCTGGATTTGTCGGGCAAGTCCTGGCAGTCTTACACCACAAACGAGCCTAACCTCGTGTCTTTACAACTGTTACGCATTTAATTCATGCCTTAGTCCTCTCACATTAGACTGGCATTCGTGGCTGCTAGATTTGTCGGGCGGGTCCGGGCATTCTTACACCACAAAAGAGTCTAACCTCGTGTCTTAGGAGGTTTATTATTACACATCTTCATTTAACCCCAAATTGGATTAATATCCCTATTTAAATTTGTCAATAAATTCCAAATTCATTTATGTCCATAATTGTCTCTTAAAATTATGTCCATAAATGCCAACTATGCCAATTAATGTCTTAAATTAATTATATGCTTTTTTTCAGGCCATTTATGCCAATTCTCAATAGGTGTATATTCAATATTACCCCATCGTCCCCACGTTGTTCGTTCGTTTATCATGACATATATATATTAGACTATAAATTAGTCTAATACATAAAAGGAAAGAAACATCACAAATTTGCATAACACCCAAAATAGATCTAACTTGCAAATAAAAACTTGCATAAACTTTGTATAGTCATAAATCTAAACATAAACCTAAAAGGTGTGAACTTGCATATATGAATCTAGTTTTCACCCAAACTTGCATAGGCCACAGTCATAAAATTATATAAAACTATACATGTCATAGATTTAAATATCAGGGTGTAAACTTGAATATATATAATATTGTTTTTCACCTAAAACTTGCATAGGCCATAGTCATAAACTTACATAAAACTATACATGTCATAGATCTAAACATAGGGTGTAAACTTGCATATATATAATATAGTTTTTCACCTAAAACTTTCATAGGCCATAGTCACAAACTTGCATAAAACGATGTATGTCATAGATCTAAATCTAAAGGTGTAAACATGCATATATATGAATCCAATTTCTACCTAAACTTGCATAGAATCACTTTATTTGATTCACATGTAAATTTTCGTACAATTTACATAGAAACTAGCATATAATCTACACCCAAACTTGCATATAAAATGATGTCAAACGTGAATCAAGTTGAAGATAGATGATTTGGTCTATGAAAAGGGATCCACAACAAAACTATCATTATAAACAACTGCGTATATTCAAAAAATATCACATTTTTCCAATGATTCACAAACATAGCCATATAACCCAATTTATAACTCAACCTAATTAACTTGTTAATTATTTTATTAAAGACATTGAACTCACAACTCAAAGAAGGTCTTGAGTTTTGAAATCTGAGTTCTGAAATTGATTTAGCTCGCCTCTGAAGTAGATAATTCGTTGTTGTTGTTATAGACTTGAGTTGAATTGAGTTGATTAGCTTTACTTTCTCTCTAATTGGTGGTGGCTACTCTAGGTTGCAAGGTGATAGCATGACGTCCATGGTTCTAGTTTTTATTAGGTTTTAGGGTTTGAGTCTACATGTGTTTATATGGAATTTAGGGTTAATTTAGGCCATCCGATCAGCCTAGAATTAACCTTAACCATTCAGACCAGATCAGAACTATCCAGAAACCCTAATGACTCAACAACCAGTCACAAAATCGTCATCACTCAAATCTGCCCGGGGGGGTGCAGGTCGACCCCCAGGTCGACCTGTATGGGGGGAGGTCGACACTAGGGTCGACCCCCTGGTCGACCTGGGTCCTGGGCGGGAATTTTCCCTCCCAGTCCGCTTCTGACTTCTGATTTTGAAATTTGAATTTGTTTCAAGCAATTTAAATTTATTTGAATTTTCTGGAAACTTCCGACAGCCATAACTTCTTCATACGAAGTCCAATTTACACAAACTCGGACTCTATCTCAACCAGAGTTCCAAGACGAACATAATGCCATAACCCGTTTCCCTTGATTCTCACATTTAAAATTAAGTATTCTTTAATTTGTTAGTTTATGTTAACAGAAAACACGGGGTGTTACGCGTGTCTTGTTCTCGAGATTTGTAAAACCAATGCTCTGATACTAAACTGTAGTGACCCAAACATCTCGGCCGGCCTAAAACGAACAAGAAGGCGGACTGCTTTGAGAGCAAGACTTATCAGAACGTAAACAATAGAACATTTCATTTCTTATTACAACAATTTACATTAGAGTACAAGATACTAAAGTAAAAATAAATAACATACAACAGAAAAATAACAGAGATTTAAATTACAAAGCAGAGAAAAAATAATACATAACACAACTGAAATAGGTACAAGGATACAAAGCTTTCCGAATATAGCTCCAGCTGTAGATCCAGGATCTTGGGAAAATCATATCTGTAAGACCAAAACTACCGACTACCCATGTGGAATATATGGGCACCCAGAGTTTAGGTTAAAACAATAAATTCCAGGTCAGTCATGGGACTGGTGTGAGAACTAAAACGGTTATTTAAAACTTTACTTTAGAAATAAAGTAAATCAGGGGACCACAACGTATAATACGAAACGGGTTTTCTCCCAAGAATACCAGTGCATGAAATAATTTATTAACAACGCAATGCTTTTCGAAAAATGAAGCTATTATAAGACTCAAGTTCCATCACACAATGCAACGCAAGCCATAGGATAGAGTTTTTCCATATAATAGCCAAAAATGCTTTGTACGTTTTAAACAATTCATTTTGATATTACTATAAGTGCATAATGTCAAAATCACTTCAAATATAAATTCATCAATCATACACAGCATAGTATCTCATCCTACTATGTCGCCATACTAATTCTGCAATTAAAACTGAAATGTCATGTATTGGAAATTGGATTCCATCTATGAGTCGAGGCAATGGATGTACTCCTCGCCAGCTTCGAGACACTCTAGCAAATGCTTTAAGATTCCCTGCAGAGAACTCTTGGATCGTCCAAGGTCGGTCCTCTCTTACGTTTGAGGATTGGCAATTCCTTAACACATGTTTCCCGGTCCTATCAGACCTATCACTTGGCCATTAGGGACCAATATCTAAGGCGCCTCGCATTCCATCATCCACACAGGTAAAATTAAATAAATGTCTGGGCTCCATACCATGACACCACCTATAGCTAGAAAGAAACGTTGTGCACTCCTTGGGTCCCTTAACCCATTTTTGATTCATACCGGGTGTGAGGCTCGCGAATTAATGCTATTCACAAAGCTATGCTATTTAAAGCCGTGCTTTGATCATCAACCACAGGACTTTGCTTTTCAATAGAAGCCTTGATCCATGCTACTCAGCATGCCACACAGTCAATCCATACCGTACCACTAATTTCTGTCAATATATAACCGCTAAGCTCATGTGTCTCATAGAAGGGTGTTAAGCAAGAGAATAAATTCTTCGCCACCAAACAAATATATATTTAGCGGAGATCAATGAATACAGTATAAAGGAATACAATGTCAGACACACTATCCATTTACAAGTCCGTTCTGGGTCTGAACGAATCCGGAGGCACCTTATTCCTCGTCCCATATGTCCAATGCAGGAGAGAGGTCCTTGCATATCACATCGATCTCCAAGTACGCCTGGACGATCACCACTTATTACCTCGTCTTAGGTGTACAGCCCAATCAAAACATCAGTAATCATCCAAATGATGTGAAGATCTTCGGCCTTCAACCACCATCTTCATCATCGACTTATCGTCGAATCAATTATTAAGAATGGGTATAAACCCAGCATTTTCGAATAATTCACGTATCTTATAATCAAGTGCTATAAAAACACAACATATGCCTCATTCCAATCCAAAATATTCTTTTATTCAAATATTCTTTTCACAAATTAAACCCTATTAAGGTTTTCCAAACTAGTCGGGATTAGCGCACCTTACCGAAGTCATCAGTTGTTTAATTTCCAAATCCCCACCTCTTCATCCCATGGATCAAAACTGGTAATACTCCATATCTAACACCACAGTTTTATCGGTAAAATTAATTACCATTTCACGTTCAAATGTAATAATAGATTTAACTATCGCTTGGAGTAAAACTGGTGGAACTCCATTCTCGATCATTTCCCAAATTTCATAATTTAAATTATCACATTCACATTACAATCTAATTAAAGATTCATTAAAACTTCACTTAGTTTTAATCTTCCAACAATCATTATTTAATGATTATTCAACTTTGAAAACCCAAACATGTCACATCGACAATCAACACCATACCACTGATTTCTGCCCATATATAATCTCTAAGCTAGTACCACTCAGAGAAGGGTGTTAAGCATGAGAATAAATTCACCGCCACCAAACAGATATATATATATTTATTTAGTAGAGATCATCATTACAGTTCGAAATACAATGTTAGACATGTAATCCTGTCTTTAACTGGGTTAAAGAACCAATGCCATTTAAAACACAGTTCACGATAAACCCAAAATCACATTTCATTAACTATGGAATCTTCATGGAAAACAGATCAATATATAATTGACATCAATTTCCGTATCCGACTAATAATATAAATGGAATAACGACAAAGCCTTTTAAATTCCATATATATCAACAATCTTCCTCCACAGAAGCACACTTCGATTATTACCAAATCGAATTTCATTCCATCCCAATTTATTTTATTAAATTGGAAAACTTTACTTTAGAAAATTTCCACTAAATCTTAATAAAAGAATTATATATTCCAGATCACATTTCACTATTAATCGGGTTAAAGAACGAATGTTGTTAAAAACACAGTTCACAATAAACCCAATTCATATTCCATTTTATTCCAATTACTAAATATAACTGGAAACTCTAATAATCTTAATTAAAAGTTTTATTCTTTTCACACGGGGATTAAGAACATTGTTACTAAAGACACCATTCACGACAAACACAAATTCCAATTTGATATTAAATACAAGGGTCTAAACAGAAATTATATCGGCTTACATTCAATATTAAATTCTGAAACCAACACATATCGTATGGGGAATAATGATATATATTTATCTTCCAAATTCCTCCACAATACCCGTATAGTCACGGAATCCAATATCAAAATATCCTGAAGATGATTGCTATTTAAATCCATTCCAATTTATACATTGGAAAATTCTGGTTAGATTAAAACCATTCTCAAATCCAATTTATTTATTTAAAAACATTGGATTATCTTTCTAGTTAATAACTAGTTCATTTTGACAAAAATATATTTTTATCATTACAAGCGTGGAATTTTTCATTCGATTTCTTTCCAAATCATTTATTTTGATTTTACACAAATTATCAATATTTTTAATAATTTTATCAATGACCGTATAGTCGGTTACCAATAACGGCCACCAAACTGCATCCATAGCGACCTTTTCCAAATTTGATTCGGACATAATTCCAAATCCAACCATTCAAATTTAAATCTCTTACATTTTTTGGAAAGCTCTTCTCGATATGAACCCAACGGTTCTGATTTTAGGAGAATCCGACAGTCGAATCTCACGTAATGTCAATTTGAAGTCAATGGTCGAAATTCGCGAACGGTCGCGGCGCGACACTTTCTATTCAAGCCATTAACATATATAATATATATTTCATTCAAAATGTGTTTTATAAATTCATTTTAAAAATGATCCCCACTTTCATTTCAATTTTAAATCAAAATTGAATACTCCTTATTATTATAATATTTAAATGTTAATATTTTCAAAATGTTAGATTTTTAAATCATTTCCTTTTCGATATTCATTATAAAAATGAATAAAATCGATATAAAAAAATTTCGTGCCAAAATGGCGCTTAACTAATCAATGCGGCTTCACACATTCAATATTTTCGTGTCCATCCAAAATTGGACATCAAATTCCCATTTTAATCCTTTATTAAATATTATTTTAAAACAGGATAATGGGCTGAAGGAAGTTTTATTCAAATTATTTGGGCCTACGGACGCGGCTCTTTTTTTTTCGTCTGAAGGAAGTGGTCTTTAAACTTTCGTTCCAAGGAAAAAGATTCAGCAACATTTAAATTTTTTCTTCTGGTTAATTTGGTTGTGATCTTCTTCATCACCGATTTCTCGATTCAAAACGGCGCTCACTCTAATTTTGTATTCGATTTCTCCATTGTCAATCAATTTTCGTCTTCTTTCTTTCCTACAGATCTCCATTGGCAATTTTTATCTTCATCAAACAATTAGGTGAATTCAGGTATGTTTCTTTAATTTCTTTCGATTATTTCTGTTTTTCGTTTCATATAATTGTTTTCGATTAATAATCGATTTTTTGCTCATTTACGTTATACAGCTTGTTCTTCTTCCAGTAATCGATATCGAATTTGGATTTATTTCATTGGAGAAGTAAGATTTTAATGTTTATTTTTGCATTTCTTCAACAATGTTTATTGCTTTATAGTTTTATGATGTTCCGTCGTTCTAGTGAATATTATATGTGGTTTGTTATTTTATGCTATGTTTATATAGCATTGCTGCAGTATTCACATTTAGACTATAATTTTGCCAGTGATATGTTTATTTATCATACAGTTTTTTAGTTAATGTATTCTTGTTTAATCTAGCAGCAACATTGGTTCTATTTTGTTATGATATGTAAATTTAACATTTACTGTTACTGTTTTGTTCATTTATGTATTTTAATTGGATTTTTTTTTGCAGTTCTGATACTATCAATAATGAAGCAAATAGTTTGCTTGTTATCTTTGAACACAATGAGAATTGTTATTCTACTCGTCTGACCATAGCCTCTTCTTTATTTAGTATTAAAAGTGAAATATGTGATGTTTGGCCACACCTTAATCGGTTTTCTATTGAGATTTCTTATGTTCTTGAGAATAAGACTATAGTTATTGACACTGATTCAGACTTGCTTAGCATTTTATGTCTTCTAACTTTTAAGAAGAGTCAATATTTTAAGTTTACGGTTAAGGAGAATGTTGGTGTTATGGAATCTGATAGTAATGGCTATGGTTTGGGTTCTGCAAGAGTACAAAGCACTTCGATTGGTAGTAATTCTGGAACAAATTGCAAGTCACATGTTGATTCATCTCATTATTTGAAAGATATGTTAAAGAAAGGTTCTCAGAAAAATATTGCGGATTTTCTTGGTTTTTGTTTTAATAGAGCTGAGGATTATAGGGAGTTTTTAAAGGCGTATCAAATAAAAAATGGTTATTATTTGATTTTTGTTAGAAACGCTCCGGATAGAATTTCGATTAATTGTTCTTGGATTAATGATGGTTGCAAGTTTTATGTTAATGCTTCTTCAGATCTTGGCTTACTCTCTCGATTTTTTATTAGAACTTATAATTTTAATCATTCATGTGGAGCGGGTCTTAGAGATGTTAATGAAGTAAATATTTCAAGTAGATTTGTTAAATCCTTGATTTTGGATCAAATTCGGGATGCTCCTACGAAGAAGTCGAAGGATATCATAGCGGAATTTAGAAGAGAGTATAATTTCAATCTATCATACTATTATGCTTATAATGGAAAACAGTTGGCATTGAAAGAGATATATGGGGATGATGCAATGTCATATTATGATTTACATTGGTATTCGAAGGCATTGCTAAGGTATAATCCTGGTAGTTATGTGTCTATGGATGTTGATTCCTCAACCAATCAGTTTGAGAGAATTTGTCTTGCTTTTGGTGCTTGCTTGCTTGGTTTTAAACACTACAGACCATTAATATTTTTAGATGCTGCTCATTTGAAGGGAAGACCTGGAGTTTTGTTAGCTGCTACTTCTAAAAATGTAAATCAAGGTACGAGTTTCATTTTACTTTTGTTTACGTTTTCTTGGTTATTTTTGTACCTATGATATATGAAACTATCATTTTTATGCACATTAACTAATTTTAATGCAACAATGCTTACACTATATTTGTTTGCTTTATTTATTACTGGTTCCACTGGAAGTGTTTGTAGTATTACTTTTTAGACAGTAAGGTACTAAAATACTGATATATAATATATGACATATTCATATATCGTTTTGAGTCTAATTCAATTGTGTTTGCCATACATTACTATCATAATTCTGATGCTTAATGAGGCTCATGTATCTTTGTATTGAGAAGTCATTAATTATTTATTTTGCAGGTTTCTTTCCTCTTGCTATGGGTATTGTTTCACATGAAAACGAATCTAACTGGTCTTGGTTTTTGTCCCATTTGAAAGAAATGCTAAATGAAGAACGACCTCTAGTTTTTATGTCTGTTCGTCATTGGGGTCTCATATTAGGTGTTCCTAAAGTATTTCCCTCTTTATATCATAGCTAATGTTTGCTTCACATGGAACAAAATATTGGTAGTGTTGTGTAGGCAGCTAAAGGTGATTCTTCTGTTGTAGAGTTATTCAAACTTTGTGCTAGAGCTTCTAATATGTATGATTTTGAGCGATATCTTTCTAAATTTAAGAATATTGGGGGTATGGCTGCTGAAAATTTTCTACAAGATAAACCTTTTGATCACTGGGTAGATTTGTTTTTTCAAGGAAAGCGGTATGGTGAATTTACTTCAAATGTTGCAGAAAGCTTCAACTCTTGGATTTTGGAAGATACAGTAATGCCTATAACTTCTTGTTTGGAAGGTATTCGAGTGAAAGTTATGGAGCAAATGGCTAGGCGAAGGGAGGAATGTCGTTTGTGGACAACGACTCCTTGTCCTGTTATAGAGGAATGTTTGTCTAAGTTAGTAGATGTTGGCTTTGGCTGGGATGTTTACAAGTCTTTAGACTTTGTGTTTGAAGTAAAATCCCCTAAGTCTCATTTTGTTGATCTCGAAAATCATTTATGTAGCTGTAATCAATGGAGAATTACCGGATTTCCATGTGCTCATGCAATCAAATGTATTAATGTGTCAAGGTTATCAGTTTACGACTTTGTGGAGGAATATTTTACTTTTAGTGCTTTTAATTCTTCATGTGCTTATGCTATCAATCCAATTCTAGATTTTGATAAGCCAACGGTTGTTGAAAATGATGTTTTAATTAAGCCTCCGAAACAAGTTCATGGTGCAGGAAGACCATCTACAAAGAGGCGTGGTGGATTTGGATACTCTCAAAATAAAAGAAACAGATGCAGTCATTGTAATGAAGTTGGCCACAATAAAAGGAACTGGCTTGCTTCTTCTAAAATTTAAAAAAAGAAAAATCACGTTATTTGTTAGTGTAATGGATTTTTTTTAATTGTAAAGCTACTAAAGCTTACAGTAAATTGAAGTCAGTATTTGTGAATTGTTTGCAAATTAAAAAATGAAGTGTTATATTGTCTGTTTTGTTTAATTTTTAATGTCTGGTAATGTCTACTGTCTTTTGCTTTGAAGTAAGGTTTTTTTTTTAAAAAAAAAAATTTAGGTTATTTTATCAGTGCTAACTGTACTTTAGTTCAATGCATGAGTTCAGCATTTCATTTTCAACAATTCTTTTCAATGCTACCTGTACTTATCATTTCAGTTGAATGCTAGTTGTAACTAACATTCCTTTATCATTAGTATGCATCTTGTATGAAATACTTTTAATTGATCAGCCAATAGGCCTAATATTACAAGTTGTTATATCTCATATGCTCTTTTACTAGGAAAACTCTTTTAACTTATTTGAGGTTAAGTTGGACAGCATGGGAAGTTTACTGTAAACATGAATTAAATGTTTACATTATTTGGTGAATTTAAGGTTTTTTTTTGTTCAATTATAATTATAATTTAGATGAATTCATGAGTTTATTGTACGAGCCTACCTGTAGTAACCATTTCAGTCAACAAGCATTCCATTATAAGTAGTATGCATTTTACATGACATATAATTTCAACATTGAAAACTCTAATCAGAGTCTCTAGATACTGAAATGTCACAACAGAATTTTATTTTCACGTAATGCTAGTTTTACATAGCATTTCAATATAAAATATTGTCTCCACATCAAACATACATAAAACGCATTTAAATTCACGTGCCAATTACATTTGAATATACTCCCAGTAGTTCGTACAAAGAAAGTACAACGAAAAAAGACAATTAAAACTTCAATCCATCAATTAAAATCCTATTTGAGCAGTTCATACAGGCAAATTAAAATCGATAGAAAATTTGTAAGACTATCTATCATTAGTTGTTATCATCAACAACTTTACTCATCATCATGCTTAATGCTTGTTTGGTGACCAACTATATTTCCTATCGTTCAGTACATCAAAAGCAACCGCAGCTCTTAGCATTCTTATTGTCTCTTTTGTGTAACTCGGCGACAATTCTTCCTTGTCCAATTTTTTTATGTTTGCCATCATGATGAAACCACAATCAAGTATGTATCAAATGTAGAGATAGTAGTTAATATTACAGTATAAACTAATGCTAAATTAAGTTGTCATTCTTTACTTCAGGACTGTCATTTTGCATATTTATTCATTCCAGTAAAATTGCATATATATTCAGTATAGAGATGCTTTAAGCAGAAATTGCATATGAAATTGCATATTTATTCATTCTACAAGCATGATCATAGGCAATTAAAAGTTTTGAAACCCCGGAAAAAAAATGCATGTATAGCACTGTGTAAAACAGAGTATTTTTTTTCTTTTAGATATGCTACAGGCTTAAAAGACAATGTCCAGATCCCATCTAATTCTCCCGTTCATTCCAGAAGAAGTTGAACACACATATTTAGATGCATAATATAAAAATCATTGATTGTTTCAAATAGGAAAAGAGTCTAATCACTATGCATTCACGGTTTGGTTCACAGTTTTAATTGAATAAACATACGCTATCATCTCAAATTCTCATATCATGCATGTATATCAAATGATATATTGAATTATCATTCAATTCCTCTACATATAATTATTGTCTGTTATTTATTAAATATTGATATTCCACTTTCATGTATTATCTATCATTCATCCTGACACATACATTTAGTAAATTGAGAATAAAATAAGTTACATACGAATCAGGATCCTGTGGTGGACTTTTAGGCTGCTGCACTGTTGGTTTGTTGAATTGCTTGTTCATTATACCTTCTTTTACCCACACATCCTTGAACAACGACTCAATCAATTTTTTCTGCAAAAAACATATATATAAATATATATATATTAGTGTTGACTTTTTCTTGTAGAGTTTGTTAAAAAAATAAGAATTCTCTTATAGTGATGATGGCTTGGTTGTAGCTGGGGTTTGATGTCCTTGTTGATCTGGTTTTAGGTTTTGTTGAATCGTAATGACTCCACTGCATTATTTTATAATTTAGTACCATCAAGGTCCAATGGTTTCTGAAATGCAGAGGGAAGAAAATTTTATCGCACAACTCATCTTTGACAATCTTTTGTATTGTTGGCATGACTATGTCATTGATCACTGTTTTCTGATCACTTGTTATAGCATTCTGCATATTCAAATGTATTAGAACAGAGTTTTTTTAAAGCATTTATAATTGAATGCTTATACTTACCATCATGATTGTATTTAAGTAGTAACTATGCGGGTACATTTCTTGATTGTAGTAAAACTAGCCGATCAGTTGTTTAACAAAGAAAAGAAATTTTAAGTTTTATCGAATAATTAAATTTTCTACATTCTTAAACCAAGGCTTTTAAGTCTTGTTTTCACTATCATTTACTTGTCTACTGCACTAAATAATGCAAATGATAGTTTAAACTGGCGTCTTGGATATTCAATATACTTACATGCACTCAATAAATACTAGTGCTACTTTTAACTCTCATTCTGTTATTCAATACATTTACATTCAATTTGGAAGTCTGAATGCAAGTTCTAACTATCATTCTATCATCCTATACACATATGTACTAAAAACTGTTAGTGATAGTTTTAATTATCATTCTCCCATCGTATACATTCATAGGCATTTAACATATAGTGATGCTACTTCTAGCTTTCATTCCCCCATTTAATTCATATATATAGTAAGAATACTGCTCAAAATATATGAAAAGATGAATGATATGTTTACCAATCATTATCTAATCTTTTTTCATGCTCAAAATTCTAGTTTGATATATACCTGACCGTCGGTAGCCCATCAAAAAGAATATCCTCTAGCATTGATTTCACTATAGTTATTCCTCCTTGGTTTCCTTCGTCTTTGTGGTATGCTATAGTGCTGCAATTGATTATCAACATTTTATAAGTCATTTTTTATTCAAAGCTTACAATGTTACAAATATAAAGAAAGAAGACAAGTTACAAATCTTACTTCTCATTTTCCTTGAATTTGAAGAAAGTGATAATCTTTTCTTGTTGTGCTCTATTCAATAATTTCAGGACATGGCTTTTTGTGATATCTTTGCTTTTGTAACCTTTTCTTGTTGGTGAATATCTATCAATATCAATTATCTCTTCATTTTTATGTGTTTCAGATTCAGTTTCTGTTTCCTCTTCATATTTAGACTGTTCATCTTTTTCTTCTTTTTCTAATGACATTTGGTCACTTTCTTTAGCTTCTTCAAGCTCTTCAGCTTCTTCATGGTCTTCAGCTTTTTTTTTTTTTCACCGACATCATCTTCTACAACTTCGTCATCTCCACCTTCTTTATTTTCACTTACATCATCTTCTTCAACTTCATCATCTTCACCTTCTTCTTTTTCTTCAACTTTTGCTTTCTTCTTTTTATATTTTCTCCTTTGAATTAATTTGTACTGGGATTCCAAATCAAATGTACTCGTTCGTTTGCGGCTTTCAACCCTCTCAACTAAAGAGCTTGGTTTTTTCATTGTTTTTGCATTCTTTTCTAGGATTTCCTTTTTTCCCTTCATACTTATATGTTTATCCTCTTGTTTTTTTCCCAGTTTCAAGGACTTCGCCAGTTGTGTCTTGTTTTTTTCCTTGTTGCAGCATTAGCATTTGCTGTGTTACATCAAGATTAAATGTTGGTGGTTCTACTTATTGTATTTTTATTGATGCCAACATTGTTACTTTCTTTTTTAGCTCTACCACAAGGGCTTCAACATCCCTTCTTTTCTATTGCTCAATTTCAAATTCTTCTTCATTCTTCTTTAATTTCTGTTCCAAATCCATGTTATACTGTTGCAAAGACTCTACTTGTTTGCTCAATGTCTCTATCAAAACTATTTGTTGGTTGCATATCCATATGTTCATTGGTTTCAATCTGAAGATGTTGATGTTGGGGCCTTTTTCAAGAAGGGCTTTTTCATCTTCTGATATGTTTCTCAATTCAACAAAAATCTGTATAATAACATATATCAAAATGACTGAGTAACACCCAATAAATTAACTAATGCTATGTGGAATTATCATTCTCCATTTTATGCTATATATAACTATCATTCTTTAGAATTAAGTACATTGATTTTATTTCTACATTAACGAAAAATTTAATTATCATTTAGACTATGAATGTATCATAATAACATGACTATTATCACTATATTCCAAGTTAACATTTATTGTATGTATATATTTTGTTTGTGTGTTAAAATATACCTTTTCATCATCCATGCTTGACAAAATATTTCTTGATACAACCTTCTTTAAGCTAGAAATATTCCATCTTCCAAATCCTGGCAATGTTGAAGAGTAGTTTGGCAATGGAGATATCAAACTAACATGCTCACATTGAAAAAACTGAAAATAAAATTTTATTTATTAAAACATAGAATATGCATAATTTAATTTACGGAAATAAATGCATGAATATAAAGTTAAAATGATGTATTTACCATTGGAAGCATGGAACAACCCGGCATGCTTCTTGGCTTTGTTTTAAAAGCCGTCAAAGATCTAATCAAAGAATAATGGATTGAAAGTGGCCAAGATATTGAGTTCATTTTCCTTATATCAACGATATAAGGAATGTATCCCTATGGCAAAATTCGTTAGAAAAACATTCCCAATTTTGAAAGCTTCTTCCTCAATAGAAAATGTTTCTACTATATCATCTAAGGTTGTAGATGATTTAGTGAAAGCCGAAATGGTTAAAATTTGTTTGAAAAAGACATGAACAAACATTTCAAATAGGGTTTGATTTAAAAAATTAAACTGATTTGCAAGATCACCACCTTTTTGGATAATTTTTTGGAAATTTTTTATCATAGGCAGCAAGCTACAACGATATTGAATTTTTTCTTGAGATGCATTTTTTGCTTTTTTCGTTGATGCTACCTTTAACTTCTTCATTCCTTTCCCTGTTAATTCCTACACAATATTTTCTGAATGAATCAATGTACATATAATTAATTTTAACGCTATTTACATCTATCATTAGTAAACAAGTATATGACATGTGAAACTATCATTTCCAATGTCATGTATATATCAATATAAAACAATAATATGATATATGAAATCATCATTCCAAATGTCGTTTGCATGTCTACCATTAGCACCCAGTATATGATATATGATATGTGAAACTATCATTAGAACCTTATATGATAAGTGAAACTTTCATTCACATATATCAATAGCACCCAAGTATAAGAAAAGTGAAAGTTACATTTATCATTAGTATCCAAGTAATAATGTGTAAAAAAAAAGAGTAATATAGTGTACAAGATTAGATAACAATGTGTTGTTCAAATTGTGGTTATAGGGGAGGTTTGTAGAAACTAGTTTGCCGCTAGAAGTGGGGTGGTGATATGCAGAAGGTAGAGCCTGGTTTATTGATGGATAGCAGTATGCTTGTAGTTCAGTTTGTGATGTAACTGTGCGGAGTTGGTAAAGCATTAGGTTGATGGCAGAGTGTAGTTTGTTGGAACTGGAAGGTGTTGGATGTTCTTAGTTTGGATGGTCAGTGGGGATGTGCCAAGGTGTTTGCTACAAGGAGGCTCTATGCAAAGACAATGAAAATAGAATTGCATAATCCGTGAAATCCAGACAGGGGAACCAGCGTTAATTCTTCATATTTGCCAAAAATATAACATTTTTGTATAACATTTCTGTATAATGCTTACATAGTGCATGTATCTATGTGCATATGTGAATATAAAAGACAGTAGAAGATCAACACGAGAAAAAATTAAGTTAATAACAAATGTACCTTATCTCGTTTTCCTTTCTCCAATGCAGTTGTCTTTTTTCCCTTTGAAGTTGCTAGTGACAACTTTGTCGAAACAACATGATTTTCATTTTCCATCATTAATCAGGTTTTTCCATGATATATTTGTATATCATTTTTCCATGATATATGTGTATACGTGAATACAAAACTTTTTCCATGATATATTTGTATATCATTTTTTAATGGTATGTTTAGGTATCATTCTACAAGTATACATATAACATTTCTACATAACGCTTGCAACTAATAATATGATATTTTGAACTATCATTTTAAATGATATGTATAATGCTTCCAAACACTGAATGATACGTTTGTATATCATTTACCATTCCCTATAAAGCACATAGCAAAACAATTTGACGTATTCAAATAAACTTCTTCCATGACATGTATGTATATCATTTTTTTAATGCCATGTTTAGGCATCATTCTAAAACTATGCATATAAAATTTCTGTTCAATGCTTGCAACTACTAATATGATATTTTGAACTATCATTTTAATAGTATGTATAATGCTTCCAAACATTCAATGACATGTTTGTATATCATTTATCATTCCCCATAAAGCACACAGCAAAACAATTTGACGTATTCAACTAAACTTTTTCCATGACATATATGTATATCATTTTTTTAATGCCATGTTTAAGCATCATTCTAAAACTATGCATATAACATTTCTGTACAATGCTTGCAACTACTAATATGATATTTTGAACTATCATCTTAATAATATGTATAATGCTTCCAAACATTCAATGACATGTTTGTATGTCATTTATCATTACCCATAAAGCACACAGCAAAACAATTTGACGTATTCAAATGAACTTTTTCCATGATATATATGTATATCATTTTTTTAATGCCATGTTTAGGCATCATTCTAAAACTATGCATGTAACATATAACAATTTGACGTATTCAACTAATATGATATTTTGAACTATCATTTAAACATGATATGTTTCTATAAAAAATATAGATCTAACGTTATACCTTTGATTTCCTTTTCCTACTGAATATTTCATCGCACAACTCTTGTTGCTTTAGTTGGTCTTGTTTCTCGGTCTCAGTGGTGAATAATCTTCTCGATTTTCTTTTTTCCCCTGAATATTACTGGAATCGACTTGTTTTGACGTTCGGGGAGAAGACCTAGTGCTTGGAGAAACTAGTTTTGACATTCCTGGAGAAGACCTAGTTCTTGGAGAAACCCTAATTTTGGAGATATTTGAATCTTCGGGATTTTGTGCGAAATCTGAGGAAGACAGCAATTTCTCTTCCATTACTAGAATCGATTGCGTGAGAACCTGAACTTTGATAAGAGAAGAATTTTAGAGCGAGACTAGGGCTGCCATTTTTAGTGAAGATTGAAAAAGTAGTTTTGTAGAAGAAAATAAAACTAATGAACACAATGGAGAATTTTCCACCTGTCCTTCATACGGAAGTTAAAACTTAACGTCCGTTAAATTTAAATATTATTAAACTTTTTCCTTTAAACTAATTTGCTAATTTTAAAATATTCATCATTTTAAAATATTCGTTATTCCTGAATTGGAATCAGACCCAACCAATCACCATATAACGTTAGTTGTAACGATTTGGATTTCGCCCGGACCTAATCGATCGCAAAATCGACCAAGATCTTTCAAAAACCCGAATACGCTAACTCTGGGAATACAACACGTTAGAACAATAACAAAAGACTTTTATAAACATTACAGTAATGTTACATCAGAGTACAGAATATCAGAGTACATGGAATATAATATAGCAGAAGATAAATTTACAGCAAATTTAATACAGTGCAGCAGAACCAATTATCTGGTACAACGGAAGTCTATCGGTACTTTGGACACAGCTTTAAGCTTCGATCCAGAATCCTGCTCATTATATCTGCAAAATAAGCTACTCGACTGCCCGTATGAAAAAGTGGGCACCCGAGTTTGCAAAATGAAACAAACTACGGGTCAGTCATGAGACTGGTATGAGAAATCTTTACTTAACTTAACAGTAATAAGGCTAATCACAGGACCACGCCGCTAACGCGGAACGGGTTTACTCCATTGGATTGCCAGTGCATAATATTAAGTAAGTCGTTAAACAACGCAATGCTTTTTAAAAAAATGAAACCATTATAAGACTCAAGTCCCATCACACAATGCAACCCAAACCGGAAGATAGAGTTTTACCTTATAATGGTCAAAAATGCTTGATACGATAAAAATAGATTTGATATTATTATTAGTGTATATATGTTTTAAAAACATTTCAATCATAATGTATCAATCATAGACGGCATTGTACCCCATCCTACTATGTCGCCATACTAGTTTTACAATCAAAATCGCATTGTGTCGTATTAGAAGTTGGGTTTCCATCATGAGTCAAGGCTAGGAACGATCTCCTTACCGATTCGAGAAACTCTAGCGATGTCTCAAGATTCGGACGCTGGCGAACCTTTGGATACTGTAGGGCCAGTCCACAAATACTTTAGTGGCTTAGTTATGCTTGAACACCCGCTTCTCGGTCCTATTGAACCTATAAAATGGTCATTGGCGACCAATAAATCTGAGGCATCGAAAATTCCATCATCCACCTAAGTAAATTGTCAGGGTTGGTAAGTCGCTGACACAACTTCTAGTTAGAAAGAAACGTGTGCACTCCCTGCGTTCCCATGCTCTGTTTTTTGACTCATACTGGGGTGTGAGGCTCGTGAAGTAAACAGATATATATTAAATAGAAATCAATTTAATTACATGGAATGAAATCCAATGTCAAACACACATCCATTTACAAGTCCGTTATGGGTCTGAACGAAACCGGAGACACCTTATTCCTCGTCCCGTATGTCTAATACGGAAGAGAGGTGCTCGCTTATCCGGACAATGAACAAGTACGTCCGGACAGCTACCACTGTAACCCTTTCCTAGGAGCAAATCAGTCCAGGGCATCAGTAGTCATCCATTCAATGTGAAGATTGCCGGTCTTGAATCACCGTCTTCAATGTCTTTGACTTTAAATCGTCGTATAATTATTTGAAATGAGATTGAACTCGGTCTTTTCAAATAATTCTCGCTTAATTAGAATTTGAAATCATTTCATATCGTTAATATTATTCTATAACGATTTATCGCTATTTTTATTTATATAAAAATAGTCCAATTTATTCTAATGACGCTTCGGGTCAATAGGCGGCCCTAGCGCTGTTTTTATCGAAATTTTATTTACAAATTTCTTGAAATCTAACCATTGGATTTTGCCGAAATTTATATCGTTGGAAAGAGCTTTCCAAAGCGGACCTAACGGTTCCAGTTTTGGGAAAATATGATGGTCGGATCTATCGGTATAAACATTTAAAGTTACGATTCCAAAACGCGAACTACCTCGCGCGATTCGTTTAATTTATATTTATATATATAATAATATATATAAATATAAATTATTCGACGATTCATCTAACGTATTTAACACACCAAATAAAAGAATGTTTTATTGGCATATCACATCTAAATGTTCATAATGTCAAATAAATATGTATTTTATTTACATGACACCTTTGCTAATGACAAATAAAAGATAATTTTTATTTTCATTATTTGTATGCAATTTCAATTTTATACCTTAACAAATAAAAGAAATATTTTTATTTGTTTATAGTTTTCAATGTGTAACACGACACACATGAAAATGTTTATTTTAATTTGCGTACAAGTTCTAATATATATATTCTGACAATAAAAATGTCTCTTTAATCAATACACAGATTCTAATGTGTATATTTGCAATCGAAATGCCTCTCAAATATATACACAAATTCTAATGTGTATATTTGCAATAGAAATGCCTCTTAAATATATATACATAAATTCTAATGTGTATATTGTCAATAGAAATGTCACTTTAATATATACACAAATTCTAATGTGTATATTGACAATAGAAATGTCACTTTAATATATGCACAAATTCTAATGTGTATATTGACAATTGAAATGATTCTATAATTTGTATACCAATTTTATTTCAACAAATTGCATAAAAGTGATACATTCATTTTTGTTGATAATTCTAGTTCAACAAAATGATTAAAAAGTGATTCATTCATTTTGTTGACACTTCTATTTCAACAAAATGATTAAAATGATATTTTTCATTTTTGTTGACCATTCTATTTCAACAAAATGATGATAAGTGCCAATTTCATATTGTTAACAATTCTAATTTAACAAAATGAATATTAATGATATTTCATATTGTTAACAATTCTAATTTAACAAAATGAATATTAATGTTGCAACACAAATCTATTCACCAAAAATGCTATTTGTGTTTTGACGCAAACCTATTTAACAAGATGCTATTTGTGTTTTAACTCTTTTATTTAACAAAAATGTGATTTTTGTTTTATTTCAAATTTAATTAACAAAAATGTAATTTTTTCTAACCATCATATTTAACAAAATGTAATTTTTTTGTTTCAACTATTATATTTTAATAAAAAATGAATATTTTGGTTCAATTAATCTATTTGGCCAAAAATGTTTATTTTGACAAAAATGTGTATTTTGATTCAACTAACCTGTTTTGGCAAAAGTGCATATTTTGACAAAATATATAGTTTGATTCAACTAATCTATTTCAACAAACAATAAAGATGATGACTTTGTTTTGTCGACAAATCTATTTCAACAAAACAATAAAAATGATAACATTGTTTTTTCGACCATTCTAATTCAACAAAACAAATAAAAGCAATATGTTTGTTTTGTCGACCATTCTAATTCAACAAAACACATAAAAGTGATATGTTTGTTTATCGACAATTCTAACTCAACAAAACAAATAGAAGTGATATGTTTATTTGTTTACGTTTTTCTATTTAACGTAACAAATAAAAATGATAATTTTATTTGTTTACAATTTCTATTTAACAAAAATGATATTATTGTTTTTAACACAAATCTATTTGACACAAATAATTTTTTTATTCTAACTCAGTTCTAATTTACAAAAATGTAATTTTGTTCTAACCATTATATTTTGATAAAAAATCCAAATTTGTTTCAACTATTACATTTTGACAAAATTGGCAAATTGGTTTTCAACTTTGACAGTTTGACGAAATTGGATATTTTGTTTTAACAAATGTATTTTAACAAAAAAGACTATTTTGTTTTAACTAATGTATTTCGACAAAAATGTCTATTTTGTTTTAACTAATGTGTTTTGACAAAAATGAGTATTTTTTTCTACTAACTAATTTGACGAAAATGAATGTTTTTATTTCAACTATACTAATTGACAAAAATGAATGTTTTTGTTCAACTACACTATATTGATAAAAATGAATATTTTTGTTAGACTAAACTATATTGACAAAAATGAATATTCCTGTTAAACTAAACTATAATGACAAAAATGAATATTTCTATTAAACTAAACTACCATGACAAAAATGAATATTTCTATTAAACTAAACTACAATGGTAAAAATGAATGTATATTTTTAAACTAAACTACAATGACAAAAAATGAATATTTTTTTGTTTGTATACATTTTCTATGTTTGCTTAGCAAATTAAAATGATAATTTCATTTGTTAACAATTTGTATTCAACATAACAAATAAATAAGGGTAATTTATTTGTTACAATTTCTAATTTAACCTAACAAATAAAAAAGGATAATTTTATTTGTTAACAATTTCTAATCAACAAAAATGATATTTTGTTTTATCTAAACTGTTTTAACAAAAATGAGTATTTTGTCCAATTATTATATTTTGCCAAAAATAATAATTCTAATTCAAATTTTTCAAAAATGAAAATTATAATTCAACTATTCAAATTTGTCAAGAATGACAATTATAATTCAACTATTCAAATTTGTCAAAAATGACAATTATAATTCAACTATTCAAATTTGTCAAAAATGACAATTATGATTCAACTATTCAAATTTGTCAAAAATGACAATTATGATTCAATTATTCAAAAATGACAATTAAAAATGTAAATTTATTTGCATACAAATATCTATCCTTCACATAATAAATTAAAATGACTACTTTTATTTGTGAACAATCCAATGTTAAATTTGACAAATAAAAATCAATGTTTTTATTTGTGAACAATTCAATATTAAATTTGACAAATAAAAATCAATGTTTTTATTTGTGAACAATCCAATGTTAAATTTGACAAATAAAAATCAATGTTTTTATTTGTGAACAATCCAATGTTAAATTTGACAAACAAAAATCAATGTTTTTATTTGTGAACAATTCAATGTAAATTTTGACAATCTAACGAGCAAAATGATAATTTTAATTTCAACAAGCTTATTGTAACAAACATGAATACACACAATTCAAATCAGAGGTTCATCATAATCACAAAACAATCAACATTTCAATATATATATACAACACCAACATGAATTTTATATAGATTAAATATATAAACTTCACAATGAAATAAAAAATTAATTTTATTTTAAAATAGAAATCTCATATCGATTTGTCCGAATTTTCAAAGTGCTTTGTTTCAGATTTGGTCTGTCCCATCGTTTATATCTCGTCTCTACGAATCCAGTGCATTTTATTTCGTCTGATTCTGAGCTAAAATGAACAAGATAAGAACGTTTTACTGTTAATTACTTTAATAGATAATTAATTAATTATTTTAAACTAATCCCTCTCCAATACCTTCTTCTTTGTTGTTTACTGGAACGAGCACCCAAACCGTCGACTTCCCCTTATCAATGTCGGCCGCCACCAAAGGCTACTCTCGGTCGATCAATTGAGGCCACACCGAAGCCCGCGCCTAGCGCTCCTCGTGCCCAGAAGTGGGCCCCACTCGCTGCCCCCGTCGCCTCAGAAACCATGCCCAAAACCGACGGCATCGCACCGAAAATCCGACTGACTCCGCCCCCTAAACCCGATCATCACCATACCACTTTGAAGAGCTCGGGATGTACTTTGATTTGTGCTTTGAAAGTTTGGATTAATTTGAGAAGGATCGTGAGATTATAAGGATTTAATTCCGGAGCTTTCAGGCCCTTGAAACCATGGATGGCGGCTATTGTGTTTATTTCTAGGGTTAGGGTTCCCTATATATTTATAATATTTAATTATTAAATGTTCAAATTTTCAGAAAAGCCCGATAATTCTAACTAACTCCAATTTTAACCCGGCGAGTGTTGTTCCTACCTAATTGCCCCCATTCTGAAACCAATGGGCTAGGTCCAGTCAGCCCAAACGATTGTTTTTGGCCTGTTTTATTTAATTTAAAATTTAAATCATTTATTTATTAAATTCAATCGTACATTTTAATTTATCGGGGCCACATACTAACTCTAAAAATTCCAGAAAATTATTTTTAGTTACGTTTTGACGATACAGTCCTAACGAAACTAATTTCGTCAAATTTCGAGACCTTTGAAAAATGGCCAATTTCTGGTCGATTCGATTTGACTAAAACTGACAAAACACGTTTTCTTTTGCCACGCTCACATATTGATTCTAAAAATTATGAAAATTTAAACCTAACATTAATTTGAAATTCCGAATCCAACAAAAGTGGTTTCATCGAAAACGGAGGGCATTTGTAAAATGGCTATTTTTAATATTAAAAAATATATATATATATATATAAAAATTCCATAGCGACAATTTTGAATTTTAAACTGGACATAACTCCTGATTCCCGCTATGAAATTTAAATTTTTAGGATTCGTTGGAAAGATATTTTTAAGTAGATTTAAATATTTTTGGTTTCACTAAAATCCGATTTATTTTGCATCCTGTACATTCAGTCAAAGTTCAAATTTTCAAACTATCGCGCTATTTCTAATTGCTTTTATAATTAAAATAAAATTATTTGTTCTAACTTCGATTTAAACAAATTTTTAGTCATTATTATTTAAAATAAATTATTTTAACTATTCAAGGTCCATTAAAATTTCAAAAATAAATTTTTTAAATTGGTTCCAAAATTCCGGGTTGTTACATTAGTTATATGGATTTCATACATCACATGTACACAACAATAATGATAAACAATAATCCATCATCCACAGTGCATTCTACACTGTATAAGCATTAAATATAAATAATTAACGCTAACTACGGTCTTTCAACCAATCAGTTAACATACAACTAAACAACTGGGATTAGTGTATGCCAAATATCATCCCAACACCCGTGTGGGGTTTTAACCAACAAATACTAAATATTATTTGTGCAGTTGGTCGATGTATAAAATTTATCGTCCCAATCAATGTCAGTTAAATGGGTGTACATAAACAAATCTTTTGATTTGTAAATGAATATTTATTTTCATTTCATGAGAATTTTATGCCGTTATATATACATTAAAAATTATATTTTTAACGATAAAATATTTATTTCAACCCTTGACTATTTTAAATAATTCACATACACATTAAAAATTATATTTTTAATGAACAAGTATTTATTTCAGAAAGTTTTGGCATTATAACGACATGATATTACAATCGGAGTAATGTCTAGCGTTACTCCTCTCCTAATACTGGCTCGCACCATGCACATTAATCACAACCAATTCAAACAATCAATTCATAATCAATTTTACAACCACAATCCAAATTTCCACAATATAATCCAAACAAACAACTATGGTTTGTAGAATAAACAGTGTCAAGGGCTACTAAGCGCCATCTACAACCTAGTATATATTTAACTGTAAAAGAAATTGAGTGAGAAGGTGTTCTCACATTTGGATCCATTCCGCCGTTATTTTATGACGCTCTGATTTTTTGTTCTGATTCTAGACTTTGCAAACAAGCTCCAATCTTCATGTCGTCTTTTTTACTAGCTTAAACGCGCCATTCCGAACAACTTTCACCTTGTGGTCTTTCTTCCGAAAATGCTCCATTTTGCCAGAATTCGCGAAAAGAGAGTATTTGGACAATAGACTTTGGATGTGTTTTCTGAACAACTCCGCAATCCAAAATATGACTTGCATATACTCAAATCAAAGAGAAAATTGTGCTCTTTTATTTTAGGTACGTTGGAGTTTTGGCCAGAAGCGCACGGTTTGAGAGTTATTAAGGCAGGAAGGTCAGGGTGTTTAACGTAAAACTAAAAATATAAAAAATAGATTTTTAATAAAGGAGGGGGACCCATAGTCGGGGTTTGTGGCTAAGGGGGCGGTGCTGGAGGTCTGGTGGTGGTAGGGGGTCGCGGCAGTTGTGGTGGTGGCTAGGGTTTGCGTGTTTGGCTGATTTGGGGGTTTAGGGATTCAGAAATGGAGAGAGGAGGAGGAGGAGAAGAGGGAAGAGGAGAAAGGAGGGGGCGCAGCTGGGGGGTGGCGGAGATTGCCAAGGCGGCGGTGGGAAGGTTGAGGAGCGGGATCGACGACGGTTTTTTTCTTTTCTAAACGAACGATGAGGGAGAATAAGGGGGAGGGGTTGACTTATATAATTTGTTATTTTAAATTCCAAAACGTAACTTTTAAATTCGAACTCCAAATCGAACTCATCGACTATCGCCCCTAGCCAAATACCCCCATTCTAGACACATTAGGATATGTCCCATAAGCCAATTCTATCATTTCAATCAGTTTTCATCAAAATTAAAATATAAATAATATAACGTTCAAAATTGTTTTCAACATACATTTTAATTTACCGAGGCCACATACTGGCTCCAAAAATTCCAAAAAAATAATTCTAGTTATGTTTTAATGACACGGTCCTAACAAAACCAATTTCATCGAATTTGGAGACCATCTGAAAAATGGCCAATTTCCATTCGATTAAATTCAAAATGAAAGTACCAAACGCGTTTAAATCCTCCACGCTCACATATTAATTCCAAAAATTATGAGAATTGGAATCCAACAATAATTTAACACTCCGAATCCAACAAAAGTGGTTTCATCGAAAATATAGGTCGTTTGCAAAATGGCTATTTCTAAGGGTTATATATTATTTAAAAACATATATAAATTCTATATCGACTATTTTATATTTTGAACTGGACATAACTTTTAATATATATATAATGAAATCTGAATTTTTCACATTTATTAGAAAGATATAATTAAATAGATTCAAATGTTTCTGGTTTTACTGAAATCCGATTTATTTTGAAACATATATATTCAATTGAAATTAAAAATCGAATTTTTAAACTATCGTGCCATTTCAGGCTCGTTTTATAATTAAATTAAATTTATACGTTCTAACTTTGATTTAAATTAATTTTAAATTGTTATTGTTTAAAATAAATCATTTTAAATCTTTAAAATCCATTAAAATAGCTAAAATAAAAAAATTAATTTGGTTCTGAAAATCTGGGTTGTTGCACTATAATTACCAATTTCCTTTTATAACTATTTTAATTTTGCAAAATGTTTGCTTTTAAATCGTTATTCACTTTCAAACATGAATATTATTTCTTTACAGAAAATTGGACTCGTTTTATCAAATCAACACTACAAGAAAACACTGATTTAGTGTCAAATATTTAGAAGCGGAAATTTGCGTCGCTAATTTACGATAGATTTCCCTGTGATCTGCAAGGGATAGTTTTTTTGTTTTCTCGACTTTTTTTATTTTATTTATTACCGTCATCTTCTGTCATCCCTCACTAATCCGTTGCAGATTGCATCAAATTACCGATGGAAAATTTCTACCGCTATTTTCCACTGCAAATCCAGGAAGAATACCGACGAATATTTATCGAAGCTATTTTGCAGCAGTATTCCAACAGATTTGCAAGAGATGAAAATACCGTTTTATTAAAATAATTATTTAATAATTAATAATAAAATTTAATACTTATGAAATGATATGTACTATTCAATAATTAATTTTAAATAATTGTATTTAATAATAACAGTTGATAATTATAGTTGATACTTGTATTTTATAATTATAGTTGATAATTATATTTTATATTTCGAAAATTTTAAAAATTTGAAGTCATCTTGAATAAATTTGAAATAGATCATAAAGTTTATAAAACTAATTATAGTTTCCTTTTTAGCCGTGGATTAGTTTTTATTATAAGAAAGATTATCAAGTGGATTGGTTGTTGTCATTACCTTTGAATTGTAGATGACCACTTCCCTTGACATGGATCAGTAACTACAACCGTTGGATGCTTATTGTAGATGACCACTTTAATTGTAAGAGCATCTCCACCAGTTGTGGTGATCGAAAGTGGGAAAGACTGTTTGGAAATGTGGAGAATTCCCATTCTCCCATCAGTGAACGGGAGTTCTGTAGCCTTTTTTTTATTTATTTAATCAGTTTAAACAGTTACTGAAAACCGTTTATAACTTTAAACGGTTAAATTAAAACCGTTTATTGTATAAACGGTTTTCATAAACCCGTTTAATTTAGGAATTTTTTTTATATAATGTGGTGCTCCGTTCATTTCTGCTCATAAACCGAAGTCCATTATCTGAAGCTCTAATGGCGGCCTCTACCCCCAAATAAAAAAAAATTGTGGCAATTTCAACAAACTCAAAACAAATTCAATCCTTCCCAACTCTTCTTCTTACTCTCCACCAAATTCAAAGCAAATAGCTTATTATTCAAGGGTTTTTTGCCATTCTCAAAATATAGGGTTTTGGGTATTTTGTGCTTATTAAATGGAAGAGGCTAATGTTGAGGCTTCAAGCTCTGCCGGCAATATAAAAAGAAGGAAAACTGGTAGGAGAAGCAAGCGCACAATCGGCGATGATGAAGGAGGGTTTGGAGTCGGCGTAGAAAAATTTATTTCGAATACATTTCCATTTCGGTCTATCGTAAGCCTTCGGGAAGGATATCATCACATATTCATGACCGGAAAAGAGCTTACGGTAAAAAATTGTTATCTTTTAATGTTATATTTAAGTGTTATTAACTATTATGTTACTAATTTACGTTATATTCATGTTTGGTATAGAATCGCGATAATATGAGATGTCATGGTTCATTTACTACAATGAAAAAAAGGTGGGAAAAATTAAAAGTTTATCCCCAGATTAGGGATCCGATTATCAAAATATTCGGTTAATTTATGGATGTAGAGTTGCGGAATTCTGATAATAGATGCATACATGCCATAGCAGAACGATGGTGGCCTACCATGCATACATTTTTATTTCCGAATGCAGAGATTGGTTTTACACCATATGATTTTACCATGCTCACATCAATACCCGTTGGAATGAATAGGCGTAGTATACCATATGATGAGGGTTGGTCCCAAATTGGAAATGCTAGTCAATTTTTACCTTCGCTTGTTGAAAAAGATATCAAGATTGGTAAAGTTGAGATATCTCACTTGAGTAAATATTTTAAAGAGGAGTATGTATTATCTAATATGAACAATCTTGACCATATCGCGAGAATATTTGTGTTATATATGATGGCGACTCTTTTCTTCACATCGACAAATGACACAATCAGTCTTGGGTACATAGAAGCAGTCTTGAATCTAGAACTAGCTACGGAGTACGATTGGGGTTCTGCTATTATGGGCTATCTGTACCAAAGTTTGGATGTGGCTGTGACTAAATGTCGTCATCTTACTGGATTTGTTGAGTTATTATAGGTATGTCAATCTTTTTAATTTTCAATTTAATGTAGGGTACCCTGTTAAATAATATACCATTCATCGAATTGTATGTTTTATTTTGCAGTACTGGTTCTTTGAGTATATGACTGTTGGCAGGTTTATTGTTAAAGAGAGTGTAAAGCAGTCGGCATATCCAAGATTAAAAGCACGGGAGATGGAGAACAGGACAAGAACACGTGATACTGTAGCACATTTATTCTCCATCACACGCTATCATACATGCTAGCCATATTAACTGGAACCCGTGGAACAACTCCATTGCTAAAGATGAAAATGAAGTTGTATTTTCCCGTAACTTGTCAAAGAAGCATTTGCCTTTACTTGTTCCGCCCGGTGATTGTTATGAGTTATTTTTAGGAGAGCGGTGTTACAGACAGTTGACCGGACATGCTGTTATTCCTCTTGATCCCCCACTTCTCATGACACGTACCATGACATATGATACCTATGCGGAAATGCAACAAGCTCTGTACCAAGACAATTGTCAGCAATATTTGTATCAGGGTGTGGACATTGACTGCGATACGTATTGGCGCCAGATTGCTAGAGATGTTGGACCGTTACTAGATGCTTCGGTCCGGGTAGGGAATATGGATTTTTTTGGTCCTTCTGCATTGAATTCCGGTATTCATGCACCAGTTGTGACGTCGTCGGATGTTAATTTTTCGTCACAGTTTCAACCACCTCCCCCTACTCAGCAAGCCGGATGGGGAGATGATCCTGGTTGGTTTATGCAGTGGACTGGACGAGATGATCCAGTGCCTATTCCGCATTTACTGTACGTGCCGCCAGTTCCGCCACATTATATAGTGGATAGCCTATGGAAGATGAATTTAGGAATGCGACACTTAGCCATTCAGGAATCACGTTATTACGAGGAAGGATTGCAAAGGATAGGGGATGTTGCATCAGATTTTGTGGGTTATACTATTTGTTTTAATAACTATTGCATTTGTTTATTCTTTTAGCTCGTTCGTTTATGTTTGCACTATTTAATGCAGAATATGGAGGTTAGAAGTCATCCTTGTCTGCATCTTCAGACAAAACAAACCGGTCGGTCAAAACAAAATAAAAAAAAGGAAAAATGTTCACCAAATTGAAGAGAATGAAGAAGAAGGAGAGGAGGACGAAGAAGGAGAGGAATCCGAAACCGAGAATGATGTCGAAGAGGTTGAAGATGAATGAGAGGAGGACGAAGAGGGTGATACCGAGGAAGAGGAAGACGACGAAGATGATGGTGATGACAATGGAGGCAGCAATGACGATGACGACGACGATGGATCTGACCGTGGTGCTGTGCAGACAAATAAATATGGTGTTAAGATAAGAGTACCGACTCCAACACGTTCTACTTCTACAGGTAACATATGGAAGTATTTTTTGCTTTAAAAGTATTATGTTTATAGTTCTAAAAAATTGAATGGTAGTCTTCGTCCATCGTTTAGGAAATCTATACTTTTTATTTACAATGCAATTGTACATTTAATTCGATAAAATAAAATCCAACTTGTATAGATTATATGAAATCAAATTATTCAATGATTTCCCAAGATATTTTAGCTAACAAAACTATCTATAGTTTTTTTGTACATCTTGTGCATCGTGTGTAATGCTATACCATGATGGCATGATTAATTTATGGAAACAGCTGATAAAACTTTATATAAAGATATTTTCTTGCCATTGTGACTCATCTAGGATCAAGTAATAATGATTGTGATTTATATTTCTTAGATTATTACAAGTAGATTTCTTACTGTTTTTCTAAACGCCATATATGGACATCATATTGGATATGTTGGTGTATGCATGAAACAAGATGTTAACAACCAAATTAATACTATTAACGTAGGATAAAACAGAGCGTAAATCGAAAAAATAAAGGATACAACATTTAATACCTAGGCAACTGCTACTTCAACTACGGATACAACATAGATTCAAATATCCAGAGCTACAAATTCCGAGATACAATATGAAATTAATTAAGCAAGGAAACTAGTTGTTGCGTTCATTATCCAGAGTTCGAAGTCGCCTATTCTCTTATTCTAACTCATTGGCATACGAAATACCCCTTGGACATAAACGTTCATCAATCCATTCAAAGTAATTGCAACCTTTAAGCCATCTTGAGCATAGCATGAGGCGACGACCAATGTCTTCTCCGTCCGCCCTTACCACTACTTCCACCTCGTACCCACAATAGCAGCAAACAGGAAATGAATTGACCTGCTGTTCATTTGGAGGCTCTGTGATTGAAGCGGGTTGGACCTCTTGCCCGTGCGAATACTAGTGAGTTGCGGAGAATTGATCCACCACGCCTTGCGTTGTTGGTTAAGGAACGGTCGCAGCTAGCACCTCGGGTTCTACTTGTGGTCGAATCACATCACACCAGAAATCTGGGACATAATCAATAGGTTCTTGAAGCCGGATTTGGCTAAGATCTGGATAATCTTGTTCGACCTCTTCGTAGTGTCGTTCTTGGTACTCTATTAGCCAATCAATATTCGTTCTCGTACTTTCCGTTGGAGCTTGACCCAACGGAAAGCCGGAGTCCACAAATGAGGGCCATTATGGCATTATTATTTGCAAACGAAGAGGTAAAGGAAATTGGAACGTTTGAGTGAGAACTTAGAGAAAAACATTTCAGGATTTATAGCCCCGTAAATTCGAAATAAATTGTAAAGTTATGATGTGATCTAGTATAGGTACTGTTGCAAGTATTGGTACTGTACCCCTGTAGCACTGACAGTAAACTGTAGCACTGTTGACAGTATAGGTACTGTACCCCTGTAGCACTGTATCGAATCTGCTTTTCGTTTTAACGTGTACTGCCACACATTGAATGAATTCTGCTTTATGTACTACCTTGATTTGATTGATCTTTTACGGAGTATTTATTATGTACGTAAGTACACTTAGTCTTTATTACAATTATCACCTATTTTATGTAGGCTCTGGGCGTGGTACTATTGCACAAAAAGGAAAGGCTAAGAGTGGCGGAATTGTAAGCAAATTAACATCTGTATTCAAAGGGAAGTCGAGCGGTAGCCGGAAAAGCAAGAGTCCCGTGGGGTTGGAAGATAAACGGATGTTGAAGTAGCGTTTCCGATGAACATAATGAACTATTTGTTTGAAGTTCAGGTTAGAATTCTATTTGTTGTCGACATTACAATTTTTTATTCGATTTTAAGTGCAATCCGCATACTTTTTCTAATTTTGTAAATGTGAACTATTTGTTTTACGTTGCAGGTTAGTTTGCAATGGCGTTTTGGTGAACGTAAGACCTTCTTCTAAAATATTGAAGTAATGTAGACATTTGTGTAATGTTCCTTCAACAAGTTAGTGTTTTAATTTTGTGGAAAAACAATTTATGTACGATATAACAAGCGGTAGTTCAATGTACGGTTGTGTGTTTGTATCTCAATGGTGTTTCAATGTGATGTGCGTACATATTTCAGTGGTGATTCAATTTGATGGTGTTTATGGGGTTAGAGCAATTTATAGCAGCTCTGAAGGTGTTTAGAGCAATTTATAGCAGCTCTGATGGTGTATATGTGCTTTGATTGAGCTTCAGTCTGTAGACGTTCTGTCTGTGTATGACAGAATTCTACACATAAACGGTGAACAGAAACCCGTTTTACCTTTAAACGGGTTTCATTTCACCGTTTAAACCCAAAAGGGGTTTCTGTTCACCGTTTATATGTTAAAAAAAAAAAAACGATTCCATTGCAAAATTAAAACTGATTCCACTGCTAGTCCTGCAAAATTATTTAGTTTATACTGAAATTTAAACTGCTTTATATAGTTTATATAGTTTAAATTTATTTAGTTCATATACATTTGTTTAGTTTGTATAAAGGATTAAAACTATTTGCAAATTTATTTAGTTTACACAAAGCATTAAAACTGCAAGACTCCTACATTGCAAATGAAGTATACGGTTTATACTTTATACACTTTCTATAGTTTATATTTTTAAGGCTTTATATACCTTTATATACTTTAGATAGCTTATATTTAAAATGCTTCATATAGTATACGGTTTATAAGTATATGTAGTTTACACTTTATATACTTTATATGCTTTATATACCTTATATAGTTCATACTTCATATAGTTTATATACTTTATAGTTTAATGTGGATATTAACATACGTTTGTATGTATACATTAACTTATGTCTAATGATGTAGAACAGAAGAACAACATGATTGTACAAACTACATAGTTCATTCAAGTAAATACGGCATATTACAGGATACAGTACATTGCCTTATAACTGCGGCTTAGTACAACACATATATGACCTAAACAGTACAATAAAACATTGACAGAAGCATACAACAAAAATACGAACCAAAGCCATGTAACAATGACTCTTAATTTCTTGGCAAACTGTAACACCCACGAAGCATTTCATTCTTTATTGCCAGATTCATTCTTTCCAATCGACTAACCTCAGACTGCATGTCCTGTGCGTACTGGACACCCCTCTCCATCAACGGTAGGTCAATCCAGGAAAAAAATTATAGCTTTGCAATCCTTCTCGATTTTGTGCAGCAACATACGATTTGCAACCATAAAATCGACGTCCTGCATTTGTCTAACTTTTAGATACAATCACATTACATTCCACTCCGCAATAACATTGCACTGAACGACCCGTCATGCTAGAGCTAGACCGATCGGGGTTTTGTCGACCTATCACCTCCATCAACTGAGAATGGAGCGATTTTTGAACCGGTACGATACGCTGGACTACAACGTTTGGTTGAGTTGCACTGAACAGTTCGACCTCGACCACTGCATCATCTACTACGAATCCAACTTGTGTTTCTGGAACAAATTCGACATCTTCGATTGGTTGTTTAACACGTTCGTACTCATCGTACGTTTGAGCCATAGTCTCGTCATCGATTTCCCAATTTGCCATTTTGAGCTGGAAAAAAAGTTGATACATGAAACATATACTAGATAACAATAAGCATAAAAGAAAAGCAATTACGTGAACAAATTTCTTACCACCTATTTGAAATAAACCAGATTTGCAGATCTTATGTGAGTCAAAAAACAATGAAGGATGGCTAGTCTTTTATAAGAGAAAAAGTAAGAATAGAAGAGATGGATTTTTGAAGCATTGAACATTTCATTACTTTAACTGTTGAGTACTTTAACTATTAGGACCTGTCAACTCATCTTTATCACGCTGTACTAGTATAGCAGAACATGGTGTTGTAACTTCACCTTTTAGTTGCCAGAGGCATGTGTACTTGTTCGAAAGTAATCAATATGACCAGTAACTATCGTACCGACTTTGTTGTATTCAATAAGACCAGTCACATCATACTTTGTTGTATTCAATAGGACCAGTAACATCATACTTTACAACGGCTATATGACACAAGCACACTTCACAACGGCTGTAAGAAACATGCAGACTTATATGTACTTGGAAGAAACATCACAACACATACAATATTCCACAATTTCAAATTAGCAAAAATGTCATCCAATAACTTTTTCACATACCCTTACTCCACTGAAACTGAAGGGTTCGAGGCTTCTAAAAACAATAATGATTACGTCGAGGAAGGTTGTCTACACGACTATGATCTGGAGTACGACTTATCTTACAGCTCAACTGCTGCGCAACTATCTTCAGATACCACGATTGACAGTGATGAACTAGAGCTTATGATGCACGCAGTAACTGTTCACCACCAAAACGTACAACGATTCATAATAGAAGGATCTACAAGCGGAAGTCATGGAGGCAGTGTATTCGGTCGAGCAGATAAAAGGAAAATGCGAGATCATAGGGGCGGGACCGCTAGATTACTGAAAGACTATTTCGACAATCCTTGCACCTACGGCCCGGATGATTTTCGACGACGATTTCGAATGAGTAAGAATATGTTTATGCGTACTTTTAATGGAGTAGTTGCTCATGATAACTACTTTGTTCAAAAACGTAATTGTGCTGGGACGATGGGATGTTCACCGTATCAAAAAATAATAGGAGTGTTACGTGTAATGGCGTATGGGATTGCCCCTGACGCCTTTGATGAAGTAATTCGGATGGGTGAGAGTACCATTCATTTAAGTTTGGAGCGGTTCTGCATTGCGATTATTGAATTTTACGGGGAAGAATACTTGCGATCCCCGACACAGAACGACGTGAATAAACTTAAACGTTTAGGAGCAAAAAGATGATTTCCGGGCATGTTGGGAAGTCTAGATTGCATGCATTGGGAGTGGAAGAATTTCCCAAAGGCCTGGCATGGTCAATTTATAGGTCATTACCCAAGAGCCACTCTGATACTTGAAGCTGTAGCCTCACACGACCTCTGGTTTTGGCATGCGTACTTCGGTTGTCCTGGATCCATGAATGACATTAATGTTTTACACCAAGCACATCTTTTTAAGGATCTAACACATGGAACTGCACCTGCTTGTAACTTCAGTATTGCTGGTAATGCATACAATATGGGATACTATTTAGTAGATGGTATTTATCCTTCCTGGGGAACCCTAGTCCAAACAATTTCAGATCCTAAATCTAAAAAAGAAAAGCATTTTGCTAAAAACTAAGAGGCTGGGCGGAACGACGTAGAGAGAGATTTTGGGGTTTTACAAGCACGTTTCGCAATAGTTAAAAACCCAATTAAGCTGTGGAAGCCGCAGGCGTTGATCAACATAATGCGAGCAATTATTATTATGCATAATGTGATTACCGAGGAAGAACGAAGTACATTTCCATCGTACTTAGGGTACGAACCAGACAACACAACCCAACCTGTTGCCGAAAGAGATCCAAACACCATTGAAGCTTTCTTTAGGCGACTACGTCGAATTAGATCTAGAGACACGCATGAAAAACTCCGAGATGATCTAGTTGAACATCTCTGGCACATCAAGGGAAATCAGTGAGTAGGCTTATGTTCATCCAAATTAATGTATTATGTATTGTTTAATTTCCATTTAGGGATAGGTGTTTATTTTCTAGTATCGAGTATTACTTTCACCCATTTAGAATCTAATATGTATTGTATTATTAAGATAACAATTATGTATTGATTTGTCGTATTGAATATTATGTTATTTGTACTGTTGTAATACGCTTGTTTTCAACGAAAGGATTTAAACCACCAGGGTCGTCCATTCCTCAACACTAACAATTACAAGCTTCAATCACCTGTGTACATTTATTATAAGAAATGAATACAAAACTGAAACACAAATATAAAATCAACCATGGACAGTAGTCATATATTCCAAAGTAGTTCAAAACATTTCATCAGATGATATTTAATACGCATAGAGATACAATGTTGATACGATACAAAACCATAGGTATTTATGATTTTGTTACTCAAACTGTAACATATATCTATTCCATAATTCGAAAGCGTCGCGACCCACAAAGTGTGCGTGGTGATCGAAGTGATAACGAGAGTCGTAAGTTGAACGTTGTTACTGAAATATATCCTCTTCCTTCACTTCAGCTGTTATTTTGAGGTAATTCATGCAGGACCTACTAAACATTACAAACTCACTTCTAGTTTCTAGAGTCGTGCGGACTACCCTGCAATCTGCTCGCTTGTTGAACTCTTCATTTAGGGTGACCCAAAAATCTTGATCAACATCTGCTTCCATATGAATAGCATCTGCCTTAATGTACGCTTTTATCAAGGGAAGGTAATCTGTTGGAAGCCAAGCTTGAGTTCCCATTTTTCAAACTTCTTTAGTTCAAATTAGTATGGTACAACTTCTATATATATAATGGAAATCACAGTAGCAAACCTAAGTCAAAGCCCGAGAAGACAAGCAATAAAGTTAAACAAGATAGCGCGCTATCATATTTCTAGTCTTAAATGATGCATAGACACAACCAAACGAATACGACAAAATGTGGTTCCCTATACCCTGTAAGAAACAGTTTGATGTGACATTACACTGTCGAGCCAAAGCCCGAGAAGACAGGCAATAAAGTTAAACATGACAGCGTGCTATAGTCTTTCTGGTCTTAAATGCTGCGTTGACACATCCAAACGAATACGACAAAATGCAGTCCCCTATACCCTACAAGAAATGGTTTGATGTGACAATACACTGTCGAGCCAAAGCCCAAGAAGCCAGGCATTAAAGTATAACATGACAGTGCGCAATCATCTTTATTTTCTTACATCCTGCATAGACACATCCAAACGAGTACGACAAACTGCGGTTACCTATACCGGGCAAGAACCAGTTTGATGCGATAATACACTGTCGACCCAAAGCCCGAGAAGGCAGGCTTTTAAAGTAGAACATGGCAGACATTAAAGTATTGACCACCTTTTTTGACTACCGAAGATAAATATTAAAATAGTAGACCACCTTTTTGGATTTCAAGCCTTATATATAGAAAACCACAAATATTTATTTACCTCACCCCTCCTCCAATTAAATTCTGTACCTAACATACCTGATTTTCCATGGATAACTCATATAATAACCAAAATAGCAATGACATGAACTTGTACAATGAAGGTCTTACGAATTACACAAGTTTACTTTCGCAGTACGAGAATCCACCAATGACACCGGCGCAGTTCCTTGCTCAGCAACAGAATCAGATGTTTGCTTTTGCACAACAAAACGATATGTTCAATCAACCGCCTGAGCCCTCTGCTGTGTTACATTGTCATACAATAGTTCAAACTCGCGATCCAACTTCAAGCAAAAAGGTCAGAGGTAAAGGAAAGAGTACTTATACCAAAAAAATGCCTACTGCCTCCCAAATCAACAGTTCAATCGACACAGGCAATGACAGTGGAAAGACGTGGAGGGTGCATGACTATAAAGTGTTAGCCAACGCTTGGGTCATGGCTTCCGAAGTTCCAGATGGCCGTTCAACTGGAAAGTACTTCTACTTGCAAGTAAATGAGTACTACAATCACAACCCGAAATGTCAAAAAAAGAAGTTTTGAGGCCACGAAAACGGCTTGGTATAACCTAAATACAATGTGTACGATATACAAAGGTATTATTGTACAAAGAGGCGATAGACTAAGAAGCGGACAAACAGTGAGAGACTTGATATCTGACTACAATAAAATCTATCATGATTCATTCAGATTGGAATTCAAGGCTCATCTAGCGTTTGAAATCCTGAAGTTGAGGCCCCGCTGGGCTACACTTGGTGAGGCAGATAATGTAAGCATGGGGGATACCAATGAAATTAATGTACGAAATGTATCATCGAGACCTTCGATGGATTCTTCTCCTAGAAATTCAAATGACTCTCCTATCTCAATGGACATAGATGGTTATAACAGCAGTCCTGTAACTCCTAGTTCTGGAATGTTGTATGGTGGAGTAACACAGCGACCAAAGGGAATAAATCTAGTAAAAGAGCGTTGTTGAGGAACAAGGTGTCTAGTGATTTGGTGGCAGCAGTTGAACGACTTACATCACTTTTAACTAATATTTCAATTTCATCTAACTCCAAACGGGAAGAACGATTAAAGTTAAAAGAGCAGAAGTTACGAATCCTGGAAGCCCAACTTCAACAAGATGCATATCGAACTAACCTATTTAAGTCACGTGAAAGACGTTTACGTGAAGAGAGGGAAGAAGAGTTTTTATCAAAGGACGTGTTCCACTTAACTGGAGAACACCTAGAATACATTCTGACTAAAAAACGTAACATTCTCAAAGCACAAAAACAACAATATGCGGTTGATGAAGGTGGTTCAGAGTTTTAAAGAACGTGGGACTTCTTTAGTTTATCTTATTTTCTATGCTATTTGCTTTTCATTCCACATCTAGTTTTGTTTCGAATTAGGTTGCTTTGCTTTAAAAATGTATGCTTATTTCTAGTTAACGGGTTGCTTTGGTTTCTAAAGTATTGTATTGACTGCGATCTAATCAGTTTATTTCTGCTAATTATATGAAGTATAATTTAAAGGAGTTAAAGAAATGTAAGCTTATATTATACAACATACTACACAATTTTAAAACAAAAAAAATCAAACAAATAGGTTAATATAGATCAAGAAAACACTCAACTGAATTAATAACGTAGACAATTTTAATTGAATCAGCGGAATAAACAATCTACACAAATAGGTAATAACGAAAAAAATTAGCTAAGATTACAAAAAATCCTTAATTTATATATTCCTAAAAGGGCCAAATTATTAAAATAGAAGTGCAACTCAGGGAAGCGCAAAATCAAAATTAAACATAAATCCATTGAAGTAAAAAAAATTAAATGGTATTAAGAAACCCGTTTATAACCAAAGGGATTTCAAAAATCCGTTCAATAGATAAACGGATTTGTGAAATCAGTTTAAACTATAAACGGGTTTCAAAAATCCGTTTATAGATCGAAAAATAAATAAATAAATAAATAAATAAATGGGGATTTCCCCGTTTGTATCGCTTCCCCACGCTCAAAGCCCGACTGCTGGAGCGTGGGGAGCACCAATCCGACGGGGAAATCCCTGTTTAGAGCGTCTCCAGCCCCTGCTGTAGATGCTAAGTAAGCCACTTGTTCAATTCAGAAGCGGGAACGTGAAATTTTTTATCCGCTGCTTCGTCGACAATAAAACAAAACTCAACTTTTCATCCCTAATATTCAAATCAACCCAAAACCCTTAATTCATTCATCTCTACCATGGCTTCAGGGTTGAAGGCTGAAGGCTTTGAGTAGTGGGAAAGTTGAAGGCTTCGGATGGCGACTACAACAACTGCGTTCCAATCGCCAACGACTTCGAGCGGAGACTGCGACTTGGCTACGGACAACGGCAAGACTGGAGACCGCGATATCGTAGATGGACAGCGACTCCTCCAATCAACAGGAATGCAAAAACCACCATGACTCCAGGCTTAGCAAAGCTAGAAACAATACAAACAGCTTCCGATCCATCATTGATTTTGGTTATCGATTGCTTGTTTTCACAAAGGTACTTAATTTCAGATTCTAATTTTTATTTAAGCTAGTTGATGAAGTTTATTCTTTGTGTTATCACAACTTTAAATCTCAAAACGCAGAGGATAGTGACCAATTTTAAAGTGAGTAAGAGCAACTACTTTGTAATTTGGGAATTTATCATTAAACTCAAAATTTATTGAAATTTTGTCTATCTTGCAAAGTGAAGAATAATTGGAAATTGAGTAAAGATTGATTTGTATAATAAGGATTAAATCCAAATTGGTCTATTTAATTTGTTATTTGAAATAATTGTACAATAAAGATTTTTTTGATAACAGTCAATGGATTTTTTTAATGGTTCATTAATGTAAAATTTATTGATAAATAATTAAATTTTGTCTTTGTAGGAAGTTTGTAATAATATATTTTGGTGTTTTTAAGCCCTATACCATACTTGTTCAACTTTATATGTGCTTGTGGTTGTAGGACTTTAGCTTATAGTTTGGGATACTTTTTGGTACTAGAATAGGTTGTAGGCCTGTGTTTGTGCATGCAACTATTGAGCTATGTCAGTTGATTCATGTTTGTGAATGTATCAGAGTGATTTTGCTCGTCAAATCCTATCAAGATTGTTATTTTCTATTGCTATATTAGCTATAATGTTTCTTCATTTGTGTTGTTACTTTAGTAATGATAATGATGGTGAATTATACTACAATTTTGGATGATGCATTACTTAATGGTAGATGCGAGCTTAAATAGGCAATTTACTCATTCTAACATTTATAACAGGGTTGATAAGGAGAGTTATCCCTGATATTTGTATAATATCTTAGCTACTCATTTTAACATTTACTCAAATTGCTCCTAGTTAACAGATTCATTTAAAGATTATAGACAATCCAATTACTAATCCGTGCTTATTTCGCTAGTAGTAAATTAGACGGTCCAAAGTTCAGTACCATTGTTTCGATCTGAGCATATTATCTTGTTTGTTAATATAACTGACACATATTAACTTTTATACAGGGCGGTTGAGAAACACTTGCAGACATTCAACCACAGAGAGAAGAAGAAGGTATGTGAACTGATTGGACCGTAATTCCTGAAACTAGCATCACTTATTGCAACTTGATTGTATTATATTTTATATTTATGTTGCTTTTATCTGTTTTATTCAGAACTGAGCTGTTGTGTTTCCTCTTGTCTTTACTTGTCAAGTGTTCATTTTGTAAGTTTAAACCTTTGATTGAATTATACATTTATGTTGTTTTCACAAATACATATATGAATGCAAAACATTTGTAAGTATAAAATAAGTTTTGTATTAAAAAATCCAAGAATACGAAGGACCCGATTTTGGAAACATTTGGTTCTAAACGTGTGAAGTCTTATTTGTAAATGAAATTTTCATACAAATTTTTTTATGTACAAACATGAATATTTAATTTCAGAGCATATGAAGTCAGTTTTGAGCATACTTGGTCATAATTTTAAACCTGACTTTGAGAAACTTGAAAGCCTTAGATCTACATGCAGGTACATATACACAGTCTCAGGTTACAAATTCCCATACGCAAAATTGGAATGGCAATGCAGAAATTTAATAATTTCAATCATGTTAGATAGCATAAGGGGACTCGGGATTTTGGTTCGATTGTTTTGCTGAAAACTATTTTAAATTAGGTGATGTATGGCTGTGTTCCATTGTCGAGGTTAAATTAGGTAAAACTCTACTTGGCATATACTATTTTAAACATGAAGCACACTCGAATTTTTTTGCTGTCAAGCAGCCAAACCTGTACAAGTAGTAGCTAGGAATTTAGTTCTTGAAAATATTCAATACCTCATTCATATTACAGTTCAATTCTATCCGAAATGATTAATGCAAATGTTGTGCATACTTCTATTTTATTTTAACCTGATTCCACTTTTATTTTACAGAAAAATACAAAGGTTGTGTCTCGATAGATTGGTATGAATATGCCTATAAGAAGAATGAGAAAAACCGCCAGAAGGCTGTTGCTAACCAGGTTGTTAGTGTTGCTATTGAAGGTGGTGGTAGGGAGTTCCAACTATATGAATCAGTACAAAACTCTAAAATAAATATAAATAACACAAATTTCAAATCAGAGGGGCTATTTTGCATGAACAAAAATGGTTGGAATCCCTAAAGTTTATTTCTAAATACAGATTGCGAAAACCATTCTGAGCATAATATTATATGGTCATGTTATTGCATAACTTGGATTCCCTTATCCATCCTTGGTTGTTTGTATTTCATAGGATTGTTTGTTTTTAGCCTTTGTCGCCACTTACCACCTTTGAACTATTAAAGGTGGCGATATACACCATGCTAAATCTTAACCAATATCATATCCTTGGTATGATAATTTTGTACTATCTATATTATTGTTAATCATACATAATCAAATTTATCTTACAAGATTTTTCTTTTAGCTTTTTTTTGAAGTGGAATTGAAGAGGAGAAGTTATATTGAATGTGGTGTTACCTGAAGCTTGGCATCCTCAACTATTGATTCGTATGCATTATGCAGCACCAAGTCTGGCATTGTTGTTTAACTAATCAACTAGACAACTATTGGTATATGATCAGTATAGTTGCATTCATATTCTTGTAAATTTTAAAAGAATAAAGATAATAATTCAATTCTTAATATTTATAGGTCATACTACAATGCAAGCCCCATTTCTGAAAGCATAATTTTTTTATTGTAGTTATGAATTTAAGTTGATTGATTGAGTGATCCATCTCCAAGAAAAGTAAATAGATTTGATTCAACTTGCATTGGCAAGATAAAGACAGCCAAACAAACCTCTGATAATAAACTAGAACTCCGGTTTTATTAATTTGCTGAAAAGAGTTTTTTTGGTGACTGCAGGTATCCATATCATCATTCAAATTAGTTGTTCGAGTTGAATTTGATTTATGATAGGCCTATAGTATAAAAATGTAATGAAGTTTTTGAATGCATCTATGACAGCTGTTGCATTTTTTCCAGATACTTTTCTTATTCTTATAAACCTGCACAATGCCTTTGCTGTCAAAAATCTTGTTAGGCTAACACATAATTTTTTGACGCAAATGTAGATGTTGTTAACAAAATCCACTTTCATTAGGACAAGACAGTTGAATACATTCATTGTCTCCCTTCGCTGCATGAACCTCTATGCCTAAATATAACATATATATGCCTAAATGTAAGATGCAAGTTATATTTTTCATTACCAACATATTTGTAAAATTTGATATTGATTGTCGTTTACCTTCACCAAAAGCAAGCAAACAATGGAAGGCCAAAATGAAAACTATGAAGGACATCATCTTCGTTGGGTATGCCAGTTTTCTCTAGCTGTTCAGATAATGACTATGCTGAAAAAATTAAAATAGAGGCCTCTATATACAAACAGGAAATTTGAAGGAACATACAAAATATCTTTTTTTTCCTCCTTTCCACCTTTAAAGTTTGGATTCTAAATCTTCCTTTATTTTCTTTCCAGTTTTGCATGTGTTAATTGTATCCATTCATGAATTGGAAATGTTAACGCGTGGGGGGCATATGTTAATTAAAATGTTATAAGCTTTTCTTACTGTTTATCAAACCAACCGTTAGGGAGGTTTGCCTACTGTGAGAGCCAAAATCAAATTGTCCGAGCCAATGAATTTCGGCGTAATTTTCGCTCAGAACACTTTTCTTTCCATGTTTTCCTTCTTTTCGTTTTCTTCTCGTTTATATATTTTTCGTTGAAATTTTCTTCCCTAGATCTCGTATTACTCTATCTTACACATCTCGTATTACTCATCTTACAGATCTCCTTCCTTTTCTGTTCCTTTCACCGATTTTTACTCTGCCTCCATCCGCCTCCATCCACTACTCCATCCACCGCTTTACCCAACAATCATACTGTTAGAATTCCACCCGTCTATGCACAGATCGAAAACCTAGATTTCTAGGTGATTTTCTCACGGATTGGATTTAGTCACAGATTGTTTTTTAACACAAAAAAAAACCGATTTTGAATCAAAGTTGGAAAACTGAAAGCCCACTTTGATCCCAAGGTTATCGATTGAAAGCTTGGATTTCGCCTGCTTATATTTTAGGATTTCCAGTCCTCCAGGTATGATTACTTCATAAATGGTTGTGGTGATTTTCGATTTTTTTCAAATATTCAACAATCTATCAGTTTCGTGTTTTGCTTTCGACTCCTATTTTGATGTTCCGATGATTCAGCAGCAGCATCCTGAATATGAAATTGGGTTTCTTCAGAAATTTAGGCATCCTTGCGTTTTTGTTTTGAGGCATCACAGTATTTAATGAGTTGCCGATCTATCTTCAAAACGAACAGATGTAAGCAACTTTTGTCCTCCAGCTTATTTTTTGATCACTGCTATATTTTGATCTATATGTTTTATTTGTGTTTTCAGTTTCTAATTTATTTCACCGTATGCTTAGAACTTAAAGTGCTTAATCATTTTCTCTACATGCATTTACTGGTTGGTGAGATTGCTAAGTCATTTTTGTAAGATTTTTTTTCCTATTCCTATCAAATTTGATTGATGTATTCCATAACAATTTTAAATACTGTCATGCTCATATAAGTTCAAGGTAGTGCATGCTCGTATTAGTTCAAAATTCCCTGCATAATTCATCATTTTTTGTATCACCTAAGAACAATGTCATTGCTACAGCAAATTATTTTCAACTCAGGGGCAAGCGAAGAAAGAAGTATGATCATAGTGCCACGACAATAGAGTTTATGGCAGAGCCTTCAGATTTACAGTCAAAATTATATGTAGACACCGATGAGTCCTTGGCTTCCATGATTGTTGCAGGTAGTTAACGTGTCTCCTTTAAGATTAAGATCTAAGTGCACTAATATTAGAGTAGCAAATATAAAAATAAGAAAAATCACTTCACCCTTGTACACTTTGGAGTCAGTATGCTTCATAATTAATATGTTGATCTACCTTCTCCCTTTTGTTACTGCCAGAGCCTTTAGTCGCACCTCTAAACCAATATTCTTCCCTCATGGTTTTTCTTGTACCCAGCGAATTGACACTATTTAGTAAACTTTTCCGATTGTAGGCATATACCTCATAAAATATAATCAGGCTATGAAAAAAGATTTACACCCCTTACTAAAATTCAATGTCTTTACATCATGGACTTGGATCAACACTCAATTTGAATCATACAATTACATGATTTATCTCTGCCACTTGAACAAAATGCATGGAAACTTGCTATTTCTACTCTAAAGCACCTTTCAATTGAGTATACTTCTTAGGAATTATATCTTCTCTTTTTTTGTAGACATACAGTTCTGTGCTTCTACATTTTAATTTGATGCGGAAATTGAGTCTTGATTGAATTATCCATGGTATCTTGGTCTGTAACTCATTTTTTATTTACAGGTGGAAAATTTTGAAGAAACTTATATGTAGATTTTTGGGTGCTATGAATTGTTATAGTATCTCTAATATAATGGTAGCTAACCCGCAACTGAAAATGCCCTCTCCTTCGTCGCCCACACTCCGTTACAACGTCCTACCTCTAAAATCCTAACCTGGAACTTGCCCAAAGAGACTCGTTTATGCAGTGCTATCTCAATTCAACAATCTGTTTTTGATTACTGAATAAGGTATATTTTTGTATTTCTTTAGTTTGTTGAGCATTAATCTGTTGTCCTTCTTAGCACATTTGATTTTTTAGAGGCGATTGCGATTTTGTTAGAGAAGTCACTTTTTTTTTACGGTATTTTTAAAATTCTAGTTCTGTTTTGTATTTTCAAATTTTAGTATTCTTGTTTTTCTGTATTAACAGAGTACTAAAGTCCAATTTTATGTCTAGGATCCTAGCCAGTTATTAAACTACTCAAGACCATAGCTATTGTTACATTAATGAACAATATCCCCCAAAAGGTTTTGAATGTTAGCGTAGACATTTTTATTTTTAACTTCAACTACAGTGGAGAACATGAATAATATATGTGAATGATTAGTTAATGACAATATATTTGTAAAAATGAAACATATTTATAATAATTAACCATATTTTACAAATTTTAAGCTATGTTAATTAAGATTGTTGAAGAAATAACTTAGTTTATAATAAAAATTATTAAATTTTATGATAGTTTAACTAAGTAATTAAGTTTATAGTAAATTAGATTATTTTCTGCTGTAATTTGAAAAACTATGAACTAGCTCTGGATCTTTTTCAAGAAGGTGTAGTTTTTATTCAAGTGGAAGACATAAGTTCTTTCTACAACAGACTTTCTCTTTCCCAGCAACCATTTATTCTAAAGGCAGCGAAGTGATTCAAGACAACAATGGCTGGTTTGTTGACAATTTATGGTCCATCAAAATGAATATGTAATCTTCATCTCTAAATGAAATAGAGAAATTTTCATTATGTGTGCATATTACTGATTTCAGTATATTGCTATTTTTCATTCATTTTAGTTATTAAGTCCCTGTCTAAGATGAATAAACAAATAATACACCTTCCCTGTATTGATTGATTTTGCATGGGTATTAGTAGAGTCTTTTATTGATACTGGAACAATCACCAAGGAGCTTCCGTTTGATAAAGCTCAAATGGTACAGCATTGTTGATATTGACTGATTGTGACTTGGTGCTACAACGGTGGTTCCTATGTATATTTTTGTTTATAATGTCGTGTATTTAAGGTGCGTTCTTGGTGATGGCGACTGGTTAGAATGAACGGTTGGATTGAGCGAAGTATTGTGCGGATAATATGAATGGAGCTGAAAATGTGTTTTTGTGTATTTGAGCGGAGAATTGAGTGGTGAATGAAAATGAGTATTATGGTTAAAGAGGAGTAATATATGATAATTAATTGATAGAAGTAATTAAAATAAACGTTAAAGGAGTGGTTAAAGGGTTAAAAACAATTAATTATGCTTGTGTCGTACGCGAATGCATTTATGTTTAGTATTGATCAAAGTCACAATGCTTAAGTTATTACCTTATAGTTTTGATTATTAAATGATAATAAATATATAAACATAGTTGTCGAGTACTGGTATAATTTTATTTTTTTGCATGCCCTAATTATTTTCATATCCTTTCTAATAAAGAGTGCACTGCTTGTGCTATTTTAATTTATTAGGCTTCATATGACAGTGAAAGGCAATGCATATTGTTCTACCTTACTGTTCTAGCCTATCTAATTAATTGTATGCCTCTAGCTCATCATTTATTGCATACTTTCACTTTAATTGATTATCGGTTTCAGCATGTCTGATTGTTTAGTTTTTCTAAATCTTAGCCTAGTGATTTTCTTTATAACTTGTTGGTTCTACTTCGCTGTCTGTAAAAATCATTAAAGCATCTTCACAGAGAGCGAATTCGGTTTCTAAATTCCGAAACGCCTCATGCACGCCTTTTGCATTTTAAAACCTTGATTTTAACATATGCGTACTAGTTCATATGTGTGTATATAACAAATTTCCTTCCATTTACTGGAAAGATTAAAGAAACGACCACTGTCTTAGATTTAATATGCATAATGATATGTTTGCAAACTAACATCTAACAAATCATGCCGTTTTCTTTGGAATACAGGAAAAGCGGTTGGTGGATGAGATAAAGAGGATGGCTAAAAATGGAAATCAAGTTAAATACTTGTCACGGTATATTGAAATTATTCATACTAAAAGTTGCTTAATTCTAACCTTTTTGTCTTTCCAACCAAATTTTGTGTTCACAACTGCAGTCTGCAACTATAGTTCTAAGACAGCAGTTAGTGAAACTATGGAACACTACATTTTTCTATGAATGAGTGTTCCACTTACAAGAGCCCACTCTATTTATTATGTAAATAAAAAAACAATACAACTATATATGGGATATTAGAGATTACAACCATATTTAATATCATCTCTTAGTTGTTTCAAAAAAATAGAGAACTGAAAAATCTACAATAGTGTATACTTTATTAATTTGCGAGTGACTAGAAATATTGGATAAATTGCAGGTTATAATACACATTGATTTGTTTCACATGGATGACAAGCTAACATACAGGGCAGGATATGGGAGTGGTTGCGATTTAAAGTGCCCACTCTTCAGCCTGGATAGTTGCTGGAAACTTGAAAAGACTGGAGCTGTGTGCAAGCCATTGCACACATCAAACATTGGCAGTTGTTGTAGCTGATAAACTGATGCAGGGTTCTATGCATTGTACTTGACCCGCGGATTATAAAAGCAGACCGAGATGCAACGTGAACAAGAAGCATTAATGCAACATGAAGGATGCAGTTTGCAGCAATACTACCCGCACATGTTGCAAAACTACTGGTAAAAGATTCTGTATAATAGTTGGGTAAACAATTATTATATATTATACTTAGTCTTTTAAAATATTTTATAGTAATTGGGTAAATAATCTCCCTGTGAATTAGAAACTTCTTTATTTGAGTCTACTTGTATGGTATGAAATTATGAATATGGAAAGTGAAATTATTTCATTAAGAAAATCTTTAGGTATAAGAGGCAATGACATCCAAAATAGTACTTATATTTTTTAGCATTATGTGAACTATGAATATTAGTCTTGAATTATGACTTTAAAATGTTTGCAATGTCTATGTTGTATATTTATTGTCTTGTATGACTTATATGCTTAAGAATGGTTGATTCTCACTACTGTTCATTAATTTATATTATATATTAAATTACATTTGTACTAAGTATGAAGTCATCCCTCCCTTCAATGTCATTAGCAGACTAGCTGCACTATCAATACCGTGCTTCACAGCCTCACAGGTGTTTGTAAGAATATGGAACGATATTTTGGATCTCATTATGATGTAGATAGAGAATAACTGATCATGTTCTTGTTAGTTATAAAACAGTTGGGTTTTCATGCAGGAAGCAATTTAAAATAGAATTCACTTTGGACAAAAATGTTGATATCCAAGAGTAAGTTTATGATAATTATTTCTTTGCCCTTGTACTATTTTATTGCTTCATATATCCATATTCTATTCAGAAAAAGATCACCACTTCCTAAAGGTAGGTTGAAGATTAATTATCACCTATCAGTCTATTTTCTCAGGCTAATATTTATTCTGAGAGCAGTTTAACTAAAAAAACTTTTCATTTATTCTCTTTAATTATTATTTTTTACTGTGTCAACCATCACAATAACCTTCAATGTTATGTAAGTCTGACATGTTCTCACCTTGTTGATTGCAATTTACTCTGGTACCTCTATAAATATAGAACCTTCATATGTACAGTTACACTGCGGTATCGGTAACAATAAATGTATCTTATTTTTTTTTGTCCAAAAAGCTCAATCAGACATGTTTTCGTCTCCACTGAATTGATCCGTTTTACCAGTCCGCTGCATCTTTCGTCTAGGTTCATATTTCTGTGAATACCTAGACTTCTTATAATTATGTGAAGTTCCGGGTTCCTTGTATTCATGAACAGCGACGCCTGACCTTTTCCTAACAGTAATTTTTGAATGAGCAGGGTAATGTTTGATTTCATCTCCTTTCCTTCCTTCTTTGGCCCTCTTCTTTTTCAATACTAACTTTGTGGGTAAAAGCGAATAGCGAGCATCTTTGTCGCCGAAATTAATAAGGTATGTATTGGGGTGGTGTCACTAGTATCATCACCCCTGACATCCCAATGAGACTCTCGGAGCCATGAATAAGTTACGTCTTCATCTTCATCATATATGTTCTTAGAAAGTTCATTTATTGCAGGAACCATGTATGCCAAAAACTTCTCATGCTGTGAAAGATCTGATCCATTTACTACAAAACTCCTCATGACAGTCTGTGATTCAATCTCATCTCTAATAGATTTAGAGATTTGTCAACCTTATTGTAAGCTTCAGAATCAGCAGTAAGATCACCATCAAAGCCTACCACTGCCATTTGATCATCAAACCGTGGTAACAATGGGAGTACTTCAAGAGGCTTTAGTGACCGATTGGATTGATGTACAGGTGTATGGATGATGTATTTTGAATATGGATTACTATATTGACTGCATGCAAAGTGGATGGAAGTAGATGCTATCTTCAAAAATAATTTATGACCCCCCCTCTTCTATTTTTTAAGATTTTCTAGTATTGATTAATGTTATAGAACAGTTAATACCAGACGAGCCTTTGAAAAAGATGTCTCACGAACGATTAGTTTAGTTATATTCAGTAATGTTATTTCCAACTAGGATAAAACCGCCTTTGTGGCTATAATGTTGATCATCCGGAAACAACGTATTTTGAGCATATGCTCATGTTTCTTCAGTTTTTATTCATATGTATATATAATAACCGGCAAATAGAACTTTCATTAATTTTTTTAGAGTGATTCTGTGGACAACATCACTAGCCGTTGTAATCAATTTGGTTGGATTAGCTGTAGCTGACAACAAATTTTAATAGTGGACTGATCCCATAGACGCTATCATTCTTCTGATGTATAAATTATCAATTTGTCAGATGTTTTTGAAAATGTAATATTTTTTTTAATAATGTTTAGCAATATTTTTTGCAAAATAGACAATGATGAGTTGATGCTCGAGCTTGGAAGATGTCATATTGAAACATTATTGTATTAGTTCTTATGTAACTGTTTTTGAAAGATCTACACAGTGCGACGTTTAGCAATATTTGTTTTTTTTGTTTTTTTGATGTAGAGATTAATCTTTTTTTCTAATTATATATTTTAACGGTCGGTTGGTCTGATGGCAAAGGTTAAGAATCTTTTATTTACTAAAAAGACAAAGAAACTTATTGTAGATATCACTTTTATTCATATACCATAAATAAATATGTGAAATTTAGTACAGATGATCATTGAAAAAAGAATTAATGGTGATTGAATCAATCGATGTATGCATGGATCTTCCTTCAAACATTGCTACAATTCAAAATAATTTTAAAGTAAATGTTATAAATCTTAATTTAATCAATGTTTGCATGAATCTTCCATTCAGTAATGTCACCATCGATTTCCAACTTTGCATACGTTAATTGTACATTCATGAATTGGAATTGTTAATGTCCAGGGGCATACTTTGTGTAGAATGATGTAAATCATTCTTAATGTTGATTTATGGTGTGATGGCAAATGTTAAGAGTCTTACTTATTTACTAAAAGTCAAAGAAAGTTATTGTAAATATCAATTTTATTCGTGGGATCGTATACCATAAATAAATAGGCGAAATTTAGCTGATATATTTAGGTGATTTAATGATCATTAAAATATTCCTACTTCAGATGCCTGTTTTATTTGGTTTATAGTTTTTCTATTTTGATTGAATTTCCTTTATTGCATATTCATAAATTAAATCGATCGAAAATGCAACCAAAATTAAAAAAGAGAAAAGGAACAAAATGTATTGTTAATATATCTTTATAATACTTATGTATTATTGTAAGAATGTAAATAGTCTTTTCCTTTTTTAAAAATAATAATATTTGAGTTTGGCTTTTTAGTTTTTTGTGTCCTATGTAAGTGCTTGTGCTTGCCTCAGGCTCAAATAATTTATTGTTAGGCTAACATTGTTATCCTGGCAGAACATGTTGAATGTGTGTAAACATTAAAGTAAGCGAGGATACAAGATTATACACATGTCTAAGTGTGGTTTTAGGAAATCATATTAATGCAGACATGAGGATATGATCATTTGAGACATGGCATTCAAATTGCTAATGCAGATACTAGTGCTTTGGATATTATCATTTTAAGTTTGCCCATTATTGTTTCTGTTTCCGTGATATTTCTATGCTAATAGTTAATGTGTAATAGTAATAATGATAACATTTTAAAGCAGATTTCGTTTAAATTTGGATAATATATCTGAACTTCCAGATTTAAGTACAACTATTGATCATCAAGTTGGGCAGGTTCTGTTCTTCTTATTTTAAGCACTTCGACAATCACAAGTTAATGTATGACACTGCTCATGCAAACAACAACCATATATTTTCAGGTATTATTGAATGCAAATATGCATTAAAGTTCCTTAGCTGATGAGATCTCATTAGATACTGTGTTTGTTTACTAAATGGAAGTATTAGTGTTCTGTTGAGCAGATGAAGCTGCTCTTTACTGCCACTGCGAGTTGAATATCCACAGTGCTACTGTTTTATTAAGAAAACACAAGCGCTTCTCCATAATCAATCCAACTTCTAACTGTTCTAGTTCTCGAGCTCATCCCCTTTGCGATATATGCCATGTCTCTATCCTAATTTATTTGCATTTTGAATTAGAAGTCCATTTATTTCATCATACGACTACAGAAAAAGAGAGGCGTCTTATTTTACAAGGAAGGCAAAGCAATTTTATTCAGACTGTGATTTACCCATTCACAATGCTGAAACAAGCACAGTGAACCATAGAAGATATCTTTTAAGTGGAAGCAGGCTCTCTTCTGACCAGAAAGAAGAGCCAGAGATAATCTTTGAATCAAACAATAAAAGCAGTAACTGAAACACAATCGAGTTAGTAGTGACAACTTCGAATTTCAAAAAAAAAAAAGAAAAAAAAAAAAAGAAAAAGAAAAAAAAGAAAGCAGCAACAGCAGCAAATCGAGTGTTTAACCAACTACTTGCCGGGTTGGCATGTGGATACTTTCTTGACTTATGATTTTGGTGTTGTTGATGCTGTTTTGATTCAAACATGGATTTTGGAACCTGTGTTTTTAGAGGATGGGAAGTCACATGGACAGATGAGTTCAGGGATTTATGTGGTGCCTGAATTTCATGATGTTGGACAAATGAACAACAATAAGAAGCCCAGATTGTGTTACTGAAGATCTAGGTACCCTATGTGCAGTATCTTGTAACTAATTTCATGCATGCTGTTTGCTCTATGTGCAGTGCTCTTTGGATTGCGGTCTTTAATTTTTTCATTCAGCTGTAATAAGGATACACGATATACTCGATAGTATTAAATAAGTCTCCGCGCCTTTTATTTTTATTTCTGTAAACATCAGCATTGGGTCGAAGCCCATCCACATGTATGTATCACGGCTATATCTGCTTCGCATATGTACATCATTTGTATTTAATTCTAATGCAATAATACGTCAATTTTCTTCCTCAAATTTTATATTACATATTTTTCAATTTGGCAAATCTATCTTTTTTGTATGCTATTGATTTTCGTGTTCACAGTTGAATGATATCATATATGTATATATATATATATGTATGTATGTATGTATGTATGTATGTATGTATGTATGGGATAGGATCAGGGAGCCCCCCTGAATTTCAGCTCCCCATTTGCACCCCAATTTCAGCCATTCATTTATATTAAAAAAAGTGAATGGAAAGTGAGTGGGAGGTGAGAGAATGAGTGGAAGGAGAGAGGGAGGAAATGTGTGGTGGAAAAGTGATAGTCTAAAGGGGTGCTCACTATTTGGGGTGCCATTGAACCTACCCATATATATATATATATATATATATATATATATATATATATATATATATATATATGGAGACCAGAAGGGGAATAGCGATGGATTACCGACAGAAAAGGAAAGCCAAAATACAAACGTGGAATGTGTTGTGTCACTAATCCCTTGCTAATTTGGAAGAGTTTACCGAAAGATTTCCAACATATGAGGCTAGATTAAATGTTTACATAAATATGAATCCGTCGCAAATCCCTTGCTACTTCGCAAGGGTTTACCAGCGTTTATTTATAAATTATAATTTTTAAACAATACATATCCGTCGCTAAAACATCGGTAAATATATAAAAAATTAATTCAAAATTAAAATTTTATATTGATGAAACGTCGCAAAATGGTCAGAGAATTCATGCTAAAATCCGTCGCAAAAGTTGCACACAAATGCCGACTTAAAATTTCCCTACCTCCAATATCCGTCGGTAATCCTTCGCTAAACACTATATAGCGACGGATTACCAGCAGATTCTACCGCTGCAAAATCAGCTTTTTATTATAGTGCAAAACTTGATTTCATACTTTAAATACTAACATAGGTTTAAATTCCAATTATCGAGTCATTTTATAACTTCTAATCACATTCCATCTTATTTATCAAGTCTCGTTTACATGTCAATTTCATAGTTTGAAGCGACCCAAACTTCCCCGTAAAGGAAAGCCTGGATTGAGCTGAGAACACGACAAATCAGAACACAAATCGATTACTTCGGTAAGGTGCACTAATCCCGACCTATTCATCCCATGGAGCAAAAATGGTAATACTCCATATCTAACACCACGGTGTTATCGGTAAATTTAATTACCATTTCACGTTCAAATCTAATTAAAGATTTAACAATCGCCTGGAGTAAAGCTATTGATACTCCATTCTCGATCATTTCCAAAATTTGATAATTTAAATTATCAGATTCACATTTCAATCTAATTAAAGATTCGTTAAAACTCTTATTCAGTTTTAATCTCCAAAAATCAATATGTAATGATTATCCAAATTTAGGAAATAAATCCTACCTTTAACTGGGTTAAAGAACTAATGTCATTTAAAACACAGTTCACGATAAACCCAAAATCACTTTCCATTAATTATGGAATCTTCACGGAAAACATATCAATATATATAGTTGATATAAACTTCAATATCCAACCAATACTATAAATGGAATAACGACAAAGCCTTTTAAATTCCATATATAGTAACAGTCTTCCTCCACAGAACTTCACTTCGATTATTACCAAATCGAATTCCATTCCATTCCAATTTATTAAATTGGAAAACTTTACTTTGGAAAATTTCCATTAAATAATAAAAAGATTTATAAATTCCAAATCACATTTCATTGTTAACTGGGTTAAAGAACAAATGTTATTTAAAACACTGTTCACAATAAACCCAAATTCACTTTCAATTCAATTCCAATTAAATATTAATTAATTGGTAAACATCTCTAAATCTTATTTAAAAGATTTATAAATTCCAAATTATATTTTCACTGATGATTGGGTTAAAGAACAAATGTTATTTAAAACACCACTCACGATAAACCCGAAAATCCACTTTTAATTCCGTTCCAATTAAATATTAATTAATTAGCATTTCTCTAAATCTTAATTAAAAGATTTATTCTTTTCTCAACTAAGTTTAAGAACAATGTTATTTGAGACACCATTCACGACAAACCCAAAATCCGATTCAATATTAAATACAAGGCTCTGAATAGAAATTATATCGTCTTATATTCAATATCAAATTCTGAAACCAATGGATATCGTATTGGGAATAACGATATATGTATCTTCCAAATCCTCATAACAACTTCCGTATAACCACGGAATCCAATATCGAAATATTCCGAAGATTATTTCCATTCCAATCCATTCCAATTTATTCATTGAAAATCCTAGTTATTTTTAAAACCATTTCAATTCCAATTTATTTATTTAAAAATTAATGGGATTATAATTCTAGTTAATAACTAGCTCATTACAATAAAAATATATTTTTATCCTTTCAAATATGGAAATTTTCAGCCCAATTCTTTCCAAATCATTTATTATAATTTTACACAAATTATTGATATTTTTAATAATTTTATCAAGGCCCGTATAGTCAGTTTCCAATAACGGCCAACGAACTGCATCCATAACGACCTTTTTCCAAATTTGGTTCGGACATAATTCCAAATCCAATCGTTAGATTTAAAATCTCTTATATTTTTGGAAAGCTCTTTTCGATACAAGCCCATTGGTTTTGGTTTTAGGAGAATCCGACGGTCGGATCTCCCGTAATGTCAATTTGAAGTCAATGGTCGAAATTCGCGAACGGCCGCGGCGCGTTCTATTTAGGCCATTATATTATATATATAGTTCGTCGATTTCCATTTAAAACGTATTTTATAAATCGTTTATAAATTCGTTTTAAAACGATTCTAACTTCGTTTCAAATTTCAAATCAAATTTGAATATTCCTTAATAAATTCGTTTTAAATTCATTTTAAAACGATTTCAATTCCATTTCAAATTTCAAATCAAATTTGAGTATTCCTTAATAAATTTGTTTTAAATTAATTTTAAAACGATTTCTATTCCATTTCAAATTTCAAACCAAATTTGAATATTCCTTAATACATTCGTTTTAAATTTATTTTAAAACGATTTCAATTTCATTTCAAATCAAATTTGAACATTCCTTAATAAATTCGTTTTAAATTCATTTTAAAATAATTTCAATTTCATTTCAAAATTCAAATCAAATTTGAATATTCCTTAATAAATTCATTTTAAATTCATTTTAAAACAATTTCAATTTCAATTTCATTTCAAATTTCAAATTTCAAATCAAACGTGGATATTCCTTAATAAATTCGTTTTAAATTCATTTTGAAATGATTATAATTCCATTTCAAATTAAATTTGAATATTCCTTTATAAATTCATTTTAAATTTATTTTAAAACGATTACAATTTCATTTCAAATCAAATTTGAATATTCCTTTATAAGTTCATTTTAAATTTATTTTAAAACGATTTCAGTTTCATTTCAAATAAAATTTGAATATTCCCTATCATTATAATATTAAAATGATAATATTTTCAAAATATCTGATTTTGATTATACACTGAATATTATTTAAAAATATTCATTAATTCTGAATTGGAATCAGACTCAACCAATTATCATATAATTTCAGTTATATGGATTTCAACATCTCATGTATATAAAAATAGTGATAAACAATCATTAAAAATTCATACAACATTGAGAGTGCATTTTACAACTGTATAAGCATTAAAATAAATAAATAACGCTTATACAATCTGTCAACCCATTGATTGACATACCCCTAATTACTAGGATCGGTGTATGTCAAATACTATCCGAATACCCATGTGAGGTTTTCAAACAATAAACACAGATTATTATTTTTGTAGTTGGGCGATGTGTAAAATATTATCGTCCCAATCATCATCAGTTAAATATGTGTACATAAACAAATCGTCCGATTTGTAAATGAATATTTATTTCAACACATGAATATTTTATTCAGTTCATATATACAATAAAAATGATATTTTTATCGTTCAACTATTTTATTCAATACATGAATATTTGTTTTCCATTTCACATCAAAATCACTAAACAATACAGTCCATTCAATTCAAACAATCATGGTTTGTACAATAAGTCGTGTCGGGTGCTGCTAAGTACCGTCTTCATCCTAGTATATATTTTACTGTAAAATAAATAGAGTGAGAAGGAGTTCTCACATTGGGATCCACTCCTCCAGTTTTTATTTTTGAATTTCTGAACAGTTTGGATTTGAATTTTTTTGGAAATTCTAATTTTCTCCGTTTCTAATCTAGTCAGTTGCATGTTGTAGCTCTTGCGAAGATGATTCCAACGCATGTCGTTTCGTTGAATTCCGTTCTGGTATGAACAAGTTATCGTATTTTAAAGTTAATGACACAGTTAAGAAATTAAAACATATAATTTAATTAATTAATAAGTACTTAAGGTTTTGTCTCCCAATTAACTTCTCCAGGATATGTTCAAAACTTGAACCCACCTTCACCTTTAGGGTTCCATTGCGCCTCCCCTATAGATGATCAGACGACGATACAACGCTGGCGCTGGAAGCATACCTCCCCCCTCCAACCTTGCCTCGAATAGTGTGTAGCTCACACCCTTGTAGGATCCCGGATTTCAGTTCGAACGGTAAGGCTTTAGGCCTCGATTTCGACTCCACCGTCGAAGTAAAACTGATCACCATCGTTGATTGTGTCCACTTGATGAGCTCTTCAATATTCCTTCATTTGATTTCATGAATCGTTGAGCGGATTGGAAGTTCTTGGAGGAAGAATTTTTGAGCAATAATCACCCCTCGTTCTTTTTAGCTAACGGCGGAATTTGGTGGTAAAAGGAATTAGGGTTTTAAAAATAATATATATATATATATATATTAATTATTATTTAATTTGTTTTAAAGGTCAAAATCATCACGAAATCCAAATCAGACCCAACGAATGTCGACCCTAGCTAAATACCCCTATTCCGGGCACAATGGGATATGTTTCGTAACCCTATTCTGCTGTTATGATCAGCTTTTCTTTAAATTAAAATATAAATCAATATATATTAAATTTAAACGTACATTTTAATTTACCGGGGCCACATACCGACTCCGAAAATTTCCGTAAAATAAATCTATCTATGTTTTGGCGATATGTTCCTAACAAAATTAATTTCGTCGAATTTGGAGATGGTTTGAAAAATGGTCCTTTTCTGGTCTATCCATTTCAAATTTAAATTACCAAACACAATTGCTTTTGCCACGCTCACATATTAATTCCAAACATTATGAAAATTGGAATGTAGCAATAATTTAACATTCCGGATCCAACAAAAGTGGTCTCGTCGAAAACGGAGGTCGTTTGAAAATTGTTATCTTTAAGGGCTATATATTATATAAATTCCATAGCGACTATTCTGAATTTTCAACTGGACACCACCTTTTATTCCCGTTATGAAATCTGGATTTTTCACATTCGTTGGAAAGATATTTTCAAACAGATTCCAATATTTCTGGTTTTGACTGAAATTCGGTTTATTTTGAATCCTGTACATTCAATTGAAATTTGAAATCGAATTTTTAAACTACCGCACCATTTCAGGCTCGTTATATAATTAAAATAAATTTATTCGTTCTAAATTCGATTTAAATAAATTTACACATTCTAATTCTATTCAAAATAAATTTCTAGTCGTAATTATTTAAAATAAATCATTTTAAATATTCAAAATTCAGTAAAATAGCTAAAATAAAATTTTTAAATTGCTTCTGATTTTCCGGGTTGTTAAAATCTCCCCCACTTAAAATCGTTTCATCCTCGGAAAGGAACGGAGCTGAAAGTTGTTTAACTAATCAACTCAAATTTCATTCTGGTTTTCATTCTTTAACTTTTCAGTTTCTAAGAATTTTCCAATTTTTCAAAAATTTGGCTAACACCCTAAATTTTTGAAAAATTTCGCCATAACCTTTTTTGTACGAGGAGATATTTAAAACTTCAACTAGCCATGCAGGGACCTCAACAATCAAAAAGAAAAGAAAAAGCCAAGCGGTTAGCCAATCGGCTCATAAAATCATCAAAACCCAAGGAAATGGTAAACATGTACCTATTTGTCGATCATACAATTTTATTGCTCTTCTTAGCCTCCTTACTATGACCTGTTCACACACACACTCACACACACACACACACACACACACACACATATATATATATATATATACACACACACATGCATGCATTTTCAATCAAATTTCCAATTCAGTTCAACCTTTGATTCAATTTGGCTAAATTTACCATTCATTTTCTTATTGGGTTTCAACATTTTAATAAGTCAAACTAATAATCATACAATACAACCAGCAATCAATTTGTTGATTAGAGTTTCAAACATATAACTTTAATATATATTCAAATATTATGTTTTTGATGCCAATTCACGACAATAACCATATCTAGTTTTGGTTCTCACACCAGCCATTTGGAATCATATAGATATTCCACTTTTGGAACTCAAGCATAAATACTGATAATGATGCATTATTATCAGAATTATCCCCAAGCGACTAGAGTGTGATTCTATATCTATCCATTATATTTGGGGCTTCGAATACACGTTTGCAAGACGTATATTCAAATTCTTCATATACTCAATTGTCCAAAATTAATTTAAAATAAAATATTCAAATACGAATAATAATATTTAAATTTTAAATTTAAATTTGATTTTAAAAATAACACTCTTCACACTCGTTCTAGGATACTACTGATCCCATCTCTAACGAGTCATTCTCATTGGATATTACTAATCCAATCTCTGATGAATTCTTTCGCTTGGTTCTAATATGTCTTGTTCTCGAGCTCTGTAAACCAAAGCTCTGATACCAATTAGAGCGACCCAAACTTCCCCATAAAGGAAAGCCCAGATTGAGTTGAGAACACGACAAATCAGAACACAAACAGAAGAACATTTCATTGCTTATTACAACAATTTACATCAAAGTACAAGAATATATAGAGTATGAACAAATAATATACATTTGATAAGTACCAGAGATTTACAAATTACAATGCAGCGGAAAATAACACAACTGAAAGGAATACACGAATAAAGAGCTTTCCGAGTATAGTTCCAGCTGTAAACCAGGATCCTGTGAATATAATATCTGCAAAACCAAAATTACTAGCTGACTGTGTGGAAAATAGGGCACCCATGGTTTACGTTAAAACAATAACTCCAGGTTAGTCATGTGACTAGTGTGAGAACTAAAATAGTAATTTAAAACTTTACTTTAAAATAAAGTAAATCAAGGGACCACGCCGTATAACACGGAACGGGTTTCCTCCCAAGAATACCAGTGCATAAAACAAACAGCGCAACGCTTTTTGGAAAAATGAATCTGTTATAAGACCCAGGCCTCATCACATAATGCAACGTAAGCCGGAGGATAGGATTTTCCCTTATAATAGCCAAACATGCTTGGTACGTTTAAATAGAAATTCATTTGATACTATTATAAGTGCATCGTGTCAAAAACAATTTCAAATATAAATGTATCAATCATAGATGGCATGGGTACCATATATCTTGTCGCCATACTAGTTCTATAATAAAAACCGCATAATGCCGTATTGGAAGTTGAATTTCCAACTGTGAACCAAGGCAAGGGATCGTCCTTACCGCTTCGAGACGCTCTAGCCCGTGTCTCAGGACCCAGACTTAGGTGGGCCCTTGGATCATCAGGTCCGGTATACACGGAGTGGATTAAAATGCCTGAACAATACATTTCCCCGCCTTATGGGGCGTAAAATTGGTCAGTATATCGACCAAACCATCCATCGGCCCATAGTGACTGATATAACCGAGGTGCCTCGCTTTCCATCATCCACATAAGTAAAAATGTCTGGGCTCCATACCTTGACACCACTCCCAGCTAAAAGGAAACGCATGTCCTCCCAGAAGTCCTCTCCCGTTTCTGGTTCACACCGGGGTGTGAGGCTCGCGAACTAACGCTACACAAAGCTATTCTATATTAAAGTCGTGCTTTGATCATCAACCACAAGACTATGCTTTTCAACAGAAGCCTTGATCATTTGCATCTCAGCATGCCACACTGACAATTCACACCATGCGACTGATGTCTATTGATATATAACCTCTGAGCTTGTACAACTCAGAGAAGGGTGTTAAGCAAGAGAATAAATTCTCCGCTACCAAACAGATATATATATTTGATAGAGATCAATCAATACAGAATAAAATCCAATGTCAGACACACATCTATTTACAAGTCCATTCTGGGTCTGAACGAAACCGGAGGCACCTTTTTCCTCGTCCCGTATGTCCAATACAAGAGAGTGGCCCTCGCATATCCAGTCGATCTCCAAGTACGTCTGGACGATCACCACTTATTATCTTGTCTTGGGATGCCTTCCAATCAAGACATCAGTAATCATCCAAACGATGTAAAGATCTCCGGTCTTCTTCCACCGTCTTCGTCGCTGACTTATCATCGAATTAGTTATTCAGAATGGGATAAACCTGGCCTTTCCGAATAACTCATGTATTTTATAAACAAGTGCCATAAAAACACAATATACGCCTCATTCCAATCCAGAATATTCTTTTATTCAAATATTCACAACATATGGGAAAGGTTCCCATTAATTTTATCAAAGATAAATTCTTTAAATTTATTCCTTAATCATCCTTTGGATATCAATTCAAACCAAATTAAGGTTTATCCAAACTAGTTGGGATTAGCGCATCTTACCGAAGTAATCATTTGTTTTATTTCCCAATCCCAGCCTATTCATCCCATGGAGCAAATCTGGTAATATTCCATATCTAACACCATGGTGTTATCGGTAAATTTAATTACCATTTCACATTCAAATCTAATTCAAGATTTAACTATCACCTGGAGTAAAACTGGTGATACTCCATTCTGGATCGTTTCCCAAATTTGATAATTTAAATTATCATATTCACATTTCAATCTAATTAAAGATTCGTTAAAACTCTTATTCAGTTTTAATCTCCAAAAACCATTATGTAATGATTATCCAAATTTAGGAAATAAATCCTATCTTTAACTAGGTTAAAGAACTAATGTCATTTAAAATAAAGTTCACGATAAACCAAAAATCACATTTCATTAATTGTGGAATCTTCACGAAAAACAGATCAATATATATAATCGATATAAACTGCCATATCCAACCAATAATATAAATGGAATAACGGCAAAGCCTTTTAAATTCCATATATAGTAACAATCTTCCTCCATAGAAGTTCGCTTCGATCATTACCAAATCGAATTCCATTCCATTCAAATTTATTAAACTAGAAAACTTCACTTTGGAAAATTTCCATTAAATCTTAATAAAAAGATTTATAAATTCCAAATCACGTTTCACTGTTAACCGGGTTAAAGAACAAATGCTATTTAAAACACTGTTCACAATAAACCCAAATTCACTTTCAATTCAATTCTAATTAAATATTAATTAATTGGTAAACATTTCTAAATCTTATTTAAAAGATTTATAAATTCCAAATTGTGTCTTCACTGATAATTGGGTTAAAGAACAAATGTTATTTGAAACACCGCTCATGATAAATCCAAAAATCCACTTTTAATTCCATTCCAATTAAATATTAATTAATTGGTATTTCTCTAAATCTTAATTATAAGATTTATTCTTTTCTCAACTGGATTTTAGGACAGTGTTATTTAAGACACCATTCATGATAAACCCAAAATCCAATTCAATATTTATACCAGTCCCTGAATAGAAATTATAACGGCTTATATTCAATATCAAATTCTGAAACCAACGGATATCGTATTTTGAATAACGATATCTGTATCTTCCAAATCATCATAACAACATCTGTATAACCACTGAATCCAATATCGAAATATTCCAAAGATTATTTCCATTCCAGTCCATTCCAATTTATTCATTGGAAAATACTGACTATTTTTAAAACCATTTCAAGTCCAATTTATTTATTTAAAAATAAATGGGATTATAATTCTAGTTAATAACTAGCTCATTACGATAAAAATATTTTTTTTCTTTACAATTATGGAATTTTTCATCCCAATTCTTTCCAAATCATTTATTATGATTTTACACAAATTATTGATATTTTTAGTAATTTTATCAAGGCCCGTACAGTCAGTTTCCAATAATGGCCACCGAACTGCATCCATAGCGACCTTTTCAAAATTTGATTCAGACATAATTCCAAATCAAACTGTTAGATTTGAAATCTCTTATACTCGTTGGAAAGCTCTGTTCGATACGAACCCAACGGTTCCGATTTTGGGAGAATTCGACAGTCGGATCTCCTGTAATTTCAATTCGAAGTTTATGGTCGAAATTCGCGAACGGCCGCGGCGCAACGCGTTCTATTCAGGCCATTATATTATATATATAATATATACTTCGTCGATTTCCATTTAAAACGTATTTTATAAATCGTTTACAAATTCGTTTAAAAACCATTCTAACTTCCTTTCAAATCTCAAATCAAAATTGAATATTCCTTAATAAATTTGTTTTAAATTCATTTTAAAACGATTTCATTTCCCTTTCAAATTTCAAACCAAATTTGAATATTCCTTAATAAATTCGTTTTAAATTCATTTTAAAATGATTTCAATTCCGTTTCAAATCAAATTTGAATATTCCTTAATAAATTTATTTTAAATTTATTTTAAAACGATTTCAATTTCATGTCAAATCAAATTTGAATATTCCTTAATAAATTTGTTTTAAATACATTTTAAAACAATTTCAATTTCATTTCAAATTTCAAATAAAATTTGAATATTCCTTAATAAATCCGTTTTAAATTCGTTTTAAAACGATTTCAATTTCATTTCAAATTTCAAATCAAATTTGAATATTCCTTAATAAATTCGTTTTAAATTCATTTTAAAACGATTTCAATTCCAGTTCAAATTTCAAATCAAATTTGAATATTCCTTTATAAATTCATTTTAAATTGATTTTAAAACGATTTCAATTTCATTTCAAATTTCAAATCAAATTTAAATATTCCTTTATAAATTCGTTTTAAATTTATTTTAAAATGATTTAAATTTCATTTCAAATTTTAAATCAAATTTAAATATTCCCTATCATTATAATATTAAAATGATAGTATTTTCAAAATATCTGATTTTGATTATGCACTGAATATTATATAAAAATATTCGTTAATTCTGAATTGGAATAAGACTCAATCAATTACCATATAATTTCAGTAATATGGGTTTTAACATCACATGTATATAAAAATAGTGATAAACAATCATTAAAAATTCCTACAACATCGAGAGTGCATTTTACAACTGTATAAGCATTAAAATAAATAAATAATGCTTATACAGTCTGTCAACCCATCGATTGACATACCACTAATTATTGGGATCAGTGTATGTCAAATATTATTCCATTACCCGTGCGGGGTTTTCAAACCACAAACACAGATTATTTATTTGTGTAGTTGGGCGATGTGTGAAATATTATCATCCCAATCATCATCAGTTAAATATGTGTGCATAAACAAATCGTTCGATTTGTAAATGAATATTTATTTCAACATATGAATATTTTATTCAGTTCATATATACAACAAAAATGATATTTTTATCGTTCAAATATTTTATTCAATACATGAATATTGTATTTTCCATTTCACATCACAATCACTACAAAATACAGTCCATTCAATTCAAACAAATAACCATGGTTTGTACAATAAATGGTGTCTGGTGCTGCTAAGCACCGTCTGCATCTTAGTATATATCTTACTGTAAAATAAATAGAGTGAGAAGGAGTTCTCACATTGGGTTCCACTCCTCTAGTTTTTATTTTTGAATTTCTGAAGAGTTTGGATTTGATTTTTTTTTGAAATTCTAATTTGCTTCGTTTCTGATCTAGTCAGTTCCATGTTGTAGCTCTTGCGAAGACGATTCCAACGCATGTCGTTTCGTTGAATTCCATTCTGGTATAAACAAGTTATCATATTTTAAAGTTAATGACATAGTTAAGAAACTAAAACATATAATTTAATTAATTAATACTTAAAGTTTTCTCTCCTGATTAACTTCTCCAGGATATGTTCAAAACTCGAACCCACCTTCATCGTTAGGCTTCCATCGTGCCTCCCCTGTAGATGACCGGACGGCGATCCTACGCCGGCGCTGGAAGCACACCTCCCTCCTCCAACCTCGCCTCTAACAGTGTGCAGCTCGCACCCTTGCCGGATCCCGGATTTCAGTTCGAACGGTAAGAATTTTTGAGCAATAATCGACTTCTGTTCTTTTCAGCCGACGGCGGAATTTGGTTGTAAAAGGAATTAGGGTTTTGAAAATAATATATATATTTATTTTAATTATTATTTAATTTGTTTTAAAGGACAAAGTCATCATGAAATCCAAATCAAACCCAACGACTGTCGCCCCTAGCTAAATACCCTTGTTCTGGACAAAATGGGATATGTTTCGTAACCCAATTCGGTTGTAACATTCAGATTTTCTTTAAATTAAAATAAAAATCAAAATATATTGAAGTTAAACGTACATTTTAATTTACCGGGGCCACATACTGACTCCAAAAATTCTTGAAAAATAAATCTTACTATGTTTTGACGATATAGTCCGAACAAAATTAATTTCATCGAATTTGGAGACCGTTTGAAAAATGGTCCTTTTCTGGTCGATCCAATTCAATTTTAAATTTCCAAACACATTTTCTTTTTCCACGCTCACATATTAATTCCAAAAATTATGAAAATTGGAATCTAGGAATAATTTAACATTTTGGATCCAACAAAAGCGGTCTCATCGAAAACGGAGGTTTTTGCAAAAACGCTATTTTTAAGGGTTATATATTATATAAATTCCATAGCGACTATTCTGAATTTTCAACTGGACATAACTTTTTATTCCCGTTATGAAATCTGGATTTTTCACATTCGTTGGAAAGATATTTTCAAATAGATTCCAATATTTCTAGTTTTATTAAAATCCGGTTTCTTTTGAATCCTGTACATTCAATTGAAATTTGAAATCGAATTTTTCAATTTGCCGCGCCATTTCCGGCTCGTTATATAATTAAAATAAATTTATTCATTCTAAATTCAATTTAAATAAATATATATGTTATAATTCTATTCAAAATAAATTTCTAGTTGTTATTATTTAAAATAAATCATTTTAAATATTCAAAATTCATTAAAATAGCTAAAATAAAAAAAATTAATTGGTTCTAATTTTCCGGGTTGTTACAATCTCCCCCACTTAAAATATTTTCGTCCTCGAAAAGGAACGGAGGTGAAAGTTGTTTAACTAATCAACTCAACTTTCATTGATTATTTATTTTCCCAAATAATTCTTTTTTATAAAATTCAATGATTTTATATAAATATTTTATTTTCATTAAACACTTTGAAAATTCCATTTTTACAATCCAGTATTTCTTATGGTATTTAAAAAACCAAATAAAACGTCCAGTGTCATCATAATCAATCACATATTATATATCACCTCATATATCACAATATATGAAAACAAACAGTATTATAAATATTAAGGAATCCAGTTGGATTCCTCCAACCTGTTTCCCTACATCACAGATGTTAAACAATATAAGTAACATCAATTTCATTTCATTGTGAAATATTATGATAAACAGAATCAATATTTGATTAACGGTATATAAATAAATAAATAAATAAATAAATATATATATATATATACATATACTACTAGATCTTTAATTCAACCAATCAATTAGCAGTTCATCCAAACAAATCAACACACAAAAATCAACTATCATTTATCAATTCTAAAAATACGTTATAACAATATAAACTGGCAGAGTTAGTGAGTTTTACTCACATTGGTGGTTTATCGTTAAATAACGATGACCGTCGTTGATTCAGATCAGATAATTTATTTTGCTACAAATTGTAACGAGCTCCAATTCACTCCGAATCTGTTACATTTTGTAGCCCTCCTCCATATGATTCTAATGGATCTTGTTTTGTCAAATTCTGATCACGTACCCAAAAGTTATCAGATCCACAAGTTAATGCATAATTAAATTAGACACAACTTAAATTTATTTTTGCACTTGGGCTTTACCAAATTAAATCGGCCCATTTCCCATTTTTCAAAAATCCACGTCGGCCTTTGCATTCCGTCTTCTTCCAGTTTAAAATTTGTCCCACCTTGTTGCTAATCCTACAATTCACGATTGTTTAATTCTTCATTTCTTGTTTGACATCCCATCGTTCTCTAACCTAAATTCACCATCTAACTCCTCTTCTCCTCAAACAAAAATCCTTAAGCTCGAATAAATTTCTGGACATCACGGCTTCATACAGTAACCCGTGTTTAAACTCCTTCCAGTATTCCGTTACTTTCGAAAAATTCCCAGAATGATCCAATCTCCCACTTCCTTCATCATTTTAGCATGCACAGGTTCTTACCGCTTCCCCATGCATTTAAGACTCCCATCCACCTTATCACATGCAATCACGTTGAACCCACTCCATTTATCCAACCAAAACCCCCACTTCCTTCACTCACGCTTCCTTTGCCTCTCCCTCCATGTATCGCTACTCCACAAGCCTCCGGCTCCTCTCTCCTGCGCATGTACAGTAATCGCGAACCAAGCTGTTGCCCAAAACTATGCTCCGGATGATGCTCCTGCCAACGACCATCACACAGACGAACCCAAACCATCCTTCTTCACTGCGTCTTACACCGGTGCCACGCCACTGTTTGCCCAGTTTACTTCAGATTTTTCGAGCTACTTCAAACAGCATCGCACTGTTTATTTTATATTTTTATACCTTTTACGAATTGAATTGTTTTCTCGATTTTTTCCTTTTCCTCTTCTTTGAAGCTAATGGAAAAAAAATTTGACTTGAGCTTCTACGCACTTGTTATAGATGGAGAATACTTCGAGCTTAAGGTATATAGAACGTAGGTAGATTGATAGATGTACAGGCTTTAACATAGTATGGTACAACTTATTCAGTGAACCCAGCACTTTTCGCGTTAGCTAGGGTCTGCATACTATATACAATATAGGTCTGCACTCCTGGTTTTATTCTGCGTTTCCTTCGTTGTTAAGGAACAAATATATGTATTTTATTTTTATTCTTATTTTTTTATACTTTTATACCACCGATGTTTACATTTCTATGATCAATGTCATGTCCTGCCTGTGGGTGAACTACTGTGATCAATATCATGCACGAATACTTAGCAAACATTTTTCTTATATTCGTAAATAGAACATATATTACCACTGAATATAATCAACTAAATAGCAGTAGTAGAAATCGTTTTAAACATACATAGTTCCCATTTTGAAATTATTTTAAGGAAAGAAGCAAAGTAGGCTTCATGCTTGGAGTACAATAGCATTTTTGAAGAAGAAAGTCAATACAATTACAGTTTAATGGAGTAGAGGTGCTAACCGAAACATCACTGCTCATTCACATAGCTATTATTGCTTTGTAAAAGTTAGATTTATCTGGTACCCCCGTTATGTAAAGTTTCATATATGTACAGACCACTAGCGACAAAACAAAAAATACCGTTGTGACCAACAACGCGCCACGATCCCCAAAACATAATATAATAGACAAGTTAATTTATTATGTGATATCCCGAAATGCTGATATAGGGTGTAAAATAACACAGATAAAAAGTTGCTTATTTTTCCCAATTAAAAATTATAATACAATTCTAAAAATTAAATTATAACCACGTCTCAAATATCTTGTCCAAATTCGAAATAAATATTTTATTATAATTAAATAATCTTTATGGTTTATAAACGAATCCATAGCGATTATTCGAAAATTTGACTTGGACATAACTTACGTTCTATAAGACAAAATCTCGATTTTTCACTTTCATCAGAAAAATATAGTTCAACAGATTCGAACATTTCTTATTTCACAGAAATCCGATTTATAATAGATTCTATATATTCAATTGAAGTTCAAAACTCAATCTTACGAACTACTGTGACATTACGGGCTCGATTATAATTATATTATAATTAATACGTTCAGTTGTCCTTTAAATAAAATATTCATTATTATAATTCAATTCTAAACTGGATTAAATCTTATAAATAATCCAATTCACACAATATTGTGAATCCCACTATTTCCGACTATTTCGGAAATAAATATATATTATTCTATTATATATTTTAATTAATTATTCAATATTATTTAAATAAACAACCTTTTAAATCTCTAAATCAGTATTTAAATAAATAAATTATTATATCGTAAAAATACGGGACATTACATTCTTCCCCCCTTAAAATAATTTCGTCCTCGAAATTGCTAAGGTAGAAAAACAAACCCTATTAACTAGGTTAAAAATTGTTTGTTTACTTTTAACTTCAGTTTCAACCGAACCAATTTATTCGAATTAAAAGATTAGTTCATTCTTATCAACCAAAAATTTCAAAAATTCTGAAAATTTTCTAGTACCCGAAATTTCCTAAAAATTTCGCTAGCGTCTTCTTTGTACGGCTCAATTAGTACAACTACAACTCGCCTCTCTGGGCCTTCTCCAATCCAAAAGAAAATCAAACAGCCAAGTGGCTTGCCAAATAGGATCATAAATCACCAAACTCATATAAAAATAAACTTGTACCTTTTTGTCGGCCATATCATTATATCATTTCCATCTACTATCAATTCAGCATAGACGAATGCATTCTCAATCGATCTCCAATCAATTTATCATCAAATCTAATCGTTCGCTTATACCCAGCCGAATTTCATTCTCGATTCCAAATTCTTAAGCCATAAACCCAATACACTTAAGCAAGTTAAGTTCCATTCACATATTTCACTAACTGATAAATTTCTCTAATCAGTTATCTTCATCTAAAAATCCAAAATCTAATTTTTATTTCAAAAATCAATCCATTTGCTCAACGAAGCCCAATTATATACCAAATTCCAATTTTACTCGATATTACTCCATTTTAATACAGTTTCCACTTTACTGTATTTAACTCAATTTCAATTTTTTTTCATAAATTCCTTTTTAATCTGTTTTAATTCAAACAATCTATTTCTGGGAGTTTTTAAGTAGCTTAGCTTTTCAAAAATCAAATAACCCTTTTTCGGAATCAAACATCTTGTTTTTCTCAAATCACTTCAAAATATTTTTGGTAGTAATCAATCACTTACAACTCGAAAATGAACACTGATGACGTGGCCAGCATCATCAGGGTTATTTCCTAGCTACTGAAGTGAGTTCAATACTATATCACTTTTCAAAATCATTTTTAAACACTTACGTTTTGAAATTATTTCAAAATATCCTTCACAATAGTTGTAAAACAATTTAAAATCTCCCAAGATTTAAAATTCCCATATATTTAATCTGAATCCATTTAGAAACACTTATTCAAATTTCCAGAGTTTTAATTCCAATCCTGGTTTAAATCCATATTTAATTCATTTTATAACACTTATACGATCTTATTTGGTTATATATATATAACCATTTAATTTATAACCTTACTCGATTATAGTCACAACTAACACATCATATATACTTTAATATTCCTAATATCAATCATTCTTTTATATAAAAATATGATTTGGGGTAATATTTCATTTACCCTTATTTCAAAACATACTATGTCGGTTCATCATATTCAAGTGTTTAGAAACTCCTAACGATATAGTGGATCAAATCGATCAACCAAAATTCATAAACCGCTCAACCAATGAATCTCCATAATATAAAATTATTTTATATCAATTAACAAATACGCGCTCATATATATATATATATATATATATATATATATATATATATATATATATACACACACACACACAAACACACACACTCAAACTCAATCTAGGGTATTGCTAACCCCATCTCTACTGAGTTACGCCACAGAGCCAAGGTAATTACTTAAACCTAGCTCTGATAACACTGTAACGAACGCGAAATTTTCGACCTTAGAAATTCGACACACAACACCATGTCGACTATTCAAGAATCGGAAATACCAGAATGTTAATAGAAAGAAGTTAGAGGGAGAGAATAGACAAGATAGAAAATTAGAATAGAAGATGGTGAAGAACATAACAGCAAAATCAGAGTAACACGTATCTCATCGCGGAATGAATAAATATATTATATAACATAACTTTGAAATAAAAACCAGTATCTATATATAATACCATTATCAGACTACAAGACTTACAACACAACGAAAATAAACAATAGCTATATAATCCTTAATCCTCCTGCTCCAGCTCTCCAAGTATATCTGTAAAATCCCGACTACTTGACTGCCCGCACAAAATTGAGCACCCAAGAGTTTAGGGAAAACTAAACAAAATAAACTCTGGGTCAGTCATGTGACTGGTGTGAGTAAACTCGAACCACTTGGTTTAACTTTAAAAATCCTTTTTAAGAAAAGATAATCGTAAGACCGATCCACACATAAACACGAACGGTTTTTACCTTACGATAAACCAAAATATTCTTTATATCAAATCTCTTATGTTATTATAATAGTGTCTAAAAATAATAATCAACAATCTAGTGGAACGTTTTCATCTCACGTTCCACATATATAATATATAATCAAAAACCGCATGCTCTTATTGGTTAATGGATTCCAACTGGCAAGGTATTGGACCACCTTCCGACAATATATCTCTAGAGAGGAATACACCGGATTCAACAAGAACATCTTGTAACCCAGGCTAAACATGACCCGTCACTCATTTCGCTTGAGTGTACCGAATGTATTATCACCAACGGTTGGGATCAACAACCGTTTCCCGAAAGAGACATCATCGAAATAGTTAAAAGAAGTAAATGGAATTTCTCTAGATCAGGTGACAATACATCCTAATTGGGAGCTACCCACTTAGCCATGCGACCTACCCGATTTTTACCATTTCCTGGTTGTGAGGCTTGAGGCCATGCTTTTCTCTGAAAGATCAAACATTTATTCACTTTGAATGTCACATCGTCATACCCACCAAATCACAAATTGATTTATCCAAAAATACCATGGGTATACAGCTAAGGGAAACAAATTCCTCCGCCACCAAACGTAAATACGTTTTGAAGAGATCAACTTACGTAATCTATTAAATATACTCTGTCAAACATTCTTCCATACATGTTGTCCTGGGACTCGACAAACCGAAGGCACTATTTTGTAAACCCATCTTAGGCAATTTCTACCTAGGATTTGCCATAATAGCCCTTGCATAAACTCCGTCTTCAATTATCTTCATCATAGTTGATTCGCAACATTAATTCGCATATGGAGTGGTTTTCAGATAATAAATCTGATCCCGGTCTCTCTGTACTAACGACGGAAAAATGGTCAAAACTTTGATAGTCGGTTATTTAACTATCAAAAGAAAACATCCATACATACAACGATCTTAATTCCAAATGGAAATTTTATCGGTCAATCATCAATCAACATTTTTCCCCTTTAAATTAATTTATCATTAATTTATTCATTTTTCCCCATTTCTCGTTTCCATATATCCATCAATCCTTATTTACTAATTTTAGAAAATATATGTTATTAACTTGGGAAAATGTTTCCATTTCTGATTCACGCATCATTATCTTCCACACCTATCATTCTCTAACTGTAAACTAGTAAGAGAACAACTTTCCAAGTATAAACCCCGAAGGCCGAAACCAACATTAGATCGATACCTAGAAAGTTGTTCAACATAACTAATCTCCGGTCAGTTTCTAATTTCATTAACTCCATTTTCAATTCCTATTTCAAAACCCAGTTTCCTTTATAATATTTTCCTTTTGCAAAATATTTTCTTAAATCCCTTATTCACATCAAATGTGAGTAATATTTCTTTTATCAAATCATTGCTTATGCATCTCTCGTATTCAGTTTACATAACCAATTCTTTTATGAAAAACATTGGTTTTAACGATAGCTTTATAATACCTATTTTCGATATATCTAACTTTAAATAAAACTTTTATACATTAATTTAAATAAATAATTAAACGGTTTATTAAATGAATAAATCTTAATTTAAAAATTGGGAAGTAAATAATACTTTCCTACATTCGATATAGTCGAATCCCAATGTATAATTCTCTCTCGGATAAGCTCTATTCGATAACTCTATTTCGAATATAATATATTCGGTAACTCTTTTCCAAATAAACTATATTCGATAACTCCCTTTCGGATAAACTATATTCGATAATCTCTCTTTCGACTAAACTGTATTCGAAAATCTCTCTTTCGAATAAACTATATTCGATAATCTCTCAATCGAATAAACTATATTCGAAAATCTCTCTTTCTAATAAACTACATTCGATAATCTCTCTTTTGAATAATTTATATTCGATTTACATTGCAAACTCCAGCATATTTTTCTATTTGAGGTCAACTCAATTTCTAAATTCATTTTTGAATTTATTACTTCCCTATAATTACCAGTTTCCTTTTATAACTATTTTAATTCTGCAAAACTTCCTTGTAAATCGTTATTCACTTTATAACGTGAATACTATTTCTTTATAGAAAACTGGACTCATTTTATCAAATCAAAACTTGACTTCATAATTTAAATACTAACACAGGTTTAAATTCCAATTATCATTGGAATTCATTTATCAATAGATTTTTATCTTCTGCTTGAATTAATTTCCATAATTCTTTTAGTTTCTTTTATAGGCGCAGTTACTATGGCTCATCAATAATAAATAGTTTAGTTAGAACAAAAAATAGTTTAATCTACTGTTAATATTCCCTTTTTTCGAGCCATTTAATAACTTCTTATCACATTCCATCTTATTTATCAAATCTCGTTTACATGTCAACTTCATAGTTATTTTATTTAATAAGTCTATAATTCTCTATTACCTTTATATTCGATTATAAAATATCGGTTTCAAGTCGAATATTAATTATCTTATCAAATCCCGATTTATCCAATATACGATTTATTTAAAATAAATTATTTTATAACAGTTTGCCTAGTCGAATTCTAGTTACAAATCTTTATGGATTTTATTTTAATCCTATTCATATTTCGAACATCGAAACAAATTCCATCGTTTCGTTTTCAAAACAAATTCCCAATTTCCCGTTTTACATTCACTGCTGAATTTACAATCCAAATTATCCACTAGTAGTTATTTCTATTTCATTTATAAACATTGTTTATAAATCTCACTACTTGTTTTTATTATTAAACAAGTTATTTATTTTTAGCCATTCGAAACCCATTTCTATTACGCATTCCCCTTAATCAATATTATGTTACAGCCGTGTGTGAAGCACGGGTCTAAACCTAGTCCTAACTAAAAAATTTCTTTTATAATTCTATAAATTTGCCAAATATTATATTTACTCCATATACTCATTTTTCACCTCTTATTACCTTCATTTAGTATTTATACCAAAATCGGTCTTTTAAAATTCCATATAACTGTTAATAATTTCTATACAGAAGTTCTTATTTAATTTCCCAAATATTTCCTTTTCATAAAATTCATTGATTTTATATAAATATTATATTTTCATTAAACACTGTGAAAATTCCCTTTTTTACATTCCAGTATTTCTTATGGTGTTTAAAAATACCAAATAAAACGACCAGTGTCATCATAATCAATCACAGATTATATATAACCTCATATCTCACAATATATGAAAGCAAACAGTATTATAAATATTGAGGAATCCAGTTGGATCCCTCCAACCTATTTCCCTGCACCACAGATGTTAAACAATATAAATAACATCAGTTTCATTTCAATATGAAATATTTTGATAAACAGAATCAATATATGATTAAATTTATTTATTTATTTATTTATTACTGGATCTATAATTCAACCATTCAATTAGCAGTTCATCCAACCAAATCAGCACATAGCAATCCACTATCATTTATCAATTCTAAAAATACGTTATAAAAATATAAACTGGCAGAGTTAGTGAGTTTACTCACGTTGGTAGTTTATCGTTAAATAACGATAACCCTTGTTGATTCAGATCAGATAATTTAGTTTCCTATAAATTGTAACAAGCTCCAATTCACTTTGAATCAGTTCCATTGTGTAGCCCTCGTCCATACGATTCTAGTGGATCTTTTTTTGTCAAATTCTAATCAAGTACGCAAAAGTTATCAGATCAACAAGTTAATGCATATTTAAATTAAACACAATTTAAATTTATTTTTGCACTTAGGCTTTACCACATTAAATCGACCATTTCCCATTTTTAAAAAATCCACGTCGGCCTTTGCATTTCGTCTTCTTCCCATTTAAAATCTGTCCCTCTTGATGCTAATACTACAATTTACGATTCTTTAGTTTTTCATTTCTTGTTTGACATCCCCTTCATTCTCTAACCCAAATTCACCTTCCAACTCCTCTTCTCCTCAAACGAAAATCCCTGAATTCTAATAAATCTCTGGACGTCACGGCTTCATACAGTAATTCGTGTTTAAACTCCTTCCAGTATTCCGTTACTTTTGAAAACTTCCCTGAACGATCCAATCTCCCACTTCCTTCATCATTTTAGCATGCTCAAGTGCTTACCGCTTCCCTATGCATTTCAGACTCCCCTCCACCTTATCCCACGCAATCATGTTGAACCCACTCCATTTATCGAACCAAAATCCCCACTTCCTTCACTCACGCTTTCTTTGCTGCTCCCTCCAAGTATCTCCACTCTACAAATGTAACACCCCGAATTTTCTGTTAATTGTAAATTAACAAATTTAAGTATAATTAATACTTAATGAAAGAATTAAGGGAAATAGGTTACGCCATTGCGTTCGTCTCAGAATTCTACTTGAGATAGAGTCCAAGTTTGCGTGAATCAGACTCCGTATGAAGTAGTTATGATCTTCGGAATTTTCAGAATTCAAATTAAAATTCAAACTATTCCAAAATCGGTTCAAATTTCGAATTCAGAGCCAAACTGGGCTGGGCGGGAAAATTCCCGCCCAGGAACCAGGTCGACCTGGGGCTCGACCGGGGTGACCAGGTCGACCATAGGGTCGACCTGGGGGTCGACCTGGTTTTGCCCTGGCTGGCCTGGTCGGGTTTTTGGTCGATTTTTGGGGCTTGGCTGTGTCACTAGGGCTTACATGTCGCTTTCTGATTGGCTGCTCTTCAGATGGATGGTCTGGATTCACTCTAGCTTCATCGATGGCTCTAATTAATTTAAAATTCTATAAACACAACTTGACTCTAAACCTAAATTCACACAAATAAATTGGAGATAGAGTCGTCATGCTGCTGGAAGGAAGACAAGAGTAGCCTCCACTTGTAGAAAGCTTAGAGACAAGCCAAAATCAAAGTTATAAGACGATTCAAACAACGCTAGTCTTCCCAAAGGAAAGCAATTCAAATTTAGAACTCAGAAATTAGAAAACAAGACTGTCGTTCATTGTAAGTATAGTGATTTTTCCGATGTGAATAAAAGTTTGGATTTGATTCAATGTAAAATGGAAATGGAATTGTGTTATTATGTAACAACGATGTTAATTCACATCTATGTATTGAAATGATTGTGGTATTGTGATGTTTGTGGTATAGTTGAGTTGATATTGATCCTATTGTACATATAGAATCACATGCAAGTTGTATAGTTCATATTGTAATTGACACCTATATGTTTATGTGATTATATAGGTTGTATGTGATTAAGATTTCATGTATATATATGCTAGAACCTTTATGCCTAAACGATTATGTTCACATACATGCTAGTATGTTGTAAGAATGTTCCAAAATTGGATCCATGTCAAGATCCACTTTAATATGTGTTTCATGTTGTAATTAGACATATGATTGGATCTAGTTCACACTTTGTCATAAAATTATACATACTTGATGAAATTATCATATTCTTCTCATATGCTAGTTATGCTCGATGTTATGCCTAGATCCAAAAACAAGTTTAGGCTTATGTTATCTTAATCATATGCTAATTTATGTGACACCTATTTGGTTAGATACCTATTTCAATGCAAGTTCACATATATGTTGATTTAGGCTATGTTGCAAGTTCACATTCATGTTGACTATTTTGCAAGTTCACACCTATGATGTTCATAATGACTATGCCAAAAATGCCAAGTTTACACCTATGTCGTGTTCATGTTTATGAGTTCCCTTATGTCAACTTTGTGTGCGCTAAATTAGGCTAAGTTTTTAGCCTAATATTATATGTTAAAAACAAAGCGAACGAAAATTAGGATAAGATTGTTAGCCTAATGTTTAAACGGGGTAACGTTGGGAATATTAGAAAAACCTTACATAAAAATATATGAAATTGGCATGTTTGTCACATGCCAAAATTTGTGGCATTTTAAACGGTATAAATTCTTATACCAAAAAGTATGAACTTTGAAAGTGGGACATAACATTAAATTTACATATATTAAGTAATAAAGACAAATATGTAAATTTAGAAAATACGAGTATGCTTAACACGAGGTTGGATTGAGTTGTGATGTAAACCTGCCCGGACCCGCCCAGCTGTCCAGTAGTCACAACATTACCTATCCAATGTGGGTGGTTAAGCATGAAGCCTAATAAGGACCCGAGGTTAGATTGAGTTACAGTGTAAATCTGCCCGGAACCGACCGGCACATCCAGTAACCGTAACAATACCTATCTAATGTGAGTGGTCGGTGCTTTAAAAAGCTAAGGAAAGACTATCAGGATGGTAGGGTTAAGTTAACTAAAACACTTAACCAATTCAACATGTTAATGAAATTGATGGGTGGGGTTAGGTAAATACAGACACTTAACCACTTAACATGTTTGACTAGAAAACCCTAGTAACGGGGATCCATTTCAGCAGTAACCTAATTAGGTATCATGGAACCCTGAAACTAGGCAGGGTGGGGCACGATTACTGGGCTGATTGTAAGCGGTCAAAAGCGACGGCGGTGGGTGAAACAGTGTGGGTTCTAACGGAGTGCGGGCGTGCACACACTTCGGAGCAAACAAATAAGGCACTGGGGGCACCAGTAGTATAACCTATGCATTTCTAGTTTTGTGTTGGGTTGCCACCATGGGACTTCATACACCCCATGGTGGGGCCAGCATAGGTATCTACAATCTTTGGGGGCCGTAAGACATAGATGATTATGCGAGTAGAAGCCAATCTTTAGAAAAAGGGGATCACTTTACCTCCAGCATGGGGTGCCAGTTAAGACAATACAAGTAGGTGCAGAGATATAGTATGGGGTGCGATAGTATATTCGATTCAAACTGCTTTGTCTTAGTTTATGACACTCTCTTATTTCCAGTTTATACTTATCATGCCCTTATTCTTATTCGCATACTGAAGAGTCACTAGACTTACCAGGCTTTATGTCTGACCCTATTTTCTTTCGTCTTCTTTTCTTCCATTCCCTCCCCCCTCCAGGTCCGCAGGGAGGAAACAACTCAGCTTAGCCAGACTCTTTGCAAGCTTCAAGATAATAGATGTACGGTTTGGATTCTCTCTCCTTGGCTATGGCGGTTGGATACAATCATGGGGATTTATGCAGTTTTAATCATGTTTTACGCTTCTTTATTTAATAACCAAGACAGAAATGATGTTGTAATGTTTTGGAAGTTGTTGTGAAACAATTATGGAAATGTTTTGTATGAACAAGTATTTTATGAATTAAAAGTCTGTTTGTTTCCGCTGCTTATATATATATATATATATATATATATATATATGTTTTTATCTGTCTTGTGTTTTATCTGTGACTTTTACTTACAAATCTCCACCAAAGTTAAGGCAGTCCCTTGTGAGTGACCTTAATGGAGGGTGGGGTGTTTCACTTGGTATCAGAGCACAGGTTTACCAGACTAGATAAAAAAAATTGAAACTATTTTCAAAAGAAGTTTGAGAAGCATTCTTTTTCAAGAAAAAGTCTTGTTTTTAAGAGGCATAAATTCCCCAAAGCCATATGCACTATCTCTCTCTGTCCTTTGTCTTGAATACTTTCCTTTTTGTTCTAGCATGTCTGGAGATCTTAACATTCTAGAAGGAGTACCGATACCTGGTTGGTTTCGAAGGTACCTTGAGGCTAGGGCCAATGGTGCAGGCCCAGCAGACATTCCTCCTCCAACAGTGGCAGCGGTTCCTCCACCTCCTCCTCCTCCTCGTGGAAATACTTTCGCTAAGATATGTAGAGACTTCAAAGCAATGGGTGGAAAGGGCTTTTATGGGACTGAATCCTTTGTAGTAGCAAGGAACTGGCTGAAGGAGACCGAGGACTTGTTCGTCATCTTCGAAGTTGACGACAGGCAAAAGATACAGCTAGCAGTGTGGTTGCTGAAAGATGAAGCTTCCTATTGGTGGGAAGTTACCCATGCTGAAAGGCCAGTGGAAACTTGGGAAGATTTTAGGATGCGATTTGAGATGAAATTCCTCTCCCAAGCTGAAAGAAGCCTGCAAATGGAGAAGTTCCTAACCCTTAAACAAGGAAGTATGACAATCAAGGAGTATGAAAATCAGTTTAATCATCTGGCCAGATTTGGGCTGGATTTAGTAAACAACCAACACAAGAGGGCCCTTCGCTTCGTCAAAGGTCTAAACGAGCCTCTACATAGCCTTGCAATGACCCATATACCCATGGGAGCGACCTATGAAAGCTTGGTGGACATGGCGCTGCTACACGAGGATGACAAAGGCAAGAAAGAGGCAAAGGTGGAAGTGCCTCAAGAAAAGAAAGAGGGTTTACAGGCTAAGAAAACAGACTTCAAGAAATGCGGGAAGAATAACAAAACCCGTGAAAGGAGAAAGTGCAGTTTCTGTGGAATTGTGGGACATATAGCAAATGACTGCAGGAAGAAGAAGGCAAAAATGAATGGGGGCTGTTTCCATTGTGGAGAGACTGGACACTTGGCAAAGGACTGCCCAAAGAAGCGGGGGTAGGGACAGAGGACTGGATCCACCTCAGGAGGACAGGTTCACGCGCTGACGGCACCTTCACAGGAACGAGGTAGAAATATTTCTGTAGAAAGCTTAGTTTATCTGTATGATCATCCAGTTCGCACTCTCTTTGATTTTGGTGCATCACACTCCTTTATTTCATTTGCTTTAGTAGAATCTCTGCGCCTAGACACTAGTATGGTAGAAGATCCCTTGGTTGTTTCAAATCCAACTGGGGGCATGGCTTATTTGTCGATGGTTTGCTTGGATTTGAAAATCTCTATTCTAAGTGTTGAATTTAGATGTAGTGCCTTTGTTTTGGGCTTCTCAGGATATGGATTGATCTTAGGCATGGACTGGTTATCCAGTAACGGTGCCATTCTTGATTGTGAGAAAAGAGCGGTTAGACTCTTGACTCGGCTCGGTAACACTCTAGAAATTTCTTGTAATCCCTTGAATGTTGTTATGCTTAGTTATCTAGAGTCGCTTGACGCTTCTGTTGAGAATTTGCAGTCGGTTAGAGTGGTCCGGGAATATCCGGATGTCTTCGAAGAGGTGAAAGGCTTACCTCCGAAGCGGGAAATAGACTTCCACATATATCTTGTTGACAATGCAAAGCCTGTAGCTCTGCCTGTTAGATACATGGCTCCAAAGGAGAGAAAGGAGCTCAGTAAGCAAGTTAAGGAGCTTCTCGAGAAGGGGTTTATAAGGAGAAGTATCTTGAAATGGGGTGCTCCAGTGGTGTTCGCCACCAAAGCAGATGGTTCACTACGTCTTTGTGTGGACTAGAGGGAGCTAAACAAGCTGACTAAAATGAATAGACACCTGCTTCCTAGAATAGATGATTTGTTTGATCAGCTTGTAGGTGCGTCGGTCTTCTCCCAACTTGATCTAGCTACTGGGTTCCATCAGCTAAGGGTAGCTGAAGATAGCATTGATAAAACGGCGTTCAGAACCCCAGATGGTTTCTACGAGTGGCTTGTTATGCCTTTCGGTTTGACAAACGCACCCGCTTATTTCGTGGACCTAATGAGCAGAGTGTTTAGAGAATTCCTCAATAAGTTCGTGGTGGTCTTCGTAGACGATATTTTGATCTTCTCCAAGAATGAGGAAGAACATGCTCGGCATCTAAAAGAAATCATGGATACTCTCCGTGCACATCAGCTAAAAGCCAAATTCTCCAAATGCCACTTTTGGAGAGAAGATGTCAGATTTCTTGGACATATAGTGTCCAAAGAAGGGTTAGCCGTGGACCCCGTGAAAGTGGTGGCAGTGCAAGATTGGAAGACACCAAAAAGTGCAACTGAAGTCCGAAGCTTTCTCGGGCTAGCAGGTTTTTACCGAAAATTCATTAGGGATTTCGCGAAAATCTTAGCTCCACTCACAAGGCTAACAAAGAAGAATCTAGCATTTGCTTGGGATTTGGACTGTGATATTGCTTTCCAACGCTTAAAAAGGGCTCTTACAACAACCCCACTTCTAACGTTGCCTGATGGAAGCAAGATGTTCACAGTATACACAGATGCTTGTGGTACGGGACTAGGAGCTGTTTTGATGCAGGAAGGGAGGGTAATAGCTTATGGTGGAAGATAATTGAAAGTTCATGAAAAGAACTACCCAACCCACGATCTTGAGTTGGCCGCCATCGTCTTTGCGCTTAAGTCTTGGTGCCATTATCTCCTAGGTGAGAAGTTCGAATTATATGCTGACCATAAATCGTTGAAGTATCTTTTCTCGCAGAAAGATCTTAACTTGAAGTAGCAAAGATGGATGGAGTTCCTTGCCTCATATGACTTTGAAATTTCTTATACTCTTAGCAAAGGCAACGTAGTAGCAGACGCGTTGAGCCGAAAGAAACTAACCTTAAGCCCTCTCTTTGTGGAAAGGGAAAGCTTGAGTATATAGCCAGTTTTGACTTTAGGCCATCCTCCGATTTCGTACCTGGATTATTGGCCTCCCTAGAAGTACGACCCACTCTTTTAGACTCAATAAGGGCCGCACAATGTGAAGACCCTCATCTTGTGGACGTGATTGATAAGCTAATTAGGGGTGAAACTTCCAGTCACCTCAATAGGTACTCCATCGATGATAAGGGTTGGCTGAGGCAAGATGGAAGACTGTGCGTCCCACAAGCAAGGGAGTTGGTAAAGAAGGTTCTCGAGGAAGCACATCATTCCAAGATGACAATACACTCAGGCGGGGACAAAATGTACAAGGACGTAAAGAGAGTTTTCTGTTAGAGCGGCATGAAGAAGGACGTGGCATATTTCGTTTCTAAGTGCGTGACATGCCAACAGGTCAAGGCGGAACAAAATAAGCCTGGAGGACTGCTTCATCCTCTAGAAGTCCCTCAATGGAAGTGGGATAACATTTCAATGGACTTCATTGATGGGTTGCCTAGGTCAGGAAGAGGCAATACTAGCATTTGGGTAATAGTGGACAGGCTTACTAAAAGCGCCCACTTTTTACCTATCAAGAGTAGGAGGATTGCCTCATCTCTAACTTCTCTTTATCTCAATGAAATAGTTCAACTCCATGGAATACCCTCCAGTATAGTGAGTGACAGAGATCCCATCTTTACGTGTGAATTTTGGCGGAGTCTGCAAGAAGCTGTAGGCACACAGTTATGCTTGAGCATGGCCTATCACCCCCAAACTGATGGCCAGACAGAAAGGGTGAATAGGGTACTGGAAGATCTTTTGAGACTATGTGTTCTTGACTTTGGAGGGACTTGGGAGGATCACCTTCCTCTAGTGGAATTCGCCTGCAACAACAGCTACCAAGCCACCATCGATATGGCGTCCTTCGAAGCTTTGTATGGAAGACCGTGCCGATCACCAACTTGTTGTTGGGAGTCAACTGACAAACTTATACTTGGGCCAGACATGATTCGAGAGACTTTAGAGAAAGTGGACTTGATACGAAGGAGAATGAAGATAGCCCAAGACAGACATAAATCCTACGCCGACAAAAGAAGGACCGACCTTGAGTTTGAGTTTGGGGACAGGGTTTTTCTTTAAGGTATCTCCTTTAAGGAACATCGTTCGCTTTGGATCCGCTGGAAAGCTAGCACCAAGATTTGTAGGACCGTTCCCTATCATCGAGAAGATTGGGAAAATGGCTTATAAAGTAGAGTTGCTCGAAAGGTTGGCTGGAATTCACAACGTCTTTCGCGTTTCTCATCTCCGGAAATGTCTACATGAATCTGCGGAAGTGGTGGAGCCAAACATTCTAGAAGAAGCCGAAGTGAACGCAAAGCAACTGGAAGAAGAGTTCCAACTCGAATCGTAGGAACTGAAGTGAAAAAGCTATGCAACCGCGAAGTCAAGCTCGTCAAAGTTCAGTGGAGCGATGCCAAGGAAGACGCGACTTGGGAAACCGATGACAGAATACGCGCAACCTACCCTTTTCTTTTTGAGGGTATATCTTTGATATCTCTTTTTCCTCAAGTCATGCATATATCTATGTGTTTCCTCGATATTATCCTTTATTCTTAGGTAGAAATCCTTTGGATGTAAACATGTATTTGAAACATGTTATGGTTGGTGGCTGCAAGTGGTTGCAAGTGATTGCTAGTGGTTGCTCGTTGATGCATATACACACACAACCTAGGTTTTAGATCGGCTCAGTCACCTCATATTGCATATGCATATGTGTATTCATGTTTGTATGTGGTTGAAAATTCATATGTTGTCATATGGATGTCGCATTTATATGAATGGTTGCGCACTCATGTAGAATTATGAATAGGGAAAATTTTGCATACATAATGGATTCATGGCACTTACATGATTCGCATTAAGGAGGTCAACTGAATCAGTTGACCGCCTAATTTTGCATTAGATAAGGACATGTACACACATGGTGCATATGATCATGAAGCATTAGAAGTCTTTCCAGGATAATGGACGCCTTTGTTTGATGGTTGAGTAGATGGATGATTGGATGTTAGGACTTACGTTCTCCTAAACTCGAGATTTCGGGGACGAAATCCTTTAAGGAGGGGAGAATGTAACACCCCGAATTTTCTGTTAACTATAAATTAACAAATTTAAGTATAATTAATCCTTAGTGAAAGAATTAAGGGAAACGGGTTACTCCATTGCGTTCGTCTCGGAATTCTGCTTTAGATTGAGTCCAAGTTTGCGTGAATCGGACTCCGTATGAAGGAGTTATGATCTCCGGAAGTTTCAGAATTCAAATTAAAACTCAAACAGTTCAAAAATCGGTTCAAATTTCGAATTCATAGCCAAACTGGGCTGGGCGTGAAAATTCCCGCCCAAGACCCAGGTCGACTTGGGGGTCGACCTGGGTGACCAGGTCGACCATAGGGTCAACCTGGGGGTCGACCTGCCCAGTCGACCTGGTTTGTCCCTGGCTGGCCTGGTCGGGTATTTGGTCGATTTTTGGGGCTTGGCTGTGTCACTAGGACTTACATGTCGCTTTCTGATTGGCTGCTCTTGAGATGGATGGTCTGGATTCACTCTAGCTTCATCGACGGCTCTAATTAATTTAAAATTCTATAAATACAAATTGATTCTAAACCTAAATTCACACAAATAAATTGGAGATAGAGCCGTCATGCTGCTGGAAGGAATCCAAGAGTAGCCTCCACTTGTAGAAAGCTTAGAGATAAGCCAAAATCAAAGATATAACATGATTCAAACAACGTTAGTCTTCCCAAAGGAAAGCAATTCAAATTCAGAACTCAGAAACTAGAAAACAAGACCGTCGTTCGTTGTAAGTATAGTGATTTTTTCGATGTGAATAAAAGTTTGGATTTGATTCAATGTAAAATGGAAATGGAATTGTGTTATTAGGTAACAACGATGTTAATTCACATCTATGTATTGAAATGATTGTGGTATTGTGATGTTTGTGGTATAGTTGAGTTGATAATGATCCTATTGTACATATAGAATCACACGCAAGTTGTACAGTTCATATTGTAATCGACACCTATATGCTTATGTGATTATATAGGTTGTATGTGATTAAGATTTCATGTATATATATGCTAGAACCTTTATGCCTAAACGATTATGTTCACATACATGCTAGTATGTTGTAAGAAAGTTCCAAAATTGTGTTTCATGTTGTATTTAGACATATGATTGGATCTAGTTCACACCTTTGTCATAAAATAATACATACTTGATGAAATTATCATATTCTTGTCATATATGCTAGTTATGCTCGATGTTATGCCTAGATCCAAAAACAAGTTTAGGCTTATGTTATCTAAATCATATGCTAATTTATGTGATACCTATTTGGTTAGATACCTATTTCAATGCAAGTTCACATATATGTTGATTTAGGCTATGTTGCAAGTTCACATTCATGTTGGCGATTTTGCAAGTTCACACCTATGATGTTCATATTGAATATGCCAAAAATGCCAAGTTTACACCTATGTCATGTTCATGTTTATGAGTTCCCTTATTTCAACTTTGTGTGCGCTAAATTAGGCTAAGTTTTTAGCCTAATATTATATGTTAGAAACCAAGCGAACGAAAATTAGGCTAAGATTGTTAGCCTAATGTTTAAACGGGGTAAAGTTGGGAATATTAGAAAAACTTGACATAAAAATATATGAAATTGGCATGTTTGTCACATGCCAAAATTGGTGGCATTTTAAATGGTATAAATTTTTATACCAAAAAGGATGAACTTGGAAAGTGGGCCATAACATTAAATTTAGATATATTAAGTAATAAAGACAAATATGTAAATTTAGAAAATACTAGTATGCTTAACACGAGGTTGGATTGAGTTATGATGTAAACCTGCCCGGACCCGTCCGGCTGTCCAGTAGTCACAACATTACCTATCCAATGTGGGTGGTTAAGCATGAAGCCTAATAAGGACCCGAGGTTAGATTGAGTTACGGTGTAAATCTGCTCGGAACCGACCGACACATCCAGTAACCGTAACAATACCCGTCTAATGTGAGTGGTCGGTGCTTTAAAAAGCTAAGGACAGACTGTCAGGATGGTAGGGTTAAGTTAACTAAAACACTTAACCAATTCAACATGTTAATGAAATTGATGGGTGCGGTTATGTAAATACAGACACTTAACCACTTAACATGTTTGAATAGAAAACCCTAGTAATGGGGACCTATTTCAGCAGTAACCCAATTAGGTATCATGGTACCCTGAAACTATGCAGGGTGGGGCACGATTACTGGGCTGATTGTAAGCGGTCAAAAGCAACGGCGGTGGGTGCAACAGTGTGGGTTCTAATGGAGTGCGGGTGTGCACACACTTCGGAGCAGACAAACAGGGCACTGGGGGCACCAGTAGTATAACCTATGCATTTCTAGTTTTGTGTCGGGTCGCCACCATATGACTTGATACACCTCATGGTGGGGCCAACATAGGTGTCTACAATCTTTGGGGGCCGTAAGACACAGATGATTATGCGAGTAGGAGCCGATCTTTAGAAAAAGGGGATCACTTTACCTCCAGCATGGGGTGCCGGTTAAGACAATACAAGTAGGTGCAGAGATATAGTATGGGGTGCGATAGTATATTCGATTCAAACTGCTTTGTCTTAGTTTATCACACTCTCCTATTTCCAGTTTATACTTATCATGCCCTTATTCTTATTCTCATACTGAAGAGTCAGTAGACTTACCAGGCTTTATGTCTGACCATATTTTCTTTCATCTTCTTTTCTTCCGTTCCCCCCCAGGTCCACAGGGAGGAAACAACTCAGCTTAGTCAGACTCTTTGCAATCTTCAAGATAGTAAATGTACGGTTTGGATTCTCTCTCCTTGGCTGCAGCGGTTGGATACAATCATGGGGATTTATGTAGTTTTAATCATGTTTTATGCTTCTTTATTTAATAACCAAGACAGAAATGATGTTGTAATGTTTTGGAAGTTGTTATGAAACAATTATGGAAATGTTTTGTATAAAGAAGTATTTTATGAAATAAAAGTCTGTTTGTTTCCGCTGCTTATATATATGTATTTATATATGTCTTGTGTTTTATCTATGACTTTTACTTACAAACCTCCACCAAAGTTAAGGCAGTCCCTTTTGAGTGACCTTAATGGAGGGTGGGGTGTTTCAACAAGCCTCTGGCTCCTCTCTTCTGCGCACATACAGTAACCGCGAACCAAGCTATTGCCCAAAATTAAGCACCAGTTGATGCTTCCGCCAATGACCATCACACAGACGAACCCGCACCATCCCTCTTCACTACGTTTACACTGGTACCATGCCACTGGTTGCCCAGTTTACTTCGGATTTTTCGAGCTGCTTCAAACAGCATCGCATTGTTTATTTTATATTTTATTTTTTTATTCCTTTTATGAATTGAATTGTTTTCTTGATTTTTTCCTTTTCCTTTGCTTTAAAGCTAATGGAAAAAAATTTCGACTTGAGCTTTCATGCACTTCTGTAACAACCCGTATTTTCAATAACCTGTTATAACATAAATCGAGGCAGAATTTAATTTAAAAATCTGAATCAGGGTAAACGGGCTGTGCCATTGTGTTCGTCTCGGAAAAATACGCGAAACAGAGTCCGAGTTTTCGAAAATCGGAGTCCGTATGACCCGATTAAGGCCCAACGAAGTTTTCAGAAAATTTCAAAGTAAAAACAGATTTCAAATTCAAGTTTGAATTTGGAAATTAGGGTCAGATTGGGCCAGGCGGGAAAATTCCCGCCAGAGCACCCAAGTCGACAGCCCTATCGACTTGGGAGTCGACTTGGTTGACCCAAGTCGACAGCCCTGTCGACTTGGCTGTCGACTTGGCTCAGCCGGGCAGTTTTGCCTGGTGCACCATTTTGGGAGTTGTGTTGAGTTTGGGGGCCAGATTCGGTTTTAAGGGCTGAGATTGGAATTAGGGTTTAATCCTAAGGTTGAAACTAATCCTAATCTCTATAAATAAGACCCTAACCTAACCCTAAATCATCATTATTCATTCATACAACTAAACTATGGCAAAATCATTCCTCTCATGGCCTCCACTCTCTTCATAAAATTCTAAGTTATTTCTATGAGAGAATTTCCATGCATACAAGTGTTTTCAAGCTTGTATGAGTGTCATTAGCTTGCATTCAAGTCAAGTTTCCATATTTACATCATAAAGCAAGGGTTTTGATCATTTTTGCTCAAGGGTTTTTCTATTGGAGCTTGCATTTTGGGCTTATTTGATTGCATAAGGGCTTTGTCTCAATCTATATATATTTTGTGTCTTCATAAGCATTGTAAGCCCTTTTCTACTTTCATATTTAAACTTTAAAGTTAAATGAATGATGCAAGTTTGGTTGATCATTATGATATGCAAGTTTGCCATAATAAGCAAGTTTACTATGTCATGTTATGCAAGTTTGATATGTTATGATATGCAGGTTTGATCATGTTATGTTATGCAAGTTCGATATGCAAGTTTGTCATATGATATGCAAGTTATGTTATGCAAGTTTGGGTTGATCCTTTTGTTCATGTTATCATGTTATGCAAGCTTATCTTGGGTTTATGAGCTTAAAGCTTCAAGCTTTATGCTAAAGGTTGCATTTTGGCAACATGTAAGTTATCATATCTCTTATGATAACTTGCATGTGAGGCTAAATGCGAACTTATGGCCATTTCTACATGTCATTTATCACCATGTATCACCAATATGCTAAGTTTGGTTTTATGCATGCTTTTGAGGCCTAAAAATGTAATATGCAAGTATATGAACATATGTACATTTCATATGCCACCATGTTAAACTTGTGGCTTCAACACCTTTATGTCATGATTATGCCAAGTTCCCTCTTTCTATCCTTTATGCGCTATTGCGATATGTAAGCGATGGGATTGCGTTTGGGGTTGGGTAAACTTAAAAGACATAAAAACATAAGATTGGGAATTTACCTATTAAGTTAGGTCTACCCATTGGGAATTTACCTATTAAGTTAGGTCTACCCAAATTCTTGAAAACTTGTAACATGTTTTGGAAACATGATGGACATGACACTTAGAAAATATAAGTGTGACCAACTCGAGGTTGGGTTGAGTTTGTAGCGTAAACCTACCCGGAACCGACCGGCTTAACTAGTTGCTACAAACAATAGGACCCAATGCGAGAAGTTGGTCATGTTGTACCTTGAACCCGAGGTTAGACCAAGTTGTGGTGTAAAGCTACCCGGAACCGACCGGCTTAACTAGTAATCGCAACGAAGTCTAATGTGAGAGGTTAAGGCACATTAATTAATTAATGCCTCATGATTAGGGTTTAAGTCATGGTCCACTTAATACTTAATCAATGCGGGCTTGGTAGATTAATCAGGGTTAAGTCGTGAACTCATCATTACACTTAACCAAGTTAATCCATGATTAGCAAGAGGGTTAAACCGTACTTAACCCACTAGAAAATCCTAGCAATGGGGGTCCACTCCAGCAGTAATCCCAAGTTTGTATCATTAAGACCCTAGGGACTAGGCTAGGGAGGGAGCACGATTACTGGACTTGAGGTAAGTGACCAAAAACGACGGCAGAGTGGTACGCCGGTGTAGTTCCGGACGGACTATGGTCATGCACATAGTCCGTAGCCGGAGAAAACATGCACGGGTACCAGTAGATCGAGACTGTGCACTTATGTTTATGGTGTCCAGGGGTTTACACCCTAGGGCTTGATACACCCGAAGGGTGGACCCGGCACAGTCTGACTACAATTATGTTTGGGCCGTATTGACACTAACACGTGATGAGTTAGGCTTATAGGGAGCCGATCGACTAGACCGTTTGGTTGGACCTCGTATTAGGGTCATTTCATGTTATTGGACCTCGTATTAGGGTCACTTCATGTTATTGGACCTCGTATTAGGGTCACTTCATGTTATTGGACCTCGTATTAGGGTCACTTCATGTTATTGGGCCAAAGCTTGGGCCAAGGGATCAATACTTGTTTATTCAAGTCATGTTAGTTTGCTAGTACACCTGTGGTGCCAAACCTTAAACCCGATTATGCGATGACACATTTATCTACCTTGTTAGTTAATCATCATGCTAGTATGTAATTATCCTTATGTTCATCCCTGCTTCTCATGCCAGTTAACTTTATCAGTTTACATTGATTGTGGTAGGGCTTACTCAGTCTTTTTGACTGACCTGTTTTCTTTCGCCTCTTTTCTTCCGTTTCCCCCCCCCCAGGTTCTCAGGGTGGGAATATTGGAGCTTAGCTTGGATTTCTGATCGCTTGCTTGTGGGATTTTAGCTCATGTACGGTCTTGACATGAAGCTAGCTATGGTTATCACTTATTTTGGGGATAGTACTTATGTATCTCAGTTTTTCAGTAATGTTGTTTTTATCTAGACTTGTGTATTTGGAAAGTTGACATTATGTTGTAACAGACTTGTTTTGAAATAGTTTGAAATCTTCCGCTGTTTTACTTATCTTATTTACTCTGTTTACATATACACATATGTTCTTGTTCTGCCTTGATATATCATTATGCATGTTTACCTGATTCAAACGCCCCTCCAAAGTCAGAGGGCTTGCAAGAGCCACCCTGGCAGAGGTGGGGTGTTACATTTGGTATCAGAGCATATGGTTTACGAGAAGGAACAAAAAGGTTTTTAAAAACTTTTGGAAAACTATTTTCAAAACCAAGTATAAAGTATTTTCCAAAGAAAAGTCTAGTTTATTTTAAAGGCTATTCCCCAAAAAGCCATTAGCAAAATTCCTTCGTTTTTCTCTATTCTGAATCTGTCTTTTTCTTCGTTTTCAGTATGGCCGATAACTTTGCTATTCCGGAGGGAGTACACGTACCTGTTTGGTATAGGAGACTTTTGGAGGCTAGGGCGACTGAAGCCAGCCCCGCAGATGTTCCTCCTCCTCCTCCTCCGGTAGTTAATGTTCCTCCTCCTCCTGTCGCTGAGGTTCCTCTTCCTCCTCCCCCTCAGCATCCTCAAGCTGACTTCGCAAAGACTTGCAAAGATTTCAAAGCAATGGGTGGCAAGAACTTTCAAGGCACTGAGACTTTTGTAGAGGCTAGAAATTGGTTGAAAGAGACCGAGGATTTATTTGCTATCTTTGGGTTAGACGATCAGAGGAAGATCTTGTTGGTGGTTTGGCTTATGAAGGATGAAGCCGCTTATTGGTGGGAAGTCACCAATGGTACTAGGCCTGTTGAGACTTGGGCCGATTTCAGGGCAAGGTTCGTGCTTAAGTTTCTATCTTCTGCTGAGGAGAATCTGCAAATGGAAAGGTTCATAACTTTGAAACAAGGAGATATGTCTGTCAAAGAATATGTGAACAAGTTCAATCAGTTAGCTCGTTTTGGCTTGGATATGGTGAGTACTCCTCAGAAGAAGGCTCTTCGTTTTGCTAGAGGATTGAATGAGCCGTTGCAGGGATTGGCTATGTCACATATTCCCGATGGGGCCACGTTTGAGAGCTTGGTTGATATGGCATTACTTCAGGGAGATGTCAAGAAAGAGATCAAGATGAATGATACTCAAGCCAAGAAGACTGATTCCCAGTGGAAAGGAAATCAGGGTAATCCAAGTGGTCAGAGCAATCAAAACAAGAACAAGAACAAGAGTCAAGGCAACAAGGGGAACAACAACAAGGGCAATAACAACAAGGTGAAGTGCCATTATTGCGGTTCAGTTGGGCATCTTATTAAGGATTGTAAGAAGAGGAAAAGGAAGAATGGTGAATGCTTTTTCTGCGGTGAGACTGGACATTTCAGTAAGGATTGCCCGAAGAAGCAAGGGCAAGGCCAGGGTCAGACTCAGCGTGCTGGACCTTCAGGAGGGCAAGTTCATGCTCTCAATACCGCTCCAGTTCCCGATCAAGGTAGTATTTCTGTTGAGAGCCTTGTATATATTTCTGATTTTCCAGTTCGTACCTTGTTTGATTCTGGTGCATCGCATAGCTTTATCTCATCTGATCTTGTTGATAGTTTGCACCTTAGTACTAGCTTGGTAGATGATCCCGTCTGTGTCTCAAATCCTATTGGGGGTTCCGCCCATCTGTCTATGATATGTGGGGATTTGAGGATCTCTATACTGAGTGTAGAGTTCTTGTGTAGTGCTTATGTTCTTGGTTTTAGGGGATACAGATTGATGTTGGGCATGGATTGGTTGTCCAGATATGGAGCCATCCTTGATTGTGAGCATAGGGTTGTGAGGCTCGTGACTCGCCTCGGAAACACCCTAGAAATTTCTTGTAATCCGAGAGGTCCCGTCATGTTGTGCTATCTTGAATCACTCGACTCGTCAATGGAAACTCTTCAGTCTGTGAGAGTGGTTCGAGAGTATCCGGATGTTTTCGATGAAGTTAGGGGGTTGCCCCCTAAGCGAGAGATTGATTTCCGCATTTATCTGGTGGATAATGCAAAGCCGCTTTCTTTGCCCGTTCGGCACATGGCTCCACGTGAAAGGCGGGAGCTAAGTAAGCAAGTGAAGGAGTTGCTTGAGAAGAACTTCATTAGACGAAGTATATCTGAATGGGGAGCGCCTGTGGTATTTGCTACCAAGGCAGATGGTTCTCTCCGACTTTGTGTTGACTATCGAGAGTTGAATAAGCTGACTAAGAAGAACAGACACCCGTTACCGAGGATTGATGATCTCTTTGACCAGCTTATTGGTGCTTCTGTTTTCCCTCAGCTTGATCTTGCTACTGGATTCCATCAGCTCAGGGTAGCTGAGGATAGTATAGACAAGACTGCGTTCAGAACTCCAGATGGATTCTTCGAATGGCTTGTCATGCCGTTCGGCTTGACTAATGCACCCGCATATTTCGTGGACTTGATGAGTAGGGTGTTCAGGGAGTTCTTGAACAAGTTTGTCGTGGTCTTCGTAGATGATATTCTGATCTTCTCTAAGGATGAGGAAGAGCACGCAAGGCATCTCGTGGAGGTGATGGATACGCTTAGAGCGCATCAGTTGAAGGCCAAGTTCTCCAAGTGTCACTTTTGGAGAAGGGAAGTTAGATTCCTTGGGCATATAGTATCTAAGCAAGGCTTAGCGGTGGATCCCGCTAAGGTAGTTGCAGTTCAGGATTGGAAGACTCCAAGGAATGCAACCGAAGTGAGAAGTTTTCTAGGTCTTGCAGGCTTTTACCGGAAGTTCATCAAGGACTTCGCGAAGATTTCCGCTCCTCTCACTAAATTGACAAAGAAGAATTTAGTTTTTGCTTGGAGCATAGAATGCGAGCTTGCTTTTCAGAGGCTCAAGAGAGCTCTCACATCAGCACCTGTTCTAGCTTTGCCCGATGGAGGGAAGTTATTTACAGTATACACCGATGCATGTGGCACGGGGTTAGGAGCTATTCTGATGCAAGAAGGAAGAGTGATATGCTTTGGCGGTAGACAACTCAAAGTGCATGAGAAGAATTATCCCACTCATGACTTAGAGTTGGCAGCAATAGTATATGCACTCAAGGCTTGGCGCCATTATCTTCTGGGAGAAAGATTTGAGCTTTATACCGATCACAAGTCATTGAAGTATCTCTTTTCTCAGAAGGATCTGAATCTGAGGCAACAAAGATGGATGGAATTCTTGGCGTCCTACGATTTTGAGATAGCTTATACCCCTGGCAAGGGGAATGTGGTAGCAGATGCATTGAGTAGAAAAAGGTTGACTCTGAGTCCTCTATTCGTTGAGATGAAGAATTTAGAGTATGTGGCAACCTTTGATTTCTCTTTGGCGATTGAGTCGATGACCGGTTCTTTAGCATCTCTGGAACTCAGACCTACCCTTCTTGATCAAGTTGGGGCTTCGCAGAGAGAGGACCCTCAGATAGTTGAGATTATGGATAAGCTGATTCGAGGAGAGGCGTCTAGTCATCTCGCTCGATATTCTATTGATGACAAGGGTTGGCTGAGGAGAGACGGAAGGTTATGTGTTCCAATGGTAGAAGATTTAGTAAGAAAAGTTCTTGAGGAAGCGCATCGCTCTAAGTTAACTATACATCCGGGCGGAGATAAGATGTATAAGGATATGAAGTGCATTTTCTTTTGGCCTGGGATGAAGAAGGATGTGGCAGAGTTTGTCTCTAGATGTATCATTTGCCAGCAAGTTAAGCCGAGTCGAAGAAGCCCGGTGGGCTATTGCATCCTCTAGACGTTCCACTATGGAAGTGGGAGAGTATTTCCATGGATTTTATCGATGGGCTACCAAGGTCAAGGAAAGGGAATACGAGCATTTGGGTTATTGTGGATAGACTTACGAAGAGTGCTCATTTCATTCCGGTGAAGAGCAAGAGGACCGCATCTTGGCTAGCGTCTGTATATCTTCGTGAGATTGTGAGACTACATGGAGTCCCTTCTAGTATAGTCAGTGACCGTGACCCAATCTTTACAAGTCAATTCTGGAATAGCTTGCAAGAAGCTATGGGCACGAGGTTGAATCTAAGTACGGCTTATCACCCATAGACGGACGGTCAAACCGAAAGGGTGAATAGGGTACTCGAGGATCTGTTGAGGCTTTGTATTCTGGATTTTGGTGGTACTTGGGAAGACCATCTTCCTCTTGTTGAGTTTGCATATAATAACAGTTATCAGGCAAGCATAGGGATGGCACCAGTTGAAGCTTTATATGGGAGGCCGTGCAAGTCGCCTACATGTTGGTGGGAGACTACAGATGAGCTTATACTTGGGCCTGATATGATCAGAGATACATCCGAGAAGGTCGAGTTGATTCGGAGACGGATGAAAGCGGCCCAAGACCGACAGAAATCCTATGCTGATAAGCGAAGAACTGATTTGGAGTTTGATGTTGGGGATATGGTTTTCGTGAAGGTTTCTCCTTTGCGGAATGTGGTCCGATTTGGAACCGTTGGGAAGTTAGCACCGAGGTTTGTTGGACCATTCCCTATTATAGAGAGGATCGGGCAGATGGCTTATAGAGTGGAGTTGCCCGAGAAGCTTGCCGGAGTACACGATGTTTTTCATGTCTCGCATCTCCGGAAGTGTTTACATGAATCAACAGAGATTGTTGAGCCAAGTGTTCCGAAAGATGTGGAAGTGGAGAAAGAGGCTACCTTGAGGAGAGCTCCGATTCGTATCTTGGGGACGGAGACCAAGAAGCTAAGGAATCGAGAGGTCAAGTTGGTGAAGGTTCAATGGGGTGAAGCCGAAGAAGACGCAACTTGGGAAACCGAGGAGAAGATGCGTGGGTTTATCCATTCCTTTTTGAGGGTACACTCTCAATCTCTTTTCTTTGTTAGCATATCTTTCTCTTTGCTATCCATGTTTATCTAGTTTATCGTGTTAATCTCGTCATGAGAACCTTAGGTAGAAACCCTTTGGACGAAACATGTGTTTGAAACATGTTATGCTTGATGTTTGCAAGTGGTTGCAAGTGTTTGCAAGTGGTTACTCGTGGATGCATTATACACGTTAGGCACTAGATCGGCTCACACACTCCTCATATTGCATATGCATGAGTGTTTATGCTTATTCATGGATGAAAATTTTTGTGTTATCACATGGATGTTGCATATGGATGTATGTTATGTGCACACATATAGATGTTATACATTATGTTAGGAATTGCATACATATGGATTCATTTCACTAACATAATTTGCATTGATGATATTTGCATTAGATAAGTACATATACACACACCTTTGCATATGTTCATGCAACATTTAGAATCTTGTAAGGACAATGATTGCTCGTGGATGGTGTTTGGAGTAGATGGATGTTGGATGGTAGGATACGTTCTTCCTAACTTGAAGATTTCGGGGACGAAATCCTTTAAGGATGGGAGAATGTAACAACCCGTATTTTCAATAACCTGTTATAACATAAATCGAGGCAGAATTTAATTTAAAAATCTGAATCAAGGGAAACGGGCTGTGCCATTGCGTTCGTCTCGGAAAAATACGCGAAATAGAGTCCGAGTTTTCGAAAATCGGAGTCCGTATGACCCGATTAAGGCCCAACGAAGTTTTCAGAAAATTTCAAAGTAAAAACAGATTTCAAATTCAAGTTTGAATTTGGAAATTAGGGTCAGATTGGGCCAGGCGGGAAAATTCCCGCCAGAGCACCCAAGTCGACAGCCCTGTCGACTTGGGAGTCGACTTGGTTGACCCAAGTCGACAGCCCTGTCGACTTGGCTGTCGACTTGGCTCAGCCGGGCAGTTTTGCCTGGTGCACCATTTTGGGAGTTGTGTTGAGTTTGGGGGCCAGATTCGGTTTTAAGGGCTGAGATTGGAATTAGGGTTTAATCCTAAGGTTGAAACTAATCCTAATCTCTATAAATAAGACCCTAACCTAACCCTAAATCATCATTATTCATTCATACAACTAAACTATGGCAAAATCATTCCTCTCATGGCCTCCACTCTCTTCATAAAATTCTAAGTTATTTCTATGAGAGATTTTCCATGCATACAAGTGTTTTCAAGCTTGTATGAGTGTCATTAGCTTGCATTCAAGTCAAGTTTCCATATTTACATCATAAAGCAAGGGTTTTGATCATTTTTGCTCAAGGGTTTTTCTATTGGAGCTTGCATTTTGGGCTTATTTGATTGCATAAGGGCTTTGTCTCAATCTATATATATTTTGTGTCTTCATAAGCATTGTAAGCCCTTTTCTACTTTCATATTTAAACTTTAAAGTTAAATGAATGATGCAAGTTTGGTTGATCATTATGATATGCAAGTTTGCCATGATATGCAAGTTTACTATGTCATGTTATACAAGTTTGATATGTTATGATATGCAAGTTTGATCATGTTATGTTATGCAAGTTTGATATGCAAGTTTGTCATATGATATGCAAGTTATGTTATGCAAGTTTGGGTTGATCCTTTTGTTCATGTTATCATGTTATGCAAGCTTATCTTGGGTTTATGAGCTTAAAGCTTCAAGCTTTATGCTAAAGGTTGCATTTTGGCAACATGTAAGTTATCATATCTCTTATGATAACTTGCATGTGAGGCTAAATGCGAACTTATGGCCATTTCTACATGTCATTTATCACCATGCATCACCAATATGCTAAGTTTGGTTTTATGCATGCTTTTGAGGCCTAAAAATGTAATATGCAAGTATATGAACATATGTACATTTTATATGCCACCATGTTAAACTTGTGGCTTCAACACCTTTATGTCATGATTATGCCAAGTTCCCTCTTTCTATCCTTTATGCGCTATTGCGATATGTAAGCGATGGGATTGCGTTTGGGGTTGGGTAAACTTAAAAGACATAAAAACATAAGATTGGGAATTTACCTATTAAGTTAGGTCTACCCATTGAGAATTTACCTATTAAGTTAGGTCCACCCAAATTCTTGAAAACTTGTAACATGTTTTGGAAACATGATGGACATGACACTTAGAAAATATAAGTGTGACCAACTCGAGGTTGGGTTGAGTTTGTAGCGTAAACCTACTCGGAACCGACCGGCTTAACTAGTTGCTACAAACAATAGGACCCAATGTGAGAAGTTGGTCATGTTGTACCTTGAACCCGAGGTTAGACCAAGTTGTGGTGTAAAGCTACCCGGAACCGACCGGCTTAACTAGTAACCGCAACGAAGTCTAATGTGAGAGGTTAAGACACATTAATTAATTAATGCCTCATGATTAGGGTTTAAGTCATGGTCCACTTAATACTTAATCAATGCGGGCTTGGTAGATTAATCAGGGTTAAGTCGTGAACTCATCGTTACACTTAACCAAGTTAATCCATGATTAGCAAGAGGGTTAAACCGTACTTAACCCACTAGAAAATCCTAGCAATGGGGGTCCACTCCAGCAGTAATCCCAAGTTTGTATCATTAAGACCCTAGGGACTAGGCTAGGGAGGGAGCACGATTACTGGACTTGAGGTAAGTGACCAAAAACGACGGCAGAGTGGTACGCCGGTGTAGTTCCGGACGGACTATGGTCGTGCACATAGTCCGTAGCCGGAGAAAACATGCACGGGTACCAGTAGATCGAGACTGTACACTTATGTTTATGGTGTCCAGGGGTTTACACCCTAGGGCTTGATACACCCGAAGGGTAGACCCGACACAGTCTGACTACAATTATGTTTGGGTCGTATTGACACCAACACGTGACGAGTTAGGCTTATAGGGAGCCGATCGACTAGACCGTTTGGTTGGACCTCGTATTAGGGTCATTTCATGTTATTGGACCTCGTATTAGGGTCACTTCATGTTATTGGACCTCGTATTAGGGTCACTTCATGTTATTGGACCTCGTATTAGGGTCACTTCATGTTATTGGGCCAAAGCTTGGGCCAAGGGATCAATACTTATTTATTCAAGTCATGTTAGTTTGCTAGTACACCTGTGGTGCCAAACCTTAAACCCGATTATGCGATGACACCTTTATCTACCTTGTTAGTTAATCATCATGCTAGTATGTTATTATCCTTATGTTCATCCCTGCTTCTCATGCCAGTTAACTTTATCAGTTTACATTGATTGTAGTAGGGCTTACTCAGTCTTTTTGACTGACCTGTTTTCTTTCGCCTCTTTTCTTCCGTTTCTCCCCCAGGTTCTCAGGGTGGGAATATTGGAGCTTAGCTTGGATTTCTGATCGCTTGCTTGTGGGATTTTAGCTCATGTACGGTCTTGACATGAAGCTAGCTATGGTTATCACTTATTTTGGGGATAGTACTTATGTATCTCAGTTTTTCAGTAATGTTGTTTTTATCTAGACTTGTGTATTTGGAAAGTTGACAATATGTTGTACCAGACTTGTTTTGAAATAGTTTGAAATCTTCCGCTGTTTTACTTATCTTATTTACTCTGTTTACATATATACATATGTTCTTGTTCTGCCTTGATATATCATTATGCATGTTTACCTGATTCAAACGCCCCTCCAAAGTCAGAGGGCTTGCAAGAGCCACCCTGGCGGAGGTGGGGTGTTACAACTTCTTATAGATGGAGAATACTTTGGGCATAAGGTATATAGGACGTAGGTAGATTGATAAATGTACAGGCTTTAGCATAGTATGGTACAACTTATTCAGTGACTCCAGTACTTTTCCACGTTAGCTAGGGTCTGCATACTATATACATTATATGTCTGAACTCCTAGGTTTTAGTTTGCGTTTCCTTGGTTGTTAAGGAACCAATATATGTATTTTATTTTTATTCTTATTCTTTTATACTTTTATACCACCGTTGTTTACGTTTTTATGATCAATGTCATGTCCTGCCTGTAGGCTAACTACTGTGATCAATATCATGTACGAGTACTTAGCAAACACTTTTTTTATATTAGTAAATAGAACATATATTACCACTGAATATAATCAACTAAATAGCAGTAGCCGAACTCATTTTAAACATACACAGTTCCCATTTTGAAATTATTTTAAGGCAAGAAGCAAAGTATGCTTCATTCTTGTAGTACAATAGCATTTTTGAAGAAGAAAGTCAATACAATTACAGTTTAATGGAGTAGGGGTGCTAGCCGAAACATCACTGCCCATTCACGTAGCTATCGTTGCTTTGTAAAAGTTAGATTTATCTGGTACCCCGATATGTAAAATTTCATCTATTTACGGACCACTATCGACAAAACTGAAAATACTGTTGTGATCAACAACGCACCACGATCCCAAAAACATAATAAAACAGACAAGTTAATTTATTATGTGATATCCCCAAATGCTGATATAGGGTGTAAAATACCCCGGATAAAAAGTGGCTTATTTTGCCCAATTAAAAATTACAGTAAAATTCTAAAAATTAAATTATGACTATGTCTCAAATATCTTGTCCAAATTTGAAATAAATATTTTATTATAATTAAATAATCTTTATGGTTTATAAACGAATCCACAGCGATTATTCGAAAATTTGGTTTGGACATTACTTACAATCTACAAGATGAAATCTCGATTTTTCACTTCCATTAGAAAAATATAGTTCAACAGATTCGATCGTTTCTTGTTCCATAGAAATCCGATTTATAATGGATTATGTGTATTCAATTGAAGTTCAAAACTCAATATTACGAACTACCGGGACATTACGGGCTCGATTATAATTTTATTATAATTAATATGTTCAACTGTCATTTAAATAACATATTAGTTATTATAATTCAATTCTAAACTAAATTAAATCTTATGAATAATCCAATTCTAAACAGTCGTTTAAAAAACAGTCGTTTATTTATTTATTCAAATTAAGAAATAAAACTTATATTTTGAAGTAGATATTTTGAAAGTAGGGATTATAGCGTTATCGTTATAACCAATGTTTTCCGTAAAAGAATTGGATTCGTAAACTGAATCTTAGAGTTGTGTAAGCAATGATTTGATAAGAAGATAAGAAACAAAATTAAGGAAATTAGAAACTGACAAGAGATTAGTTAACTTGAATGATTTTCTGAGCGTCGATCTGATGTTCGTTTCGGCCTTCGGGGTTGATATTCAGGGAATTGTTCTCTTACTAGTTTACAGTTAGAGACTGATAAATGTGAGAGAATAGTGACCTATGAATAATGGAAATGTTTTCCAATGTTAATAACGTATATTTTCTAATTTTAGAAAATAAGAATTTATGAATATATGAAAATGAGAAATAGGGAAATGAATAAATTAATGATAAATTAATTTAAAGGGAAAATGTTCATTGATGATTGATCGATAAAATTTCCACTTAGAAATAAGATCATTGTGTGTATGGATGTTTTCCTTTGATAGTTAAATAACCGATTATCAAAGTTTTGACTGTTTTTCCTTCAACAATACGGAGAGACCGGGATCAGATTTATTATCTGAAAGCCACTCTGTATGGGCGTTAGCGTTGCGAATCAAAAATGAAGAAGATAATTGAAGACAAAGTTTATGCAAGGGATGTTCTAGCAAATCCTAGGCAGAAATTGCCAAGGTGGGTTTACAGAATAGTGCTTTTGGTTTGTCCAGTCCCAGGACAACCTGTAAGGAAGAATGTCTGACAGAGTATATTTAATAGATCACGTAAGTTGATCTCTTCAAATGTATTTACGTTTGATGGCGGAGGAATTCATTTCTCTTAGATATATACCTGTGGTATTTTTAGGGAAATCAATTTGTAATTTGGCGGGTATGACGATGAGACATTCAAAGTAAATAAAGGTGTGATCTGTATGTTATGGTCTCTTGCCTCACAACTGAGAAATAGTATAAAATCGGGTAGGTCACATGGCTAAGTGGGTAGCTCCCAATTAGGATGTATTGTCACCTGATCTAGAGAAATTTCATTCACTTCTTTAACCTATTTCGATGTTGTCCCTGACGGGAAACGGTTGCTGATCCCAACCTTTGGTGATAATGCATTCGGTACACTCAAGCGAAATGAGTGGCCAATCATGTTTAGCCTAGTTTACAAGATGTTCTTGTTGAACCAGGTGTATTCCTCTCTAGAGATACACTGTCAAAAGGTGGTCCCATGCCTTGCCAGTTGGAATCCATTACCCAATAGGTACCCGCGGATTTTAATTATATATTATGTATGTGGAACGTGAGATGAAAGCGATCTGCTAGACGATTATTTAATTGTGGTTGATAGAAACTATTATAATATAAAAGAGTTTTGATATAAAGATTATCATTTCTTACAAAAGGATTTTTGATGTTAAATCAAGTGTTTTGGATCCTTGTAAGGGAAAAACCCGTTCCGTGTTATACAGCGTAGTCTTATGAGATATTGATTATTTTCTTAAACTATTTTAAATTGTTTACTCACACCAGTCCCTTGACTGACCCAGAGTTTATTTTGTTTTACCCTAAACTCTTGGGTGCCCAAATATGTACGGGCAGTCAAGTAGTCAGTATTTTACAGATATACTTGGAAGGGCTTGGAGTAGGAGGCTTCAACATTATAAAGTTATTGTTCATTTACGTTGTACTGTAAGTGTTGTACTCTGATTATGGTATGTATATACAAATGACAGATTTGTATTTCAAAGTTATGTTGCACACTATATTTTATTCGTTCCACTTTGAGGTTTGTGTTACTCTGATTTTGTTGTATTTGTGTTCTTCTTCTTCTATTCCAACTTTCTTTCTTTCTATTTCTCACCATCTAACTTCTTTCTATTGACGTTCTGGTATTTTCGATTCTTGAATAGTCGACATGGTGTTATGTGTCGATTTTCGAGGTTGAAAATTTTTCTGGTCGTTACAATATATTTGTTGGGTTGTCTGTGTTAAATTGTTAGACAATTTCATTCCTATTACTTAGAACTCTCTAACGAGTTTTTATTTTTTTGTGATGGTGATTTTCTTTTACATAATGTGACATAATCATATTTACCCTAGAGCTTAGCTTAAGTGCTTAGCAAATTATTGTGCACAAAACCATATGACCTATGTTGAATATCATTTGTTAATCATCATATCCCACGATATGAAGTATTCATGTCATATCATATTTTTAGAAAAGGCATACCTTGGGATACCCCTTATCTATTTTTCTTATAATCTGTTTGTTTCAGCTTTACTGACCTGCATATTTATTGCTTTGGTTAGATCGAGATTTTACAAGTAGTAAATAATGTTGATATCCTTCTGCTTAGCCTTTACCTATGGATGATGTACCACTTTTTGTTTATGTAGTGAGTTTTGGTTAGTACGTAGTATTTTTTGGTGTACTCGGTTAGTGATGTGTATTCTTTCATGGGGATGGATACATGTATATTGTGGATAGTATATCCACTGATGTATATTATGTGTTATACTAGATATGTGTGTGCATGTATGTCTGTGAAATTCAATGAAATTAGTATTTTGAACAATTTCAGTCAATTTGGATCGACCAGAAAATGGCCATTTTTCAAACGATCTCCAAATTCGATGAAATTAGTTTTGCTAGGACCGTGTCATCAAAACATAGCTAGATTTATTTTTCTGGAATTTTTGGAGTCAGTATATGGTCCTGGTAAATTAAAATGTATGTTTGAATTTAAAATATATTGATTTATATTTTAAATTTAATGGAAACTGGTCGAAACAGCCGAAGTGGGTTTCGAAGCATATTCCATTGCGTTTGGAATGGGGGAATTTAGGAAGGGACGATAGTTGTTGGGTTTGATTTGGAGTTCGTATGGATGGATGGGTATTTTTGGAATTAAACTAATTAAAAATTTAAAATAAAAATATGGCCCAATCAAAATTCATCGTTCACTTTTCTCGTTCCAGGTCGAAACCCTATACCCCCACACGATCGACGGTGGCCTCCACTTCCTCCCTTCTCTCCTCGTTTTCTCTCAAACCACACACTGAAATCCCTCGATTCTTCCGATCCTTTTGTAGTTCTTCTCACCCTCTTCCAATCTATGTCAGCCTCGCTCCCTATCGTGCACTGTACCTCGAGAATCGCGCTTTAAAACCCGCTCCGCCTCGCCTGAATTTGCTCCGCCACGGCCAGAGCGAGTTCGACATGAAGGGTGGCGCCGGGAAGCCCTCTCGTAGCTCTAGGCCATGGTACCCTCCGATCATCCACAAGCTCAGCGGATCGGGAGAAAAACTGAAACCTAGTTTTGAACGAAATAGAAAGGTAAAGGCTGTTAATTATTTAAACTATATACCACATTTAAAAGTGTTGCAAATTATGATTTGAGAATAAAAATCATATCTTTTACATATGTTGTCCAAATTTAGTGAAACCGGAGACATTGGACTCTTGACGACGTTCTCAACATTCTAGATGAGACCGGAGAATTTTTGGGGCTTTCTACAATTTTAGAAGGAGTGGAAAACCCAAAGTGAGAACTTCTCACTAAAAATTTCTTGTACAGTTATTTATTGTATAACTGCATATATGAACTGCTCCCCGTCGTCCACAGACCGTGGACGACTTGTTTGATTGCATAGTATTGTGTGAAAATTGATAGTGATTGTGATTTGAGCTGAATAAAATATTCATATGTTGAATAAAAATACTTGAACAATAAAAATCACATTTCCATTGTATATATGAGCTGAATAAAATATTCATGTGTTAAATAAAATAATTGAACAATAAAAAATCACATTTTTATTTATAAATGAACTATATAAAATATCCATGTGTTGAAATAAATATTTATAAACAAATCGGACGATTTGTTTATATACACCCATTTATCTGATATAGATTGGGACGTTAAATTTTACACATCGCCCAACTGCACAAATAATAATCAGTATTTGTTGTTTGAAACCATACACAGGTATTGGGATGATATTTGACATACCCGGATCCCAATAATTAGTGGTATGTCAATCGATGAGTTGACAGGCTGTGATAAGCGTTAATTTTTTATTTTTAACGCTTATACAGCTGTAAATTGCACATCGGATGATGGATGATTGTTTATCGCTATTGTTGTACACATATGTTGTGTGAAATCCATATAAATAGCATTATATAGTAATTTACTGTGTTTGATTCCAATTCAGAAATATTTGAAAATATAGAAATATTTGAAATAGAAATATTTGAAATAGAAATATTTTAAAATAACGAATATTTTAAAATAATATTCAGAAAAGAATCAAAATATGAATTTGATGTCCGATTTGGGACGGACACGAATATATTTCAATATATAAAGCCGTGTTGATTAATTTAACGCCATTTTGACGTGAACGACATTTATATTGATTTTATTCATTTTTATAATGAATATTGAAAAGGAATTTGGAATATAAATATATCGATATTCCAATACGATGTTTGTTGAGTTTAGAATTTGATATTGAATATAAGCCGATATATTTTCTATTCAGAGCCTTGTATTTAATATCAATGAGATTTTGGGTTTGTCGTGAACGATCCCTTCACTAACACTATTCTTAAACCCAATGGAGTTAAGGAGATTAGAAACTAACTGGAGGTTAGCTAAGTTGGATGGTTTCCTGGTATTGATTTGATGTTGGTTTCGGCCTTCGAGATTAATACTTAGGGAATTGTTCTCTTACTAATTTACGGTTAGAGACTGATGGAATGGTCTCTTCATTAACACAGTTCTGAAACCCCATGTGAAAAGAATAAGTCTTTGAACTAAGATTTAAAGAAGAATTGCCAATTAATGAACATTTAATTGGAATTGAAATGGAATGTAAATCGTGTTTATTGTGAACTGTGTTTTAATGACATTCGTTCTTTAACCCGATTTGTAGTGAAATGTGATTTGGAATTTATAAATGCTTATTCTAAGATTTAATGGAATTTCCAAAGTAAAGTTTTCCAGTTTAATAAAATAATTTGGAATGGAATGGGATTTGATTTGATAATAATCGAAATGAACTCTTGTGGAGGAAAACTATTAATATATATGGAATTTAAAAGGCTTGGCCATTATTCCATTTATAATTTTGGTCGGATACGGAAATTGATATCGACTATATATTGGTTTGTTTTTCTGTGAAAATTCCATAATTAATGGAATGTGATTTTGGGTTTATCGTGAACTGTGTTTTGAATGACATTAGTTCTTTAACCCACTTAAAGACGGAATTTATTTCCTGAATTGGAAAACTCATTAAGTAATGATTGTTGGAAATTAAACTGAATTAGAGTTTTAATGAATCTTTAAATAGATTGAAAGGTGAATTTTATAACTAAAATTATCAAATCCAAGAAATGATCGAGAATGGAGTATCACCAGTTTTGCTCCAAGCATTAATTAAATCTTTAATTAGATTTGAATGTGAAATGGTAATTGAATTTACAGATAACACCGTGGTGTTAGATATGAAGTATTGCCAGTTTTGCTTCATGGGATGAATAGGTTGGGATTGGGAAATTTAATAAATGATTACTTCGGTAAGGTTCGCTAATCCCGACTAGTTTGGATAGACCTTAATTTTGTTTGAATTGATATCCAAAGGAAGATTAAAGAATAAATTTAAAGAATTTATATTTGATATAATTAATGGGAACGTTTCCCAAAGTATAAGAATATTTGAATAAAAGAATATTCTGAATTGGAGTGAGGCGTATGTTGTGTTTGTGTAGCACTTGTTTATTATATACGCGAGTTATTCGAAAAGACCGGGTTTGTCCCATTCTAAATAACAAAATTGGCGATGAGTCGACGATGAAGACGGTGGTTAAAGACCGGAGGTCTTCACATCGTTTGGATGATTACTGATGTTTTAAGTGGGTTGTACACCTACGACGAGGTAATAAATGGTGATCGTCCATACGTACTTGGAGATCGACCGAAATTGCAAGGGCCTCTCTCCTGTATTAGACATATGGGACGAGGAATAAGGTGCCTCCGGTTTTGTTCCGAGCCAAAACGAAATTGTAAATGGACTGTGTGTCTGACATCGGATTTCACTCTGTGTGATTGATAGACATCAGTTTCATAGCGTGAATTGCTTGTGTGGCATGCTGAGATGCAAATGATCAAGGCTTCTATTGAAAAGCAGAGTCTTGTGGTTGATGATCAAAGCACGACTTTAATATAGCATAGCTTTGTGTAGCATTAATTCGCGAGCCTCATAGCTCGGTGTGAACTAGAAACGGGAGAGGACCTCATGGAGGACATGCATTTCCTTCTAGCTAAGAGTGGTGTTTGGGTTTTACACGCCCAGATGTTTTACTTATGTGGACGATGGATAGCGAGGCGCCTCAGATATATCGGCACTGCGGGGCCGATGGATGATATGGTCTTTATATAGGCTAGACTTACGCCCCATAGGGCGTGGAAACGCATGGTTCAGGCATTTTAATCCACATCGAGTGGACCGGCCCTAACGATTCAAGGGTCACTCGAGCTTTGATCCTAAGAGGGAGGGCTAGAGCCTCTAGAAGTGGTAAGGACGATCCCTTGCCTTTGTTCATAGACGGAAATCCAACTTCCAATACGTGACATTTGCGGTTTTGATTGTAGAGCCTAGTATTGGCGACATGATATATGGTACCCATGCCGCCTAGGATTGATACATTTATATTTGAAGTTGTTTTATACAATATGCACTTATAGTAGTATCAAATGATTTGTTTTAAATGTACCAAGCATGTTTGGCTATTATAAGGGAAAATCCAATCCTCCAGCTTGCGTTGCATTGTGTGATGGGACCTGGGTCTTATAATAGCTTCGTTTTTCCAAAAAGCATTGCGCTATTTTGTTATATGCACTGGTATTCTTGGGAGGAAACTCATTTCGTGTTATACGGCGTGGTCCATTGATATACTCCACGTTATAGCAAAGTTTTAAATAACTGTTTTAGTTCTCACACCAGTCACATGAATGACCTGGAGTTTATTGTTTTAACTTAAACTCTGGGTGCCTCTATTTTCCACACGGGCAGCTAATAGTTTTTGTTTTGCAGATTTGTATTCACAGGATCCTGGTTTACAGCTGGAATGGTATTCGGAAAGCTCTGTATCCGTATATTCTTTTCAGTTGTATTTTGTATTATTTTCCGCTGTTATGTATTTAAATGTAATTTTAAATCTCTGATATTTATCGAATGTATATTATTTATTCATACTCTGTATATTCTTGTACTCTGATGTAAATTGTTGTAATAAGCAATGAAATGTTCTTCTGTTTGTGTTCTGATTTGTCGTGTTCTCAACTCAATCCGGGCTTTCCTTTACGGGGAAATTCAGGTCGTTTCAGTTTGAAGAGATGTACAATATTGAATCACATTAAAGAAGAAAAGTAGTTTTTGTAGATTAGATACCAGTTTCATTGTAGATTGCCAACATTCTTCTTTTTCTTCTTGATTAATAAATGAACAACTTGGTTTCCTTTCACCAATTCATTAGATATAACTTCTTTCCCTGCAAAACAACACGAATTTTCAAAGAATCAAGTGAATTTTCAAAATAACTAATTGTAATTTGAAATAATAACACCATGATGAGTCTGTGATATACCCATTTAAACATTTCAAGAAATCATATCATGATAACTTTGTTTCTCAATAAAATTGAATGCATACTCATCTAATACTAATGCTATGCATGAATTTATAATAGTGTTAGAAATTATTTCAAAATTAACCATTTAATATTTCCAAAATTAAGACAATGAGTTTTGAAAAACTATGCTCCAAAACCAATTGTTAGGGACTGCGGAATACAGATCTTAAGGAAAAACAAACACTAGAGGGGGGTTGAATAGTGTTTATTAGAAATTTATGGAAATCTTAAACTTATTTGATCTACTATATGAATCATTCAATGATTATCACACCAGAGATGATCTTAAACACTGAAACAATCACAGATATAGATATAAATAAATATAAAATGCAGAAAAGGAAAGAACACATTGGATTTTATACTGGTTCGGACTACTCCTACGTCTATTCCCACGCAACATTAGATTGGGTAGAGTTTTATTACTATCAATATCCAAGTACAACCCACTTGATTTCATGGATAAAAGGTTAATACCATACCAAACACCCTTGATTTCACAGCTACAAGGTTAACACCGCTCTCATTCCTTGATTTCAGGGCTACAAGTAACACACCCATTCCAAAACAATTCGCAGGTGGTTACAACAGTCCTATAACTCTTCAATAACATTTCAATTCAAAGAGTATTTGATAAAGATTGAGAAGAGAAGAAGTTTGATATAATTTGAGTAGAAATCGACAAAGTATAAGTGTAGAAATCAAGAAAATGATGTATATTAATTGTGGCATGTAAAGGGATGAAGATAGGGAAGAAGAATGATTAAAAAATTCGAAATCAACCCCTATTTATAGTATTTCAATGGTTGCAACGTTTTAAAAACGTTACAAATAGTGAAAAAACACTTCCATCGAAAATTGAAATCATGACAGTTCTATGTCGATATAGCCAATTATGTATGTCGACGTATGTATCATATTTTTATTTTTAAAACTATTTTTCAAATGTTTAAACATATATATTATTCTAGAAATTCTTGAATCAAATCTTAGTAATTTAAATGAATATTCTAAAGTTTAAAATCATATGAAAACATAATAATATATTATATAAACATATTTATAAAGTTATAAGATTTAAAACTTATAAAACTATATAACTATATATTATAAACTTATATATATATTAAGACTTTATAAACATATATGTTTGAAATCATAAGTAACATAATTTTGAAAATAATTTGAAATCAAGTTTTGAATTTTGAAAACAGAATTGGAAATTTGAAAATTAGAATTTGAACCTGGAGTGTTATTCAAAGTCTTACATATAAACTAGACTCCATTACTATATTTTTCTTGAAATCTTGATATTTTGATAACTTGATAACTCATGAGTCTTGAATCTCTTCAGAATCCTGAATCTCTTGGAACTCTAAAACTGTACAGTGTTCAGTATTTAAGTCCTGTATTCAAACCCTGCATATATGTATGTGTATATACATATATGTGAATATTAGGCACACATCCCTAAAACGAAACTTAATTAGGCTCACATCCGGTCATAAACTTATTATAAATTAGGTCTCTATTTTTCAAAACTTGATCAAATAATAAATAAAAAAATTACGTAAATTAATATTAAAATAAATTATGCAATCGACAAAATAATCAATCCAAATAACATAAAAAAACATGGCAAAAACAAGAAAAAAATCCGAAAACAACAAAAAAGTGCAGTTAAATGCATAATATTATGCACATATATGAATTTTCTTGCATACATATGTGCATATATTCCAGTTTTTGGATCTGCGTTGATTTACTTGCATATTTCTATGCAATTATTGCATTATTATAGCATAAAAATGTGCAATAATGCATAACAGTGCAACTTATTTCATTTTTATTTGCATTCAAGTATGCAAATAAAACAGAAAACATGCACACAAGTGTGCAACAAATCTGCAGGCAAAATGTTAGATGAATTTCCTTTATGTAGTAGTTGCATACATGTGTGCAACTATTGGTAATAGTTTCATACACGTATGCAACATTTTATTTTTAATTGGCGTGGACTCCTGGGATTATTTCAAGATTTCAGATTTTTTTTTTTTACTACATGGCACATTTTTTCTGGCCAGAATTGAAGGAGGCGTTACCAATAAAGGAAGGGGCGGAACCTGAAAAGCAAGAGGCAACAATTCAAAAAGAGGGATCGGATTTGAAGAGCAAACATGAACGGGACGTAGAAAGTATTTTAAATTGTAATAGGGACCTATAAAAAGCGCACCCTATATATATTCTAGATAGAAATGTTAGTATAAATATTTTATAATCAACTAATAATAATAATTGAAATAAGGTTGTTGTCATCAATACTCCATTCTCCAACATATTAGACTGTAAAATGTAACAATGATGGTCCACATTTATATGTTTCAAAATAAAATGCTCTGCTCAACCGACAAAGGCTTTGTTAATTTCTTTATCCATCTAAACAATGTCCCATTAATTAAGTTGTTATCCATATTTTCTTTCACCATATTTAAACAATAAAATGTGTTATGCACTCAATACATACACAAACATACTTGTTTGATAAATAAAAAAAGTACAGAATTTTCAAACCATTTCTGTTGGGTTATCTACTCTCTCTCTCTCTCTCTCGCGCTCTCTTTCCATAACCACCCTCTCATTAGAGTCTTCCAAAGTATTTAAATGCATTAAAACATACAATCATTCAAATTATCATACAAAGCATATCTCGATCCAAAAAATGGTAATAAAAAAGATTTGAACATCTAACTTTCCAATCATTCAAGTATCATACTTGAGCATGGAAACGGTAAACAAAAACAACTCAGCATGAAATAAAAAAAAATCAAAAAAAATCATGTATGATACTAAATAATGATATATCATTATCTAGAGTAACCAGTTATTAAAAAAAAAAAATTGTAACATATTGAACTTAATGGTCAATCACATAATTCGTACAACCTCATGAAATTTAATTGGTCAAGAGATTACAACAAAGCAGATGAAGATTATAACATTTTTATAAGTTATTCTTCAAAACTCAACAATAAACTTATATGCTACCACTTATAGGCTTATGATACAAAATTGTAAATATTGCCTTGGTTAAAGTATTCACATATATCAAACTATACTCAAGAGATGCTTTCACTTATGGCGTAAATGTGGCTTAGCTTAAAATGTGCTAATTAGTGAAACATGATGAAACTCCAAATCTAAAACTCAATATATACATACATATGCATAAACACAAAAATATGCCTGTTAGAATTTTTTTTTTTAAGGAGATCGATCAGGAGTTATGACTGAAATCCAACCATTTTAAAGTTCTAGAATTTATGACTTATTGAAACATATGAATGCATTACTAATGATTCACAAACTAATCTTAATTTAAGATATATACAATTGGCTTATAAAATATTAATAACGAAATTTGATGATAAAATCTAAAACTGGATTTTATGAAGTAATTTTGGTTTGCAACTATAAGTTATCAACAACATACATGGCTAGTAATTTTCTTGAGTTAAATTGGGTTCTTGATTTAAACATATATATGATAAGAATAATGGCCATTTTTTCACTTATACCAAACAAAATTTTCCAGTATCCAAATCTGCGCTTAGTTATATAATATTATATCCAAGGATTGACGCGTAATTGAAATTAATTTATGAAGAAATTGCCAATGAATGCCGCCTTTTCATAAATTTTTTTACAAGGGATATATAATGTCATGCTCAAGCTACGGTTATTTATATGTTAATCAATAGGAACCTTCTTTGATATATGGTGAAAAATCCACAACTATATTTATGACTGAAACAATTAATGATGTAACGTCCTGTATTTTTAACGGTCGAATAATTAATTTATTTAATTTTTTTTAAATAATGGTTTGGTAATTTGAATGGTTTAAATTAAATAATTTTGAATATTTAATTAATATAAATAATGAAATAATATATTTAATTTTTGAAATAGTCGAAAATGGCTGAAATTGCAATATTGTGTGAATTGAATTATTTAGGAGATTTAATTCAGTTTAGAATTGAATTATAATAACCAATTTATTTATTTAACGGTGTTAGAATGTATAAATTATAATATAATTTAAAACGAACCCATAACGTCACGGTAGTTCGTAATATTGAGTTTTGAACTTCAATTGAATATATAGAATCCGTTTTAGTCGGATTTCTTTGAAACAAGAAACGTTCGGATCTGTTGAACGATATTTTTCTAATGAAAAAGAAAAATCGAGATTTCGTGTTATAAATTGTAAGTTATGTCCAAATCAAATTTTCAAAAGGTCGCTACGGAATTCTTTTATAATTTATAAGGATTTATTTATATAATAAAATGATTTTTATTATATATTGAATATCGATTAACTTGGATTTTTAAATAGTGAGTTATAAATCCAATCTCCTTTATTTTGGATTTATATAATATTCTATTAGGATATATGATATAATATTAATTTATTTATATTAAATTAAATTGTTTGTGGAATATATTAATATTTAATTTGTTTATTTTGAGCCTTAAAATAGCCATTTTTGCTAACGACCTCCGTTTTTGACGAAATTAATTTTGTTAGATCCGGAATATTAAATTACTGTTAAATTTCAAATTTGTGATTTTTGGAGTCAGTATGTGGTCGTACATGATTTTAGTGTGAAAAAAAGACAATAATTTGACTTTAAAAATATGTTACGTGAGCAAATGGACTCAGAATTTGACGAAACTAGTTTCGTTGGGTCTGTAATGTCGAACCATAGTTGTATGTCCATTTTTATCGAACTTGGATATTGTACGTGATCAGAGGGATTTTTAACAACAAATATAGACAGCGTTAAGATAAAAGTTAATATAATAATTGAATAAAAATATATTAAATCTACCTATAAATATACCACATTCCTCTCTAAACCGAAAACCCTTTTTATCTGGTCAAACATTACAGCGCCGTCGTATTTTTCCTCAAACCATTCTGTGAGTCTTCAAAAAATCAAACAAATTCGAGTAAATTCTTATAAATCAAAATATGTATATATTTAGGATCCTGGGATTTAGCTCTTCAATGCAGTAATTTTCTTTTCGAGCTCGACTGGGTTTTCTCATGTTCGAGAATGTCGAGCGTTCGTTTTGGAAGATTAAATTCAAGAGTCCGGCGTATGTGAGCTTCGATCTGACTTTTAAATGTTTTATTGAGGTTTTTGATAAGAGTTGGCATGCCTGGATTGTTTGGTTGATTTCGAGCATATAAACTGTAACAAACCAGATTTTGGAACCAAATTAAAATTTTAATTTTTAATTGATTTAGTGGATTTTAAGAATTTAAAATGATTTATTTTGAGAATTAACGATTTAAAATTTATTTAAACCAAAGTAAGAACATATAAATTTAAAATTTAAATAAAACGAACTCGAAATGGCATGCTAGTTTGAAAATTCGATTTTTAATTCCAAATGAATATACAAAATTCAAAATAAATCGGATTTTAGTAAAATGAGAAACGTTGGAATATTTTGAACTATAATTTTCTAACGAATGTGAAAATTTGTGATTTCACTTTATAAATTGAAAGTTATGTCCAGTTTAAAATTTAGAATAGTCGTATGGATTATATATATATATATTTAATATATATAGCCCTTAAAAATAGCTATTTTGCAAACGACCTCCGTTTTTGACGAAACCACTTTTGTTAGATTTGAAATGTCAAATTATAGTCAGGTTTAAAATTTCATAATTTTTGGAATTAGTATGTGAGCATGGTAAATTTAAACATGTTTTGTAATTTTAGTTTAAATTTAATTGACTAGAAAAAGGTCATTTTTCAAACGGTCTCCAAATTCGACGAAACTAATTTTATTAGGACCGCATCATCAAAACATAGCTAGATTTCAATTTTCATAATTTTTGGAGTCAGTATGTGGCCCCGGTAAATTAAAATATAAATTTAAATTCAATATATTGATTTATATTTTAATTTTGATGAAAACTGATCGAATTGGCTTAGGAAACATATCCCATTATGTCCGGAATGGGAGTATTTAGCTAGGGGTGACAGTCGTTGGGGTACGTTTGGAGTTTGAAGGTTAAACAAGTAATAAACGAATTAATATTAATATAATGTATATAATAACCTAAAAATTCTCTAACCCTAACCATAATCAGAAATCCGCCACCTTATTCATTTAATGGCCTATATCGCTCGGTTCTAATTTCCTTAATCTCTCCAAATTCGTAATGAATTAAACTACAGTTTCAAAACAAAAATGATAGAGATTCAAGAGCTCTTTAATCTGAAAAGGGTATGATCATTTATCATGGAGTGTTCGGGGTGATTTTCGAGTTCGGACTCATCTTGTTCACAGTCAATTTGAGAGGACTGGGGTGCACCGAATTCATCGTAGCTCGGCGTGTGGGAGGAGCAACTTAAGGTGGTCGGATTGAAGTTCTTGGATGGGGGTATGGCTGTCTCATATTGCGAGTGCGGTGGATGATGACGGTGCGATGTTGGGTTTGAGCGAGTTTGAAGGAAGACGATGAGTAACAAGAGGAAGAGGTCGAATTTTTCTTATTAAGGTTGATTATAAAATTTAGGTTAATTTAATTATGGTTATCATTTTAATGATGCAATTAAAGTTTGAAATGGTGTGTCTTTTTCATACGTCGTCGGAATTCGACGATTTCAGGGGCATTAGAATCGTGGGATCGAGCACTTCAACGTGGAACTGACCAGAACGAAAAAAGAGCAAACTGGATTTATAGCTAAATTAAACGCTCATTTGATTTAATCTAAAAATCAAATCCTCCAATAAAGACTGACGGAGTGGAAACCTAAGTAAGAATTCTCTCACTAAAATATTTGTGCAGTTAGTTATTTTATAACTGAAAATATATGAACTGCCAGTGTTGATTTTTATTTGTTGTATGTGACATTGCTTAAGTTCAACACACAAACTATTCACGACTCATCTGCACAAGAAGCGTTGTTTGGATATACGACACTCGTATTTCAAACAATGTTGATAGACACTTTGTGGTTGTTGAAATGAGATATAAATATCCATTTATTATTTCAACAGCAGATTTTCATTACTTGTCTAAGTAAAATTGGCTAATTAGAAAAATATTTCGAATCGAATTAAAATTGGTTAAATTTATTAACCATTGATTTATTTGAATCGACTATTGCTGTCTGAAAACACCACATGGGTATTGGGATGATATTTGACATACACCACTTTTAATATTTAGTTGTATGTCAATCGATTGGTTAACAGACTATGTTGAGCATTATTTATTTATTTTAATGCTTATACAGTTGTAGAATTCACTCTGAATGATGTTTGAATGTTTAATGAGTATTTATAACTGTTTTTGAATACATGCGATGTATGAATCCATATAAATTAAATTATCTGGTAATTGATTGAGTCTGATTCCAATTTATAAATAACAAATATTTTAAAATAATATTCAGTTAATAATCAAAACATGATTTTCATATCCTATTTTGGATGGATATGAAAATATTGAAATGTGAATACGAGTTAAGTAGTTAAACACCATTTTAACTCGAACGGGTTCATTACTCGATTTTATTCATTTTATTAATGAATACGAAAAGGAAATGGAATTTAAAATCTGATATTTTGAAAATATTATCATTATAATATTATAATGATATGGAACATACAATTTTGATTAAAAATTGAAAATGAAGTTGAAATCATTTTAAAATGAATTTATAAATGATTTATAAAATACGTTTTAAATGGAAATTGATGAAATATATTATATATATTTAATTGGTTTGAATAGAACGCGCCGTGCGGTGACCGTTCGCGAATTTCAACCATTAACTTCAAATGGACGTAACGGGAGGTCCGACCGTCGGATTCTCCTAAACCTAGAACCTTTGGGTTCATATCGAGAAGGAACTTTCCAATGAATATAAGAGATTTAAATTTGAATTGTTGGATTTTGAAATATGTTCAAATCAATTTCAGAAAAGGTCGCCATGAACGTAGTTCGGTGGCTGATATTGGAAACCGACTATAAGGGCCTTAATAAAACTATTAAAAATTTGGAAAAATTGTGTAAAATCATAATAACTGATTTGGAAAGATTTTGGATGAAAAATTCCAAGTTTGAAAAGATAAAAATATATTTTTATCGAAATTAACTAGTTAATAACTGGAATCATAATCCAATTATTTTTAGAAATAATAAATTGGATTGAAAAAATTGGGTTTTAATAATAACTAGAGCTTTCCAATTCGTAAATTGGAATGGATTTAAATGGAAATGATCTTCAGAATATTTTGACATTGGATTCCGTGATTATACAGATATTGTTGGGCAATTTGGAAGATATAGATATCGTTATTCCCAATACTATATCCGTTAGTTTCTGAATTTAATATAGAAAATAAGCCGATATTATTTGTGACACCCCACGTCCGTTAATGTCACTCACAAAGGGAATGCATTAAGTTTTGTGAAGCATTATAGGTAAACAGACACAGAATATTGCAAGACAGATATATAGAATAACAGCGGAATAAAAACTTTATTTATCATAAGATACCGTGGTCCAAAACATCACATGACTGAAATATAAAAGCCCATTACAACATAAAAGTTACCGTCTTGTACTTTAAAAATATCAGAGTACATAAAAGAAGTAAAATTCCCCAAGGACAAAATATAGCTATAACAACAAGGATAGGAGCTTGAGCCATACATATCCGCAGCTCCAACAAAATAAGCAGAATCACGATCAAGCTTGAGTGTTTCCTCCCTGAGAACCTGGGGGTGGGAAACGGAAGAAAGAAGGAGAAATAAAAAGGGTCAGACATAAAGTCTAGTGAGTCTAGTGACTTTTAGCAAGTAAATAAATAAAAGTAGCATGATAGGCATATAAAGTGGATAAGAGAGATCACTACATAAATGGCATGTGCGACAAAGTAGAAAGGATAAGGTGTATATGCTTCTAATGATTACTCTGCACAATTACTAGTATAACTAGAATGAGATGATCCCTTACACTTCAAGGTCGTAGACTTAGGCATACGTCCAAATGTACCCTAACCACTACCCTAATTGATCGGCTCCCCACTCCGTAGATATGTTGTGTCGGCCCCACAGTAGGATGTATCACGTCCTAAAGTGGCAACCCCTCACTGATATGCACAACCCCATATCTACAGGGGCCATGGTCATTTTATCCCCCTCTGGCCGGCTCATGCATGCACATGGCCCAGTCGGTTTGCGTCGCCCACACCGTCCTCCATGTTTGGATCTCTTACAATCAGTCAGTAAGCGTGTCCCTTCACTGCCTAGTATGGAGTACCTTTTTTGATACCTACTCGGGTTACTGACAGAAATGGGTCCCACACAATTTGATACAAGCTCTCCCCTTTGTCTTGTATCCTCCACTGGGTTTTCACTGACTATGTAAACCACTAGGTGTCTTTAATTACATAGCCCTATTCATTTCCACTAGTTATGCTTACCCGAGAAGGTGTTTTTAATAACATAACTTTTCTATTTTCTACCGGTTATGTATACCACTAGGTATCTTTAATTACATAACCTTATTGAGTTAAGTTCATGAGCCTATATGTAAATATTACCCACCCCCTCAAATTTACTTAACCCACCCACTGTCCAACCAATTTTTACTTAACCCTAACTTTAGTTCATAATCATACAGTCCCTATGGATTAGATTAGGTTAAGTAGTCCAATTTATTACCATGTCCATTTATGGTTTATAATGGGCCAGATCTCCCACATTAGGCCTACAACTTGTGGATGCTGGATATTCCGGTTGGGCCCGGGCATTCTTATTCCACAAGTTGGGCCTAACCTCTTTTCTTAGCCCTATTCGTATTCGCACACTTAGACCTCTTACATTAGGTTCAACATTAGTGGCTGCTGGATATGCCGGTCGGGTCCGGGCAGACTTCCACCACTAATGCAACCTAACCTTGTGTCATAAGTGCAATTACATATATTAAACATTCCATTTTTATCAAATTCTTACCTATGTCTTTATAGTTAATTATGTCCCCACTTTGCCCCTTTTGAATTACATGTCCAATTAACTATACCTATGCCTTGTTAGGTACTTATGCCCATTTGCCCTATTAATGAATTATACGTCCAACTCACGTTCACATTCAAATTATGCCACTATTAACCTTCCCCCTCCCCCCGTTCCCTAACTAGCGTGTTCATAATTTACAGCATGTATAGGCTAAATAACAGCCTAATCATAAATGATAAAAAGGGAAGGTAATGGAAATATGACAAAGGTGAATGTTCTAACATAACTAGCATAAACATATACTAACATGGTGAACATATAAGCATAGATCTAATGAACTTGTGGCAGTTAACTAGTTGTAACATAGCAAAGGTGTTAAGAAGAACATGATAAGATCTAAATTTTAATTTAGATGTCCAACAAGTTCATATCTGATATGAGAAGCACAAGGGGATCCAAATAATAAACTAGATCTGATTAATGATTTAGGTGTCCACATAATACAGATCTAATAGGTAAAAGTAGATCTAACAAATAATGATTAAGATCTACATCACAGAATGTCCACATAATTCAGATCTAATGGATAAAAGTAGATCTAATACTAATAGGGATACGATCTACATCACAGAATGTCCACATAATTCAGATGTACAGATAAAAGTAGGTCTAACACAAATAGGGATTAAGATCTACATCATAGAATGTCTACATAATTCATATCTATAGAAAAAAGATGATCTAACACAAATAAGGATTAAGATCTACATCATAGAAATTTGGATCCAAGTTATAATCAATCCAAAATGTTATATGTTCATAATTTACAATGGATCCAATTGATCTATCAAGTTTATTTTTAAATATTTAATTCTAAAAGTAAATATACTCACTAAGTTTGGATTAGAAGATAGAACTAGAAGAGATTGGATCTTTAATCTCCAATCGATCTACCTTAGTTGATAGTAGAAGATAAGGGATCTAGTTCAATTCAAACACAGGCAGAGTTTGACCGCCATTGATTCTTTGTCAAGACAACAAGGGAATTGAGGTATATTTATAGTTGCCAATGTCCAGAATTCGAATGCCACCTTAGTCCTAGAGTGAATCATGTCACGGGTCGCCACCCACTTCAAAAACGCCCGAATACCCAAAAACCCCAATGGGCGCACTTTACGGGTGTGCCAGTGTAAAATTGCCTTGGCGCACATGTCAAGTGCGCCAGTTATCACTGTTTTGATTGTCAAACTTTTATCGCCCGTAACTTCTTCATATGTTATCCGTTTTACGCAAACCAGGTGTCTATCCTGACCATAATTTCGAGACGGACGTAGTCTGTTTCCCTTAATTCTTAATATTAAATTAATTATTCCTTAATTTATCCTCTTTGGTGTCGTTAAAAATTCTGGGTGTTACATTCTCCCCTACTCAAAGGATTTCATCCCCGAAATCTCTAAGTTGAAAAGAATGTATCCTACCATCCATCATCCATCTACTCATCCACCAAACACTGGCATCCATTGTCCTTAAAGATTTCTAATGTTTAAATGAGTATATGCAAAGGTGTGTGTATATGTCCCATACTAATGCGAAGATCAGGCGGTCAACTGATTCAGTTGACCTCCTTAATGCAATGTATGTTAGTGCCATGAATCCAATATGTATGCATATAATCCTATTATAACATGTAAGCTCTATATGTGTGCACACTCATTCGTCCAAATGCAACATCCATATGCTAATTCATCTATTTCCATCCATGAATGAAAAGAAAATGCACACACATCCATATGCAGTATGAGAGTGATTGAGCCGATCTAGTGCCTAATGTGTGTGTGTGTATGCATCCACAGGCAACCATTAGCAAACACTTGCATCCACTTGCATCCATCAAACATAACATGTCTCAAACACATGTTTACATCTGTAGGATTCCTATCTAAACATCGAAAATACTATTGATAGGACATACTCAAATGATAGAAACAAGCATAGATAAAACTTTGGGAAAAGGAGTTAAGAACACACCCTATAAAAGGAAAGGATACGAAGCATGAATCTTGTCTTCGGTCTTCTAAGTCGCATCCTTTGGGTTATCTCTGCATCGAACCTTTAGCAACTTGATTTCTTTATTGCGTAACTTCTGATCCAAGAATACGGGAAGGAACTCACCTGACTGTCGCCTCCCGTTCCACTTCTAACTCTTCCAATACACTCGGCTCGATAACTTCCGCGGTGTCAAGCAAGCACTTCCGTAGATGAGAAACATGGAAGACATTATGAACACCAGATATATTTTCTGGAAGCTTTACTCTATAGGCCATTTGGCCAATCCTCTCGGTTATGGGAAATGGTCCCACAAACCTAGGTGCCAACTTCCCTATTGATCTGAAGCAAACCACATTCCTCAGAGGTGATACTTTGATAGAAACTAAGTCTCCCATTATAAATTCGATTTCAGTCATTCTCTTGTCTGCATAGTATTTCTGCCTATCTTGAGCTGTCTTCGTCCACTGTCGAATTAGGTCAGCCTTTTCGGACGTTTCTCTAACCATATCTGGTCCAAGTAATAATCTTTATGTAGATTCCCACCAATAATTTGGTGATCTACATGGTCGTCTGCACAATGCTTCAAAGGGTGCCATGCTGATGCTAGCTTGATAACTGTTATTATAGGCAAACTCTACTAAAGGAAGATGCTCTTCCCAAGTACCTCCGAAGTATAGGATACACAGCCTTTAAAGATCTTCAAGAATTCTATTCACCCTCTCTGTCTGTCCATCGGTCTGAGGATGATAAGCGGTGCTTAATCACAACTGTGTACCTAATGCTTCTTGCAAGCTCCTCCAAAATCCACTGGTGAAGATGGGGTCACGATCGCACACGATGGTGGAAGGTACTCCATGAAGACGAACTTTCTCTTGGACATAAATTGCTGCCAAACATGGTGCCATCCTTTTACTCTCAACTGGAATAAAGTGAGCGCTCTTAGTGAGTCTATCTACCACAACCCAGATACTGGTGTTGCCTTTCTTCGATCTATGCAAACAATCTATGAAATCCATGGAGACGCTCTGCCACTTCCACTGCGGACCTCTAAAGGATGAAGTAAACCACCAGGCTTCTTTTTCTCATCTTTAATTTGCTGGCAAACTAAACATTGAGAAACAAATTCAGCCACATCTTTCTTCATCCCAACCTAAAAGAAAACCCTTTTCATATCTCTATACATCTTATCACCGCCTGGATCAATAGTCATCCTAGAATGGTAGGCTTCTTCTAGGACTGCTTTTATCAAGCTTCCAGTTTGAGGAACACAAAGCCTTCCATCTCATCGCAACCACCCCTTTTTATCTATGGTATATCTTGTGGTGACTAGAAGTCTCCCCTCTTCTGAGCTTTTCCATGATGTATAAAATTTGTGGGTCACCTTGTTGCAAAGCTCCAATCTAATCCATAAGAGTTGGTCGTATCTCCAAGGATGCAAACAAATCATGAAAAATCTCAACGGAGGGTTTAAAATCAAAAGTTGAGATGAACTCCAAGCTCTTCCTCTCCACGAACAGAGGACTTAATGCCATCCTTTGCCAACTTAGTGCATCAGCCACCACATTACCCTTTCCAGGAGTATAAGCAATCTCAAAATCATATGAAGCTAGGAACTCCATCCACCATTGTTGCCTTAAATTGAGATCCTTCTGCGAGAACGAATACTTGAGAGATTTAAGATCGATGTATAACTCAAACTTCTCTCCAAGTAGATAGTGACGCCACGTCTTTAACGCGAGTACTATGGAAACTAGTTTTAGATCATGGGTGGGGTAGTTCTTCTCATGAACTCTCAACTGTCTACCCCCATAACATACTACTTTCCCTTCTTGCATCAGAACCGTACCAAGCCCTGTGCCACACGCATCATTGTAAACGGTAAACAATTTACTCCCATCAAGCAAGGTCAATACTGGGGCTATTGTCAGAGCCCTCTTCAATCGTTGGAAAGCAATGTCACGGTCTATATCGCATGAAAATGCCAAGTTCTTCTTCTTCGACTTGGTGAGTGGGGCTAATATCTTTGTGAAGTCCTTGATGAACTTCCTATAGTAACCTGCCAACACAAGAAAGCTTCTCACCTCGATTGCATTTTTAGGAATATGCCAATCTTGTACTGCAACCACCTTGGCGAGATCTACAGCTATCCCTTCTTTGGAGACCACATGCCCTAAGAATCTCACCTCTTTTCTCCAGAAATGACATTCTGAGAACTTTTCCTTAAGCCAATGCGTACAGAGATTTTCAAAACTTCTCTCAAATGTTGGGCATGCTCTTCTTCGCTCTTGGAGAAGATCAAAATATCATCAACAAAGACAACGAAAAATTTGTTTAGGAACTACCGAAACACCCTACTCATCAAATCAACAAAATAGGCGGGTGCATTCGTCAACCCAAAAGGCATAACTAGCAATTCAAAAGAAACCATCCAGAGTTCTAAAAGGCAAGCAGTCTTATCTATGTTGTCCTCAGCCAACCTCAACTAATGAAACCCCATGGCCAAGTCTAACTGAGAAAATACCGAGGCACCAACAAGATGATCAAATAAATCATCAATCCTCGGAAGCGGGTGCCTATTCTTCTTAGTGAGTTTATTCATCTCTCTATAGTCAATACATAAATGAAGCGAACCATCCGCTTTGGTCGCGAATACTACTGGAGCACCCTATTCAGATATGCTTCGTCTGATAAACCCTTTCTCAAGTAGCTCCCCTACTTGCTTACTCATCTCCCTCCTTTCCCTTGGAGCCATATGGTGCATTGGAAATGCAACTGGCTTTGCATTGTCCACTAGATATATACGAAAGTCGATTTCACGCCTCGGAGGTAAACCCCGAACCTCATCAAAAACATCGAAATAATCTTGGGCTACTGGAACAGATTGCAAGTCATCGATAGATGCATCAAGAGACTCTAGGAAACTAAGCATAACCGACCCTTATAGGTCACAAGAAATCTTGAGGGTCCTCCCATGGAAAGTCAAAAGCCTGACGACACTCTCTTCACAATCCAGAATGGTACTATATGTTGTAGGTCAATCCATTCCTATAATCAACCCATAGCCTATAAACCCGAGCACATATGCGTCGCACTCAAACTCGACACCTAACACCGATATTTTCAAACCCTGACAAATCATAGATAAATGGGCCAAACCACCAATGTGGTTTGAAACAAGTACGGGATCCACTACCGTACTAGTAATTAAGTGTTGGGATTCAGCTACAGAACTTGATATAAATGAATGTGAGGCACCAGAAACAAAAAGTGCACTAATAGGATGGTTTGGAAGAGAAATTAAACCTTCCACGGAAATTTTTCTACCTCTATCAGAAGCACTGGTCGCGAGAGCATGCACCTGCCCTCCAGAAGTTCCTGCCCTTTGACCTTGTCCCTGTGATCCCCGTTTCTTCGGACACTCCTTAGAAAAGTGTCCGACTTCTCCACAATTAAAGAAAGTGTTCTTCCTTCTCTTACAGTCTTTGATCAAGTGACCTTCCTTCCCACAACTGTGACATTTCCTCTTATCCATGCCCTTGTCATTCTTGCCACCTTTCTTCTGATGTTGATGTTGCCCCTTCTAGGGCCACACCTTCTTATTTTGCGATGTTTCCTCAGCCTTTACTTCCTTCTTTTCTCCCTTGTCTTCCTCATGCATTAGGGCCATATCAACAAACTTTTCAAAAGTGGCCCCCATTGGAATATGAGACATGGCTAACCCATGCAGAGGTGTATTCATACCTTAACAAACCGCAAAGCCGTTTTGTGCGGTGTATCCACTAACTCTAACCCGAACATTGCTAGCTGACTGAATTTGTTCACATACTCTTTCATCGTCAAGTTTCCTTGTTTGAGCGCTAAGAAACTCTCCATCTGCATGCTTCTCTCACATTGGGAGAGAAATTTCATTTCAAACCTCTATCTAAAATCTTCCCAAGTTTCTATCGGACGTCCAGCTTGGGTGACTTCCTACCAAAATGTGGCTTCGTCTTTCAGTAGCCAAGCAACTAACTGAATCTTCATTCTATCCTCTACTTCAAAGATTACAAATAAGTCATCGGTCTCCTTGAGCCAATTCCACGCTTCTACGAATGTCTCGTTCCCATGGAATGACTTCCCTCCCATAGTAAGGAAGTCTTTGCAGATCTTAGTGAAGTTATCTGCTCTTGGAAGGGGGAGGAGGAGGAATGACTGATGCAGCTGGGGGAGGAACGTTTCCCTGGCCTTCAACAGGCGCCGTGGCCTCCAGATACCTTCGGAACCATTCGGGTATTGTAACGCCCTCTAGGATATTAGGAATGTTTTGTTCCCCAGACATACTGAAAAGAAAAAGGAAGAAATTTAGACAAAGGACTGAAGGGTATTACATATGGCTTTTTAGGGAATGTTTTCAACATGGACTTTTATTTTTGAAAATACATTCTTTTAAAACCATTTTGAAAAATAATATTCAAAAACTTTTATCTAATCTAGTAACCTTCAACTCTGATACCAAGTGTGACACCCCACGTCCGTTAATGTCACTCACAAAGGGAATGCATTAAGTTTCGTGAAGCATTATAGGTAAACAGACACTGAATATTACAAGATAGATATATAGAATAACAGCGGAATAAAAACTTTATTTATCATAAGATATTGTGGTCGAAAAACATCACATGTCTGGATAATAAAAGCCCATTACAACATAAAAGTTACTGTCTTGTACTTCAAAAATATCAGAGTACATAAAAGAAGTAAAATTCCCAAGGGCAAAATATAGCCATAGCAACAAGGATAGGAGCTTGAGCCATACATATCAGCAGCTCCAGCAAAATAAGCAGAATCACGGTCAAGCCTGAGTGTTTCCTCCCTGAGAACCTGGGGGTAGGAAACAGAAGAAAGAAGGAGAAACAAAAAGGGTCAGACATAAAGTCTGGCGAGTCTAGTGACTTTTAGCAAGTAAATAAATAAAAGTAGCATGAAAGGCATATAAAGTAGATAAGAGAGATCAGTACATAAATGGTAGGTGCGACAAGGTAGACAGGATAAGGCATATATGCTTCTAATGATTACTCTGCACTATTACCAATACAACCAGAATGAGATGATCCCTTACACGTCAAGGTGGTAGTCTTAGGCATACGTCCAAATATACCCTAACCACTACCCTAATCGATCGGCTCCCTACTCCATAGACACTCTGTGCCGGCCCCACAGTAGGATGTATCACATCCTAAAGTGACAACCCGTCACTGATATGCACAACCCCGTATCTACAGGTGTCACGGTCGTCTTATCCCCTTCTGCCCGGCTTATGCACGCACATGGCCCGGTCGGTTTGCGCCGCCCACACCGTCCTCCACGTTTGGATCTCTTACAATCAGTCACTAAGCATGCCCCTTCTCCGCCTAGTACGAAGTACTTTGTTTGATACCTACTCCAGGTTACTGACTAAAATGGGTCCCACACAATTTGATACAAGATATCCCCTTTGTCTTGTATCCCCCACTACGTTTTCGCTGACTATGTATACCACTAGGTGTCTTTAATTACATAACTTTTATATTTCCTACCGGTTATGTATACCACTAGGTGCCTTTAATTACATAACCTTATTGGGTTAAGTTCGTGGGCCTATATGTAAATATTACCCACCCCTCAAATTTACTTAACCCACCAAATGTCAAACCAATTTTTGAACTCTAACTTTAGTTCATAATCATACAATCCTTATGGATTAGATTAGGTTAAGTAGTCCAATTTATTACCATGTCCATTTATGTTTTATATTGGGACAGACCTCCCATATTAGGCCTACAACTTGTGGATGCTGCATATGTCGGTCGGGTTCGGGCAGTCTTATTCTACAAGTTGGGCCTAACCTCGTGTTTTAGCCCAATTCATATTCACGCACTTAGACCTCTCACATTAGGTTCCACATTAGTGGCTGCTGGATATGTCGGTCGGGTCCGGGTAGACTTCCACCACTAATGCAACCTAACCTCGTGTCATAAGTGCAATTTCAATTATTAAACATTCCATTTTTATCAAATTTTTACCGATGTCTTTATAGGTGATTATGTCCCCACTTTTCCCCTTTTGAATTATATGTCCAATTAATTATACCTATGCCTTATTAGGTATTATGCCCATTTACCTGATTATTGAATTATACGTTCAACTCATGTTCACATTCAAATTAAGCCAATATTAACCATTTTCCCTCCCCGTTCCCTAACTAGCATATTCATAATTTGTGACATGTACAGGCTAATAATAGTATAATCATAAACGATAAAAAGGGAAGTTAATGGAAATATGACAAAGGTGAATGTTCTAACATGACTAGCATAAACATATACTAACATGGTGAACATACAAGCATAGATCTAATGAACTTGTGGCAGTTAACTAGTTGTAACATAGCAAAGGTGATAAGATGAACATGATAAGATCTAAATGTTAATTTAGATGTCCAACAAGTTCAGATCTAATATGAGAAGAACAAGGGGATCCAAATAATAAACTAGATCTTATTAATGATTTAGGTGTCCACATAATACAGATCTAATAGGTAAAAGTAGATCTAACAAATACGGATTAAGATCAACATCACAGAATGTCTGCGTAATTCAGATCTAATAGATAAAAGTAGATAATACTAATAAGGATATGATCTACATCACAGAATGTCCGCCCAATTCAGATGTATAGATAAAAGTAGATCTAACACAAATAGGGATTAAGATCTACATCATAGAATGTCCACATAATTCAGATCTATAGATAAAGTAGATCTAACACAAATAGGGATTCAGATCTACATCATAGAAATTTAGATCCAAGTTATAATCAATCCAAAATGTTATATGTTCATAATTTACAATGGATCCAATATAATATATAAACAAATCCAAACTACAATTCTATCAAGTTTACTTTTAAATATTTAATTCTAAAAGTAACTATACTCACTAAGTTTGGATTAGAAAATAGAACTAGAAGAGATTGGATCTTGAATCTCCAATTGATTTGCCTTAGTTGATAGTAGAAGAAAAGGGATCTAGTTCAATTCAAATACCGGCAGAGTTTGGCCGCCATTGATTCTTTGTCAAGAAAACAAGAGAATTGAGGTGTATTTATAGCTGCCAATGTCCAAAATTCGAATGCCACCTCAGCCCTAGTGAAGCAGGTCACGGGTCGCCACCCACTTGAAAAAGGCTCGAATACCCAAAAAAACCTATGGGCGCACTTTGCAGGTGCGCTAGTGTAAAATTGCCTTGGCGCACTTGTTAAGTGCGGCAGTTATAACTATTTTGATTATCGGACTTTTATCATCCGTAACTTCTTCATATGTTGTCCGTTTTACGCAAACCAGGTGTCTATCCTGACCAGAATTTCAAGACGGACGTAATGACATAGTCTGTTTCTCTTTATACTTAATATTAAATTAATTATTATTTAATTTATCCTCTTTGGTGTCATTAGCAATTTAGGATGTTACATTATTTCTATTCAGAGCCTTGTATTTAATATCAAATTGGATTTTGGGTTTGTCGTGAATGGTGTCTTCATTAACACTGTTCTTAGACCTAGTTGTGAGAAGAGTAAATCTTTTAATTAAGATAAATGAAGTTTTGTAATTAATAAACATAATTGGAATTAAATGGAAGAGGATTTTTGGTTTACTTTGAACAGTGTTTTTACATGACATTTGTTCTTTAACCCAGTTAATGGCAGGACTAATTTTCTAAAGTCGAATAATCATTAAGTAATGATTTTTGGAGATTAAAACCAATGAGAGTTTTAATAAGTCTTTAATCAGATTTGAAAGAATGAATGGTAATTAAATTTACCAAAACATGAGGTGTGGTTTAAACCAAATATTCTTGGTTGTTGATATTGATTATGACTGATTGATTGTTAGGATTGTGCTCGACCAGTTTATGAGCAAAATATGCCTTTGCATTTATCATTACGTTGGGTAGAAAAATTTTATGCTAACATCTTGTGAAACACTTCATGATTTTACTATGAGGTGTTAGTGATATTTTTTGTTTATTTCAAAATTAATGAATGAATTTGAAATGAGATTTTCTTAAGTGAAAAGAAATGTTTTCTCGATTTTGGATAGGGATTGTTTTATAATTTTTTTTATAAAACAGATTGGATTTCGAGGGCTAAACCCGATGTTTCTGAAATGATTTAGAAAGGTGTTATGGTTTTACATTGTAGTTCAACACATAACCGATTAGATGCTATTGATGATATATCTATTTGGTGGTGGAGAATTTATTCTCTTGCTTAACACCCTTCTCTGAGACGTATGAGCTCAAAGGTTATATAATTAATAGTGACTGATCATATGTGCGAATTGATAATGTGAAGTACAATAGTTTGAAAGTATTTGTGATTATTATGTTGAAAAATTATTTGGAAGTGGAAATCTATATAGATTTGATTATACTTCTGATTATTGGTGTGAATGATTTTTCCACTTCGGGATAAAATGATTAGTATGTGTGTGACGACCCCAAACTTCCGTAGTACGAAAGCAAGGATAATCATATGAGCATAACATAATTACACCAATAGCAGATCTCAGATAACATCATAACACATAAATCATTGCAGCGGAAATAGGAATGTCATCAACACCAAAACACATTAAAGACATCAGAGTGCACAGTTGCAGGATACACTTAGCAAATAGAAGTCTAAAAAAAAAGAAATAAGTCTCAACAAAAAGAAATAAGTTTCAACAAAAAGAAATAAGTCTCAACTCCATTAAATACATCATAGATCAGTAATGTCTAAATGTCTTAAAGTCAATAAAAAGATAAAAAGAAAAATGTTCTTCAACTTCTTTCCTTAAGCTAGCTCCAATCCAGAATGTATCAATACCTAAACCTGTCACTTGGCTGCCCGTGTGAAAAGAGGGCACCCGAATTTGCAAAGTGAAACAAACTACGAGTCAGTCATGGGACTGGTATGAGAAATCTTTCTTAACTAACAATACAGCTAATCACACGACCACGCCGCTAACGCGGAACGGGTTTACTCCATTGGATTGCCAGTGCATAAGTTTAATAAATTTTTATTCAAAAACAACGCAATACTTTTTTAGAAAATGAAATCATTATAAGACTCAAGTCCTATCACACAATGCAATGCAAACCAGAGGATAGAGTTTTACCTTATAATGATCAAACATGCTTGATACATGGAAAATAATATTTTAATATTATTATTAGTGTCTAATCATTTTTAAAATACTGCAAAGTAAATGTATCAGTCGTAGATGACATGGCTACCATATACTATGTCGCCATACATAGGTTTACAATCAAAACCGTAGTGTCGTATTGAAAATTGGGTTTCCATCATGGGTCAAGGCTAGGGACGATCTCCTACCGATTCGAGACACTCTAGCAATGTCCCAGGATCACACCGACGGGCAACCCTTAGATCCTGCAGGGCTAGTCCATAAATACTTTAGTGGATTAGTTATGCCTGAACACACGCTTCCCGGTCTTATTGAACCTATAAAATGGTCACTATCGACCAATAAATCCGGGGCGCCTCACTCAATCAACCGCATAAGTAAAATGCCAGGGCTTGCAAAACCCTGATACCACTTCTAGCTAGAAAGAAACGTGTGCACTCCCTGTGTTTCTTTGTCCCGTTTCTGACTATTACCGGGGTGTGAGGCTCGCGAAGTAACGTTATACACAAAACTATGCCGAAATAGGCTATGCTTTGATCGTCATCCACAAGGCTCTGCTTTTCAACAAAAGCCTTGATTAATTACAACTTGGCATGTCACATTGACAGTTCACACTATGCGATCGATAACTACCAATATATAACCTCTAAGCTCATGCGTCTCAAAGAAGGGTGTTAATCAAGAGAATAAATTCTACGCCACCAACAGATATACATTAAATAGAAATCAATTTACATGAAATGAAATCCAATGTCGGACAAGCATCCATTTACAAGTCCGTTCTGGGTCTGAACGAAACTGGAGACACCTTATACCTCATCCCGTATGTCCAATACGGAAGAGAGGTGCTCGCTTATCCAGACAATCAACAAGTACGTGCGGATAAAGACCACTTTAACCCTTTACTGGGAGCTAGCCAATGTCGGGCATCATTAGTTATCCATTCGATGTGAAGATCGGCGGTCTTCAAATGCCATCTTCAATATCATCAATTTAAATCGTCGTATAATCATTTGAAATGAGATTGAACTCGGTCTTTTCAAATGATTCTCGCATATATATAATTTTAAACCATTTCATATCTTTAATGGTATATAATAACAATTTATCGCTATTTTTATTTATATAAAAATAGCTAAATTAATTTAACGACGCTTCGAGTCAATAGGCGGCCCTGGCGCTGTTTTTATCAAAATTTTATTTACACTTACCTCGAAATCTAACCGTTGGATTTTAAAAAGTTTGTATCGTTGGAAAGATCTTCCCAAAGCGGTCCTAACGGTTTTAGTTTTCGAAAAATCCGTCGGTCGGATCCTTCGGTATAATCGTTTAAAGTTAGATTCCGAAACGCGAACTACCATGCGCAATTCGTTTAATTTTAATATATATATAACTATATATAAATATAAACCATTCGATGATTCCATTAGCGTGCTTAACATGCCAAATAAAAGAATGTTTTTATTGGCGTATTATATCTACATATTCATCATGTTAAACAAAATATATTTCATTTACAAGACATCTGAGTCAATGACAAATAAAACGCTACTTTTTATTTGTATATATTTTTTAACTTTAACAAATAAAAAGGTAATGTTTTATTTGTATAAAGTTTTCAGTGAATGTTTTTACAATAAAATAATTCATACAGATTCTAATGTATGTATTGTCAATGATATTTTAACTTTGCATATAAATTCTAATATATGCATTGTAAATAAAATGTCATTTTAACTATGCATATAAATTCTAGTATATGCATTGCAAATAAAAGTGTCATTTTAACTATGCATATAAATTCTATTATATGCATTGCAAATAAAATTGTCATTTTAACTATGCATATAAATTCTAATATATGCATTGCAAATAAAAATGTCATTTTAACTATGCATACAAATTCTAATATATGCATTGCAAATAAAAGTTAAATTTTACTATACATATTTTGATGTTTTCAATTTGTTAACAATTCTATTTTTAAACAAAATGTATGAAAGCGATATTTTCATTTTCCTTCTTCCTAGTATGTTAAAAATAATATTTAACCTACAAATATTCTCTAACATATGGTTTCTACTGAATCACTTTTACATTAAAAATGGAATTTTTAATGTTGCAACATTTTTATTTAAACAGTCAATATTCCATATGAATATTTCTTTACATAAAAAAAATATGATTTTAATGTTTTAACACTTTTATTCAACTATGAACAATTTTCATATGAATCATTCCTTTTTAAAAAAATGATATTTTTAATGTTAGCATGCATTTGTTTTAAAAATTAACATTTTCTAGTGACTCATTCATTTCATTAAAAACAAAGTTTTTAATGTAAACATGTTTTTATTTTAAAACATGCATATTTGTCTAATTCCTATCATTACATAAAAAATGATTTTTTAATGTAAAACATGTTTTCATTTTAAAACATGAATATTTTTCTAACTTCTATTATTACATTAAAAAATGAATTTTTAATGTAAAACATGTTTTCATTTTAAAACATGAATATTTGTCTAACTTCTAACATTACATTAAAAAGTGAATTTTTAATGTAAAACATGTTTTCATTTTAAAACATGAATATTTGTCTAACTTCTAACATTACATTAAAAAGTGATTTTTTAATGTAAAACATGTTTTCATTTTAAAACATGAATATTTGTCTAACTTCTAACATTACATTAAAAAGTGAATTTTTAATGTAAAACATGTTTTCATTTTAAAACATGAGTATTTGTCTAACTTCTAACATTACATTAAAAAGTGAATTTTTAATGTGAAACATATTTTCATTTAAAACATGAATATTTGTCAAACTTCTAACATTACATTAAAAAGTGAATTTTTAATGTAAAACATGTTTTCATATTAAAACATGAATATTTGTCTATATTTTATTCTAGACATTAAAATGTGAATTTCTAATGTAATAATGTTTTTATTTAAAACATGAACATGTTCTTAATTCTATTTTAATTCAACAAAATGTACACAGTGGTAACTTTGATATCACATTTTTGTTGAAAACCCTAGTTCAATAAAATGACAAAAATTGGTGTTTCATATTCGTTGAAATTTCTAATTCAACAAATAGACAAAAAATGATGTTTCCCATTTGTTGAAAATTCTAATTCAATGAATTGACAAAAATTGGTGTTTCCTATTTGTTGAAAATTCTAATTCAATAAATAGACAAAATTTGATGTTTCCTATTTGTTGAAAATTCTAATTCAACAAATAGACAAAATTTGATGTTTCATATTTGTTGAAAATTCTAATTCAACTGTAACACCCCGTGTATTCTACAACAGAGAAATTCACAAATTGAAGTATAATAAATTTCAAATCAAAGAATTAAGGGAAACGGGATACACCATTGCGCTCATCTCGGAATTCTGTTTGAAATAGAGTCCGAGTTTGCGTAAAACGGACCTCGTATGAAGAAGATATGGCCTCTGGAAGTTTCAGAATTCAGTTTAAAATTCAAATAGACCAAAACGGCGTAGAAAACAGGTTGAAAATTCAAAACTCGGACCGGATTGGCCAGGGCGGGAATTTTCCCGCCCAAGACACCCAGGTCGACTGGGTAGTCGACCTGGGCTACCCAGGTCGACTGGGTAGTCGACCTGGGGCACCCAGGTCGACTACATAATCGACCTGGGGGTCGACTGGGGGGTCCACCTGGCCCCTGAGCCAGGTCGAACCCAGCCCCCCTGGCTGGCCTGGTCTGTGATTGGTCGATTTTCGGAGCCTTGCCTTGTCTCTAGGGCTAGGTGTCAGCTCCTGGTTGGTCTCTCCTTCAATCGAACGGCTATTATTAAACCAAGCTCCATCGACGGTCCAAATTAACTCACAAACTCTATAAAAAGGACCTAAGACTCACCCTAATTCACACAAACAAAAATGGAGATGAGACCGTCATGCTGCTGAGGAAAGACTAGGGATAGCCGTCAGAAATTGAGAAACAATTAGGAGATAATTCGAAAGCTTAAAGCAACGTCAATCAAAACAACGCCTACGACAAAGGATAGCATCTCCAAATTCAGAATTCAGATTCCTGAATTGAAGATTCGTCGTACGTTGTAAGTAGAGTGCTATTCCGATGTGAATAAGTAATTGTGTTTTGATTTGTATAAAGTGAGAAATGGAATTGTGGCGATAATAATCTATATTTGTATGTTGCTTTGGTTCTAAACGATTTGGAATTGTTGTGGTATACGATTGGGTATTTGCAAATATGTGATTTATGTTGGAAGTTAACAACCATATGTTGTAGTATTTTATTTGGAATTCATGCAAGTATAGGATTCATGTTAACAACCATAGGTTGTGATATTTTATTTTGGATTCATGCAAGTATATGATTCACTATTATGCCAATATGATGTACATACTTTTATGATCACTTTTAGAGTGTAATTGGATTCAACTAAGTACTACAGGTTATATGAATCTATGTTGGAATTGGCAAATCATACTTTTGTATTAGAGACAAAAGTAAACATTTTATGAACATGACTAAACTATGTTTGGTGTTACGCCTAGTTGAAACCATGCTTTAGGCCTATGTTGTTATAAAAATCATATGGTGATATATGCAACACCAAGTTTGATCTACATTCCAATTGAAAGTTTACATGAATGGATTATAAGAATAGAATGATTCATGTTTAAGTATGTTTATGCCATGACTATATGCTATTACCATGCAAGTTCACATATGCCTAATTCTTATTAATTGGATCGTTATGTTGCAAGTTCATGCGCTCACACTCCCCTTTTTATGTCACTTAGAATATTTAAACACCATGTTATAAGCCTCCCCTTTTTCATGTGGCTAAGTTGGGTTTAAATGTTAAACCCAACATATGTTATACTTCAGTGAACGTATAAAACGGGGGTGATGACGATGGGGTTAAAACATAGAACATATGTGTTGGCATGTTTGACGCATGCCAACAACCATGAAAAAAAAATTAAGTGGCATAAATAAATTTTCACCCAATAAAGATGAATTTAAATAATGGGCCGCAAATATTAACATATAAAAAAGGAAAAGAGACAAAATAGGTAAATGTAGAAAATACGATGTGTTTAACCCGAGGTTGGATTGAGTTGTGATGTAAACCTGCCCGGAACCGCCCGGCTGTCCAGTAGTCACAACAATACCTATCCAATGTGGGTGGTTAAACACGGAGCCCAATAAGGACCCGAGGTTAGACTGAGTTATGGCATAAGACTGCCCGGACCCAACCGGCAACAGGCAGCCACAACAATACCTGTCTAATGTGAGAGGTCAAGGCTTTAATAAGACAATTAAGGCTGAGTCAGGATTGATAGGATTAAGCAAATAAAATTGATACATAATCAGAATGGAACATGCTAAACGATACAGACTGGCCGGGGGTTAGGTTTACAAAACACTTAACCAACTTAGCATGTTGGCTAAAAATAGAAAACCTAGTAGCGGGGGACCCTTTTCAGCAGTAACCCTACAAGGTGTATCAGGATACCCTGAACTAGGCAGGGTGGGGCACGATTACTGGGCTGACCGTAAGAGGTCAAATCGACGGCGGTGGTGTAGCAGTGTAGGTTCTAACGGAGTGCGGGCGTGCACACACTCCGGCGCAGAAAAATAAGGCACTGGACACCAGTAGCATACCTGTGCATTCTAGGATTGTGTCGAGCCGCCACCATGGGACTTGATACACCCCATGGTGGGACCAGCATAGGTAACTACAACATCGGGGGCCGTAAGACACATGTAACTATGTGAGTAGGAGACGATCATTAGAAACGAATCAGTTCACCCTGGTTATGGGGTGCCTGTTGGGAACCAGTTTATATGGATGCAGAGATTAAATATGGGGTACGATAGTATATTCGACTCTAGACAACTTAACTTAGTTTATGGTGCTTTCCCATTCCCAGTTTATACTTATCATACCCAGTTGTTTATTCATAGACTGAATAGTCCTAGACTTACTCAGGCTTTATGTCTGACTTTACTTTTCTTTCGCCTTCTTTTCTTTCGTCCCCCCCCCCAAGTCCACAGGGAGGGAATACCGCAGCTTGACCAGTTTTCACATCCAGCTTGATGAGAAAGAATGTACTACTTGGATCTTTTTCGTTTTGGACTATGGCTTTGATCAGTAATTATGGGACTTTTGCAGTTTATTTATGTTTTCTTTATGCTTCTTTAAATAATGTAATCAAGACAGATTATGAAGATGTAATGGTTTTTGGAAGTATTGTAAGACAAGTCACGACATGGTTTGTGTAACATTTATTTTGATGAAATAAAAAAATTGCTGTTGTTTTCCGCTGTTCAAAAATATGTGTATTTATATCTGTCTTGTATATTTGTGACTTATACTTATAAACCTCCACCAAAAATTAGGGCATTCCCTTTGAGAGTGACTCTAACGGCGGTGGGGTGTTTTACTTGGTATCAGAGCATAGGTTTACCAGATAAGATAAAAGTTTTGGAAATTTATTTTCAAAGGAAAATTTAAAGAAGCATTTTTTTAGGATAAAATATTATATTTTAAATGGCAAAGTCCCCCAAAGCCATAAGTACTATCTTTTATCCTTCGTTTGAATCTATCCTTTTTGTTTCAGCATGTCCGAAGAACTTAACTTGCCAGAGGGTATACCAATACCTGGTTGGTTTAGACGATTCTTAGAAGTAAGGGCCACTCAGCTAGGTCCTACCTTTCCTCCACCCCCAGCTGCAGGAAATCATCCAGCTGCAGCCGCATCTCTTCCTCCACCTCCTCCGTGGGGAAATACTTTTGCTAAGATATGTAAAGATTTTAAAGCTATGGGAGGAAAGGACTTTCATGGAACCGAGTCCTTCATGGTGGCCAGGAATTGGCTGAAAGAAACTGAGGACTTATTCGTCATTTTTGAGGTAGAGGATAGGCAGAAGGTACAACTGGCAGTATGGCTACTTAAAGGTGAGGCTTCCTACTGGTGGGAAGTCACTAATGCAGAAAGGCCAGTGGAAACATGGGAGGACTTTAGGACAAGGTTTGAGGCTAAATTTCTCTCAAAAGCTGAAAGGAGTCTTCAGTTGGAAACATTCTTATTTCTTAAGCAAGGGAATATGACAGTCAAAGAGTATGTTAACCAGTTTGATCAGCTGGCTAGGTTCGGACTGGACCTAGTCAACACCCCGCATAAGAAGGCTCTCCGCTTTGTCAAGGGGTTGAATGAGCCATTACACAGTTTGGTCATGACCCATATACCCATGGGATCTACGTATGAAAGGTTGGTGCAAATGGCATTGTTGTACGAAGTGGATAAGGGAAAGAAGGAGACAAAGGCAGAAAGCTCTCAAGGGAAGAAAGAGGGTTTGCAGCCTAAGAAGACAGACTTTAAAAAGTGCGGGAAAGACAACAAAGAGAAGTGGAAGTGTAATTTCTGTGGCAAAGTGGGGCACTTAGTGAAAGATTGCTAGAAAAAAAGGCCAAGATGAATGGTAAGTGCTTTTCTTGTGGTGAGACGGGCCATCTGGCTAAGGATTGCCCAAAGAAGCGAGGGCAGGGGCAGAGGGCTGGATCCACCTCAGGGGCACAAGTTCATGCGCTAGAAGCACCGCCTCTGCAACAGCGAGGTATAAATACTTCTGTAGAAAGTGTAGTTTATCTTTATGATCACCCAGTTCGCACTTTATTCGATTCTGGCGCATCACATTCCTTTATCTCATCTGCTTTAGTAGAATTTCTGCACCTAGAAACTAGAATGGTAGATAACCCCTTAATTGTTTCAAATCCAATTGGGGGCCCAGCTTATTTATCTATGATCTGTGTGGGATTGAAAATTTCTATTCTAAGCGTAGAATTTAAATGTGCCTTTGTTTTGGGCTTTTCGGGATATGGTTTGATTTTGGGCATGGATTGGCTATCCGGTAATGGGGCCATCCTTGATTGTGAGAAAAGGGTTGTTAGGCTTCTGACCCAACTCGGTAACACTATGGAAATTACTTGTAATCCCTCGTATGCGGTTATTCTTAGTTATCTTGAATCGCTAGATGCCTCTGTTGAAAGTTTGCAATCGGTTAGAGTGGTCCGGGAATATCCGGATGTCTTCGAAGAGGTGAAGGGCTTGCCTCCGAAGCAGGAGATAGACTTCCGCATATATCTTGTAGATAATGCAAAGCCCGTTGCGTTGCCCGTTAGACACATGGCTCCACGGGAAAGGAGGGAACTCAGTAAACAGATTAAAGAGCTTCTAGAAAAGGGGTTCATTAGGAGGAGCATTTCAGAATGGGGCGCTCCAGTGGTGTTCGCTACAAAGGCGGATGGTTCACTCCATCTGTGTGTTGACTATAGGGAGCTCAACATACTAACGAAAAAGAATAGGCACCCTCTCCCCAGAATTGACGATTTGTTTGATCAGCTGGTAGGAGCGTCTGTTTTCTCCCAACTCAATTTAGCGACTGAATTTCATCAGCTAAGGGTGGCTGAAGATAGTATCGATAAGACATCATTCAGAACCCCAGATGGCTTCTTTGAATGGCTTGTCATGCCTTTCGGCTTGACAAACGCACCCGCTTACTTCGTGGACTTGATGAGTAGGGTGTTCAGAGAATTCCTCAACAAGTTCGTAGTGGTCTTCGTAGACGATATCCTTATCTTCTCAAAGAGTGAAGAGGAACATGCTCAGCACTTAAGGGCAATCATGGAAACTCTGCGAGTCCATCAACTAAAAGACAAATTCTCCAAATGCCACTTTTGGAGAGAGGAAGTAAGATTTCTTGGGCACATAGTATCCAAAAAAGGGTTAGCAGTAGACCCGGCTAAGGTAGTAGCGGTACAGGACTGGAAGACACCAAAGAACGCAACAGAAGTCCAAAGCTTTCTCGGGCTAGCATGCTTCTATCGGAAATTCATCAGAGACTTTGCAAAGATATCAGCTCCGCTCACAAAGCTGACCAAGAAGAATCTAGTGTTCAACTGGGACTTGGCTTGCGAGTTTGCTTTCCAACGACTAAAAATGGCTCTTACAACAACCCCGGTTCTGACGTTGCCAGATGGAAGCAAGATGTTCACAGTCTATACAGGTGCATGTAGGACAGGGCTAGGCATTGTCTTAATGCAAGAAGGAAGGGTAGTAGCTTATGGGGGAAGGCAATTGAAAGTGCATGAAAAGAACTACCCGACCCACGATCTTGAGTTAGCCGCCATCGTCTTTGCACTCAAGTCTTGGCGACACTATCTCCTAGGTGAGAAGTTCGAACTTTACACTGACCATAAATCGTTGAAATATCTTTTCTCGCAGAATGATCTTAACTTGAGGCAACAGAGATGGATGGAGTTTCTTGCCTCGTACGATTTCGAGATCTCCTACACTCCGGGCAAAGGCAACGTAGTGGCGGATGCGTTGAGCCGAAAGAAACTAACCCTAAGCCCGTTGTTTGTTGAAAGACAAAGCCTAGAGTTTATAGCCAGCTTTGACTTTAGGCCCTCCTCCGATTTTATACCAGGCTTGCTAGCATCTCTCAAAATACGCCCGACTTTAGTGGACTCAATAGGGACAGCACAACGTGAAGATCCTTAGCATGTGGAAATGATTGATAGGCTCATTAGGGGTGAGACTTCAAGTCACCTAAGCAGATACTCCATCGACGATAAGGGTTGGCTAAGGCGAGACGGAAGACTATGCGTCCCACAGACAAGGGATTTAGTAAAGACGGTTCTCGAGGAAGCACGTCACTCCAAGATGATGATACACCCAGGCGGGGATAAAATGTACAAGGACATAAAGAGAACTTTCTTTTGGAACGGCATGAAGAAAGACATGGCAGATTTCGTTTCTAAGTGTATGGTGTGCCAGCAGGTTAAGGCGGAACGGAAAAAGCCTGGCGGTTTGCTCCATCCTCTAGAGGTCCCGCAGTGGAAGTGGGATAGTATCTCAATGGACTTCATTGATGGGCTGCCTAGGTCTAGAAGAGGCAACACTAGCATTTGGGTAATAGTGGATAGGCTTACTAAAAGCGCCCACTTTTTACCTGTCAAGAGTAAAAGAACTGCCTCATCCCTTGCATCTCTTTACCTCAAAGAAATTGTTCGGCTCCATGGAATACCATCCAACATTGTTAGTGACCGGGACCCTATCTTCACAAGTGAGTTTTGGCGGAGTCTGCAAGAAGCGGTAGGCATACAGTTATGCTTAAGCACAGTCTATCATCCCCAAACCGACGGCCAGACAGAAAGAGTAAACAGAGTTTTGGAGGACCTTTTAAGACTGTGCGTCCTTGACTTTGGAGGGACGTGGGAAGACCATCTTCCTTTGGTAGAATTTGCCTACAACAACAGCTACCAAGCAACCATGGGAATGGCGCCCTTCGAAGCTTTATATGGAAGACCGTGCCAATCGCCCACTTGTTGGTGGGAGTCTACTGACAAACTCATACTTGGACCGGATATGATCCAAGAGACTTCAGAAAAAGTAGACTTAATACGGAGAATGATGAAGACAGCCCAAGACAGACAAAAATCCTACGCCGACAAGAGGAGGACCGACCTTGAATTTGAGGTTGGGGACATAGTTTCTCTTAAGGTATCTCCGCTAAGGAGCGTTGTTCATTTTGGAACCACAGGAAAGCTAGCACCAAGGTTCGTAGGGCCATTTCCTATCATCGAGAAAATTGGGAAAATGGCCTATAGATTAGAGCTGCCCGAAAAGCTGGCCGGAATCCACAACGTTTTTCACGTTTCGCACCTTCGAAAATGTCTACATGAATCTGCTGAAGTGGTAGAGCCAAATATCCTAGAAGAAGCTGAAGTGGAACGCGAAGCAACCATGAGGAAAGTTCCAATCCGCATATTAGGAATGGAAGTGAAGAAGCTACGCAACCGCGAAGTCAAACTCGTCAAAGTTCAGTGGAGCGACGCCGAGGGAGACGCAACTTGGGAAACTGAAGCCAGAATACGCGCAGCCTACCCTTTTCTTTTCGAGGGTACATCTTTGATCTTTTCTTTTTCCTTAAGTTGCGCTTTTATCTATCTTTTTAGGTATATCTCCTCGACCTTATCTTTTAGGAAGAAGCCCTTTGGATGAAAACATGTAATTGAAACATGTTATGGATGATGGTTGCAAGTGGATGCAAGTGATTGCTAGTGGTTGCTCGTGGTTGCATATACACACACAATCTAGGTTGTAGATCGGCTCAATCACTTCATATTGCATATGCATAAATGTATTTATATTCATATATGGTTGAAATTTAATGTGTTGTCATATGGATGTTGCATTTGTATGAATGATTGTGCACTCATGTAGAATCATGAATAGGAAAATTTGCATACATAATGGATTCATGGCACTTACATAATTTGCATTAAGGAGGTCAACTGAATCAGTAGACCGACTGATTTTGCATTAGATAAGTATATATACACACACTTCGCATATGATCATGAAGCATTAGAAGTCTTTTAAGGACAATGGATGCTCGTGTTTGATGGATGAGTAGATGGATGTTTGAATGTTAGGATATACATTCTTCCTGAACTTGAAGATTTCAGGGATGAAATCCTCTTAAGTGGGGGAGAATGTAACACCCCGTGTATTCTATAACAGAGAAATTCACAAATTAAAGTATAATAAATTTCAAATCAAAGAATTAAGGGAAACAGGATACGCCATTGCGTTCGTCTCGGAATTCTGTTTGAAATAGAGTCCGAGTTTGCGTAAAACGGACTCCGTATGAAGAAGATATGGCCTCTGGGAGTTTCAGAATTCAGTTTAAAATTCAAACAGACCAAAACGGCATAGAAAACAGGTTTAAAATTAAAAAATCGGGCCGGATTAGCCAGGGTGGGAATTTTCCCGCCCAAGACACCCAGGTCGACTGGGTAGTCGACCTGGGGGTCGACTGGGGGGTCGACCTGGCCCCTGAGCCAGGTCGAACACAGCCCCCCTGGCTGGCCTGGTCTGTGTTTGGTCGATTTTCTGAGCCTTGCCTTGTCACTAGGGCTAGGTGTCAGCTCCTAGTTGGTCTCTCCTTCAATCGAACGGCTATTATTAAACCAAGCTCCATCGACGGTCCAAATTAACTCACAAACTCTATAAAAAGGACCTAAGACTCACCTAATTCACACAAACAAAAATGGAGATGAGACCGTCATGTTGCTGAGGAAAGACTAGGGATAGCCATCAGAAATTGAGAAACAATTAGGAGATAATTCAAAAGCTTAAAGCAACGTCAATCAAAACAACGCCTACGACAAAGGATAACATCTCCAAATTCAGAATTCAGATTCCTGAATTGAAGATTCGTCGTACGTTGTAAGTAGAGTGCTATTCCGATGTGAATAAGTAATTGTGTTTTGATTTGTATAAAGTGAGAAATGGAATTGTGGCGATAATAATCTATATTTGTATGTTGCTTTGGTTCTAAACGATTTGGAATTGTTGTGGTATACGATTGGGTATTTGCAAATATGTGATTTATGTTGGAAGTTAACAACCATATGTTGTAGTATTTTATTTGGAATTCATGCAAGTATAGGATTCATGTTAACAACCATAGGTTGTGATATTTTATTTTGGATTCATGCAAGTATACGATTCACTATTATGCCAATATGATGTACATACTTTTATGATCACTTTTAGAATGTAATTGGATTCAACTAAGTACTATGGGTTATATGAATCTATGTTGGAATTGGCAAATCATACTTTTGTATTAGAGACAAAAGTAAACATTTTATGAACATGACTAAACTATGTTTGGTGTTACGCCTAGTTGAAACCATGCTTTAGGCCTATGTTGTTATAAAAATCATATGGTGATATATGCAACACCAAGTTAGATCTACATTCCAATTGAAAGTTTACATGAATGGATTATAAGAATAGAATGATTCATGTTTAAGTATGTTTATGCCATGACTATATGCTATTACCATGCAAGTTCACATATGCCTAATTCTTATTAATTGGATCGTTATGTTGCAAGTTCATGCGCTCACACTCCCCTTTTTATGTCACTTAGAATATTTAAACACCATGTTATAAGCCTCCCCTTTTTCATGTGGCTAAGTTGGGTTTAAATGTTAAACCCAACATATGTTATACTTTAGTGAACCTATAAAACGGGGGTGATGACGATGGGGTTAAAACATAGAACATATGTGTTGGCATGTTTGACGCATGCCAACAACCATGAAAAACAATTAAGTGGCATAAATAAATTTTCACCCAATAAAGATGAATTTAAATAATGGGCCGCAAATATTAACATATAAAAAAGGAAAAGAGACAAAATATGTAAATGTAGAAAATACGATGTGTTTAACCCGAGGTTGGATTGAGTTGTGATGTAAACCTGCCCGGAACCGCCCGGCTGCCCAGTAGTCACAACAATACCTATCCAATGTGGGTGGTTTAACACGGAGCCCAATAAGGACCCGAGGTTAGACTGAGTTGTGGCGTAAGATTGCCCGGACCCAATCGGCAACAGGCAGCCACAACAATACCTGTCTAATGTGAGTGGTCAAGGCTTTAATAAGACAATTAAGGCTGTGTCAGGATTGATAGGATTAAGAAAATAAAATTGATACTTAATCAGAATGGAACATGCTAAACGATACAGACTGACTAGGGGTTAAGTTTACAAAACACTTAACCAACTTAGCATGTGGGCTAGAAATAGAAAACCTAGTAGCGAGGGACCCTTTTCAGCAGTAACCCTACAAGGTGTATCAGGATACCCTGAACTAGGCAGGGTGGGGCACGATTACTGGGCTGACTGTAAGAGGTCAAATCGACGGCGGTGGTGTAGCAGTGTAGGTTCTAACGGGGTGCGGACGTGCACACACTTCGACACAGAAAAATAAGGCACTGGACACCAGTAGCATACCTGTGCATTCTAGGATTGTGTCGGGCCGCCACCATGGGACTTGATACACCCCACGGTGGGACCAGCATAGGTAACTACAACATCGGGGGCCGTAAGACACGTATAACTATGCGAGTAGGAGCCGATCATTAGAAACGAATCACTTCACCCTGGTTATGGGGTGCCTGTTGGGAACCAGTTTATATGGATGTAGAGATTAAATATGGGGTACGATAGTATATTCGACTCTAGGCAACTTAACTTAGTTTATGGTGCTTTCCCATTCCCAGTTTATACTTATCATACCTAGTTGTTTATTCATAGACTGAATAGTCCTAGACTTACTCAGGCTTTATTTCTGACTCTACTTTTCTTTCGCCTTCTTTTCTTTCGTTCCCCCCCAGGTCCACAGGGAGGGAATACCGCAGCCTGACCAGTTTTCACATCCAGCTTGAAGAGAAAGAATGTACTGCTTTGACTTTTTCGTTTTGGACTTTGGCTTTGATCAGCAATTATGGGACTTATGCAGTTTATTTATGTTTTCTTTATGCTTCTTTAAATAATGTAATCAAGACAAATTATGAAGATGTAATGGTTTTTGGAAGTATTGTAAGACAAGTCACGACATGGTTTGTGTAACATTTATTTTGATGAAATAAAAAAATTGCTGTTGTTTTCCGCTGTTCAAAAATATCTGTATTTATATCTGTCTTGTATATCTGTGACTTATACTTATAAACCTCCACCAAAAATTAGGGCATTCCCTTTGAGAGTGACTCTAACGGAGGTGGGGAGTTTCATCAACAAATAGACAAAAATTGATATTTCACAATTTTCTTTCATTACAATTTGATTTAAACAAAAATGATCTTTTTTTTTGACCAATTTTATTTAAACAAAAATGACAATTCCAATGCAACTATTCTAATTTTGACAAAAATGATAATTTTTGTCCATTGGTTCCAATTTGACAAAAATGACAAGTTTGGTCCAATTATTCCAACAACAACATGATAATTCTTTTAATCAACTATTCTAATAAACCCAAAAGGGATAATTCTTGGTTTCACTATTTTAACTAACAAAATTATGAATTTTGTCCAGTGGTTCTAATTTGATCATTTTAGTAAAACAAAATTATATATTTTTGTTTCACTCAATTTAGTAAAACAAAATGATTTATATGTTTTTAACTATTTCATCACAACACAATATATGCTTTAACAATTTTATCACCACAAAGTATCACCAAACAACCAAATCTACAAACTACATCCATTATAGATCAAATCATGAATCATAACAAATAGGAATTAACTATAGATTGGTGATAATAAAATCAGAATCATTTCTAATTATTTAAAAAATAAGAAATAAATAAATTTCTCACAGTCGTTTAAATCTGAATGATTCCGATCTGAAATTTGGTCCAAATTTTGGTCTGCTCTGAATATGTTCTATTCAGTCTAGAAATGCATATCTCGGGCTCACGATCACAACGCTTCGAAAATCGTTCAATTATGATTCAGTATGAGCGAGTTATGATTTAATTTACGTTGATAATAATTTTTAAATTAAATTAATTAAATATTAAAACATGTTTTTATCCTTCTTCTTCAACACAGAACCAAGGCCGCAAGTTTCTCAATTTTGTTCAATTCTAAGGTAAGATTTTGCGTCCAAATTGAGGAGCTTCGTCACGATCAGTGATCACCACGTCGGAGAGGAGCAAGAGGCGCGCGTGGAGGTCCCACTTCGGCCAACTCGAACACAGCTACAAGGGTGGGCGGCGCTCGAAACGATGGCACTTCAAGTGCAAAATCTGGTCCCAATATGCCACGAAACTTGATCAATTCCGTATGGAATTATAGAGGAGAGCAATCTCTTCAAAATTGTTTGAAGGAGTGGAGGATTTTATAGTTTGGATCAATGGAAATTAGTGGATGAAGCCAGGAAGAATTTCGGCCATTGGAAAGAGAGGGCGGCGGCTATATACAGTATAGTAGGGCTTGGAAGAATACTATTTATAATATTATAATATTAATTTTCTTAAATAATGAATTTTAGCCCATAAATCTTTAACGGTTCCAACTTCGGTCCAAAAGAAGTTGTTACTACCTAATTGCCCTCGTTCCCGAACCAATGGGTAGGTCCCGTCAGCCTAAACGATTGTTTTTGGCCTGTTTTCTTTAATTTAAAATTTAGACCATTTATTTAATTAATTTGATCGTACGTTTAAATTCACCAGGGCCACATACGGACTCCGGAAATTCCCAAAAAATAAATCTAGCTATGTTTTGACGATATGGTCCTAACCAAATTAATTTCGTCGAATTTGGAGATAGTTTGAAAAATGGCCTTTTTAACGGTCGATTTAATTCAACATAAATTATCGAATCAAAGCTTAATTTACTACGCTCACAAATCAATTCCAAAAATTCTGGAAAATTAAACTTAGCAGTAATTTGACATTCCGGATCCGACAAAAATGGTTTCGCCGAAAACGGAGGTTGTTTGTATAATGGCCATTTATACAGGCTATAAATTATATTATATTCCATAGCGACTATTATGAATATTCAACTGGCCATAACTTTTTATTCCCGCTATGAAATTTCGATTTTTCAAATTCGTTGGAAAGATATTTTTATACAGATTTAGATATTTTTGGTTTCACTAAAATCTGTTTTATTTTGAGTCCTGTACATTCAGTCAAAGTTCAGATTCAAAATTTCAAACTACCGTGCTATTTCTAATTCCTTTTAAAATTAAAATAAATATATTCATTCTAACTTCGATTTAATAAATTTTAAATCGTTGTTATTTAAAATAAGTTATCCTAACTATTCAAAATTCATTGAAATAGCCAAAAATAAAATTTTTAAATTGGTTCTGATTTTCTGGGTTGTTACAATCCCCTCCACTTAAAAGCTTTTCGTCCCCGAAAAGGAAACAATAGTAAAGTATGAAACAAAACGGAAAATGCAAGGTATTGTAAATGTACCTCAACACAAGAGTTACTCGGAGATGTCCACTATGCATTGGGATAAGCCTGTTTGATGCTATCCTCAGTCTCCCATGTACAGTCTCTAGGATCCCTGCTCCACTGTACTTTGATTAAGTGGATCCTCTTGTTCCTCAGAACTCGGGTTTCTTTGCCAACAATTTTCACTGGCTCCCTTCTCACTGCTAAGCTCAGGGGTAATCTCCAAATCTTGTTATGCTGCTTCTCCCACAACTAAGTCTGGATCATGAACATGCTTCCGGAGTTAAGACACATGGAATACATTATGCACCCCTGGCAACTAGTCAGGAAACTGTACCCTATAAGCGAGAGTCCCCATCCTTTCGAGAATAGGAAATAAACCAATGAATCTCGGCGCCAACTTCCCAGTCTTCCCAAATCGAATTACACCTCTCAGTGGGGAAACCCTCAAGTACACAAGATCACCAATAGAGAATTCTAAATCCCTTCTTCATGAGTCTGCATAGCTCTTCTGTCGGCTCTGAGTAGCCAGTAGTCGCTTCTTAATAAAATCAACTTTATCTGATGCCTCACGAAACATGTCGGGACCCAATACTAATCGATTTCCTGGTTCCACCCAACATGCGAGAGATCTGCAAGTCTTGCCATATAATGCTTCAAATGGCGACATCTGCAAGCTGGCTTGGTAACTGTTATTACAAGAGAACTCAACCAAGTGCAAATGATCTTCCCATGACCCGCTAAAATCGAGAATGCATGCTCCCAACAAGTCTTCCAATATGCGGTTCACCTTCTCAGTCTGACCATCTGTCCGAGGATGATAAGCAGTGCTCATATTCAATTTGGTCCCAAGCTTTTCTTGGAATGCTTCTGTAATGACCCGAAAATCTGGACCAATTTGAGCTGACCAAATAACACAAGTCCAACCCTAAATTGTACTGGAAATTCAAGAAATTAATAGAAAGAAGATAGAAGGTGAGGATAGATAAGATAGAACTAATAGAATAGAAGAAGAAGAAGAACATCATCAGAGTAAACACGAATCTCATAGCGGAACGAATAAAATATAACATAGCTTTTGAAATATAACAGTTATGTATATAATAGCACTAATCAGAGTACAGCACTTACAACACAGCGGAAATAAGCTATAGCTATATAAACCTGAAGCCTCTTGCTCCAGCTCTTCAAGTATATCTGTAAATCCCGACTACTTGATTGCACGTACAAATTTAGGCACCCAAGAGTTTAGGGAAACAAAACAAAATAAACTCTGGGCCAGTCATGTGACTGGTATGAGTAAAACAGTTTAAATCAGTTTGAACAAGTAATTGATATCTCATAAGACCAAGCCGTATAACGGAACATGTTTTTCCCTTATGAGAATCCAAAATATCTTTATATCTGATATTATAATAATGTCTATCAGCCACAATGTATTAATCATCTAGCAGAAACGCTTTCATCTCACATTCTACATATATAGTATACAATCAAAACCACAAGCACGTATTGGGTATTGGATTTCCAACTATGACAAGGTATGTAACCACCTTCCGATCAGTGTACTCTAGGAATGATACACTAGAGTTCAACAAGAACATCTTGCAACTCAGCCACACATGACCGACCACTCATTTCGCTTGAGTGTATCGAATGTACATCACCAACGGTTGGGATCAGCAGCCGTTCCCATATATATATATATATATATATATATATATATATATATATATATATATGGGACAACATTGATAGATTAAAGAAGCAAATGAATATTCTCTAGATAGGTGATTATACACCCTACTTCGGTGCGACCGACTTAGCCATGCTGCCTGCCTGATTTCTGTCATTTACCGGATGTGAGGCTAGAAGCTACGCTTATCTTTTCACATACCACATCTTCATTAACTTAGCATGTCACATCGTCATACCCTCTAAATCACATATTGATTTTCCCAAAAATACCACGGGTATAAGCTAAGAGAAACGAATTCCTCCACCACCAACGTAAATACGTTTGAAACGATCAACTTACTTGATCTACCAGATATACTCTGTCCTACCTTCGTCCATACAAGTTGTCCTGGGGCTGGACAAACCGAAGGCACTATTCAGTATATCCATCTTAGGCACTGTTATCTAAGACTTATATAATAGCCCTTGCACTTTATTCCGTCTTTAATTATCATTGGCATAAATGATTCGCAACGCTTATGCCAATACAGAGTGGTTCTTTGGATAAGAATCCAACTGGTCTCTCCATATTAACAACGTTAAAATGGTCAAACTTTGATAGTCTATGATTTAACTATCAATGAAAACATATCGGTGTACAAACAACGATCTAAATTCCAAATGGAATTATCGATCCAGTCATCAAACATATATATATATATATATATATTCATATTTCCTTATTTTCTATATTAAGAAAATATACGTTACTAACATTGGAAAAAACATTTCCATCTCATACTTACATATCACTATTCTTCGATATCTATCAGACTCTAACTGTAAACTAGTAAGAGAACAACTTCCTAAGTATAAACCCCGAAGGCGGAAACCAACATCAGATCGATACTCAAAAGGTCGTTCAACTCAACTAATTTTCAGTCAGTTTCTAATTCTTCTTAACTCTATTTCTTTAACTCCATTTGATTAACTTCTTATTCGAATAACTAATATTCGATTTACTCTTCGAATACTAAATTTCGATTAACTCTTCGAATAACTAAATTCGATTAACTCTTCTTTGACTCTATTTGATAACTCCTACTTTATAAAGATTCCCATTTTTAAATGTTTATCCATTTAAAAAGATTTCCTTTTAAATAACGGTTTCCTTTTTGTAACATCCTATTCCGTTGCAAATAATTTCCTTTAAAAAATCCTATTTGTTTTCTAACAAATATATCCTTTCAATTCGATTTGTTTTCTAACATATATTTCCTTTATAAAAACCTTCGATTTATAAATAATTCATTTTCAATAACTCTTTGAAAATTCCTCTTTCTATATTCAGTATTCCTTATGGTATTTAAATACCAATCACGGTGATCAATATCATCCAACCATATACAATCAATAACAGATTATATATCACATCATACATCACAGTATATGAAACAAAATAGTATTCTACATATTGAGGAACCCAGTTGGGTCCCTCCAACCTGTTCCCCTACATCACAGATGTTAAACCATATAATTAACATCAACTTCATTTCAGTATGAAATGTTCTGATAAGCAACATCAACATATATATTTAATGGCATATATATATAATTTCAACTAACTGACTAGTAGTTCAATCAACCAATCTACACACAACATTTAATCAATATCGAACAGTTCTAAAAGTACGTTATAAAAATATAACTGTTCAGAGTTGGTGAGTTTTACTCACTTTGGCAGTTCATCGTTAAAGAACGATAAACTGTTATTTGATTTGAATCAAACAATTTATTTCGCCATAAATTCATACGAGCCCCAATCCACTTCCAGTCGGTCTCATTGGGTAGTGTCCGTCCATACGATCCTAACGGATCTTGTTTCGCTGAATTCCGTTAACATATGATCAAGTTATAAGGTTTACAAGTTTATACTATATTTAAAATAAAACTAACTTCATTTAAATTAAATAATTGGGCCTCACCCAATTTGATTCCAACGGCCCAATAATTTTCTCAAGCCCACCCGCTTAATTCTCCTTCCCCAAACACCCGTTCGTTCCCTTCACAGCCATTACCGAAACATTACTCCATCCATACTCCGTCATTTATCCATAATTAAATCCAAACTCTTCACTGAATCTCACGTTATCGCGAGTTCAACCCTCCTACATCATTTTCCCAGAACTAAATCGCCACCATTAAATCCAGTGCAAACATGCTCCTCGCGTTCGACAGCAGCACAACTCCCTCATATTTCGATCGACATCTTTAAGCACCGAACCCACCCAGATTTTGCCTACAAGCTTAAATCGACCTCCTCAATCTGTATGTGAACTCGAAAATTTGAATCGATGCCTTATTTTCGCCAAAACCGTAAACCTAGGTTTGCGGTAAATAAATGAATCGACGGAAAACTCCACCGAAACCACCAACGCGACTACCAGGATGTAGAGAATCACACAGGCAACTCATTTACACTTATCCCATGATTTTATAGTTTTCCATTGATTTTATATGGATTTAATAAGAGGAAGAATTTTTACTGAGTGAGGAAAAGAACGGCGGATAAAACGTCGTTGACCAGAATGAAATAAATTTTAGGGTTTAAGGAATGTGTGGTGTATTTATAGAGTGGAATTAATATTTTTATATTAATTATTTTATTCATTTTAATCAAACTCTATTTGTATACGTCCTTTAAAAATTCCTGTGATCACATACAATACCCAAAATTCATGAAAATTGACATGTTGTTAGAGTTCGACATTGCGGACCCAACAAAACTAGTTTCATCGAATTCCGACTCTGTTTGCTCACACATCGTATTTTTAACCGTCAAAATACTGACTGTTTTTCACTCTAAAAATCCGTACGGCCACACGCTGACTCTAAAAATCACGGAAACTGACATCTAGCAATAATTTAACATTGCGGATCCAAAAAATTAGTTTTGTTGAATTCTGACTTCGTTTGCAAAACCGGTTATTTTTAACGCTCTGAATGACCCATTTAGATATATAAATATATTTAAATATAATTAAATTAAATATAATTAAATTTATGTTATCGTATATCTTCACATATGATATCGTATAGCTCTAGAATATCATATCAGAATTTATAGCTTGATATTTCAGATTCCAGATTATCTCGATATTCAGTTTATACTGAAAATCTATTTATAACGTATATAAAGCGTCGCAAATTATAAAGGATTTCCACAGCGACTTTTCTGAAATTTGATTTGGTTGTAAATCAAAATCTATAGGACGAAATCCCAATATTTCTCTTCCGCTAGAAAGATATACTCCACCAACTCAACACGTTTCTTGTTTCACAGAAATCCGATTTAAAACGAACCCTGTATATTCAGTTGAAGTTCAAATCGCCAAATAGCGAACTGCCGCGCCATTTCAAGCTCTATTTTAATTATATTATAATTCTACATTCAAACTGACGTCGATTGGATATATTCGTCAATATAATTCAACTCTAAGCTGATTAAATCTTAGGGATGACCCCGTTCACAGAATATTGTGATTTCCAATATTTTTGATTATTTCTGAATTAAATCTATTATTCTATTATTTAATTAAATTAAATATTCATTATAATTTAATTAACGACGATTTAAATCTCTAAATCCTTATTTAAATAATTAAATTAATTAATTATTCCACGGCTAACAATGCGGGTCATTACATTCTTCCCCACTTAAAAATATTTTCGTCCTCGAAATTGCTAAGGTAGAGGACGACCCTATCTATTGGAATTCCTAAGATTTATTTACCCCTTATTTCTGATTTCAACTAAACCAATTAATATCGACTAAAATATTTATTCATTCCGACTAAATAAAATTTTCAAAAATTCTGAAAATTTTCAAACACTTTAAATTTTCGGAAAATTTCGCCATAATCTCCTTTGTACAGCCCTATTGGTAAAACCACAACTCGCCTCTCTAGGCATTCTCCAACCCAAAAGAAAATCAAACAGCCAAGCGGCTTGCCAATTCAGCACATAAATCTCATGCTTATATCAAATATAAACTCGTACCTTTTTGTCGGGCATATCAACCTTATCACTTTCACCTGTTATCAACCCACATATACCAATGTCATCTCAACCAATTATTCGCTTATATCCAAACCACAATAACATTTCCAATTCGAGTTCCATCCTCGATTCCAAACTCTTAACCTACCAATCCAATTCAATTACCACTGGACTGGCTTTATATTCAATTTCAAATTTGCTTTCACAAATTTCTCTAACTTAATTTTATTCAAATAATCTGTTCTGGGAGTTTTTAAACAGTTTTGCTTTACTAATACCAACTATTCCTTTTTGGATTTCAAACAACTTGCTTTTCTAGACAATTTCAAAAACAATTTCTTTGGTAGCAATCCGTCACTTACCACTCGAAGATGAACACTGATGATGGTGTAGTTCAGAGTTTATTTTCCAGCTACAGAAGTGAGTTCAATAATATGTCAACTTTCAAAACCATTTCTGAATATTCCCATTTTGAAATCGATTCCAAATTTCCTTTTACCATGTTGTAAACAATTTAAAATCTCCCAGGATCTTAAAATTCACATATATTAAATCCAGATTCATTTGCAAACACCTTTCCCATTTCTGGGATTTTAAATTCCAATTCTGATTTAAATTTAGATTTAACTCATCTGATTTCACGTATTTCACTTATATGAATTCTGATGGGTTATATTTAACCATTAAACATGTTATAATCTTACTCGATTATAATCACAACCTATATATGATAATATATCACATATCCATATTGTCTCGGTCCATCGTATTCAAGTGTTTATAAACCCCTACCGATACAGTGGATCAAACCGATCGACCATAATTCATAAACAACTCAACCAATGAATCTCTACAATATAAAACCATTTTTATATCAAATAGAAATACTCACTCGTATATATACACTCAAACTCAATCTAGGGTATTACAACCCTATCTCTACCAAGTCACGCCACAGAGCCAAGGTAATTCTTAACTGAAGCTCTGATACCAACTGTAATGACCCGAAAATCCAGACCAATTTGAGCTGACCAAATAACACAAGTCCAACCACAAATTGTATTGGAAATTCAAGAAATTAATAGAAAGAAGATAGAAGGTGAGGATAGATAAGATAGAACTAACAGAATAGAAGAAGAAGAACATCATCATCAGAGTAAACACGAATCTCACAGCGGAACGAATAAAATATAACATAGCTTTTGAAATATAACAGTTATGTATACAATAGCACTTATCAGAGTACAACACTTACAACACAGCGGAAATAAGCTATATGATCCTGAAGCCTCTTGCTCCAGCTCTTCAAGTATATCTGTAAATCCCGACTACTTGACTGCCCACACAAATTTAGGCACCTAAGAGTTTAGGGAAACAAAACAAAATAAACTCCGGGTCAGTCATGGGACTGGTATGAGTAAAACAGTTTAAATTAGTTTGAACAAGTAAACGATATCTCATAAGACCACGCCGTATAACGGAATGGTTTTTCCCCTTATGAGAATCCAAAATATCTTTATATCAAAAACCTTTTGATATTATAATAATGTCTATCAGCCACAATATATTAATCATCTAGCAGAAACGCTTTCATCTCACATTCTACATGTATGGTATACAATCAAAACTGCAAGCACATATTGGGTAATGGATTTCCAACTATGACAAGGTATGGAACCACCTTCCGATCAGTGTACTCTAGGAACGATACACTGGATTTCAACAAGAACATCTTGTAACTCAGCCACACATGACCGACCACTCATTTCGCTTAAGTGTATCGAATGTACATCACCAACGGTTGGGATCAGCAACCGTTCCCGTATATATATATGGGACAACATTGATAGATTAAAGAAGCAAATGAATATTCTCTAGATAGGTGATTATACACCCTGCCTCGGTGCGACCGACTTAGCCATCCTGCCTGCCCGATTTCTGTCATTTACCGGATGTGAGGCGAGAAGCTACGCTTATCTTTTCACATACCACATCTTCATTCACTTAGAATGTCACATCGTCATACCCTCTAAATCACAAATTGAATTTCCCAAAAATACCAGGGTATAAGCTAAGAGAAACGAATTCCTCCGCTACCAACGTAAATACGTTTGAAACGATCAACTTACGTGATCTACCAGATATACTCTGTCAGACCTTCGTCCATACAAGTTGTCCTGGGGCTGGACAAACCGAAGGCACTATTCAGTATATCCATCTTAGGAACTGTTATCTAAGACTTATACAATAGCCCTTGCACTTTATTCCGTCTTTAATTATCTTTGGCAAATATGATTCGCAACGCTTATGCCAATACAGAGTGGTTCTTTGGATAAGAATCCAACCGGTCTCTCCATATTAACAACGTTAAAATGGTCAAACTTTGATAGTCTGTGATTTAACTAACAATGAAAACATATCGGTGTACAAACAACGATCTAAATTCCAAATGGAATTATCGATCCAGTCATCAAACATATATATATATATATATTTCCTTATTTTCTACATTAAGAAAATATACGTTATTAACATTGGAAAAAACATTTCCATCTCATACTTACATATCACTATTCTTCCACATCTATCAGACTCCAACTGTAAACTATTATGAGGACAACATCCTAAGTATAAACCCCAAAGGCCAAAACCAACATCAGATCGATACTCAAAGGTCGTTCAACTCAACTAATTTTCAGTCAGTTTCTAATTCTGCTTAACTCTATTTCTTTAACTCCATTTGATTAACTTCTTATTCGAATAACTAATATTCGATTTACTCTTCGAATACTAAATTTCGATTAACTCTTCGAATAACTAAATTCGATTAACTCTTCTTTGACTCTATTTGATAACTCCTACTTTATAAAGATTCCCCTTTTTAAACGTTTATCCATTTAAAAAGATTTCCTTTTAAATAACGGTTTCCTTTTTGTAACATCCTATTCCGTTGCAAATAATTTCCTTTAAAAAATCCTATTTGTTTTCTAACAAATATTTCCTTTCAATTCGATTTGTTTTCTAACATATATTTCCTTTATAAAAACCTTCGATTTATAAGTAATTCATTTTCAATAAATCTTTGAAAATTCCTCTTTCTATATTCAGTATTCCTTATGGTATTTAAATACCCAATCACGGTGATCAATATCATCCAACCATATACAATCAATAACAGATTATATATCACATCATACATCACAGTATATGAAACAAAATAGTATTCTACATATTGAGGAACCCAGTTGGGTCCCTCCAACCTGTTCCCCTACATCACAGATGTTAAACCATATAATTAACATCAACTTCATTTCAGTATGAAATGTTCTGATAAGCAACATCAACATATATATTTAATGGTATATATATATAATTTCAACTAACTGACTAGTAGTTCAATCAATCAATTTACACACAACATTTAATCAATATCTAACAGTTCTAAAAGTACGTTATAAAAATATAACTGTTCAGAGTTGGTGAGTTTTACTCACTTTGGCAGTTCATCGTTAAAGAACGATAAACTGTTATTTGATTTGAATCAAACAATTTATTTCGCCATAAATTCATACGAGCCCCAAACTACTTCCAGTCAGTCTCATTGGGTAGTGTCCGTCCATACGATCCTAACGGATCTTGTTTCGCTGAATTCCGTTAACATATGATCAAGTTATAAGGTTTACAAGTTTATACTATATTTAAAATAAAACTAACTTCATTTAAATTAAATAATTGGGCCTCACCCAATTTAATTCCAACGGCCCAATAATTTTCTCAAGCCCACCCGCTTAATTCTCCTTCACCAAACACCCGTTCGTTCCCTTCACAGCCATTACCGAAACATTACTCCATCCATACTCCATCATTTATCCATGATTAAATCCAAACTCTTCACTGAATCTCATGTTATCGCGAGTTCAACCCTCCTACATCATTTTCCCAGAACTCAATCGCCACCAGTAAATCCCGTGCAAACATGCTCCTCGCGTTTGACAGCAGCACAGCTCCCTCATATTTCGATCGACATCTTTAAGCACCGAACCCACCCATATTTTGCCTGCAAGCTTAAATCGATCTCCTCAATCTATATGTGAACTCGAAAGTTTGAATCGATGCCTTATTTTCGCCAAAACCGTAAACCTAGGTTTGCTGTAAATAAATGAATCGACGGAAAACTCCACTGAACCCACCAACGCGACTACCAGGATGTAGAGAATCACACAAGCAACTCATTTACACTTATCCCATGATTTTACGATTTTCCATTGATTTTATATGGATTTACGAAGAGGAAGAACTTTTACTGAGTGAGGAAAAGAACGGCGGATAAAACGTCGTTGACCAGAATGAAATAAAATTTAGGGTTTAAGGAATATGTGGTGTATTTATAGAGTGGAATTAATATTTTTATATTAATTATTTTAATCATTTTAATCAAATGCTATTTGTATACGTCCTTTAAAAATTCCTGTGATCACATACAATACCCAAAAATCATGAAAATTGACATGTAGCTAGAGCTCGACATTGCGGACCCAACGAAATTGGTTTCATCGAATTCCGACTCCGTTTGCTCACACAACATATTTTTAACCGTCAAAATACTGATTGTTTTCACTCTAAAAATCCGTTTGGCCACACGTTAACTCTAAAAATCACGGAAACTGACATCTAGCAATAATTTAACATTGCATATCCAACAAAATTAGTTTTGTCGAATTCCGACTTCGTTTGCAAAACCGGCTATTTTTAATGCTCTGAATGACCCATTTAAATATATAAATATAATTAAATTAAATATAAATAAATTTATATTATTGTATATCTTCACATATGATATCGTACAGCTCTAGAATACCATATCAGAATTTATAGCTTGATATTTCAGATTCCAGATTATCTCGATATTCAGTTTATACTGAAAATCTATTTATAACGTATATAAAGCATCGCAAATTATAAAGGATTTTCACAGCGACTTTTCTGAAATTTGATTTGGTCGTAAATCAAAATCTACAAGACGAAATCCCAATATTTCTCTTCCGCTAGAAAGATATACTCCACCAGCTCCACACGTTTCTTGTTTCACAGAAATCCGATTTAAAACGAACCCTGTATATTCAGTTGAAGTTCAAATCGCCAAATAGCGAACTGCCGCACCATTTCAAGCTCTATTTTTATTATATTATAATTCTACGTTCAAACTGACGTCGATTGGATATATTCGTCAATATAATTCAACTCTAAGCTAATTAAATATTAGGGATGACCCCGTTCGCCATCACTAACGATGCTACTGGGAACTCCATGTAGTCTGACAATCTCTCTGAAATAAAGCTGCGCCAGACTTTGAGCTGTTCTATTAGATTTGACAGGGATAAAATGGGCAGTCATTGTGCAGCGATCTACAATCACCCATATACTGTTATTCCCTTTTCTAGTCCTGGGCAAGCCATCAATAAAATCCATAGAAATCTGGTCCCACTTCCAACCTGGAACCTCTAGCGGTTGCAACAATCCAGCAAGCTTCTGCTGATCGCTTTTAACTTGCTGGCAGGTGGGACATCTAGCAACATATATGGAAATGTCTCTCTTCATAGATCTCCACCAAAATGTGCGCTTGAGGTCATTATACATCTTTCTCAACCCTAGATGAATACTGAGCTTAGATTTGTGACATTCATCCATTACATCCTTTTTGAGCTCAGGAAGGTTCGGTACACAAATTCGGCCTAGCAGCCTCAGAACCCCTTTGTCGTCTATCTGGAAACTCGTGGGTTCGCCTTCCCTAACTCTTTTGCTAATTCTCTGAATAAATTCATTATTCTTCTAAAGAGCAGAGATCTTATCAATCAAGGAAGGTGTAATAATGAGATTGGCGAGGATAAGATTGGTGTTGGTCGTATTCTTCCTGCTGAGTGCATCAGCTACACATTGGCTTTCCCTGGAGTATATAAGATGTCCAGGTCATAGGCCGCAAGAAATTCAACCCAACGTTGCTGCCTCAAGTTCAAATCTCTTTGAGTGAACAGTTACTTAAAGGATTTGTGATCAGTATACAGTTCGAACTTCTTACCCAAGAGATAGTGCCTCCATATCTTTAGAGCAAATACGATGGCCATCAACTCATGATCATGAGTGGGGTATTTCTTCTCATGCGATTTCAATTGACGGCTAGCATATGCAACTACTTTGTCCCTTTGCATTAGCACCGCACCAATACCTTAAATAGATAAGAAGGATAACATGTTAAAATAAGATTTGTCATTAAAAATGTCATTTCTGACATGTTTGATTAGATAAAAGGAATAACCTTCTACAGACGCATTTGTCCAAACTTTTAAATCTTGATTGCCATCTATAATGGTCAACACTAGTGCAGTGGTCAAACTCAATTACAGCTCTTGGAAAGCTGCCTCACATTTGGGTGTCCAAATGAACTTTGTATGCTTCTTAGTCAGCTTCGTCTATGGACAAGATAATTTCGAAAAATCTGTAATGAATTTCCGATAATAGCCAGCCAGTCCTAAGAAACTTCTGACTTCTGTAGGAGTGCTAGGCTGCTTCCAATCTTAGATAGCTGAGATCTTTCCTCGATCTGCTAAAATGCCTTTCTTTGATACAACATGGCCGTGGAATTTCACCTCTTCTTGCCAGAATATGCATTTAGAGAATTTGGCTTTCAACACATTCCTTCGCAAAATCTCCAAGACGTCTTTCAGATGCTTTTCGTGCTCAGCGGTGGATTTAGAAAAGATCAGGATGTCATCGATGAACACCAGCATGAATTTATTTAAAACATCTTGGAATACTTTGTTCATCAGATCGACAAAGTATGCTGGAGCGTTACATAAACCGCAGGGCATTACTAGCCATTCATAGAATAAGTCTGGCCTTCTGAAAGCGGTCAAAGGAACACATTCTTCAGCAATGCGTAACTGATGGAAACATGTAGCTAGGTCCATCCTAGAGAATACTTGCGCTCCATTAAAGCAGTCCAACAGATCATCGATATGTGGCAGTGGATATTTATTTTTCAGTGTTTGCTTATTGAGGTCATGGTAGTCCACACATAGTCTAAGGGTACGGTCTGACTTTGGGACAAACACCACTGCTGCACCCCAATTTGAGAAGTTAGGCCTGATCAGACCCTTCCACAAAAGCTGTTTAGTTTGATTGCTTAGCTCCACTTTTTCTTTCAGTGTCATTCTCCGAATAAGATGCACAACGAGCCTTGCATTAGGAACCAAGTCAATCTTGAAGTCGATTTCTCTTCGCGGGGGTAAGCTATCAATTTCTTCAAATACATCTGCATAATCTCCGACGACAGGAATATCCTCAATAGAATCAGGAGTGACTAATTCTTTCCTATCTGTGGCTGAGCCGTGGCATGGTATAACTCATCCTCATACTTTGTTAGCCAATCCATTCCAAGTGTGATATCATACCCGGAGAAATTCATGACGACCAAATTAAAAGGGAATTGGAAATAGGAATAAGAAATAGGCACTCTACAATACTGATCGAGAATAAGTGAACCTCCTATCAGACTATGGGATCTAATCAATTCTTTAAGTTTTCTTGCTTTTAGTTTTAGCTTTTTAATCGTGTCACTAGAAATGAAACTTCTTGATGCACCAATGTCAAACAATACTGTAATAGGAATGTTCTTAATATTAAGAGTACCTCCTAAAACATCAGATTTACCTGCTCACTCGGAAGAAGCTGGTGCAGCTGCTCCATTATAGATATGAGCCACCTCAGTTTTCTTTAGCAACGGACACTTTCTGATAAGATGCCCAGGCTTGTGGCAATTAAAGCATTCCCTGGGGCCATGAGAATTCTGTCCGCTATTCTGATTGGGTCCAGATTCATTCCTTCTTGGTTACTTCGGGGCTCGACATTCATAGTCAAAGTGCCCCATCTTCTGACAATTGAAGCATTTCACCTTGGATTTGTCTCTTTTCTTCCCTTGAGGCTTGGCGGTAGAAGAATTGCTCGCATCTGGTTTCCTGTCAGCTTGCTTTCTTTTGTTAGTATTCTGATTCTTCTCACGCTCCTGTTGTGCATTTCTGCCATTGTCCTCATAGTGGCAAGCCATCTCGATCACTTCATTAAAGGGGAGCTTGATATGAGCTGTGACTCTGTTCAGATATTTCTTGGAGAGGCCATTAATGAATTTCTTGTTTTTCTACACTGGTTCCTGAACTAATTCTAGAGCATAGCGTGAGAGTTCTACGAACTTCCATACATATTCTGAAATAGTTATATCTCCTTGCTGCAAATTGGCAAATTGATCGTGGAGCCGCTCGACTTCCTGCGGAGGGATAAACTTATCGTTGAAGAGTTCTTTGAATCAGGCCCAAGGCATGTCGGCCTCATTATTACCAATTTTGACTGGATCCCACCAATTTTCAGCCTCTTCATTCAACAGCCATGATGCCAAAAAGCGCTTGCGGTGGTCTTCCAATTCCAGGCCTCCAAATATTTTCTCGTAGTTCTTTAGCCATGCCTATGCCTCAATCACTATCTCTCTCTCGGTAAAGGATACGCCCCCAAATTTTTTGAACTTCTTAGCTACTTTATCCAAGTCAAACGGTTATGGGGGTGGAGGTGGTGTTACAGCCTCGGGAGTGGGCTGCACCTGAGCAGTGGGAGTCTCATCTCTTGCTGGTCCTCTTGGCCCGCCTCTACCTCGGGCTCTAGCTCTCGCTCTAATGCTCATTTTCTAGTTAGTTCTGTACCATCAAGGAAAGAGTCAGACTAACAAAAATGAAATTCTTAAAGGAAAGGTTAAAAGTAGAGACATATGGAAAGATGATAATCATGTAATGACTGATTAATATGTGCTATTCTGCTGTGCTCATTCTAGGACATTACTAATCCTATCTCTAACGACCTACTCGTCTTAGAATACTACTGATTCTATCAAGACGAATTGTTTTAAAAATGTTATACTCCGAAGCTAAGGTTAACCTTTAGATCTGATACCAACTGTGACGACCCCAAACTTCCATAGTACGAAAGCAAGGATAATCATAGGAGTATAACATAATTACAACAATAGCTGATCTCAAATAACATCATAACACATAAATTATTGCAGCGGAAATAGGAATGTCATCAACATCATAACACATCAAAGACATCAGAGTGCACAGTTGCAGGATACACTTAGCAAATAGAAGTCTTAACAAAAAGAAATAAGTCTCAACAAAAAGAAATAAGTCTCAACGAAAAGAAATAAGCCTCAACTCAAAAAAATACATCATAGATCAATAATGTCTAAATGTCTCAAAGGCAATAAAAAGAAAAATGTTCTTCAACTTCTTTCCTTAAGCAAGCTCCAATCCAGAATGTATCCATACCTAAACCTGTCACTTGGCTGCCCGTGTGAAAAGAGGGCAACTGAGTTTGCAAAGCAAAACAAGCTACGAGTTAATCATGGGACTGGTATGAGAAATCTTTCTTAACTAACAATATGGCTAATCACACGACCACACCGCTATCACGAAACGGGTTTACTCCATTGGATTGCCAGTGCATAAGTTTAATAAATTTTTATTCAAAAACAATGCAATGCTTTTTTAGAAAATGAAATCATTATAAGACTCAAGTCGTATCACACAATGCAACGCAAACCGGAGGATAAGTTTTACCTTATAATGATCAGACATGCTTGATACGTGGAAAATAATATTTTAATATTATTATTAGTGTCTAATCAGTTTTACAATACTGCAAAGTAAATGTATCAGTCCTAGACGGCATAGCTACCATATACTATGTCGCCATATATTGGTTTACAATCAAAACCGTAATATCGTACTGGAAATAGGGTTTCCATTATGAGTCAAGGCTAGGAACAATCTCCTACCAATTCAAGACACTCTACTAATGTCCCAGGATCACACCTATAGGAAACCCTTGGATCCTGCAAGGCCAGTCCACAAATACTTTAGTGGATTAGTTATGCCTGAACACACGCTTCCCGGTCCTATTGAACCTATAAAATGGTCACTATCGACTAATAAATCCGAGGCGCCTCATTCCATCAACCACGTAAGTAAAATGTCAGGGCTTGCAAAAGCCTAATACCACTTCTAGCTAGAAAGAAACGTGTGCACTCCCTGCGTTTCCTTGTCCCGTTTCTGACTCTTACCGGGGTTCGAGGCTCGTGAGGTAACATTATTCACAAAGCTATGCCGAAATAGGCTATGCTTTGATCATCATCCACCAGGCTCTGATTTTCAACAAAAGCCTTGATCACTTGCATATTGGCATGTCACATTGACAGTTCACGCCATGCGATCGATAACTACCAATATATAACCTTTGAGCTCATGCTTCTCAGAGAAGGGTGTTAAGCAAGAGAATAAATTCTTAGCCACCAACAGATATATATTAAATAGAAATCAATTTACATGAAATGAATTCCAATGTCGGACACACATCCATTTACAAGTCCATTCTGGGTTTGAACAAAGCCAGGGACACCTTATTCCTCGTCCCATATGTCCAATACAGAATAGAGGTGATCGCTTATCTGAGCAATCAACAAGTATGTCAGGATAACTACCACTTCAACCCTTTACTGTGAGCTAACCAATGCCGGGCACCAGTAGTTATCCATTCGATGTGAAGATCGTCGGTCTTCAAACGCCGTCTTCAATATCTTAGATTTAAATCGTTGTATAATCATTTGAAATGAGATTGAACTCGATCATTTCAAATGATTCTCGCGTAAATATAATTTTAAACCATTTCATATCGTTAATGGTATTTAATGACGATTTATCGCTATTTTTATTTATATAAAAATAGATAAATTAATTTAGCGACGCTCCGGGTCAATAGGCGGCCCTGGCGTTGTTTTTATTAAAATTTGATTTACACTTATCTCGAAATATAACTGCTGGATTTTAACAAAGTTTATATTGTTGGAAAGATCTTCCCAAAGCGGTCCTAACAGTTCCAGTTTTGGGAAATCCGACGGTCGGATCCATCGGTATAATCGTTTAAAGTTACGATTCCGAAACGCGAACTACCGTGAATGATTCATTTAATTTTAATTTTAATTTACATATATAATTATATATAAATATAAACCATTCGATGATTCCTTTAGCATGTTTAACATGCCAAATAAAAGAATGTATTTATTAGCATATTATATCTACATATTCATCATGTCAAACGAAATATATTTCACTTAAATGACATCTGAGTCAATGACAAATAAAAAGCTACTTTTTATTTGTATTTCTATTTTTAACTTTAACAAATCAAAAGGGAATGTTTTATCTGTATAAAGTTTTCAGTGAATGTTTTTACAATAAAATAATTCATACAGATTCTAATGTACATATTGTCAATGATTATGCATATAAATACTAATATATGCATTGCGATAAAAGTGTCATTTTAACTATAAAAGTGTCATTTTAACTATGCATATAAATACTAATATATGCATTGCAAATAAAACTGTCATTTTAACTATGCATATAAATTTTAATATATGCATTGCAAATAAAAGTGTCATTTTAACTATGCATATAAATTCTAATATATGCATTGCAAATAAAAGTGAAATTTTACTATACATATTTTGATGTTTTCAATTTGTTAATAATTCTATTTTTAAACAAAATGTATGAAAGCGATATTTTCATTTTTCTTCTTCCTAGCATGTTAAAAATAATATTTTAACCTACAAATATTCTCAAACATATGTTTTCTACTAAATCACTTTTACATTAAAAATGGAATTTTTAATGTTGCAACATTTTTATTTAAACAGTCAATATTTCATATGACTCATTCTTTACATAAAAAATATGATTTTAATGTTTCAACACTTTTATTCAACTATGAACAATTTTCATATGAATCATTTTTTTATAAAAAAAAATGACATTTTTAATGTTAACATGTCTTTGTTTTAAAAATGAACATTTTCTAGTGATTCATTCATTTCATTAAAAACAATGTTTTTAATGTAAACATGTTTCTAATTTAAAACAAGCATATTTGTCTAACTTCTATCATTACATAAAAGATGAATTTTTATTGTAAAACATATTTTCATTTTAAAACACGAATATTTGTCTAACTTCTATTATTACATTAAAACGTGAATTTTTAATGTAAAACGTGTTTTCATTTTAAAACATGAATATTTGTCTAACTTCTAACATTATATTAAAAAGTGAATTTTTAATGTAAAACATGTTTTCATTTTAAAACATGAATATTTGTCTAACTTCTAACATTACATTAAAAAATGAATTTTTAATGTAAACCATGTTTTCATTTTAAAACATGAATATTTGTCTAACATCTAACATTAAATTAAAAAGTGAATTTTCAATGTGAAACATGTTTTCATTTTAAAACATGAATATTTGTCTAACTTCTAACATTACATTAAAAAGTGAATTTTTAATGTAAAACATGTTTTCATATTAAAACATGAGTATTTTTCTATATTTTATTCTAGACATTAAAATGTGAATTTCTAATGTAATCATGTTTTTATTTAAAACATGAACATGTTCTTAATTCTATTTCAATTCAACAAAATGTACAAAAGTTGATATTTCATTTTTGGTGACACTTCTTGTTCAACACAATGGTAAATTTGATATCTCATTTTTGTTGAAAACTCTAGTTCAACAAAATGACAAAAATTGGTGTTTCATATTTGTTGAAATTTCTAATTCAACGAATGGACAAAAATTGATGTTTCCTATTTGTTGAAAATTCTGATTCAACGAATTGACAAAAAATGGTGTTTCCCATTTGTCGAAAATTCTAATTCAACAAGTAGACAAAATTTGATGTTTCCTATTTGTTGAAAATTCTAATTCAACAAATAGACAAAATTTGATGTTTCATATTTGTTGAAAATTCTAATTCAACAAATAGACAAAAATTGATATTTCGCATTTTTCTTTTATAATAATCTGATTTAAAAAAAATGTTCATTTTTTTTGACCAATTTTATTTAAACAAAAATGAAAATTCCAATGCAACTATTCTAATTTTGACAAAAATGATAATTTTTGTCAAATGGTTCCACTTTGACAAAAATGACAAGTTTGGTCCAATTATTCCAAACAACAACATGATACTTCTTTTAATCAACTATTCTAATAAACCCTAAAGGGATAATTCTTGGTTTCACTATTTTAACTAACAAAATGATGAATTTTGTCCAACGATTCTAATTTGATCATTTTATCTAAACAAAATTATATATTTTTGTTTCACTCAATTTAGTACAACAAAATGATTTATATGTGTTTAACTATTTCATCACAACACAATATATGCTTTAATAATTTTATCACCACAAAATATCACCAAACAACCAGATCTACATACTACATCCAGCATAGATCAAATCATGAGTCATAACAAGTAGGAATTAACTATGGATTGGTGATAACAAAATCAAATTTATTTCTAATTATTTAAAAAAGAAGAAATAAATAGTTTTCTCACAGTCGTTTAAATATGAATGATTCTGATCTGAAATTTGTCCAAATTTTGATCTTCTTTAAATATGTAACACCCGGTATTTTCTGTTAACGTTATAGTGACGAATTAAACAATACTTAATTTCAAATTTGAGAATTAAGGGAAACGGGTTACGCCGTTGCGTTCATCTCGGAATTCTGCTTGAGGTAGAGTTCTAGTTTGTGTGAATTGGACTTCGTATGAAGGAGTTATGGCCTTCAGAAGTTTCAGAAATTCAAATAAATTCAAACAGCTCAAAACCGGATTCAAATTCAAAACAAAAGTCAGAAGTGGGCTGGGCGGGGGAATTCCAGCCCAGGACCCAGGTCGACCAGGGGGTCGACCCTAGTGTCGACCTCCCCACCAAGAGGTCAACCTGCCCCCCCGGCCAGATCTGAATTTTGATGACTGATGACTTGCTGCTGAGTCACTAGGGTTTCTGGACAGTCCTGATCTGGTCTGAATGGATGTGGTTAACTCTAGGTTCATCGGACGACTATAATTAAATTGAAATTCTATATAAACAACTCAATACTCAACCTAAAATCAAACAAAAATAATCCTGGAACTGTCATGCCGTTAGTAGAGAACTTGGAGTAGCCGTCACCGTTTTCAGTTCAGAGGCGAGTTAAAAGCCTCCATCAAAATCAAATTAAAACTAATCTAATTCAACGACCTTAATCAAAGGCGCGCATCTCCAATTTCAGTATTCAGATTTCAGAAATCAAGAATTCCTTTTAGTTTGTAAGTTGGTTATTACGTAGATTTAAATGTTCTTTTAAAATGAAATCATGGCATGTTGTAACTCGAATATGGAATGATGCTTATGTATAAGATAATAAAGTTTGATTCTCATGTATCTTAAAATTACCGTTGCGATCGACCATGTCTATATGTTTGTGGTGATGAACATACCCTATTGTATGTATTGGGATCTATTATGATTGAGTAATGAACTTATTATGCCAACTGAATAGTGAGACATGTCATGTTATAATTTAGTGGTTACTTGCAAGTTTATGATCTAAATCTCATGCTTACATGTTAGATCAACATTCATGAATATTTAGAACTATGTTAAAGTTGAATCTATTTATGTTGCAAGATTGGATTTGTAGATCTCTTAAGTTTTAACACATAAGTTATCATGCTAAGTTATGTTTTAACACATAAGTTATCATGCTAAGTTGTGATGTAAATATGATTATAGTGGCTCTCTTATGTTGTAACGCACATAAGTTATCATGCTAAGTTGTGATTTAAATATGTTTATAGTAGCTTTCTTATGTTTTGACATACATAAGTTAGTATGCTAAATTGTGGTTTAAAATTGTGTTTATATGTTAAACCTCCATGTTAGACCCATATCAAGTTTACATGATAATTAGATCCAACTTAGTCACAAGTTCACCTTTACCTGTTTAGTTAAGTTAATGATACATCTATGCCAAGTTACATGTGCTAAGTTAAATGTATGCTATTTTATGTTTATTTCATGTCCCTTGTTTATTACCCCTTTTTGTTTATGGGTTTGGGCTAATTTACTAGCCCAATACTTTATGTGATTCATGCGTACGTTCCACGGGGATAGCGATGGGAAAACATGAAAATATCATGGCATAGGTTTGTTCATAAAATGGTATATTGGATATACCATTTATTGTGAGCAATAATTGAAAGGATAATTATGGCATGAGTAAATTAAAATTAATTTACATAAAGAATTAGATATATATATATATATATAATATGTGAATTTAGAAAAAACGAATATGCCTAACCCGAGGTTAGACTGAGTTGCGGTGTAAACCTGCCTAGAACCGACCAGCATATCCAGTGACCACAACAAGACCTGTCTAATGTTGGTGGTTAGTGCATCAAGCCCAAAAAAGGACCCGAGGTAAGACTGAGTTGTGGTGTAAAACTGCCCGGAACCGACCGGCAAATCCAGTGACCACAACAAGACCTGTCTAATGTGAATGGTTCGTGCTTTAATGAATAAATTAAAGCTAAGTCAGGATTGGTATGGTTAAGTCAATTAGGGAAACACTTAACCGATTCAACATGTTAACTAAACTAATGAGTGGGGTTAGGTAAACTTGGACACTTAACCATATAAACATGTTGATTAGAAAACCCTAGTAACGGGGACCCATTTAAGAAGTAACCCACAAAGATGTATCATGGTACCCTGAACTAGGCAGGGTGGGGCACGATTACTGGGCTGATTATGAGCAGTCAAAAACGTCGGCGGTTGGTGCGTCAGTGTAGGTTCCGACGGAGTATGGGCATGCACGTACTCCAGAGCGGAAAAAGCAGGCACTGGGCATCAGTAGTATACACCGTGCATCTTAAATCGTGCCGGGTTGCCACCAGAGGGACTGATACACCCCATGGTGGGACCAGCACAGGTAGCTACAGTCAAGCAGAGTCGAATGACACAGGATATGAATGCATGCGAGTAGGAGCCGATCATTAAGGGGATCGTTTGTTATGAATGCGTGGGGCTGGTTGAACCAATGGTTAGTAGGTGCAGAGGCTATAATAATGGGTACGATCACATGTTCATCTTATCTTATATTAGGGTATTGTACTATGTTCTGTTATTGCTGTCATGATCCATTTCCTTGTTTAAATACTAGTAATAACTGAACTTACCAGACTTATTGTCTGACCCGTTTTCTTTCGTCTTCTTTTCTTCCATTCCCCCTCCCCCCCAGGTCCGCAGGGAGGGAATACTCCAGCTTAATCAGACTCTTCGCAAGCTTCAGGAATGTAGATGTATGATTGGGACTCTCTTACACTGGCTATGGCTTTTGGATACTAAACTTGGGGATTTATGTAGTTTTATTTATGATTTATGCTTCTTTATTGAATAATGAAGACATAAATTATGGTGTAATGTTTTGGGAGTTATCTTGAGACAATTTGCTGTAATGCTTTTGTATTGAACCACGTGTGCAATAAATGTTGATTATCGCTGCTTATATTTATCTGTCTTGTAAATTTTTCTGTGTCTTGTAGCTATAACCCTCCACCAAAGTTAAGGGATTCCCTTTTTGAGTGACCTTAGCAGAGGTGGGGTGTTTCAAAATCCGTTCTGTTCAGTGTAGAAATGCGGATTTCGGGCTCATGATCGCAACGCTTCGAAAATCGTTCAATTCTGATTCAGTATAAGCAAGTTATGACTTAATTTAGGTTAATAGTAATTTTTAAATTAAATTATTAAAATATTAAAACATGTTTTTACCCTTCTTCTTCAACACAGAACCAAGGCCGCAAGTTTCTCCTTCTCGTTCAATTCTAGGGTTAGATTTTGCGTCAAAACCGAGGAGCTTCGTCACAATCAGAGATCACCACCCGGAGAGGAGCAAGAGGCGCACCTGGCGGGTCCCACTTCGGCCAACTCGAACGCGGCTACAGAGGTGGGCGGTGCTCGAAACGATGGCACTTCAGGTGCAAAATCCGGTCCTAATATGCCACGAAACTTGATCAATTCCGTATGGAATTGTAGAGGAGAGCAATCTCTTCAAAATTGTCTAAAGGAGTGGAGGATTTTATAGTCTAGACCAATGGAAATTAGTGGATGAAGCCAGGAAGAACTTTGGCCATTGGAAAGAAAGGGCGGTGGCTGTATACAGTATATTAGGGTTTGGAAGAATACTATTTATAATATTATAATATTAATTTTCTTAAATAATGAATTTTAGCCCATAAATCTATAACGGTTCCAATTTCGGTCCTACAGAAGTTGTCCCTACCAAATTGCCCCCGTTCCAGAACCAATGGGCTAGGTCCCATCAGCCCAAATGATTGTTTTTGGCCTGTTTTCTTTAATTTAAAATTTAAATCATTTATTTAATTAATTCAACCGTACATCTAAATTCATCGGGGCCACATACGGACTCCGAAAATTCCAAAAAAATAAATCTAGCTATGTTATGAAGATACGTTCCTAACAAAATTAATTTCGTCAAATTTGGAGACCATTTGAAAAATGGTCTTTTTAACGGTCGATTAAATTTAATAGAAACTATCGAATCACAGTTTAATTTTCTAGCTCACAAATTAATTCCCAAAATTTTGGAAAATTAAACTTAGCAATAATTTGACATTCCAGATCCGATAATAATGGTTTCGTAAAAAATGGAGGTCGTTTGTATAATGGCCATTTATACGGGCTATAAATTATACTATATTCCATAGCGACTATTATGAATGTTCAACTGCCCGCAACTTTTTATTCCCGCTATGAAATTTAGATTTTTCGGATTCATTGGAAAGATGTTTTTAAACAGATTCAGATATTTTTGATTTCACTTTAATCCGTTTTATTATGAATCTTATACATTCAGTCAAAGTTCATATTCAAAATTTCAAACTACCATGCTATTTCTAGTTCCTTTTAAAATTAAAATAAATATATTCGTTCTAACTTCAATTTAAATAAATTTTAAATCGTTTTTATGTAAAATAATTTATTTTAATCATTAAAAATTCATTGACGTAATCAAAAATAAAAATTTTAAATTGGTTCTGATTTTCCGGGTTGTTACAATGTGGCTAAAGATTCGGTTAACCCTGAGGACTAAAGGTATGGGCAAGATCCAGGGCCTTAATTGGTGTGCGGCCAGTGTGTAGCCTGCTCCATATGTAGGAGGTGCATATATATATATATCGAGCGACTAAGGAAAGCGAACCTTTGCCTTGTTGACGGGAGAAACCTCCCGATATTTGGTTGCATACTTGTTTGTATGCATTGTGATATTTTGGAATTCATATTTCCAAATGTTTTTGGTTTGAGACCCAAAGTGAAACCTACTTTGATATAAAGCTATATATGTATTTCAAATGATTTGAAATACGAAATGGGGAATAAAGTCCAAAGGAATAATTTCTGTATAGATAATTGGATTTCGAAAATCTAAATTTGGGATTAAGCCTAAATGAGTAGATTGAGGAATTGCATGTTGTATGATGCATTGTAGATCCATATGTATATTATTGGTTTTTGTTTATGTACTGGTATTCATAGGAGTAAACCCGTTCCGTGACATGCGGCGTGGTCCCGTGATTTACCGTCATTTTAAAGTAAAAGTTTAGTAATTGTTTTAGTTCTCACACCAGTCCGATGACTGACTCGGAGTTGCTTGTTTCACCTAAACTCTGGGTGCCCATATTTTCCACACAGACAGCTAGTAGTTTTAGGTTTGCGGATTTCTATTTAACAGGATCCTGGTTTACAACTAGAGTTATATTCAGAAAGCTTTGTATCCGTGTATCTCTTTCAGTTGTGGTAGTTGATATATTTTCTGTGTGCATTGTATTTATACATTTAATTTCTGCTGCTATGTAACTTATTCTCTGATAATTGTATATATTTTCCGCTGTGTATTATAATTCGTACTCTGATATTCTTGTACTCTGGTGCAAATTGTTGTAATAGCAATGAAATGGTCTATTGTTTCTTTCGGATGTGTCGTGTTCTCAAAGCAATCTGGGCTCCTCCGTCTCTTCTGGGACTGGGGGATTTCGGGTCGTTTCTATTTGGTATAAGAGCATTGGTTTACAAAGCTCTAGAACAAGACACATTAGAACCAAACAAAAGAATTCATCAGAGATAGGACTAGTAATATCCTATAAGAATGACTCATTAGAGATAGGGTTAGTAATATCCTAGAATGAGTTTGAAGAGTGTTATTTATAAAAAATGAATTTAGTTTTGAAAATTATACCTTATTATATGTATTGGAGTATTTTATTTTATATTGATTTTGGACAATTGGGTATGAGTAGATTTTGCATATACGTTTGATCCACGTGTGTATGAAGTCTCAAATATACTGGGTAGATATAGAATCACACTCTAGTTGCCCGGGGATGATTCTAATGATTGATGCAGCATCATCAACATTTATGTTCGAGTTTCGAAAGTCGGATATCTATATATTTCCAATTGACTGGTGTGAGAACCAAACCTTAGTTAGAGTTTGTTATTGTGATTTAACACTGAAAATATGATTTTTGATTATATAAAATTAATTATTTGAAATTCTATCAACTAATTGATTGCTGGTTGTGTTGTGTGATCATTAGTATAACTAACAAAAATATTGGAATGATAAAACCAATAAGAGAATGAATGATAAATTTAGCTAAATCGAGTCGAATATTGAACTAAAATGAAAATTGATTGGAATTGCATACATAGACATGTATGTATATATAGATATATGTGTTGAGCAGGTTAATGGCTTCACATTGAGTAAAGAAATAAATTGTGTGACCGACAAACAGGTGCACCTTAATGAATTGGTTGCGCAATTTTATTAGTATATCAACTACTGTGAAAGATATTGGATGTGTTGTGATGGTTGTTATGTGTGAAATTTAAACCCATGCCATAGGATAACAACAAATAAATTATGAACTACATCGCATATCATACATCATTAAGATAACATATCGTATCATATTCGGTATAAGCATTTGGCGCTTATATGACGAGGTTTGGATTACCATATGAGGGAGACACTTGTATGGCAATGGCTGAATTACAGATTGAATAGAAGATTGATTATGGACTCAATAAAGATGTAAAGGTGCTCGGGGCAGGATTTAATAAAAACCCTACATAGGTCTGGAGACGACAATAATCCACGCCTCTCTTGTTTTTAATTAAGGTGCATGGATTATTTTATTTCCAACACTGGGGCAAGGTATGAGATTTCGACTTTTTACACGTCTCCCTTGGGCATAGATAGGTCACCAAAATTGTGTATGCTTTTTATTGATTTATTTGGTGCCTAATATGGCCCAATAAATTTTTCAAACCTTCCCCGTACAAAGGAGGCTATGGCGAAATTTTTCAGAAATTTAGGGTGTTAGTCAAATTTTTGACAAATTAGAAAGTTCTCAGAAACCGAAAAGTTGAAGAACTCAAGCCAGAATAAAAGTTGAGTTGATTAGTTAAACAACTTTCACCTTCGTTCCTTTTCGAGGACGAAGAAGTTTTAAGTGGGGGAGATTGTAACAACTCAGACTTTGGAACCAATTTAAAATTTTATTTTAAATTGATTTAGTGGATTTTAAGAATTTAAAATGATTTATTTTGAGAATTAATGATTTAAAATTTATTTAAACTGAAGTAAGGACATACAAACTTAAATTTAAATAAAACGAACTCGAAATAGCACGGTAGTTTGAAAATTTGATTTTTAATTTCAAATAAATATACATAATTCAAAATAAATCGGATTTCAGTAAAACGAGACATGTTGGAATATTTTGAACTGTAATTTTCTAACGAATGTGAAAATTTGAGATTTCACTTTGTGAATTGAAAGTTATGTCCAGTTTAAAATTTAGAATAGTCACTATGGATTTTTTTTTTATATTTTTAATATATATATTTAGCCCTTAAAAATAGCCATTTTGCAAACAACCTCTGTTTTCGACGAAACCACTTTTGTTGGATCTGGAATGTCAAATTATAGTCAGGTATAAAATTTCATAATTTTTGGAATTAGTTTGTGAGCGTGGTAAATTTAAACATGTTTTGTAATTTCAGTTTAAATTTAATCGACTAGAAAAATGCCGTTTTTCAAATGATCTCCAAATTCGACAAAAGTAATTTTATTAGGACCATATCGTTAAAACATAGCTAAATTTCAATTTTCATAATTTTTGGAGTCCGTAAATGGCCCGATAAAATGTACCTTTAAATTCAATATATTGATTTATATTTTAGTTTTGATGAAAGTTGATTGAAACAGTCGAATTAGCTTACAAAACATATCCCATTGTTCCCGGAATGGGGGTATTTAGTTAGGGGCGATAGTCGTTGGGGTTCGTTTGGAGTTCGAAGGTTAAACAAGTAATAAACGAATTTAATATTAATAATATATATATATATATATATATATATAATAACCTAAAAATTCTCTAACCCTAACCATTATCGGAAATCCGCCGCCTTATTCATTTAATGGCCTATATCGCTCGGTTCTAATCTCCTTAATCTCTCCAAATTCGTAACGAATTAAACCAAAGTTTCAAAACAAAAATGATAGAGATTCAAGAGCTCTTTAATCTGATAAGGGTATGATCGTTTATCATGGAGTGTTTGGGATGATTTTCGAGTTCAAACTCATCTTGTTCACAACCAATTTCAGAGGATTGGGGCCGACCGAATTCACCGTATCTTTGCACGTGGGAGGAGCAACTCAAGGCGGTCGGATTGGAGTTCTTGGATGGGGGTCGGGCTATCTCGTATTGCGTGTGTGGTGGATGATGAAGTGTAATGTTGGGTTTGACCGGGTTTGAAGGAAGCCGATGAGTAATAAGAGGAAGCGGCCGAATTTTTCTTATTAAGGTTAATTATAAAATTTAGGTTAAGTTAATTATGGTTATCATTTTAATGATGTAATTAAAGTTTGAAATGGTGTATCTTTTTCACACATCGTTGGAATGCGATGATTTCAGGGGCTTTAGAATCGTGGGATCGAGCACTACAACGTGGAACTGACCAGAACGGAAAAGATGGAACTGACCAGAACGGAAAAGAAGCAAATTGGATTTTTAGCTAAATTAAATGCTTGTCTAATTTAGTTTAAAAATAGAATCCTCCAATAAAGACTGACAGAGTGGAAACCTAAGTGAGAATTCTCTCACTAAAATATTTGTGCAATTATTTATTTTATAACTGAAAATATATGAATTGCCAGTGTTCATTTTTATCTGTTGTATGTGACATTGCTTGAGTTTAACACATGAACTATTCGTGACTCATCTGCACAAGAAGCGTTGTTCGAATATACGTCACTCGTATTACAAACAATGTGGATATACACTTTGTGGTTGTTGAAATAAGATATAAATATCCATTTATTATTTGTACAGTAAATTTTCATTACTTGTCTAAGTAAAATTGGCTAATTAGAAAAATAATTCGAATCAAATTAGAATTGTTAAATTTATTAACCATTGATTGATTTGAATCGACTGTTGTTGTTTGAAAACCCCACATGGGTATTGGAATGATATTTGACATACACTAATCCCAATATTTAGTTGTATGTCAATCGATTGGTTGACAGACTGTGTTGAGCATTATTTATTTATTTTAATGCTTATACAGTTGTAGAATGCACTCAGGATGATGTTTGAATGCATAATGATTATTTATCACTGTTTTTGAATACATGCGATGTATGGAATCCATATAAATGAAATTATATGGTAATTGATTGAGTCTGATTCCAATTCAGAAATAACGAATATTTTAAAATAATATTCAGTGAATAATCAAAACATGATTTTGATGTCCGATTTTGGATGGACACGGAAATATTGAAATGTGAAGCCGAGTTAAGTAGTTAAACGCCATTTAACTCGAACAGGTTCATTAATCGATTTTATTCATTTTATAATGAATACGAAAAGGAAATGGATTTCAAAATTGGATATTTTGAAAATATTATTAATATAATATTATAATAATATAAAACATTCAATTTTGATTAAAATTTGAAAATGAAGTTGAAATCATTTTAAAATGAATTTATAAACGATTTAATAAATACATTTTAAATGTAAATCGACGAAATATATTATACATATTTAAATGGTTTAAATAGAACGCGCCGCGCATCCACCGTTCGCAAATTTCAACCACTAACTTCAAATGGATGTAACGGGAGATCAGACCATCGGATTCTTCTAAACCTGGAACCTGGAGTTCGTATTGAAAAGATCTTTCCAATGAATATAAGAGATTTAAATTTGAACAGATGAATTTTAAAATATGTCCAAATCAATTTCAGAAAAGGTCATTATGAATGCAGTTCGGTGGCTGATATTGGAAACCGACTGTAAGGGCGTTAATAAAATTATTAAAAATATGAAAAAATTATGTAAAATCATAATAACTGATTTGGAAAGATACTAGATGAAAAATTCCAAGTTTGAAAAGATAAAAATATATTTTTATCGAAATGAACTAGTTAATAACTGGAATAATAATCCAATTATTTTTAGAAATAATAAATTGGATTGAAAAAAATGGGTTTTAAAAATAACCAACGCTTTCCAATTCATAAATTGGATTAGATTTAAGTGGAAATGATCTTTGGAATATTTCGACATTGGATTCCGTGTTTATACGGATATTGTTGAGCAATTTTGGAAGATATAGATATCGTTATTCCCAATGCAATATCCGTTAGTTTTAGAATTTGATATCGAATATAAGCCGATGTTATTTCTATTCAGAGCCTTGTATTTATTATCAAATTGGATTTTGGGTTTGTCGTGAATGGTGTATAAATTAACACTGTTCTTAGACCAAGTTGAGAGAAGAGTAAATCTTTTAATTATGATAAATGAAGTTTCCTATTAATACACGTAATCGGAATTAAATGGAAGAGGATTTTGGGTTTAATGTGAACAGTGTTTTTACATGACATTTGTTCTTTAACCCTCTGTTAAAGGCAGGATAAATTTCCTAAAGTTGAATAATCATTAAGTAATGATTTTTGGAGATTAAAACCAATGTGAGTTTTAATAAGTCTTTAATTAGATTTGAATCGATGAATGGTAATCAAATTTACCAAAACATGAAGTGTGGTATAAACCAAATATTCTTGGTTGTTGATATTGATAGTGATTGATTGATTGTGCTCGACCAGTTTATGAGCAAAATATGCGTTTATATTTAGCATTGGGTTGGGTAGAAATGTTTGTATGCTAACATCTTGTGAAACACTTCACAATTTGACTATGAGGTGTTAGAGATGTTGTTGTTTATTTCAAAATTAATGAACGATTTTAAAATGAGATTTTCTTAAGTGAAAAGAAATGTTTTCCCAATTATCGATAGTGAATGTTTTATAAAACAGAAAAGATTTCAACGGCTAAACCCGAAGTTTCTGAAATGATTTAGAAACGTATTATGGTTTTGCATTGTAGTTCATCACAAAACCGATTAGGTGCTATTGATGATATATCTATTTGGTGGCGGAGAATTTATTCTCTTGCTTAACACCCTTCTTTGAGATGTACGAGCTTAAAGGTTATTTAATTAATAATGACTGAACATTTGTGTGAATTGCTGATGCGAAGTACTATGGTTTGAAAGTATTTGTGATTATTATGTTGTAAAATGGTTTGGAAGTGGAAATCTATATAGATTTGATTATACTTGTGATTATTGGTGTGAATGATTTTTCCACTTCGGGATATAAAATGATTAAGATGTGGCTAAAGATTCAGGTAACCCTGAGGAATAAAAGTACGGGCAAGACCCAGGACCTTAATAGGTGAGTGGTCAGTGTGTAGCCTGCTCCATTTGTGGGAGGTGCATATATATATCGAGTGACTAAGGAAAGCAACCCTTTGCCTTGTTGACGGGAGGAACCTCCTGATATTTGGTGCATACTTGTTTGTATGCATTGTGATATTTTGGAATTCATAGTTCTAAATGTTTTTGTTTGAGATCCCGTAGTGAAATCTACTTTTATATAAAGCTAGATATGTATTTCAAATGATTTGAAATAAGATATCGGGAATAAAGTATAAAGGAATAATTTCGGTAAAGATAATTGGATTTCAAAAATCTAAATTTGGAATTATGCCTAAATAGGTAGATTGAGGAATTGCATGTTGTATGATGCATTATAGATCCATATGTATATTATTGGTTGTTGTTTATGTACTGGCATACATGGGAGTAAACCCGTTCCGTGACATGTGGTGTTGAAACACCCCACCTCCGTTAAGGTCACTCACAAAGGGAATGCCTTAACTTCGGTGGAGGGTTTTAGGTAAAAGATGTAGAAAAATTACAAGGCAGACAAATGAAACAGTGGAAAATAAATAAAACTTTACTTCATTGATAAAACATCAGCTTAGTAAAACAGCTTGTTTTCCAACACCAAAACACCAATACACAGTACAACAAAATATCTATCTTGTTTAACAAAATAAAGAAGCATAAATTGACAATGATATTCCTCAATAAAGCATGAGCCAGCCATAGCAGTGGAAAAGAGAGTCCAAACTAATACATCGACTATCTTCGAGCTTGGGAAGAGAAATGGTCCAAACTAAGCTGAGCTATTCCCTCCCTGACTACCTTGTGGGGTGGGGAACGGAACAAAAGAGGTAAAACAAAACTAGGTCAGACGTAAGTCTGGTAGGTCCAGTGATTTTTCAGCATGTAAACAAGATAAAGGATCATGACATGAATAAACTGAAAATAGTACAATACCATAAAACAAGATAACTTAAGACAAAATAAGGCAAGGTAAACTGAATGCGCCTTTACTCTTTCTCTGCTTCGCTACTACCCTGTTATTCTGATTTCTATACACCGCCTAACTAGTGTCCCAACTAGAAATCTGTATAAAATGATAATATTACAATGTGATCCCAATCCCCGCAATTGTGGTAGCCTTCAGGTGTACATCTAGTATGAGGATCTTACCTCAATCAGCCTAATTGCCATGAAGACGTTAGATGTACTCTTACTACCCAATTGATCGGCTCCCTACTTGTATTAATGTTCCATGTGTCTGTGTCAATCGACCCTCTCTTGCATGTAGATACCCTGTGTTGGTCCGACCATAAGGGGTATCAATCCTTATGATAGCAACTTGAGACGATTCAAGATGCACAGTGTGTAACTACTGGTAACCAGTGCTTGCTTTTTCCCACTACGGAGTATGTGCACGCCCGTAAACCGTCAGAACCTACACTAACGTACCCCTGCCGCTATTTTGACCGCTTATAATCAGCCCAGTAATCGTGCCCCACCCTGCCTAGTTCAGGGTACCATGATACATCTATGTGGGTTACTGCTGAAATGGGTCCCCGTTACTAGGGTTTCCTACTGGTTAAGTTTGTGGGATTATATAAACAAATATTACCCACCTACACGAGATGTACTTAACCCTCCCACCGATTCAAGCATGTTTATTCAATGGTTAAGTTTGTGGGCCTATATATACAAATATTACCCACCTACACGAGATGTACTTAACCCTCCCATCGATTTAGTCAATATGTATTATTGGTTAAGCTTGCCTTAACCCTATCCGCTTCGTTCATGTAATATTGGTTAAGTGTTGTCCATTCATGTTAACTTAACCCACCCACACATCATGTTGTATTAGTTAAGTGTTTCCTATTAACTTAACCCTGTTCATTCATCATGTCATATTGGTTAAGTCCTCCCCATTAACTTAACCCCATTCGTTCATCAAGTTATATCGGTTAAGTGTTGTCCATTCATGTTAACTTAACCCATCCACTCATCATGTCATGTTGGTTAAGTGTTTCTTATTAACTTAACCTTTCTCATTCATCATGTTGTACTAGTTAACTTAAACCTACCCACTTGTCTAATTAACATGTTATAACGGTTAAGTGCTCTAAATTTACTTAACCCCACCTTCTAGTTTAAATAACATGTTACAACGGTTAAGTGTTCTAAATTTTACTTAACCCCACCTACTTGTCTAATTAATATGTTATAACGGTTAAGCATTCTAAATTTACTTAACCCCACCTTCTTGTCTAATTAACATGTTATAACGGTTAAGTGTTCTAAATTTTACTTAACCCCACCTTCTTGTCTAATTAACATCTTATAACGGTTAAGTGTTCTAAATTTACTTAACCCCACCTTCTTGTCTAATTAACATGTTATAACGGTTAAGTATTCTAAATTTTACTTAACCCCACCTTCTTGTCTAATTAACATGTATAACGGTTAAGTGTTCTAAATTTACTTAACCCCACCTTCTTGTCTAATTAACATGTTATAACGGTTAAGTGTTCTAAATTTACTTAACCTTACCATTTGTTTAATTAACATGTTGTACTGGTTACGTGTTGCCTTAGTTAACTTAACCCTACCTTCTTAGCCTGCCTGTTCCTTAGTTTTAATTCATTCATTAAAGCACCAACCTCTCACATTAGATCTATATTGTTGCGGTTGCTGGATGTGCCAGTCGGTTCCGGGCAGTCTTACACCGCAACTCAATCTAACCTCGGGTTCTTTTGGGCTTAATGCTCTAACCTCTCACATTAGATCTACATTGTTACGGTTGCTGGATGTTCCGGGCGGTCACAAGCAATCTTACACCGTAGCTCAATCTAACCTCGGGTTAGGCATATTCGTCTTTTACTTAATTTACTTATTTACCCTTCATATTATATGCAAATTATCCATAATTATTGTCATTCAAGTCATGCCCCATTTACCCTCTAAATCATGTTCATAATTTTTAGGTATATAAATTATACCATTTTATGGTACTAATCATTTACATGATTATGAGCCAAACTATGCCAATACTATGTAATTTAATGTTTTTCCCAACGTTACCCCCGTTATACGTTCGCATAATTCACATAGAACGTTAGGCTCGCAACTTAGCCTAACTCATAAACAAAAGGGAAAAGAAAGGAGCATGTACCATTCCAACAACATAAAATAATATGGATCTAACTAAACATGTGTCATATAAATTTGGCATAGAACAATGAACTTGCATTTTAGATCCAATTAACATGAATCTTAAGCATATGAATGGGAATTTACATAGAATTACACAAATCCAATTAGGCATGTAAATGTGAACTTGCATTTGAGTTGGATCAAATTAACATATACCTAAACATATGAGAATATAGATCTAAACATATAGGCATATATGACTTAGCCTAAAAATTTGCATGTAACATTACATGAAAGAATCACCAAACTTATATACAACATGATAGGTTCATTCCCAAATTACTATACAACATGATAGGTTCATAACCAAATTACTATACAACATGATAGGTTCATCACCAAATTACTATACAACATGATAGATTCATCACCAAATTACTATACAACATGATGAATTGTATCAATTCCAATAGTCTCGTAGGCATAGGAAATTTCAGAAAACATAAATCAGAATATGATCATTTTACAAATAGGCACCGTTCTAGTTTCACTTTATTATAAATCATGACTTTTATTTGTTCACATCTAAAAATAACTGAACTTACAAACAAAAGAACAATCTAGTTTTCTGGGATCTGTTTTCTGAAACTGAAAAGCTATCCTTTGATGTAGACTATTTGTTCTCTTATTTTAATATGGTTTGAGGCTTCTAACTTGCTTCGTAGCTTGCTTTCTAGGTGGAGAAGAATTGCGGCTACTCCAGTTTGGCAATGGACAGCATGACGTCTCCTTGGAATGAAGTCATGTGGTTTAGGGTTGAGGGTTGGGGTTGTTTATATAGAAGTTTAAATTTATGTAAGCCGTTAGATAACCTAGGAATAATCAGAACCATCCAAACCTATTTGAGTTATCCAGAAATAGCCACCTATGCCCTAGTGACTCAGCAACAGGTCACAAATCGTCACTATTCGGATCTGGGGGAGGGGGTCGACCCCCACAAGTGGGTCGACACCCCTGGGTGTCAACACCTACGTCGCCCCCCCCGGGGGATTCGACCCCTATGGGCGGGAATTTTCCAGCCCAGCTGATTTGTGGGATTTTGAAATTCGAACCGCTTTCTTCCTGAATTGATTATTATTTATATATTATTTCTGGTTAAACTAGAAATCTTTTGAACTCCATAACTTCTTCATACGGAGTCCGATTCACGCAAACTTGGACTCTATCTCAAGCAGAATTCCGAGATGAACGCAATGGCTTAACCCATTTCCCTTAATACTTAATTTTACAATTAAGTATTCTTTAATTCGTTACTTTAATAAACATAGAAAATTCAGGGTGTTGCATTCTCCCTTCCTTAAAGGATTTCGTCCCCGAAATCTTCAAGTCAAGAAGAAAGTATATCCTACCATCCAATTGTCCATCTACTCAACCATCAAACACAGGCATCCACTATCCTTAAAAAGACTTCTAATGCTTTCATGATCATATGAACAGTGTGTGTACATTTCCTTATCTAATGCAAAATCAGGCGGTCTACTGATTCAGTTGACCCCCTTAATGCGAATTATGTTAGTGCCATGCGTCCATTATGTATGCAATTATTCCTAATCATACTTTTTACATGAGTGCACAATCATTCATACAAATGCAACATCCATATGATAACACATCAAGTTTCAATCCATATACAAATACATATATGCATATGCAACACGAAAGAGACTGAGTTGATCTAGTGCCTAACGTGTGTATATGCATCCATGAGCATCCACTAGCAAACACTTGCATCCACTTGCATCCACCAAACATAACATGTCTCAAACACATGTTTACATCCATTGGCTTCTACCTAAGGATTGAGGATAGGACCGAGAGGATATACTTAAAAGATAAAGACTAGCATGCAAATAAACTTTACAGAAAAAGATGAATCAAGGATATACCCTCAAAAAGGGTATGATGCGCGTATCTAGTCTTCAGTCTTCTAAGTCGCATCTTCTTAGCTTCACTCCATTGTGCTTTGACTGTCTTAACTTATCCATTGCGTCAACTATCTAAGAGTCTTTTCTTCGTGAAGTCCCTATTTAATTTAAAAGCGTAGGTCTTATTCCTAGCGATGCCAACTACTAACTTAACCGAAGGTTTTAAAATCAAAGTTTGATATGTATTCTGAACTTTTCCTTTTTTATATCAAAATGGTGCCTAGGCCCGTGCCGCATGCATCCGTGTATACCGTAAACCTTTTAATACCGTAAGGTAAAAGTCAAAACTGGGGCCGTTGTAAGAGCTCTCTTCAATTGTTGGAAAGCGAAACCACAACCAATATCCCGAGCAAAGGTTAGACTCTTCTTCGTCAATCTTGTAAGTGGGGCTAATACCTTTGCAAAGTCCTTAATGAACTTCCTATATTTGCCCGCTAGCCAAAAAAAAGCTTCTTACTTCTGTTGTATTCCTTGGGACCTTCCCGTCTTGCACCACAACTAACTTTGCGGGATCTATTGTTATCCCTTCTTTGGACGCCACATATCCTAGAAACCTTACTTGAGCTTGGAGGGTATCCGAGACTTCCCTTAGATGCAAAGTATGTTCTTCCTCATTCTTAGAGAAAACCAAAATATCATCTTGGCACAAGCAAAGTGAACCATCCGCCTTAGTAGCGAGAATGACTGGAGAACCTTATTCAGAAAATGCTTCGCCTTATGAACCCTTTTCAAGTAACTCTTTTACTTGTTTACTGAGCCCTTCCTTTCCCTTGGATTCATGTGTCGTACAGGTAATGCAATTGGCTTTGTATTGTCAACTAGATATATGCGGAAGTCTATCTTTCGTTTTAGAGGACAAACCCCTAACCTAATCATAAACATCTGCGTACTCATGGACTACTCCAACGGATCACAAATCGTCGATAGATGCATCAAGTGATTCTAGGTAGCTAAGACAAATTGACCCCTTAGGATCGCACGAAATCTCGAGGGTATTCCAGAGGCAACTCGAAAGTCTAACTACCCTCCTTTCACTATTACTAGCTAACCAATTCATGCCTAGTATCAACCCATAGCCCATGAAACCAAAAACATAAGCATTACACTTAAACTCAATACTTAATATAGCTATTCTCAAATCCTTACAAACCAAAGATAAATGAGCCGAACCACCAATTGGATTTGAGAAAATAATGGGTTCTTCTACTATACAAGCACTAGGGTGCAGAGACTCAACTATGGAAGCAGATATAAACGAATGTGAAGTGCTAAAATCAAAAAGAGTACTAACAGGATGATCAAAAAGGAAAACTAGACTTTTTAAACAGAAACTCTACTACCTCTCTCTCAGGTACGTTGGCGGTGAGAGCATGCACTTTCCCTCCTGAAAATCCTATCCTTTGTTCTTGCCCTTGTCGTTAATTATATGACCCGTTATAAAGACACTTCCTCTTGTCTTAGGTTTTTCTATTCTTTCCTCCTTTGTGAACTAAGTCCGTATCCATGAGTTTCTCATCCTTAGGTTGTGCTTCTTAGCCAAACTCCCTCATTCTCATCTTTTCCATCTTTGTGTAACTTGTTGACAAGTCTCTTGAAAGCTGCCTCCATTGCAGGGAAAAACCCTACAAAGCTTGAAAGAAAATTAGCCGTAGGTGAAACTACTGCGGCTATAGATGGACGTTGGGCACTTCTTTGCCCTTTGACAGGTGTCGTAGTCTAATCAAGCCTACGGAACCATGCAGCAATGAGGTTACCTCCCAGAAAGCCAGGAGCCCCGGAGACTCAGGAAAGAAGGAAACAAGGATTCAAATAGAGGATCAAAAGATAGTGCATATGGCTTTGGGGAATATGCCTTTAAACAAAACTTTTCTTTTGAAAATGCTTCTTTAAAACCGTTTTGAAAATAATTTTTCAAATCTTTTATCTGATCTAGTAACCTTCAGCTCTGATACCAAGTGAAACACCCCACCTCCTTTAAGGTCACTCACAAAGGGAATGCCTTAACTTCGTTGGAGCGTTTTAGGTAAAAGATGCAGATAAATTACAAGGTAGACAAATAAAGCAGCGGAAAATAAATAAAACGTTACTTCATTGATAAAACAACAGCTTAGTAAAACATCTTGTACAAAGATTGTTTTCGAACACCAAAACACCAATACTGTAGTGTCTCGAAATTCCGGTCCAATTTGAGCTGACCAAATAACACAAGTCCAACCCATATTACACTGGAAAACCAGAAAACTAATAGAAAGAAATTAGAGGGTGAGAATAGATAAGATAGAAACTTAGAATAGAAAAAGAAGAACAACACAACATCAGAGTAATATGAACCTCACAGCGGAACGAATAACATATAATATATAACATAACTTTGAAATATAAATCTGTACTTGAATATACATATCACTTCCAAAGTACAACACTTAAAACATAGTGGAAATAACCATAACTATATAATTCTGAAGCCTCCTGCTCCAGCTCTCCAAATATATCTGTAAATCCCGACAATTTGACTGCCCGTACAAAAATTGGCACCCAAGAAAACAAAATAAACTTCGGGTCAGTCATGTGACTGGTGTGAGTAAACTCAAATCTTTTGTTTAACTTTAAAGATCCTTTCAAAGAAAGAATAATCGTAAGACCGATCCACACATAAACACGGATGGTTTTTACCCTACGATAACCCAAATCATTTGTAAACAATATTATTCTGATATTATAATAATGTCTAACACAAGTAATATTAATCTAGTACAACGCTTGCATCTAACGTTCTACATATATAATATACATTCAAAACCGCAGGCTCTTATTTGGGGAATGGATTCCAACTATGATAAGGTATGGATCCACCTTCGGCTCAGTGTACTCTAGAAGCGATACACTGGAGTTCAACAAGAACATCTTGTAACTCGGCCACACATGACCGACCACTCATTTCGCTCGAGTGTATCGAATATATTGTCACCTTACAGTTGGTAAACAAACATTACCATTCCCAGGAGATACAGAATTGAAAGAAGTAACAAATATGAATATTCTCTAGATGGTGACAATATACCCTACTTGGTTGTGAACCACTTAGCCATGATGCCTGCCCGATTTCTGTCATTTCCCAGTTGATGGGGTTGGAGGTCATAACGTATCTTTCAACAGATTACTCATTCATTCACTTTGAATGCCACATCGTCTTACTCGTCAAATCACAAATTGATTTCCCTAAAAATACCACGAGTATAAGCTAAGAGAAACGAATTCCTCTGCCACCAACATAAATACGTTTGAAATGATCAACTCACGTGATCCACCAGATGTACTCTGTCAAATATTCTGCTATATAGGTTGTCCTGGGACTGGACAAACCGAAGACGCTATTCGATAACTCCTTCGAATAACTAATATTCGATAACTCCTTCGAATAACTAATATTCGATGACTCTTTTCGAATAACTAATATTCAATAACTCTTTTCGAAAATATCACTTTCGAATAAACTATATTCGATAATCTCTCTTTCGAATAACTATATTCGATAACCCTTCTTTCGAATAAACTATATTCGATTATCTTTCGTCAATTTACCCTATTCGATTACTCTAATCGATTAATTCTAATTCTAATCGATTAACTCTACTCTCAAATCGATTAACTCTATTTGATTAACTCTAATTCTAATCGATTAAATCTACACTCAAATCGATTAACTCTATTTGATTAACTCTAATTCTAATCGATTAACTCTACTCTCAAATCGATTAAATCTATTTGATTAACTCTAACTGGTTAACTCTAACTAATTAACTCTTATAACTCCTTTTGATTAACACATTTTGATTAACTCCTTTGATTAACTCTACGTCCATAATTAGTTTCAAACATCGATGTTGAAATCGATTCTTACTTCCCTATATAAGTCCTGACTTATATATTCCATTTATCAAAATGACAAATATTTTATTTTATTTAATTTATAAAATATCATTTATAAATGAATCTTCTCAATCTATTAGTTAAAACGGTTTCTATTTAAAATCCTTGCTTTAAATCCATATCATGTTATACCCGTGTGCGAAGCGCGGGTCTAAACTTTCCTTATGTAAATTCTATTCATTTGCCAAAATATTTCCATATATAACATTCTTTTCATTTTCTAATAAATTCCTTTTATAACTCTATTTATTTTCTAAATAAATATTTCCTTTTTAATTCTATTTGTAAATGTTTTTACAAATATTTCTCTTTCTGTTTTATTTGTAAATGTTGTACAAATATTTCTCTTTCTATTTTATTTGTAAATGTTTTACAAATATTTCTCTTTTCAATTTCTATTTGTACATGTTTTACAAATATCTCCTTTTAATTCTATATATTTATTTTCTAAATAAATATTTCTTTTCTTGTTTATTTCACAATATTTTTCTTTTTTATTTTTGTTTTACAAATATTTCCCTTTTATAACTTATCCTTCAATTTTATAATTATTTTATTTTATAAAATCCTTTTCCTTATATATATATAAAATCCATTGATTTTATATAAATAATTCATTTTCAAATATACTTTGAAAATCCCCCTTTTCATCTCAGTATTTCTCACGGTATTTAAAATACCAAATAACAATGATAAATATAATTTAAACCCATATAATCAACAAAAGATTTTATATCACATCATATATATACAATATATATGAAAAATAGTAAAATAAATGTTGAGGAATCCAGTTGGATCCCTCCAACCCGTTTCCCTGCATCACAGATGTTAAACAGTATAATTAACATCGATTTCATTTCACTATGAAATATTCTGCTAAACAGAATCAATATTTGATTAACGATTTGTATATATATATATCATTATCTATAATTTCAACCAATACATAAGCAATTTAACCAAACAGTTAACACACAGCAATCAATAGATAATTATCAGTTCTAAAAATACGTTATAGAAATATAACTGTTCAGAGTTGGTGAGTTTTACTCACATTGGACGATCATCGTTAATAACGATAACCATTGCTTGATTCAGCCGGACAATTTATTTTGCTATAAATTGTAACGAGCTCCTGTTCACTCTTAGTCAGTTCCATTTTGTAGTCATTATCCATATGATCGTGTCGGATCCTGTTTCGCATAATACGGCCCACTCACTTCTCATTCAACCCGCCTCTCCTTGCTCAACAGGGAAACCCAACTCTCTTCTCCCTTCTCATCCCAACAACAGATCCAACACAGGGTTTCATTCTTCACTAAAGAAGGCTACTATAAAAACGAACCCAACACAAACCAATATCTTCTTCCCTGACATCGATCCCTTCTGTCTCAACATCTCAGCCAGCACCCCAATACACAGTCGCACTTTCTTCACCATATCCATGCCGTTTCAAAGCTTCCATATGAAAAATATATTACAACAACTTGATTTAATTTCTCTTCATGAATTCCAAAACAGGAATCACCATTACTCCCCAATCTGTAAACAACGAACCTGATGTGTATCCCTTAAAGCCAATACTCCATTATCTCCTCCAAAAGCAAACCCATCTGCTTGCCCCATTCACCTCCTTACTGGAAAAATAACCAGCGTGCTCCATGATTCATTTGAACCTTCTCCATGTTATCAGCGTCCACAAAACACAGAAATTTTCACCAAAGAAAACGCAGAAATCATAATGCTTCCTCCCCTCCTTCCATCACGTGACTGACCCACCCTCAACCTCGCGTTCATCCTCCCAATCGCGACTACAGTAAACCGCAGCCTTCACGTTTCAGCAACTCCTTCATAACGCAAATCGACAGCCTTCGTGATGCTCACGGTTCAAGCTTCACGCGAAAGTAAAATAAATCAGTGACATAAATGACTTCGAATTCTACAGAAATTTCATTAGCACGAAGCCTTGCTAAGAGAAGATCTACAGACTTTATTTTGGAATTTTGTTGTGGAGGATTTAAGTTGCTTTTATTTGTTTTCTATTCGGTTTCCTCCCTTATTTTAGGATAACAGCGGCGGCTGTAATATTGATCGGGGAAATGGGAAAATAGGGGTTGAGAGGAAGGTAGTATATTTTATAGTGGATTATATCCTTTTATATTGATTTTCTTGTGGATTTTTTTTACAGCCACGCATTTGATTGAGGACCAAGGGAAACTAGCGGCTGCAAATTAGTTGGTGAGGAATGGTATTAGGTTCGGGTTGTTAAGGATGTATTTATAGAATATATTATTCTATTATTTAATATTAATTAAATATTCAACATTATTTAATTCAGGTCATTGATAACGCCAAATCGATATTTACATAATTAAGTTAATTAATTATTATGCCGTGAAAAATACGGGACATTACATTCTTCCCCCCTTAAAATAATTTTGTCCTCGAAATTGCTAAGGTAGAAAACAAACCCTATTGACTGGTTAGAACTTATTTGTTCACTTCTTAAATTCAGTTTCAACTGAACCAATTTAATTTCAATTCAGTTATTAGTTTATTCTGATAAACTAAAATTTTCAAAAATTCTGAAAATTTTCTAACACCCGAAATTTTCGAAAAATTTCGCCAACACCTCCTTTGTACTGGTCAATAGCTCAAACTCAATCTTGCCTCTCTAAGCCTTCTTCAACCCAAAAGAAAATCAAACAGCCAAGCGGCTTGCCAAATCGGCTCATAAATCTCATGCTTATACAAAATATAAACTTGTACCTTTTTGTTGGGCATATCATTATACCATTTCCATCTGCTATCAATTTGGCAGATACCAATGCCACCCCAATCAAAATCTTTGGTAGTAATCCATCACTTAGCAACTCAAAAATGAACACTAATGATGTCGCGATTCATCATCAGGGTTATTTCCCAACCATCGAAGTGAGTTCAATACTATATCACTTTCAAAACCATATCTAAACACTTCCATTTTGAAATTAGTTCAAAATATCCTTCCAATGTTTGTAAACAATTTAAAATCTCCCAGGATTTTAAAATTCTCATATATTATACTTTATATGAATTCTACTTGGTTATTTATAACCAATTTCACTTTTTTTAATTTTTTTGATTATAAAAACAACCAACACATCCAATTATATGATAATAATTCAAATCCTAATCATTCTTTTGTATCAAAATATAATTCGGGTAAAATTATTTCATTTACCCTCTTTTCAAAACATACCATGTCGGTTCATCGTATTCGAGTGTTCAGACATCCCTATCGATGTTGTGGTGCCCCACCATCGACCAGAATTCATAAGCCACTCAACCTATAAATCATCATAATATACAACCATTTTTATATTAAATAACTTTTACGCGCTCATGTATATATACACTCAACTCAATCTAGGATATTACTAATCCCATCTCTATTGAGTTACGCCACAGAGCCAAGGTAATTACTTAACCTTATGCTCGGATACCAAATGTAGTGTCCCGAAATTCCGATCCAATTTAAGCTGACCAAATAACACAAGTCCAACCCATATTACACTGGAAAACCAGAAAACTAATAGAAAGAAATTAGAGGGTGAGAATATATAAGAAAGAAACTTAGAATAGAAGAAGAAGAAGAACAACAAAAACATCAGAGTAACACGAACCTCACAGTGGAATGAATAACATATAATATATAACATAACTTTGAAATATAAATCTGTACTTGAATATACATATCATTTCCAAAGTACAACACTTACAACACAGCGGAAATAACCATAGCTATATAATTTTAAAGCCTCCTACTCCAGCTCTCCAAATATATCTGTAAATCCCGACTACTTGATTGCCCGTACAAAATTGGGCACCCAAGAGTTTAGGGAAACAAAACAAAATAAACTCTGGGTCAGTCATGTGACTGGTGTGAGTAAATTCAAATCATTTGTTTAACTTTAAAGATCCTTTCAAAGAAAGAATAATCGTAAAACTGATCCACACATAAACACGGATGGTTTTTACCCTACGATAACCCAAATCATTTGTAAACAATATTATTCTGATATTATAATAATGTCTAACACAAGTAATATTAATCTAGTAGAATGCTTGCATCTAACTTTCTACATATATAATATACAATCAAAACCGGGGGGCTCTTATTTAGGGAATGGATTCCAACTATGACAAGGTATGGATCCACCTTCCGCTCAGTGTACTCTAGAAGCGATACACTGGAGTTCAACAAGAACATCTTGTAACTCGGCCACACATGACCGACCACTCATTTCGCTTGAGTGTATCGAATATATTGTCACCTTACGGTTGGAAAGCCAACATTACCATTCCCGGGAGATACAGAATTGGAAGAAGTAACAAATATGAATATTCTCTAGATGGTGAAAATATACTCTACTTGGTTGCGAACCACTTAGCCATGTTGCCTGCTCGATTTCTGTCATTTTCCAGTTGATGAGGCTGGAGGTCATAACGTATCTTTCAACAAATTACTCATTCATTCACTTTGAATGCCACATCGTCATACCCGTCAAATCACAAATTGATTTCCCAAAAAATACCACGGGTATAAGCTAAGAGAAACGAATTCCTCCGCCACCAACATAAATACGTTTGAAACGATCAACTCATATGATCCACCAGATGTACTCTGTCAAATATTCTTCCATATAGGTTGTCCTAGGACTGGACAAACCGAAGGCACTATTCTGTAAATCAGGCAGCCCTTGCGTAACTCCTTCTTCAATTTGTCTTCAATCTATTTGATTTGAAACGCTAACGCCTATACGGAGTTGTTTTCAGATAATGAGTCTGATCCCGGTCTCTCCGTATTGACGACGAAAAAATGGTCAAAAACTTCGATAGTCGGTGAGTTAACTATCAAAGAAAAACACATGTGCAAACAACGATATTATTTCCAGATGGAAATTATATCAATCAATCATCATTCATCATGTATCTCTTAAATTAATTTATTCATTCTCCATTTCCTGTTTCCGTATATATACATAAATTATTATTTTCTAAATTTAGAAAATATACGTTATTAATCATTGGAAAACATTTCCATCTCCTTTCTATGTATCACTGTCATTCCAGTATTCTTTACCATATAACATTTCATTTTCTATGATTATAAAATATCTCTGATTATATTTGGAAAACATTTCCAAAATTCATTCCTTGGATTTAAACAGATGTTTAAATAAAACATCGCTATGACAATTCAAACCATTACCTTCATTAACTATATTCACTTAACCAACCTTCACTATCAAAACTTACCATTCCTTAGTTAAGAAGGAAGTCAATCAAGTTGGGGTATAATTACCTCTCAGACCTTAACTGAACAATGTTTTAACTTCGAAATAGTCAAAGTTTATCTTTTAAATCTTTAACCAACTTCCTTACGTAACTCTCAGATTTCTATTTACGAATCCAAATTTTTTATAGAAATCATTTGATATTAACATTAATGTTATAATCCCATGCTTCCGAACTATATTAACTTAAGTATAACTTTTATTCCTTAATTTAAATAAATAAATAACCGATTTATTAGATCAAAAAATCTTGATTTAAAAACCGGAAAGTAAATAGTACTTTCCAACATTCGATATAATCGAATTTCAATGTATAACTCTCTCTTGAATAAACTCTATTCGATAACTCTATTTGATTAACTCTATTTGATTAACTCTATTTGATTAACCCTAATGGATTAACTCTTTTTGATTAACCCTAATCGATTAACTCTTATAACTCCTTTCAATTTACTCCTTTCGAATAAACTATATTTGATATCTCCTTTTAACTCTATTTGAATAAACTATATTCGATATCTCCTTTTAATTCTATTCAAATAAACTATATTCGATATCTCCTTTTAACTCTATTCGAATAAACTATATTCAATATCTCCTTCGAATAACAAGTATTCGATAACTCTTTTTAACTCTATTCGAATAAACTAACATTCGATAATTCTTTCTAATAACAAATATTCAATAACTCTTTTTAACTCTATTCGAATAAACTAACATTCGATAACTCTTTCTAATAACAAATATTCAATAACTCCTTCGAATAACTAATGTTCGATAACTCCTTCGAATAACTAATGTTCGATAACTCCTTCGAAGAACTAATATTCGATAACTCCTTCGAATAACTTATATTTGATAACCCCTTCAAATAACTAATATTCGATAACTCCTTCGAATAACTACTATTCGATAACTCCTTCGAATAAACTAATATTTGACAACTCCTTCGAATAACTAATATTCAATAACTCTTTTTGAATAACAAATATTCGATAACTCTTTTCGAACAACTACTATTCGAAAATCTCTCTTTCGAATAAACTATATTCGATAATCTCTCTTTCGAATAACTATATTCGATAATCCTTCTTTTGAATAAACTATATTTGATTATCTTTCTTCAATTAACTCTATTCAATTACTCTAATAACTTAAGTCTAATTCTAATCGGTTAACTCTATTCTCAAATCGATTAACTCTATTTGATTAACTCTAATTCTAATCGATTAACTGTACTCTCAAATCGATTAGCTCTATTTGATTAACTCTAACTGGTTAACTCTAACTGGTTAACTCTAATTGATTAGCTCTTATAACTCCTTTTTATTAACACATTTTGATTAACTCCTTTGATTAACTCTATGTCCATATTTAGTTTCAAACATCGATGTTGAAATCGATTCTTACTTCTCTATATAATCCTGACTTATATATTCCATTTATCCAAATGATAAATATTTTATTTTATTTTATTTAAAAAATATCATTTATAAATTAATCTTCTCAAACTATTAGTTAAAACAGATTCTATTTAAAATCCTTTCTTTAAATCCATATTATGTTATACCCGTGTGCGAAGCATGGGTCTAAACTTTCCTTATGTAAAATTCTATTCATTTGCCAAATATTTCCATATATAACATTCTTTTCATTTTCTAATAAATTCCTTTTATAACTCTATTTATTTTCTAAATAAATATTTCCTTTTTAATTCTATTTGTAAATGCTTTTACAAATATTTTTCTTTTTGTTTTATTTGTAAATGTTATACAAATATTTCTCTTTCTATTTTATTTGTAAATGTTTTACAAATATTTCTCTTTTTAATTTCTATTTGTACATGTTTTACAAATATCTGCTTTTAATTCTGTATATTTATTTTCTAAATAAATATTTCTTTTCCTATTTGTTTCACAATATTTTTCTTTTTTATATTTGTTTTACAAATATTTCCCTTTTATAACTTATCCTTCGATTTTATAATTTTTTTCTTTTATAAAATCCTTTTCTTTTTATATATTAAATCCATTGATTTTATATAAATAATTCATTTTAAAATATACTTTGAAAATCCCCCCTTTTCATCTCAGTATTTCTCACGGCATTTAAAATACCAAATAATAATGATAGATATCATTTAAACCCATATAATCAACAACAAATTATATATCACATCATATATATACAATATAAATGAAAAACAATAAAATAAATGTTGTGGAATCCAGTTGGACCCCTCCAACCTGTTTCCCTGCATCACAGATGTTAAACAATATAATTAACATCGATTTCATTTCACTATGAAATATTCTGCTAAACAGAATCAATATTTGACAAACGATTTATATATACATCGTTATCTATAATTTCAACCAATACCTAAGCAATTCAACCAAACTTTTAACACACAGCAATCAACAGATAATTATCAGCTCTAAAAATACGTTACAAAAATATAACTGTTCAGAGTTGGTGAGTTTTACTCACATTGGACGATCATCGTTAATAACGATAACCATCGCTTGATTCAGCCGGACAATTTATTTTGCTATAAATTGTAACGAGATCCTGTTCACTCTTAGTCAGTTCCATTTTGTAGTCATCGTCCATATGATCGTGTTGGATCTTATTTCGCATAATACGGCCCACTCACTTCTCATTCAGCCTGCCTCTCCTTGCGCAACAGGGAAACCTGACTCCCTTCTTCCTTCTCATCCCAACAACAGATCCAACACAAAGTTTCATTCTTCACTAAACAAGGCAACTGTAAAAATGAACCCAACACAAACGGATTTCTTCTTCCCTAACATCGATCCCTTCTGCATCAACATCTTAGCCAACACCCCAATACACAGTCGCACTTTCTTCACCATATCCATGTCGTTTCAAAGCTTCCATATACACAATATATTACAACAACTTAACTTAATTTCTCTTTATGAATTCCAAAACAGGAATCACCATTATTCCCCAATCTGTAAACACCGAGCCTGCTGGGTATTCCTTAGAGCCAATATTGCATCATCTCCTACAAAGGCAAACCCATCCGCCTGCCCCATTCGTCTCCTTATTGAAAAAATAACCCGCGTGCTCCATGATTCATTCGAACCATCCCCATGTTATCCGCCTCCACGACGCACAGAAATCTCCACCAAAGAAAACGCAGAAATCAAAATGCTTCCTCCCCTCCTTCCTTCACGTGACTGACCCCCCTCAACCTCGCGTTCATCATCCCAATCGCGACTACAGGAAACCGCAGCCTTCACGTTTCAGCAACTCCTTCATAACCCAACTCGGCAGCCTTCGTGATGATCGCGGTTCAAGCTTCACGCGACAGTAAAACAAATCAGCGACATAAATGACTTTGAATTCTACAGAAATTTCATTAGCACGAAGCCTTACTAAGAGAAAATATACAGACTTTATTTCGGAAGTTTGTTGTGGAGGATTTAAGTTGTTTTGATTTGTTTTCTATTCGGTTTTCTCCCTTTTTTGAGGATAACAGCGACAGCTGTAATATTGATCGGGAAAATAGGGGTTGAGAGGAAGGTAGGATATTTTATAGTGGATTATATCCTTTTATATTGATTTTCTTGTAGAGTTTTTTAAAGCCACGCATTTGATTGAGGACAGGGAAACTAGTGGCTGCAAATTGGTTGGTGAGGAATGGTATTAGGTTAGGGTTGTTAAGGATGTATTTATAGAATATATTATTTTATTGCTTAATATTAATTAAATATTCAACATTATTTAATTCAGGTTATTGATAACGCCAAATCGATATTTACATAATTAAGTTAATTAATTATTATGCCGTGAAAAACACGTGACATTACAAATACCTAGTACAACAAAGTATCTGTCTTGTTTAACAAAATAAAGAAGCATAAAATGACAATGATATTCCCCAATAAGGCATGAGCCGGCCATAGCCGTGGAAAAGAGATTCCAAAGCAATACATCGACTATCTTCGAGCTTGGAAAGAGAAACGGTCCAAACTAAGTTGAGCTATTCCCTCCCTTACTACCTGGGGGGGAAGAAAAGAGGAGAAACAAAACTAGGTCGGACGTAAGTCTGGTACCAGTGATTTTTCAGCATGTAAACAAGATAAAGGATCATAACATGAATAAACTAAAAATAGGACAATACCATAAAACAAGATAACTTAAGACAAAATAAGGCAAGGTAAACTGAATGCGCTTCTGCCCTTTCTCTGCTTCACTACTACACTGTTATTCTAATTTTTGTATGTCTGCAGCGCCTAACTAGTGTCATAACTAGAAATCTGTATAAAATGATAATATTACAACGTGATCTCAATCCCTGCAATTGTGGTAGCCTTCAGGTGTACATCTAGTATGAGGATCTTATCTCAATTAGCCTAATTGTCATGAAGATGTTAGATGTACCCTTACTACCCTATCGATCGACTCCCTACAAGTATTAATGTTCCATGTGCCTGTGTCAATCGGCCCTTCCTTGCGTGTAGATACCATGTGCTGGTCCCACCATAAGGTGTATCAATACTTATGATAGCAACCCGACACGATTCAAGATGCACAGTGTGTAACTATTTGTACCCAGTGCCTGTTTTTCCCACTCCGGAGTACGTGCACGTCGGTAAACCGTCGGAACAAACACTGATGTTCTCCCTGCCACTATTTTGACCGCTTATAATCAGCCGAGTAATCGTTCCCTACCATGCCTAGTTCAGGGTACCACGATACATCTATGTGGGTTACTGCTGAAATGGGTCCCCGTTACTAGGGTTTCCTACTGGTTAAGTTTGTGGCCATATATATACAAATATTACCCACCTACACGAGATGTACTTAACCCTGCCACCGATTCATGCATGTTTATTCAATGGTTAAGTTTGTGGGCCTATGAAACACCCCACCTCCATTAGGGTCACTCTCAAAGGGAATGCCCTAATTTTGGTGGAGGTTTATAAGTATAAGTCACAGATATACAAGAAATATATAAGAACACATATTTTTGAACAGCGGAAAGCAACAACTTTTATTTCATTTAAAATACGTGTTACACCAACCATACCATAATTGTCTTACAATACTTCCAAAAACATAACATCTTCATAACTGTCTTGATTACATTATTTAAAGAAGCGTAAAGAAAACATAAATAAACTGCAAAAGTCCCATAGTTGCTGTCCAAAGCCATAGTCCAAAACGAAAAGATCCAAGCAATACATTCTTTCTCTTCAAGCTGGATATGAAGGCTGGTCAAGCTGCGGTATTCCCTCCCTGTGGACCTGGGGGGGAAACGGAAGAAAAGAAGACGAAAGAAAAGTAGAGTCAGACATAAAGCCTGAGTAAGTCTAGGACTATTCAGTCTATGAATAAAGAACTGGGTATGATAAGTATAAACTAGAAATGGGAAAGCACCATAAACTTAGTTAAGTTGTCTAGGGTCGAATATACTATCGTACCCCATATTAATCTCTGTACCCATATAAATTAGTTCCCAACAAGCACCCCATAATCAGGGTGAAGTGATCCATTTTATGATGATCGGCTCCTACTCGCATAGTTACATGTGTCTTACGGCCCCCGATGTTGTAGTTACCTATGCTGGTCCCACCATGGGGTGTATCAAGTCCCATGGTGGCGGCCCGACACAATCCTAGAATGCACAGGTATGCTACTGGTGCCTAGTGCCTTATTTTTCTGCGCCGGAGTGTGTGCACGCCCGCACCCCGTTAGAACCTACACTGCTGCACCACCGCCGTCGATTTGACCTCTTACAGTCAGCCCAGTAATCGTGCCCCACCCTGCCTAGTTTCAGGGTATCATGATACCTTATAGGGTTACTGCTGAAAAGGGTCCCCCGCTACTAGATTTTTCTATTTCTAGCCAACATGCTAAGTTGGTTAAGTGTTTTATAAACCTAACCCCCAATCAGTCTGTTTAGTTTAGCATGTTCCATTTTGATTAAGTATTAATATAGTTTACTTAATCCTATCAATCCTGACTCAGCCTTAATTGTCTTATTAAAGCCTTGACCTCTCACATTAGACAGGTATTGTTGTGGCTGCCTGTTGCCGGTTGGGTCCGGGCAGTCTTACGCCACAACTCAGTCTAACCTCGGGTCCTTATTGGGCTCCGTGTTTAACCACCCACATTGTATAGGTATTGTTGTGACTACTGGACAGCCGGGCGGTTCCGGGTAGGTTTACATCACAACTCAATCCAACCTCGGGTTAAACACATCGTATTTTTCTACATTTACATATTTTGTCTCTTTTCTTTTTATATGTAAATATTTGCGGCCCATTATTCAAATTCATCTTTATTGATTAAAACTTATTTATGCCACTTAATTACTTTTCAAGGCATGCGTTAAACATGCTAACACATATGTTCTATATTTTAGCCCAAACGTCATTACCCCCGTTTTATACGTTCGCTCCAATGTAAGGTGTGTTGGGTTTAATACTTAAACCCAATTTAGCCAAATGTAAAAGGGGAGGCTTATAACATGGTGTTTATAAGGTAACATAAAAAAAGGGGAGTGTGAACGCATGAACTTGCAACGAACGATTAATTAACATAAAGCAGGCACATGTGAACTTGCAATCGTAACATCATATAATCATGGCATAACATGAATCATTTTATTCATATTATTATGGCATAAACAATACTTAAACATGAATCATTCTATTCATATGGTTAATGCATAGACAATACTTAAACATGAATCATTCTATTCGTATGATCATGGCATAAACAATACTTAAACATGAATTATTATATTCATATGATTATGGCATAAACTTAAACATGAATCATAGGTTCAACTAACCATGTAAACTTGAAATTAAGAATCTAACTAAATTAGATGTCATTATTATTGGAACAGGGTCTTGACTAGAAATATAAGCCTATATTTTTATTTAGGCATAATATAAACTAATCATGTTCATAAAATCACTACATGTTAACAGAAAGGTACTTACTTTTGTCACTAATACAAAAGTATGGTTCAACTAGAATTATCCCAACCTAGATCTTATATGAATCATAGTTTTTAATCCATTTATAGAATTATAGCATAAACATACTTAAATCATGGTTTTTATTCAATCTATGTAACTTGCAAGTGGAATGTAATTCTAATGTAATTTTAATGTAACTTATGTGTCACATATATTATCATATGATTATGATAACAACATGAGCCTAAAAACATGTTTTCAACTAGGCATAATAACAAACATAGTTTAGTCATGTTCATAAAGGTGCTTACTTTTGTTTCTAACACAAAAGTATGATTTGCCAATTTCAACATAGATTCATATAAATCATAGTACTTAGTCGATTCAATTACACACTAAAAGTGGTCATAAAAGTATGTACATCATATTAGCATAATAACGAATCATATACTTGCATGAATTCCAATTAAAATATCATAACATATAGTTGTTAACATGAATCATATACTTGCATGAATTCCAATTAAAATATCATAACATATAGTTGTTAACATGAATCATATACTTGCATGAATCTTAAATAAATTATTACAACATATAGTTGTTTCAACATGAATCATATACTTGCAATTATCAAATGGGTGTTGTAAATAACTACCACAAACATGTAGTTTTCAATATGAATCATATGCTTGCATGAATCCCAATTAAAATTCCACAACATGTGGTTGTCAACATAAATCATATACTTGTATGAATCCAATCGTACACCATAGTATTGCCAAATCGTTTAGAATCAAAATAACATACAAATATAGATTATTATCGCCACAATTCCATTTCGCAAATCACGTACTTGCAAATATCCAATCGTATACCACAATATTCCAAAATCGTTTAGCATCAAAGCAACATACAAATATAGATTATTATCGCCACAATTCCATTTCTTACTTTACACAAATCAACACAATTATTTAATTCACATCGGAATAGCACTCTACTTACAACGTATGACGAATCTTCAATTCAGGAATCTGAATTCTGAATTTGGAGATGCTATCTTTTGTTATAGGCGTTGTTTTGATTGATTTGACGTTGCTTTAAGCTTTGAATTATCTCCTAATTGCCTCTCAATTTCTGACGGCTATACTTAGTCTCTCCTCAGCAACATGACGGTCTCATCTCCATTTTAGTTTTGTGTGAATTAGGGTTAGCCTTAGGTCCTTTTTAAAGAGTTTGTGAGTTGATTTAGACCGTCGATGAAGCTTGGCTTGATAATAGCCGTTCGTTTGAAGGAGAGACCAACCAGGAGCTGACACCTAGCCCTAGTGAAAAGGCAAGGCTCAGAAAATCGACCAAACACAGACCTGGCCAGCCAGGACTTGACCAGACCTGACCAGCAGGTCATTTTTGACCTGGGCGCACTTGGCAGGTGCGCCAGGTCAAAAATGTACTGGCGCACTTCCCAAGTGCGCCAGTACATTTTTGTTCTGGCGCACTTCCCAAGTGCGCCAGTGCATTCTGACCCGTTTTCCTGTTTTTCGCCCAACTTCGTTCGTCCATATCTTCTTCATATGATATCCGTTTTACGTAAACTCAGACTCTATCTCAAGCAGAATTTCGAGACGAACGCAATGGCGTATCCCGTTTCCCTTAATTCTTTGATTTAAAATTATTTATAGTTTAATTTATGAATTTCACAGTTATAAAATACACGGGGTGTTACAGCCTATATATACAAATATTACCCACCTACACGAGATGTACTTAACCCTCCCACCGATTTAGTCAATACGTATTATTGGTTAAGCTTGCCTTAACCTTATCCGCTTCGTTCATGTAATATTGGTTAAGTGTTGTCCATTCATTTTAACTTAACCCACCCACACATCATGTTGTATTGTTTAAGTGTTTCCTATTAACTTAACCCCGTCCATTCATCGTGTCATATTGGTTAAGTCCTCCCCGTTAACTTAACCCCATTCGTTCATCAAGTTATATCGGTAAAGTGTTGTCCATTCATGTTAACTCAACCCATCCACTCATAATGTCATGTTGGTTAAGTGTTTCTTATTAAATTAACCTTTCTCATTCATTATGTTGTACTGTTTAACCTAACCCAACCCACTTGTCTAATTAACATGTTATAACGGTTAAGTGTTCTAAATTTACTTAACCCCACCTTCTTGTCTAATTAACATGTTATAAAGGTTAAGTGTTCTAAATTTTACTTAACCCCACCTTCTTGTCTAATTAACACGTTATAACGGTTAAGTGTTCTAAATTTTACTTAACCCCACCTTCTTGTCTAATTAACATCTTATAACGGTTAAGTGCTCTAAATTTACTTAACCCCACCTTCTTGTCTAAATAACATGTTATAACAATTAAGTGTTCTAAATTTTACTTAACCTCACCTTCTTGTCTAATTAACATGTTATAACGATTAAGTGTTCTAAATTTACTTAACCCCACCTTCTTGTCTAATTTACATGTTATAACGGTTAAGTGTTCTAAATTTACTTAACCTTACCATTTGTTTAATTAACATGTTGTACTAGTTAAGTGTTGCCATATTTAACTTAACCCTACCTTCTTAGCCTACATGTTCCTTAGCTTTAATTCATTCATTAAAGCACCAACCTCTCACATTAGATCTATATTGTTGCGGTTGCTGGATGTGCCAGTCGGTTCCGGGTAGTCTTACACCGCAACTCAATCTAACCTTCGGTTCTTTTGGGCTTAATGCGCTAACCTCTCACATTAGATCTATATTGTTACAGTTGCTGGATGTGTTGGGCGGTTACACGTAGTCTTACACCATAACTCAATCTAACCTCGGGTTAGGCATAATCATCTTTTACTTAATTTACATATTTACCCTTCATATTTATATGTAAATTATCCACAATTATTTTCATTCAAGTCATGCCCCATTTACCCTCTAAATCATGTTCATAATTTTTAGGTATATAAATTATACAATTTCACGCTACTAATCATTTACATGATTATGAGCCAAACTATGCCAATAATATGTAATTTAATGTTTTTCCCAACGTTACCCCCGTTATATGTTCGCATAATTCACATAGAACGTTAGGCTCGCAACTTAGCCTAACTCATAAACAAAAGGGAAAATAAAGGAGCATGTACCATTCCAACAACATAAAATAATATGGATCTAGCTAAACATGTGTCATATAAATTTGGCATAGAACAATGAACTTGCATTTTAGATCCAATTAACATGAATCTTAAGCATTTGAACGGGAACTTACATAGAATTACACAAATCCAATTAGGTATGTAAATGTGAACTTGCATTTGAGTTGGAAATTAACATATACCTAAACATATGAGAATGTAGATCTAACCATATAGGCATATATGATTTAGCCTAAAAACTTGCATGTAACATAACATGAAAGAATCTCCAAACTTATATACAACATGATAGGTTCATTCCCAAATTACTATATAACATGATAATTACTATACAATATGATAGATTCATCACCAAATTACTATACAACATGATAGATTCATCACCAAATTACTATACAACATGATGAACTGTATCAATTCCAATAGTCTCGTAGGCACAGGAAATTTTAGAAAACATAAATCAAAATATGATCATTTTACAAATAGGCACCATTCTGGTTTCACTTATTACAAATCATTACTTTCATTTGTTTACATCTAAAGAATAACTGAACTTATAAACAAAAGAACAATCTTGTTTTCTGGGATCTGTTTTCTTAAACTGAAAAGCTATCCTTTGATGTAGACTATTGGTTCTCTAATTTTAATTTGGTTTGAGGCTTTTACCTTGCTTCATAGCTTGCTTTCTAGTTGGAGAAGAATGGCAGCTACTCTAATTCGGTCATGGACAATATGATGGCTCCTTGGAATGAAATTGTGTGGTTTAGGGTTGAGGGTTGGGGTTGTTTATATAGAAGTTTAAATTAATGTAAGTCGTTAGATCGACCTAGGAATAATCAGAACCATCCAGTCCCATTAGAGTTATCCAGAAACAACCACTTATGCCTAGTGACTCAGCAACATGTCACAAATCGTCACTGTTCGGATCAGGGGGAGGGGGTCGACCCCTACAGGGGGTCGACACCTATGTCGACCCCCCGGGTGGAGTCGACACCCCTCTTGGAGGGTCGACACCTATGGGCCGGAATTTTCACGCCCAGCTGTTTTGTGGGATTTTGAAATTCGAACTGCTTTCTTCCTGAATTAATTATTATTTATATATAATTTCTGATTAAACTAGAGATCTTCTGAACTCCATAACTTCTTCATACGGAGTCCGATTCACGCAAACTCAGACTCTATCTCAATCAGAATTCCGAGATGAACGCAATGGCATAACCCGTTTCCCTTAATTCTTACTTTTACAATTAAGTATTCTTTAATTCGTTACTTTAATAAACATAGAAAATTCAGGGTGTTACAGGTGTGGTCCCATGATTTACCCTCATTTTAAAGTAAAAGTTTAATAATTATTTTGGTTCTCACACCAGTCCCATGACTGACTCAGAGTTTATTGTTTTACCTAAACGTTGGGTGCCCAAATTTTCCACAGGGGCAACTAATAGTTTTGGTTTTACAGATTTCTATTTAATAAGATCCTGGTTTAAAACTGGAGCTATATTCGAAAAGCTTTGTATCTATGTATCTCTTTCAGTTGTGGTAGTTGATATATTTCCACTGTGCATTGTATTTATACATTTAATTTCCGTTGCTATGTATCTTATTCTCTGATAATTATATATATTTTCCACTATGTATTAATTACTCGTACTTTGATATTCCTGTACTCTGATGCAAATTATTGTAATAGCAATGAAACATTCTATTGTTTGTATTCGGTTGTATCGTGTTCCCAAAGCAATTCGAGCTCCTTCGTCTCTTCCAGGACCGGGGGATTTCGAGTCATTTCATAAATAGGTCGCGATATTCACTATGTAGTTGCATGAAGGGCAGAAGCATGCATTCTAGCGTGATGACGCAAGTTGGATAAGTTTGGCTTAGGATGATAGAGATTCTAAGGAGAGATCGAATGGTGATTTCGGTCTGAGATATCGTGGTGTATTCATGTAGATAGGTGAGCTTGAAGAATCGAAAATGGTGAATTGTTGCAGTTTAAAATCTCTAGAGAACGGAGAATAGGACCCCATTCATAGCGGGCTCGGGTAGAAGATTTTTAGGCCAAATAGCTAAATGGGTGAGGCCCGTTTAATAATAAACTATGTTATTTTAATTTAAATCAGCATACAAACTTGTAAATATTGTAACTCCTTCATACATTATCATAACTCAACGAAACATGTCACGTTAGAATCGCAGTGAAAAAAATTATGAGCCCATGAAGTTTGGAATGATTTGGAGCTCGTGAGAATTTCAAAGAAAATAGAACGCCTGAATCAAATCATCGTTATTTAATGATAAATATCCAACGTGAGTAATCTCACTAATTCTGTTCAATTTTATAATATTATAAACATTGTTTTAGGTTGATAAATAATAATTTAATGTTGAGTGATGGTTGTTCATATGGATTGTTGATTAATTGATTGAAATAACGTATATAGTTATATATATAAATCATTGGTTGATTTTTGATTCTATTGTCATGATAATTCAAAGTGATATGAAATTGTTGTTATTTTTGTTGATTAACATCTGTGGATGCAGGGAAATAGGTTGGAGGGATCCAACTGGATTCCTCAATAATTATAATATGGTTTTTCGTATATTGTGATATATGATGTGATATATAATATGTTATTGATTATATGTGTTTGGATGATATTGACCCATTTTATTTGATATTTAAATACCATAAGTAATATTGGAATATAATAAAAGAAAAGAACTGTTGAAGTGGGTATTAAATTTAAGAATTTATAAATCAATAGATTTTATGAAAAGGAAATATTTGGAAATTAAATAAGAAACTTTTGTAGAAAGTTATTAATAGTAAATGGAATGGATATGATTTGTTTTAAAATTAATAGGATTAAAAAAGGGAATTGCGAGTTATATATGAATATTGAGAATATCAATTTAAAGTAGATTTAAAATAGAAATTTGTTTAGTAGATAAATCGAGAAGTTAAATTTATAAACGATGTTAATAAATTAAGTAAATTATTTATCATTGGATAAATTGTATATATAAGTCTGAATTTATATTAAGAAGTAAAAATCGATTTAAACACTAATGCTTTTAATTATAAGTGAACGTAAAGTTATAAATAGAATTATCAATGAAATTATAAGTGTTGGAAATATAAAATAGGATTTTATATGAATAGTTATATAAATAGAAGTATAAAAAAAGAATTTGGATTTGAGAAATTGTTTTAAATGCGAAATCAAACTGATTAATTTATAAGATGAAGTATTATTCACATTTGAAGTGAATAATGGGTGGAAGTACATATTTTACAAATAAAAACATTTATAATGGAAATTGGGTTTTAAAATAGAAATTTAAATGGGGATGTGTATGAGATTGTAAATTGCGTTAAAATAAAATAGTGGATTCTATTTCGGGAAAAATAGATTAGTTGTGAATTCATAAAATGACTTGATAAACAAAATTTGAATCTGTAATAATATTTATAAATTAAAATCAAGTTTTGATTTAGTAAAACAAGTTCAGTTTCCGTAAAGTAATAATATTCATGTTTTAAAGTGAATAATGATTTAAAGCCAAACATTTTGCAAATTAAAATGATTATGAAAAGAAATTGTTAAAGAATTGAAAGTGATAAATTCAAAGGTGAATTTAGAATTATAATGGAAATTAAGTTAACCTAAAATGGTAATTTATTATGAAGTTGGGAACGTGAATCGAATATAGATTTTTCGAAAGGGAGTTATCAAATAGAGATTTTTCGAAAGAGAGTTATGCGCTGAAATTCAATTATATACAATTATAGCAATGATTTGATAAAAAATTAGGAAAAGAGTCAAGGAAATTAGAAGCTGATGGAGATTATGTAAGTTGAATGGCTTTCTTAGTGTCGATCTGATGTTGGTTGCAGCCTTGGGGGTTGATATTCAGGGAATTGTTCTCTTACTAATTTACAGTTAGAGATTGATAGATGTGGGCAGATAGTGATGCGTGAACAAGAAGTGGAAATGTTTTCAAATGTTAATACGACATATTTTCTAAATTTAGAAAATAAAAATTATGAATATATGGAAACGGGAAATGGTGAAATGAATAAATTAATTTTAAGGGGAAAATGTGATTAATGATTGATTCGATAAAATTCCATTTGGTAATAAGATTGTTGTGTGTATGGATGTTTTCTTTAATAGTTAAATAACCGACGATCAAAGTTTTGACCATTTTTCCGTCGTCAATACGGAGAGATCGGAATCAGATTTATTATCTAAAATCCACTCCATATGGGCATTAGCATTGCAAATCAAATATAATGAAGATAATTGAAGATGGAGTTTATGTAAAGGTTGTTCTGGCAAATCCTAGGTAGAAACTGCCTAAGATGGGTTTACAGAATAGTGCCTTCAGTTTGTCCAGTCCCAGGACAGCTTGTATGGAGGTATGTCTGACAGAGTACATCTAATAGTCGCGTAAGTTGATCTCTTCAAACATATTTACGTTTGGTGGCGGAGAAATTCGTTTCTCTTAGCTATTTACCAATGGTATTTTTGGAGAAATCAATTTGGGATTTGGCGGGTATGACACCGTGATCTGTGCATTATGACCTCAAACCTCACAACCAGGAAATGGTATAAAATCGGTTAGGTTGCATGGCCAAGTGGGTAACTCCCAAATAGAGTGTATTGTCACCTGATCTAGAGAAATCCATTTTCTTTTTTAAACTACTTCGATGTTGTCCCTTTTGGGAAATGGTTGTTGATCCCAACCGTTGGTGATAATACATTCGGTACACTCAAGCGAAATGGGTGACCGGTCATGTTTAGCCTGGGTTGCAAGATGTTCTTTTTGAACCCGGTGTATTCCTCTCTAGAGATACACTGTCGAAAGGTGGTCCCATACCTTGCCAGTTGGAATCCATTATCCAATAAGAGCCCATGGTTTTTGATTACATACTATGTATGTGGAACATGAGATGAAAGCGTTTCGCAAGATTGCTATTTATTTGATTTAGAAATTATTATACTATCAGAAGAGTATTGATTTTAAAGAATGTTTTGAGTTATCCTAAGGTAAAATTCATTCGTGTTTATGTTTAGATCGGTCTTACGATCTTCCCTTCTTTTGAAAAGGGATTTTAAAAGTTAAACCAACTGGTTGGAGTTTACTCACACCAGTCCCATGATTGACCCAGAGTTTATTTTGTTTTGTTTTACCCTATAATCTTGGGTGCATAAATTTGTATGGGTAGTCAAGTAGTCGGGATTCAGAAATATACTAGAAGGAGCTTGGAGTAGGAGGCTTCAGCAGCATTTTATAGCTATTGTTTATTTCCACTGTTATGTAAGTGTTGTACTCTAATATTGGTATGCATATACGGATGACAGATTTGTATCTCAATGTTATGTTGTACACAATATTTTATTTGTTCCGCTGTGAGATTCATGTTACTCTGATTTTTTTGTTTATGTTCTTCTTCTTCTTCTATTCTAAACTTCTTTCTTTCTATTTCTCACCCTCTAACTTCTTTCTATTAATGATCTAAAATGTTCGATGCTCGAATAGTTGACGTGGGTTTTATGTCGATTTTCGAGGTCGAAAATTCCAGTTTGTTACAGTGGTATCAGAGTTGTTTGCTGGCTGTGAGCTGGGGATGCATGATATAGGGCTCTCGCTTTGTGGTTTGGTGGCGAATGGGAGACTCTTACCCCTAGACATCCCTTGAAAGTAGTGGAGTGTTGGTTGAGTTGCGAGGCTAGCCATAAAAGCAGTTCTGAGGTTGTTGACGTCAAAAGTTGGTCACTAGTGACGATCAACCCCCAATCATGTGTAGAACACACGAATACTGATTATAAATGTAGAAAAAATAAAGGAAACGGGGAGAACACACAAAATTTTTATAGTGGTTCGGCAAAGACGGTGCCTACGTCCACTTTATATATGTTACTTTTGCTATTAATTACAAGTACAATGCTTTTTCTATTTGGAGAAAAAAGAGAAGGCGGCTATTTTCTCTTCCAGATAGTGTTTTTTTGGGAAGAAGAAGAAGTATGAGCCAAAAAAAGAAAGGTTAGAGAAGTCTCTCCAAGTCTTCCTGATCCTCTTTAAACTTTGAGGTATTTATAGGCGGGGATAACAGCATGGGCTGTTGTGACGTGGCCCGACCTTTCTAGAAAAAACTCAGACACATGGAGTCCATCACCTTATTAGAATAGCAGCTGAAGACTGATTCCACTATTCATAAATAGTATCTGTTGGCTTTCTTTTTGACCTAGCCACCAAAGTCCAAAAGCAAAGAAAATATGAGTTCTTAAGGGTCCGACGCCTCAAGCATTCGATCGTGGTCATATCGTCTTCCTCGGATCGTGACACTCACCGGATCGCTGTGCCAGTATGTGACCCGATCGGCCCTTGTAGCCTCGATCTGATCCGCTACCTCTAGTTCGAACCGATCCGTCCACAGCATGACGATCCGATCCAAACCCAAAAGACGCGGCGAGGCCCCTGACCAAGTCATTCAAGATCCGAGAATGCAGGATCACGCTACACCTATCCACAACTGTCATATTGACCAATTCTCCATCAAGCTACGAACCAATCCGAGATCTTCGGGATGTGGGCCACGTATGACCGTGATCCGTCACCAAAAATCGGCTATAAATAGCCCAGAGCTGGGCAATTTTGAGGATCTTTTTGGCAGTTTTGAGTATTAATTCCACCATTACTGTCACACCACTATTTCTTATCAGTTTTACTTCGAAATTACTGAGAGAAACCATAATTGTAAGAGTGAGTTTGAGAGAAATCATTGGTTGTACTAACATTCAAAGTATAATCAATAGCATATAAAGTGGACGTAGGCTCGTTAACGCCGAACCACTATAAACCTTGTGTGTTCTCTACTTTTTTCCTCATTTTTTTATTTATAATTCTCAACGAATCAGAACCATTTGGGTGTTAGAGCCAAATTTTGATCTAACATTTTGGTGCTTTCACTGAGAATTGATTTCTCGGCGTATTGGATTGTTACTCTGTTGTTTGGATACTCAAGACCGAAGAAAACAGTCCCAAAACTTCACTGTTCAGATTTTTGAAAATTCCAGCGGCATCCGATATCATGGCCAGAAAGAAGTCTAAGAAAGTACGAACTTCGCAGGCGATTGATGTCGCGAATGAAGCAGTTGAAGAAAGTGTGCATGAGCAAGTTTAGGAAGGCTTCACGGATCGCGGAGACATGGGGGCGATCCGACTCGAACGTGGCGCCACGATCTGAACTGAGGGCGACATGAACCGAGCATCTGAAGGGGTCGTCACTCGATCCCGAGACAACACCGCGAACCCTCTCCCTAATGTAACCATGGTCCGACCCCAGGGGGGCGCTACGAGACACAGACACAGGTCCACTGCGATCCGAAGTGATGACCAGACTACAACTCGACCTGGAAAGGAGGTTATGACTCACTCTACCCGTCCTGGTACCTCTGTTCGACCTGGCTCAAGTTCTCTGCGCATAAGAGAAAATGCTGATGATCAATATGACCACTCTGCTCCATTCACTGAAGGAGATCTCTCTCGCTTCTCCGAAATGTGGGATAGGCTGTTTGATGAATTAGCCGCTCAAAGGCGGCAAAGCTCTGTGCTGCAGCAGAACTTAACTGCTATGGATAAAAGGATCGATGATCTCGCAAGACAAAGAACACTCCCAGTTCGCCCACTCACCCCAGAGTACTCTTCTTCAACAGAGGAATCGCCAAGACCTCTGCGGCGACCATATGAGAGGGATGAAAACATAGAGAAGCTCCGATTTGGAACCTTGCCATCACAAGAGGAAGAGACACTTGGTGTAGGACCCTCAAACTGCAACTTGAATAATCATGCCGTAACTCCTAGAGCTCGAGTTGTGGATAATCCTGTTGAGAATAGATCACCTCAGCCTCTTCGCCATACGAATACTCATGGTAACAGAGGGCAATGAAGCCCAATCCGATCCTCGGACTTCGTGGATGTTCCTAGAAGAGGGATCGGAGAATTCCACCGAGCTAGAAGCGCTGATCCCGTGCCTCCGATGACCAGTGCAAATGTTGCAGCTATGGTCCATCAAATCCTGGCGGATAGCTGTGGACAAAGGAATGAAGATTGGGGAATTGACCGCAGTCACACCCCTTTTACTGACGACATTCTAGATGTAACATTCCCGAGGCGCTTCAACATGCCTCAGATGAACCGTTACGCGGGTAGATCTGATCCAATCCAACATCTAATGAGATATTCTTGGTCAATGACCGCTGCCGCAACTTCTGACGTTGTAAAGTGCAAAGCATTCCCTATATTCTTGGAAGATGTAGCGTTATTATGGTTTACTCGCTTACTAGCAAGATCAATTTCCAGTTTCAGGGAATTGAGTGAACGGTTCGTGGAACAGTTCCTTATTTATGCACAAAGGTCGAAAAGTGTGATTGACCTGTTCCTCGTCAAACAACGACCAGGCGAGAGCTTGAGGGTATATCTGGATCGTTTCAACCTAGTCGCCACCGAACTCAAGGACCCCATGAGCCAACTGTTATGGCAGCCCTAATTGATGGGGTAGATAAAGATACCGAATTTGGGTGATACCTGGCCGACAAGCCACCTCATACTAGAGAATTATTCTACGAGAAAGCAAACGTACGCTTACATCAGGAGGAGGTATATGCTAACCGGAAGATGAAAATGGCAAATAAGGAGGAAATCCAAAGTAATGTGGCCATCAAGCAAACCGGAGACAGCTGGGGAAAGGTCGAAGTTAATGTTGGAAACCGAAACCAGGGCGGCGGCTGCCAATAAGGAAACAATGGTAACAACAGTAATGGCAATAATCGGAAGAGAAATCGAGGGAGCGACTCCTATAGAAGGACCCGTCCCAGGTCTTTCGAAAATTATATGCCAATAAATGATACTTTGGAGAATATATTCGTCGACTTGTACAACGTTCTCCAACATAAAAGGTCTCCTCCAAGAGATTCGACGGAGAAAGAACGTGAGACGGGGAAGTTTTGTCACTTCCATCAGACCCACAGCCACTCTACAAATGAATGCCGTCATCTGAGAGACATAGTTGAGAGGTTTCTCCGAGAAGGGAAGTTGGATGAGTACTGGGTGACTCCTAGAGACAGGGGGCAAGCTATTCAGACCCCGAACCAAAACCAGAATCAACCTACTGCCAGACCAACTGTCCAGCAAAAAGGAAAGGATCTTGTTATCAATACCATAATAGGAGGGCTTCACCTAGCCGGGCATAGTTTCAAGGCGATGGTCCAATACGTAAACGCAGCAAAGCATCATCTTGAGGCAGGAGAGTGTAGCAACCCTGAGGACAATGTCCCGGTAATACAACAAAAGATGATGTCAGATGACATCATTTTCCGTAACCGATAGAGTATTGGAGTCCACGCTCCGACCGAAGATCCATTTGTAATCACAGTTCCTATTGGCCTGGCCACTATCCATAAAGTTTTAGTGGATAACGGGAGTTCAGTCAAGATTCTATTCAAAAAGACGTTCGATCTAATGAACCTTGAATTGAAAGATTTAAAGTCGCATGAAGGATGGATCCGTGGATTTAACGGAGCTTCAACTGCTCCAATGGGATATGTAGAGCTGCCGGTAACACTCGGGGAAGGAGAACGCCAGAGAGTGAGAATTCTTCCCTTCGTGGTTTTGGATATTGAATCACCTTATAATGCCTTCTTGGGCCGACCGGCCTTAGCAAAGTTTAGAGCTTGTATAACCCCTGGTGCTTGTTGTTGAAGTTTCCTACGGAAGCTGGTGTTAGCATAGTCAGAGGAGATCAGGTTGCTGCACGAGCATGTTACATTGCAGAGCTAAAGCTACTCCGTAAAGGAAAAGATATTGAGACTAAAGACGCTTCCTCCCTCACAAGGGAGGAGATGTCATAGCAATTAAAGAGAATGACTATAGGTGAGTCGCCCAGAGAACTGCCCGAGAATATAGATCCCAGAGAGGACGAAGAGACTGGGGGCAGAATGGCGGCTCCCAACGAAACAACTGTGGATGTACCGATCGATGATAGCGACCCAGAGAAGGTCTTGAAGATTGGATCCCAGTTGGATCCAGTTCGAACTAAAGAACTGACGGATTTCCTGAAAGATAACTTGGATGTATTTGCTTGGACCCACGCGGACATGTGTGGGATATCTCCATCAATCATGAGCCATTCATTGAGCATTAACCCAAAGCATCCCCCTGTAAAACAAAAAAGGCGAATGCTGGGCCCAGAGAGGTCCGCAGCCTTGAAAGAAGAAGTTGAAAAGTTAAGAAGTAACGGATTCATCAGAGACTCAACCTACCCAGATTGGATTTCAAATCCAGTTTTGGTAAGGAAGGCCAATGGGAAGTGGCGTACGTGTATTGATTTTTCGGATTTGAATAAAGCCTGCCCAAAAGATAGCTTTCCGTTACCCAGAATTGATCAGTTGGTAGATTCAATGGCAGGTCATGAGCTTCTCTCTTTCATGGATGCTTATTCAGGATATAACCAGATTCCTATGCATGTTCCAGATCAAGAACAAACTAGCATCATTACTAATCTGGGATTATACTGCTACATGGTAATGCCTTTTGGTTTGAAGAACGCAGGCGCTACATATCAACGGTTAGTGAACAGAATGTTCTATAACCAGATTGGGAAAACGATGGAGGTGTACGTTGACGACATGTTGGTTAAGTCTAGACAATCGTCCGATCACACTATAAACTTGGCAGAGATGTTTGGTATTCTTCGAAAGTATGGGATGAAACTCAACCTAACGAAATGCTCATTTGGGGTTGCATCCGGGAAATTCTTGGGATTCATTGACAGCTCGCGCGGGATTGAAATTAATCTAGACTAGATTGTAGCAATCAGAGACATTCAGGAGCCTAGACAAATCAAAGATGTGCAGAGCCTTGCGGGGAAGTAGCAGCATTAAGCAGATTCATCTCTAGAGCAACAGACAAATGCATTCCGTTCTTTGAATTGATAAAGCGAGGAAACCACAATTTTAAATGGACTCCTGATTGCATTGAAGCATTTCAGAACCTGCTGAATCATCTGGAGAGACCCCCGATACTGTCTAAGCCGGTGGATCACGAGGATTTATTTGTGTACTTAGCAGTGTTGTCCCACGCGATCAGCTCAGCGTTAGTGAGAGAAGAAGACAAGGTTCAAAGGCCAGTGTACTACGTGAGTAAAAAATTGGCGGCAGCTGAACGCAATTATCCGAGGATCGAAAAGTTGGCATACAGTTTATTGATTGCATCTAGGAAGCTTCGACGTTATTTCCAAGCTCATCCTATCACCGTGTACATAGATCATCCGCTCAAGCAAGTTCTACAGAGACCAGAAGCTTCTGGAAGGCTGCTCAAGTGTAACATTGAACTGAGTCAATTTGATTTGAATTTTCAGCCCCGACGATCGATACGGGGACAAGTGCTGGTAGATTTCATAGCAGAATTTACTGTCTCGGAGGATGACATGGTAAACGAAGAGGCTGACCCACCAAAGTTACTTCTCGATCCTAGTGCATGGAAATTGTATATTGATGGTGCTAGGAATGGTAAACGATCCAGTGCCAAAGTGGTGCTTGAAACTCCTGAGAAAAGACTGATATCCTATGCTATCCGGTTGGAATTTCACGCCACTAACAACGACTCCGAATATGAAGCCCCAATAGCCGGGCTGAGGATCGCAAAGGAATTAGAGATCGAGAAGCTGGACATATTTTGTGACTCCAAGTTGGTTGTAAATCAGGTTACTGGAAAATTTCGAGCTAAGAGCTCAAGATTGATTTCATATTTGGAGAAAGTGAAGGAGTTGCTGACTGGCTTTGATCACTACAGTATATCATATATTCCGCGGTCAGAGAACCAACAGGCGGACAAGTTAGCGAAGATGGCTAGTTCCGACGATCCAGAAGAAGCTGGGCTAGCCCCAGTTGAAGTACTTCAGTTCCCTAGCATAGGTCAGATGGAAATTGATCCGATACTAGAGACTAAGCCAGAATCTAAAGAATTTCTTGATAAATGGAACGCTTCCGACCAAGAAGAGCGAGAGGCGTAAAATAATCCGTAAAGCTTCCCGATACGTTCTGCAAGGCGGAGTCCTGTACAGACAGGGATTTTCGATGCCTCTTCTCCGGTGTATAGCCCATGACGACATCAAGCGTGTACTGCAGGAAGTACATAAGGGTGAGTGTGGTGACCATACTAGAGGACAAACATTGGAAAAAAAGGTGTTGCGGTATGCTTACTTCTGGCCTACCATAAACAAAGATGCGGCAAAATATGCACAACGTTGTGATGCATGCCAAAGATTTTCAAAACTTCCCAGGGCACCTCCTGGCCTGTTAAAGACAATGGCGAGTCCATGGCCTTTCGCTATGTGGGGGATTGTTATCATCGGAAGCCTCCCTATAGCAAAGGGCGGAGCAAAGTTCGTTATCGTGGCTGTAGACTACTTCACCAAATGGGTCGAGGCTGAGCGGTTAACTACAATCACAACCAAGCGAGTGATTAATTTTGTTTTTAGGAACATTATTTGCCGGTTTGGGATCCCGAAGATCGTCATAATTGACAATGGAACCTAGTTTGATAGCAACGAGTTCAGGGACTTCTGCCAGAAGTACCACATTGAGAAACGGTACACCTCTGTGGCACATCCGCAGTCGAACGGACAGGTCGAAGCAGCAAATAAAGTGATTAAGTACATTATCAAAAGAAGATTGAAGCGGGCCAAAGCCATGTGGGTCGATGAATTACCCTTGGCATTATGGGCCTACAGGACAACGTATAAATCGGCGACAGGCCATACTCCCTTCTCCCTTGCTTTTGGAGTAGAGGCGGTCGTCCCGGTTGAGCTAAAAGTACCATCTCACCGAGTTATTTACTTTGATCAGATGACTAATAACGAGTTGCTCCTTGAATCCCTAGATACAATAGAGGAGAAGAGGGATGAAGCAGATCTGCGTGCCTTGAGACACAAGCAACAAGTCGCCAGATACTACAACAAAAGAGTTCGAGCCCGAACCTTTGAACCCGGAGACTTGGTTCTAAAGCGTGTCTTTCCACCCCCAACTCATATGGGTGCGAAGTGGGAAGGACCATACTCCGTTCTACGAAGGCTTGATAATGGAACTTTCAAGCTAGCAACCGTAGATGGAGAAGAAATCCCCAGAGTGTGGAATGCCCAACATTTGCGGCCTTATCTGACGTAAATTCATCAGATTTATCCTTTTGTTTCATAGGACCATGTAAAAGGCATGACTTGCCTAGTTTAGTCCAATGTCTTGAGCAAAGGATTATAAAGTGGACGTAGGTCACGATTTGACCGAACCACTATAAAAATATTGTGTGTCGTTTACCTTCATTTGCACTATTATTTATCTGCTCTTCTATCTTTATAAAGTTTGTTGTAAAATTCATACAATGATTACAGAAACGTGTAATTCTAGGTGCCTTCCATCAGAATGGAGAGTAATCCGCAGCCAGAACGAGGAAGGTGCAATAAAGTGAATCACACCATTGATTGCGCTCTAACTCTCCAGAGCCGAGAGAAAACGTAATGGACGCGAAAATAACGTCCATATGGTAAGGCGATGCACCACAAGAAGAACCGCCTTGACCGAACTGCAACCTTGGCGACCGCCATGAGAGTATAAAAGTGTCTATGATTAAGCGCTGAGAAAGAGGTCTTATCCCTCTGAAGGATCGGGGGGTGACTGAACAACCGAGTTCGAACTCTAACCTTGGCGACCGCCAAGAGAGTATAAAAGCGTCTACGATTAAGCGCTGAGAAAGAGCTCTTACCCAGCTGAAGGATCGGGGGGCGACTGAACAGCCGAGCTCGAACTCTAACCTTGGCGACCGCCAGGAGAGTATAAAAGCGTATGTGATTAAGCGCTGACAAGGATGCTGGAGACTCAGCGTCCCCAGAATTCCTGCCCCGTTAAAGGATCGGTGAGCAGATCAAGATACGAGTTCGAACTTTAACCCGCTGATCGATCGGGAAAGTATAGAGGCACCGGAGATTTGGTGCCTCAAGGACTATAATCCTACTAAAAAAAATTCCAAGTCCCTCGTATTCAAATATAGGGGGCAACATGCATAGAAATTGTTAAATTCTTTCTGTTGCTTGAATGATTTGTAATATAATTTCAGCTTGGTTATGGCCAAATGATTTGTGACTAAGTGTGAAGAGTTTATTCGATGCAGGTACACGATGATGCAAAAGAAATAAACTTTCATTCATAAACAACAAACCTACAAGATAAAGAGGAACTTAAACAAAAGTGAGGGCCATTCTCACAGTTACATTTCATGGCCAGTGGAAAGCCTAAAAATCCTAAGGACAAAATATGAACTGATATCTGCATCCTACTTATGTTGAGGGGGCTATGTAGGCTTCTTGCTCTTTTTCTGCTTCCCCGACTCCTCCTTATCAACATTTGAACGATCACCTTTTTTTCCTTATCCTCTTATCAACAAGGGGCTCTGGCGAAGAACTAGAGGATTGAGAGGCTAGTTGTGAAGTTATTGATCGGGAGGAAAATCTTACGACCAACCCAGTTTTGGGGTCGATCTCGGAAATAGGGGGCGCATATACTGGATCTTGTCCCCCTTTCATAAGAAGCAACTTCTTCCCCTCTTCGGCCTGTTGTTCAGCCAAGGTTTCCTCATCATCGCCTCTGCTCTCTTTGGTAATGGCGACTTCCTCTTCATCGCCGTCGTGGCTCCCGTCCATGTCTCTCAAAGCCTCGATGGGTTCAGCATCTGGGGCGACATCAGCACCAGCACTTGGCGGGATGTTAACCTTCTCTGCTTCTGTCCTCTTCTCAGCATCCTTATCAACTGGCACGCCACCTATATCATGAGAAACAAATGTTATTTTGGGAGAGAATGCGGTTTGCTCAGTTGATTGTCCAACAAGACGACGACATGTGACAATGGCTTTGACAAATTGCGGAGAAAATATAGGGATACCTTCCGCCGATCCTCCATCCAAACTAGCAGCAGAACCTCCGACGGCTGGAGGAGTTGGACCCAGAGGAATCAATGGATCGTCGGGATTGTATTCCTCAATTTCGGAGGCCTTAGGCTCTGCAGCTGAGTTCGAGGCTTTTTCAATTTTATCTTTGCCCATGGCCTGAGTTTTCTCTTTATCGATCTCTTCTTGGAGTAAGCGTCTGCCTTTCTCTAAATCTTCAGGTTCGTTATCCCTAAGAATAGTCTACATCAACTCATCCTCATCATATTCATCGACCCCTAATCGCTGTTTCTCGCTTTGGACGATTGCATTCCATATGTTGGCTAAAGCGACATGGTAGTCCGGGATCCAGGAGATGTTGCGGGTCTTGATGACCTGGCCAAGGAAGTTAAACAGCATTTCCTCAAATCCTTCAATATCTTTCTCTCTCTCAAGGAACTTTTCATTAGAAACAGTGGCCATTTCAATGGCACTTTCTACATTATTTTCAGCCAGGATCGCGCGCTTCTCTGCACGCACGAGTTGATCATTCAGAATTGCCCTGTCTTTTTCGGCCAGAGCTAAACTATCTTTCAAGCTTGCCTTTTCTTTCTTCTAAGCCTCTTTTTCAGCCTTGAAATGATCCTGTGTTGTTTTCAGCTCGGTGTTGGCCATCCTGAGATCTGCCACCTCTTTCTTCAATGACGCTCGCTCTTTGCTGTTAGAATCGAGCTCATTATGAAAACGTTGCCTGGCCTCCTCCAGCTCTTTTTTGTAATTTTTAGCATCTCGTTGAGCCAAGGAAAGCAAAGATTGTGCACCTTCTAAGTCCTTCTCCATTTTTACCCTGACCCTTTCATTGTTATCTACCTTCACTTTGGACCTATGCGCTTCCATCTCAAGCGTTCGGATGACGTCTGAAAGATTGACAGCATGTTTCTTCATCGCCTCATACTGCTTGGGTACATGGCAAACGTGTCCGATGACTTCAGTATCCCAATTCCTAGGGACTGGTTCCAAAGTTGGAACGAACATCATCCTTTCGAAGAAGATATCGAGGAATTGTTCTCGTAATTTTTCCAGCTTGGCCTGAGTCTCAGGGCCATGGATATAGTCTCGTGACCCGGGGGCACTCAAACTTTGTTGGCTGGAAGGGACAATGTCAGTTTTCTCCTTCTCAGAATCCTTGTTTTGATTCTTGCTTTTATCCTTAGGCTCGTGGTGCTTTTTGGATGATCTGCTGTGAGAGGGTGCACTCTTCGGAGGGGTTAAGTTTTTGGGAAGTTGTTTTCCCCATGTAGGTGGCACCGGATGACTGGGAGGATTTCCAGAGGTTTGTTTTGACGGAGATCTGGACTGTGAAGAAGTAGGCTTGTGAGAATCCCGGGACCAATGGCTGTCTCCCCCTCGGTTGCTGCTACGAGCACGCTCAGGATTTGGACGAAGACTAGGTGTGCCTTCACGAAGAGAGCGATAGGAATAAGATCGTTTGCGAGACATCTTTCCTGCAAAAGAAACAAGTATATATTAAAACCTTGAATACTATTGGTATAAAAGTGTGGGGTCAGACATTGCATGTGATTTGTGCATCCCATATAATTCCCTCTAACAGACAAGGGCACGAAGTCAGGCTCATCTGGGTAGTCTCTCGTTCTCCAACTGGAACAGTTGTTTCCTCAGAAATAGGGAAAAATGGCTCCCCTTCGAAGTCTTCCTGTGTATATACATCATCAGGTAAAGGAATCTTGCTCAGTTCTTTAAATAACTTCTCCTCTGTTAAATCATCGGGAGCAGCAGGTTCAACCGGTAGAGAGGCCCTTGAGGGGAACCCCCCTGGAGAGACTAGGATTTCCTTAGACTCGTCAGCACAGGCCTCATCTCCTCTATATACATTTAGGTCTTCGTCGTCCTGGATAATTATCGGCGAAGGACTCTTACGAAATTTAGTTGTTTCTGCTGCCTGTGACGTTCCTTCTCCCTCGGTCGGGGGCACGTATTTGTAAGGTTTGCCACCCGCACCAAGTCCAAACCTTATATCCAGAAGGCGGTGCTTGTGAAGATTCTCGTCAGTAATACATTTCTTGATCTTTAGGAAGTCGGATTTGCTTTGCAGAAGAAGGGACAGTCGATTATTGTACACCGAGCCTTCCGTCTTTGGAAAGGCGTGATCTGCATAGAGAAAAGAAGCATGTTAGTGCTTCGATTTCTTAAACAAGTTATTCATTCAAAGGTTTAAAATTTACTTGATTTAAGCCATCTTCTTGCACACCTAGCCTGTCTCTTTATGTAGAACCAATCGGCCTTGGGATCCCCTATGTTACTGTAACCGTCAGATAAGACCTTCCTATTCGCTACCAATTCGAAGAAAGAAAAATTTGGGGTTGCTGTAGAGCGATGCTTGAAAAGGTAATAGAATTTTAAATCTTTAAACGTGAGCTCAGTTTGCAGGATTTCCGCATATGCAATGTATAGAGTGTATAGAGCTGCGTAGGCGTTGGGATGTAGCTGCATCGGAGCAATACCCAATCGTTTTAAGGTTTCAATGACGATGGGAGGAAATGGAGGAATAACGCCTACCCAGCACATAAGTCGGCTAACTGTCATATACCCCTCCGGAGCCAAATGAGGTCTATCTTCGCTACAAGGTGTCCTTACATCATCCTAGGGGATCCCGTGTTTCAAGCAAATACTCTTAAGTTTTATGTCATCAAGTTTGGAGGCTAAAGAGTCGGTGAATTTCTCTATTTCTATTGCACCAGGAATCTCGTCGGGAGCTCGGTCGTCTACTTCGGACTCCTCATCAAGTGAGGTACTCTCAGACGGATCCGATTCCGTTTCTGCCTCATATTCAGATCCAGAATCCTCACGCTCTGGATTAATTGGAAGAACCTCGGGGATGTGGTGCTCATATACCTCTGGATCCATCTCTGTATCAGATCTTGAAGGGGAACGGTTATCCGACATTACTGTTTAGGCGAGTAAACATGAGAAATAAGAATATAATTACCCGTCCCCCCGTGTGTGTAAGTGCAAGTGTGTGCCTGTGCATACAATAAAGAAAAGCATAAAAGTTAGCAAGTTCATCGAAGGATTAGTCGTCATATGCAGTCAAATTATGCTGTCATTCAGTTCAGAGAGTCTCGAGGGCTCTATCCTAACTGTTCATTGATATACCAGAGTCAAGTTGCATTGTCTATTAGGTAAGTTCATCGGATCGTTCATTAACTAGATCGCTAAGTAAGGCTCGGATCGTGATGTGTCCCCGGATCGCGAAAGGGGGGTTCGGATCGTGATACATCTTCGGATTGTAGAACGGGTGTGGATACACGGTAGAAGTATTAACTCACGAACAAAGCATGGCATCGGATCGTGAAAACTGGAACGGATCACGATAACTCTCTGTGATCCGCAGTTCACCAGCGCGAACCAATCCGTTCACCAAATCCCACTCCTTCCATCTACCACAATCACGACCCGCTGCCTCACCATCGCTACGATCCAGCCCGACGTATTCCTTCTTCTCCCTCCTCTCTACCTCCGAATTCGAATAACTAGATCCATGGCGCCTCATTAACCTCCATAACTTTGAACGCCACACGACTCCTTCGCTCTCTCCTCTCAAACTAGCAAAAACCCATGAAAAACGAGAGAGAAATTGTACGAAAGCACTTTTAATAAGATTACCTTTCTTAAATTGGGAGGCAATCGGGTTTTTGGAAAGTTAAAAGCTAGGGTTTTACTCAAAAAATAGCTGGCGGCGCAACAGTAAATGAAGAAGGGATCGGTTATGTAGGTGGAGCGGTGACCGTTCGTGTTCTCTTTGTTGTTTTATTTGCAGTGGTTGGATCATGGATAAAAGCCCACTACGGACCGTAGAAAGTAAGCAGGCCACGAGCAGAAGCCTGTATCAGCCTGTCATGTGATCCGATCCGTGAGGGGTTCACGACTGGAACCCAGAAGCCCTTCATAAACCAAAAGGAGGCCCGCTCCCTGTTACGCGTTCGTGATGGGTGCTGTGCCCACGACCCACGGCGTATAACAACGAATTGAGCCCCAGCGAGGTTGATGAATCGGGAAGATAATGTTCTAAGTTCATAGAAATACAACAAGCTATAAAATATTATTTTCTACAGTTAGTTCTGAGACTTACTCGGCGATTTAATGGCGATTTTTTCGAGAGCCTAAAAGAATGGAGAAAGATTCCTTGAGCACGAAGGTGATTGATGATCTTACTAAATATTTATACTTGCCAAAGGGCGTGACTTCTTAAAGTAATACAACCATTCAGACAGATACGATCACTGGTTCACATCGCTTCACGGAAAGATGAATCTGCAATTTCGAAGCGTGTTCCATCCTCGATAAAACATACTTCGAGGGGGCAAAATGTTGGCTAACTTTTTGACCTAGCCACCAAAGTCCAAAAGCAAAGAAAATATGAGTCCTTAAGGGTCCGACGCCTCAAGCATTCAATCGTGGTCATATCGTCTTCCTCGGATCATGACACTCCCCGGATCGCTGCGCCAGTATGTGACCCGATCGCCCCTTATAGCCTCGATCCGATCCGCTACCTCTAGTTCGACCCGATCCGTCCACAGCATGACGATCCGATCCAAACCCAAAAGACGCGGCGAGGCCCCTGACCAAGTCATTCACGATCCGAGAATGCAGGATCACGCTACGCCTGTCCACAACTGTCATATTGACCAATTCTCCATCAAGCTACGAACCAGTCCGAGATCTTCGGGATGTGGGCCACGTATGACCGCGATCAGTCACCAAAAATCGGCTATAAATAGCCCAGAGCTAGGCAATTTTGAGGATCTTTTTGGAAGTTTTGAGTATTGATTCCACCATTACTGTCACACCACTATTTCTTATCAGTTTTACTTCGAAATTACTGAGAGAAACCATAATTGTAAGAGTGAGTTTGAGAGAAATCATTGGTTGTACTAACATTCAAAGTATAATCAATAGCATATAAAGTGGACGTAGGCTCGTTAACGCCGAACCACTATAAACATTGTGTGTTCTCTGCTTTTTTCCTCATTTTTTAGTTATAATTCTCAACGAATCAGAACCATTTGGGTGTTAGAGCCAAATTTTGATCTAACAGTATCCTCGGAAGTTGGGGCCGACGTGGCATCCACAGTAATGTATATCAAAAGTAGAGCTTTGTCCGGATATGTGTAACGACCAGTATTCTACGCATCATAGGACCGTAGAATATTTATTCCTTTCACATACGAAGTCGTATGGTCATGTAACCTTGGGAGACGACTATTGGGGTCATTTCCCATGTTCATGATTTTTCCCAATTTTTAAATGACCATTTTACCCCTAGTTGGCACTGTTTTGGCCATAACTTTTGACTGGAAGGGAATTTTGACCTAAAACCACTTCCATTGGCTCCGGATGATGGTTTACAATTCCGTAGAGTGGTCACAATAGCCAAACGGACTCACCGTTTGGGAGATATGGCTGAAACAAGTTTCAGATGATGAAAAACAGCTTAATTGGGCTTAACCGGGTGATTAGCAGCTAGGCCCAGAGGGGAATTTAGGGTTTAGAGGCATAGGAGGGCTGATTAGGGTTAGGAAATCACTTTCATTTCTGTTTTAAACCGTCACAAACCTTCTTGAGACCCTAGTAATGGCTTCCATCCTCTAAAACCACTCCAAAGCACATTTTTAGTGAAGATTAAGCCTAAACTACATCAAAACAAGGCCAAATAGCAACAGAGCAAGGTTGGAGCTACTGCTATACATAGGAATTCGACCCAAACAGAGAGTATTTCAGATTTGGTGTTTTATTTTGTGGCAAAGGTGAGTGATTTGCATGATTTCTCACTAATTACGGTTGATTAAGGGGTAATTAGCGAATTTATACACAAATAAAATCTGGAAAAATATTGATAAACTCGAATACGATGTTTTATGCCTCTGTTAAAAAATTTGGACGATTTGATTAAGTTTTACTAAGTATGTGCTTAAACATGATTAAGTGGGATTATGGGAAAATGTGAGGTTTTAGCCACTTTTGATCCATTTTGATTCATTTGAATTGTTGTTTTGCTGTTTGTGGTTGCTATTACATGTTACTATGACTCTATGGTGTGTTTTATGATTGATTAGAAGTGTTAGGTTTGTCAAAAACGTCGTCGAATGGCGTAAAATACTTGCTGGAAGAGTTGCAGAAAAAGTGCACGTTCTGGACCGGATCGGATCGGATATGGAGGCTCGGATTGGACGAGTTGAACTGGGCAAGGGATCCGATCGGATCGGAACTTGACACTTGAGACAACTGGCAGAAAGGAAGGCCACGCTAATTGAACTGGGATCAGATCGGATAAAGGAGGAGAGATCGGATCGACTGAAGGATGAAGGGCTCGGACTGAAGTAAGGCGAAGGAATCGGATCAGAGCAAATGAAGGGACGAGGGAGCGGGTCGGAGTTGAAGTACAGACTGGATGGGAGATGGCACCCGACCCGACCCGAAGTGCAACACCTGACCTGACCCGACGCAACGCTATGAACCCGAACCGAACCGCTAAAGAGGAAGACCCGAACCGCTACAGGAGAAGACTACGAACCGACCCGAAGTAGAGGACCCGACCCGAACCGATGGCTAGAAGGAGAACCCGACCCGACCCAGTATTGACCGATAACCCGAGATGCAAAGGTAGTCCAATATGGGAAGTTAGAGCTAAGGATCCAGTTGGGAACTGATGAGTTCACTTCATGATTGGGCTTTGCTACGGGACGTACGCCAAGGGGCAGTCGATGTCTATGACTTTGGATCACTATGTATGGGAGGTACGTGAACGGATTTAGGGCCACAGTGGCCTAGGTACGACTAGAGGGCTATAGACCAATGAAGTGGGGTCATTTGTAAAGGTTTGGTCATGACTCCATGTGGTAAGCTTGGTAGCAGCAGTAGTTGTACAAGTCGAACTCCGTCACTACTTCAATGGGTCTAGTGATTGACAGTGATGGACATCGTATGCTTTACGCACTGAGTAAGAGATGTAAGGATGGTTGCTATGGTTGATTTGTTTGCTATCATTATGACATGCACACCCCACCCCCGTATTCTTGCACTATTTATTATGGCACCTTAAGAGTATTGTACGGTATGTGGTACTAACTCTTTGGTTGCAGGTCCAAGTTCAGGTATGGTTTAGTATACCTGTTATTATTCTGTTTAGATGCTTATCGCTCATACCAGGCTTTATGTCTGACCCAGAGTTTTATGTCTCCTTTTATTACTCTTGGTGCTCACACGAGCAGACTAGAGACAGGTTAGCTGGTGATGCACGGGTAGATGATCCGGAGACGAGCAGGAGGCTTCCACGTAATATATACATAGTATTCTCCCTATGTTGTTGAAGATCACTGCTTTGGAAAGTTGTAATAAGCTGTATTTGGATTTCCGCTGCTCTGATGTTGATGTTGATTTTAGTTATCAGCTTATGCACTGTCTCACCTGTTTTATGTCAAGTATGTTATTATTATTATATTTTGTTCCATGCGCTGTGAGACATTCTACAGGTTCCTCGTTAGTTAATTCCCTTCTTTCCTTTCTTTGACGACCGTTCCGTGCTAGTCGGGCATGTGTATAGCGCACTTTCGGAGGCAATGCAGGCTGGTGCAGGGCGGGCCGTCACACTTGGTATCAGAGCCAGGTTGCGTAGTTAACCTAGGGAAGTTATCAGGGAGAGATAATATACGTATACGAGAGAGTGTATTTGTGATTATTTTGGTTTTTAAAAGCTATATATATATACTATTACTGGTATAAGGATGAAGTCGTACTGCACTAGCACCACTATGGAGTCGTTAATCGTTTCCTTTTTCATATTGACGATGAGCCGATATGCTAGAGGTACCGGTAGAGGGGCCAATAATGGGAATACTGCTGACATGAGGGCGATGTTTACTGACCTCATGAGAGAGATGTTCAGGGACGTGCAGAGGGCAGCTCCCAATGGTGGAAATGGTGGTGGTCCAATAGTGCAGGCGCCGAGGGTCGACTTCGCCAAGCTAAATAAGGATTATACTAGTCTTGGTGGGAAGCTTTTCCACGGAATGGAGTCGGCTACGGATGTTCAGGATTGGTTGGATAGTTGCGAACGTATCTTCGAGGATTTGGGTATCGAGGATGCGATGAAGAGAAAGCTAGCATCCCGTCAGCTGCAAGGGCGGACAATGAATTGGTGGAATGCTATAAAGGCAGCTACTCCCGAAGACCAGATTACTTGGGAGCAGTTTAAGTCTTGCTTTAGCGAGAAGTTCATTCCAGCTGCTCAGAAGTCAGTGTCGTTTAAGAAATTCTTGGAGCTCAAGAAAAATGGCAGAGCTGTCTCAGAGTATATTGCTGAATTCGACACTTTGTCAAAATATGGGTTATCTCTTATTGATACTGCCGAGAAGAAGAATGAGAAATTCATAACTGGTTTGGATCTGTACTTGGGGGAAAGGCTTATTAACCACATCGATGAGACGTTCGAATCGATTGTGGGGAAAGCATTGAGATTAGAAATTCTCTACCCAAGCCGAAGACTGAGGTTGCATCTGCAGAAGAACCAAAACCACAAGCAAGTGGTGGAGGCAAGGGTGGTTCCCAGAATAAGAGAAAGAAGAATCAAACTAAGGATGGCCAGAAGAAAAAGAATAAGCAAGATGTTGAGGGCTTCAGCTGTGGTAAGAAGGGCCATTATGCTAGTAATTGTCGGGCCAAGCCAGCGGATAGGAAGTGCTTCAACTGTGGCCAAATGGGACGTCACAAGGACAAGTGTCCACAGCCCCCTAAAGAAAAGCAAATGGTGAAAGCATATGCTCTTAATGTTATTCCTTCTTCGTCGAATGCCCCAACAACGGCGGAGAAGGGAAAGAATGTCGTCATTCAAGGTATGCTTTCTGTTTATGATGTTCCTATTAGAGTTTTGTTTGATACCAGAGCTTCCAGTTCTTTCATATCTAGTGACCTGGTAGATAGGTTGGGATTGGAGCCCGAGATTGTCGATAGACCTTTAGTAGTGACGAACCCAATTGGTGGTTCGACTAGCCTTAGCCTGATTTGTCGTAATGTGGTCTTATCGAGTCATGGATGCATGTTTGTTTGTGATTGCTTTGTTTTGGGCTTTACTGGGTTTGGCATTATTTTGGGAGTAGATTGGCTCCGAAGACACGAGGTGGTGGTAGACTATGAGGGATTTTTGGTGACAGCTAGAGCGGATGATGGGCGGAGGATAGTGTTTGGTGGTCTACCCAGTGAGGGGGTATTGGCTAGTTTTCTAAACTCCCTCGACATTCCGCATAGTGAGTTGTCAGGTTTGCCCGTGGTTGGCCAGTATCCAGATGTTTTCGAAGAAGTGACCGGACTTCCACCACACCGAGAGATTGAGTTCCGTATTGATTTGTTAAAAGATGCCAGACCTATAGTGATACCACTTCGTCGTATGGCACCAAGAGAGCAGCGAGAGCTCGAGGTGCAAGTCAACGATCTTTTAAAGAAGGGATTTATCAGAAGGAGTGTTTCTGAATGGGGAGCCCCAGTTGTGTTTGCTACCAAGGCGGATGGTTCCCTTCGTTTGTGTGTAGACTGCCGCGAGTTGAATAAAGTGACGAGGAAGAACAAGTATCCTCTACCGCGGATAGATGATTTGTTCGATCAGTTGAGTGGCGCGAGAGTATTTTCTCAGTTGGATCTTGCGACAGGTTTTCATCAGCTTAGAGTGGAAGCTGAGAGTATAGCTAAAACGGCATTTCAGAAGCCGTCTGAATTTTATGAGTGGTTGGTCATGCCATTCGGGATGACCAATGCCCCAGCATATTTTGTGGATCTTATGAATAGGGTATTCAGGGATCAGTTGAATAAGTTTGTCCTTGTGTTCATTGAGGATATTTTGGTCTATTCAAGGACATAGGAAGAACACAAGGAACATTTGAAAATAGTGATGGAGGTGTTGAGAAAACACCAATTGAATGCAAAATTTTCTAAGTGTCACTTCTGGAGGAGGGAAGTGAGGTTCTTGGGCCATGTTGTATCAGAGAATGGTATTGCTGTGGACCCGCCGAAGGTGGCTACGGTACAGGATTGGCCTACGCCCAAGAATGCAACGGACATAAGAAGTTTCTTGGGGTTAGCTGGACATTATCGTAAGTTTATCCAAGGTTTCTCCAAGATAGCAGCACCATTGACCCAGTTGACCAAGAAGAATCAAGCTTTTATCTGGGATGAAAGGTGCGAGAATGCATTCAAGAGTCTAAAGGACAAGTTGACATGCGCACCAGTGTTAGTCATTCCTAAGGGGAATGAAGAGATGACGGTATACACGGATACCTGTGGTACCGGACTGGGTGCTGTATTGATGCAAGGCGGTAGGGTTGTAGCTTATGCAAGTCGGCAATTGAAACCGCACGAGAGAAGATACCCTAGCCTTGATTTGGAATTGGCAGCGATTGTGTTCGCGTTAAAGATGTGGAGACATTATCTCTTAGGAGAAAGATTTGAGCTGTTTACAGATCATAAGTCATTGAAGTATCTCTTCTCCTAGAAGGATCTAAATCTCCGGCAACAAAGGTGGTTAGAATTCTTGGCTTCCTATGATTTTGACATCGCATATACACCGGGAAAGGGCAATGCAGTGGCTGATGCGTTGAGTCGAAGACATGCCAGTTTAGGGGCTATGTTCCTTGAATGGAAGCAACTGGAGTATATCGCGAGGTTTGATTTCAGACCAAAGTGCGAATTGGATCCAGAAATGTTAGCAAGTTTGACGATCAAACCCACTTTGATTGAGCGGATCGGCTCTAGTTAGAGGGACGATCCTAACCTATTGGAAATCATCTCCAAGTTAGAGATGGGTATCGATGAGGAGATGAACAAGTATGGGCTTGATCGAGAAGGATGGCTTAGAAAGAATGGAAAGCTTGTTGTACCCAATGTCAATGGATTGAGGGATGAAGTGCTTAGAGAGTGTCATCACTCAAAACTGACTATACACCCCGGTGGTAATAAGATGTATCGAGACATGAAGCAGACCTATTACTGGGAAGGGATGAAAAGAGACACTGGGAGGTTTATATCCAAATGCATGAATTGCCAGCTAGTTAAAGCCGAGCAAAAGAAGCCTAGTGGGTTGTTACAGCCATTAGAAATTCCCGAATGGAAATGGGAGAAAGTCTCGATGGATTTCATTGATGGTTTACCAAGGACTAGATGGGGACATGATAGCATTTGGGTAATTGTGGATCGACTGACTAAAAGTGCAAGATTCATACCAGTCAAATCGACCAGAACGGCAGCTAAATTAGCAGAATTGTATATGAAGTGGGTAGTGAGATTTCATGGAGTACCTAAAAGCATTGTGAGTGACCGAGACCCGTTGTTCACTAGTGGGTTTTGGAAGAGCTTACAAGAGGTTCTAGGGTCAGAGTTACATCTCAGTACCGCATATCATACTCAGACCGACGGTCAGACGGAGAGGGTGAATCGTATTTTGGAAGATCTCTTGAGAGCATGTATATTGGATTTTGGTGGATCATGGGATGACCATTTGCATCTAGTAGAGTTTGCATATAATAATAGCTACCAATCCAGTATCGGTATGACTCCATATGAAGCTTTGTACGGAAGACCATGCAACTCACCATCATGTTGGATAGAGACTGGCGAGAGGTTTATGCTTGGACCAGATGTGGTGAGGGAAACTTCAGGTAAGATCAAGATCATTCAACAACGAATGAAGGCTGCCCAAGATAAGCAGAAGAGTTATGATGATAAGAGGAGAAGAGACTTAAAATTCTCCATTGGCGACTTAGTGTTTGTCAAGATTTCTCCATTGAAGAGCGTAATACGATTTGGTAGGAGAGGCAAGTTGGCACCAAGATTCGTTGGCCCATTCCCTGTTCTTGAACCAGTCAGGAATTTGGCATATAGAGTTGACTTACCAGAGAAGATGGCGGGAGTTCACAACGTATTTCATGTTTCCCAACTAAGGAAGTTCGTTCACGACCCAAATATGACTATTTCACCTGATCAGTTAGAAGACCTCGAAGTAGAATCAGAGGCGGTTGGGAACCGCAAGCCGGCCCGTATTGTCGAGCACGACATGAAGTAACTTCGAAGGAAGGCGGTGAAGCTAGTCAAGGTTCAATGGGGCGAGGACGAGAATGATTGTACTTGGGAGACAGAGGAGAACATTAGGAAGACTTATCCAGAACTCTTTGCCTGGTAAGATTTTGACTTCGATTTAGTTTTCCGCATGCTAGGATAGGCTTGTTCGCTTGTTTTGCATGTTTGATTGTTGTATGTGGCTACTAGGCATGCGGGATCTTTTGTATGTTTTGGGTTAAGGAATTTCGGGGATGAAATTTCTTAAGGGGGGGGGGGGGGGGGGGAGAGTGTAACGACCCGTATTTTACGCATCATAGGACTGTAGAATATTTATTCCTTTCACATACGAAGTCGTATGGTCATGTAACTTTGGGAGACGACTATTGGGGTCATTTCCCATGTTCATGATTTTTCCCAATTTTTAAATGACCATTTTACCCCTAGTTGGCACTGTTTTGGCCATAACTTTTGACTGGAAAGGAATTTTGACCTGAAACCACTTCCATTGGCTCCGGATGATGGTTTACAATTCCGTAGAGTGGTCACATTAGCCAAACGGACTCACCGTTTGGGAGATATGGCTGAAACAAGTTTCAGATGATGAAAAACAGCTTAATTGGGCTTAACCGAGTGATTAACAGCTAGGCCCAGAGGGGAATTTCGGGTTTAGAGGCATAGGAGGGCTGATTAGGGTTAGGAAATCACTTTCATTTCAGTTTTAGGCCGCCAGAAACCTTCTTGAGACCCTAGTAATGGCTTCCATCCTCTAAAACCACTCCAAAACACATTTTTAGTGAAGATTAAGCCTAAACTACATCAAAACAAGGCCAAATAGCAACAGAGCAAGGTTGGAGCTACTGCTATACATAGGAATTCGACCCAAACAGAGAGTATTTTAGATTTGGTGTTTTATTTTGTGGCAAAGATGAGTGATTTGCATGATTTCTCACTAATTACGGTTGATTAAGGGATAATTAGCGTTAATTAGCGAATTTATACACAAATAAAATCTGGAAAAATATTGATAAACTCGAATATGATGTTTTATGCCTCTGTTAGAAAATATGGACGATTTGTTTAAGTTTTACTAAGTATGTGCTTAAACATGATTAAGTGGGATTATGGGAAAATGTGAGGTTTTAGCCACTTTTGATCCATTTTGATTCATTTGAATTGTTGTTTTGCTGTTTGTGGTTGCTATTACATGTTACTATGACTCTATGGTGTGTTTTATGATTGATTAGAAGTGTTAGGTTTGTCAAGAACGTCGTCGAATGGCGTAAAATACTTGCTGGAAGAGTTGCAGAAAAAGTGCAGGTTCTGGACCGGATCAGATCGGATATGGAGGCTCGGATCGGATGAGTTGAACTGGGCAAGGGATCTGATCGGATCGGAACTTGACACTTGAGACAACTGGCAGAAAGGAAGGCCACGCTAATTGAACTGGGATCGGATCAGATAAAAGAGGAGAGATCGGATCGACTGAAGGATGAAGGGCTTAGACTGTAGTAAGGCGAAGAAATCGGATCAGAGCAAATGAAGGGAAGAGGGAGCGGATCGGAGCGGAAGTACAGACTAGATGGGAGATGGCACCCGACCCGACCCGAAGTGCAACACCCGACCCGACCCGACGCAACGCTATGAACCCGAACCGAACCGCTACAGAGGAAGACCCGAACCGCTACAGGAGAAGACTACGAACCGACCCGAAGTAGAGGACCCGACCCGAACCGATGGCTAGAAGGAGAACCCGACCCGACCCAGTATTGACCAATAACCCGAGATGCAAAGGTAGTCCAATATGGGAAGTTAGATCTCAGGATCCAGTTGGTAACCGATGAGTTCACTTCATGATTGGGCTTTGCTGCGGAACGTGTGCCAAGGGGCGGTCGATGTCTATGACTTTGGATCACTATGTATGGGAGGTACGTGAACGGATTCAGGGCCACAGTGGCCTAGGTACGACTAAAGGGCTATAGACCAATGAAGTGGGGTCATTTGTAAAGGTTTGGTCATGACTCCATGTGGTAAGCTTGGTAGTAGCAGTAGTTGTACAAGTCGAACTCCGTCACTACTTCAATGGGTCTATGATTGACAGTAATGGACATCGTATGCTTTACGCACTGAGTGAGAGATGTGAGGATGGTTGCTATGGTTGATTTGTTTGCTATCATTATGACATGCACACCCCACCCCCGTATTCTTGCACTATTTATTATGGCACCTTAAGAGTATTGTACGGTATGTGGTACTAACTCTTTGGTTGCAGGTCCAGGTTCAGGTATGGTTTAGTATACCTGTTATTATTTTGTTTAGATGCTTATCGCTCATACCAGGCTTTATGTCTGACCCAGAGTTTTATGTCTCCTCTTATTACTCTGGGTGCTCACACAAGCAGACTAGAGACAGGTTAGCTGGTGATGCACGGGTAGATGATCTGGAGACGAGCAGGAGGCTTCCACGTAATATATACATAGTATTCTCCCTGTGTTGTTGAAGATCACTGCTTGGGCATTAGTGGTGCATCTTCTACTTTTGCTTTCTTTTGTTTAGAGACAGTAAATTTGGAAAGTTGTAATAAGCTATATTTGGATTTCCGCTGCTCTGATGTTGATGTTGATTTTAGTTATCAGCTTATGCACTGTCTCACCTGTTTTATGTCAAGTATGTTATTATTATTATATTTTGTTCCATGCGCTGTGAGACATTCTACAGGTTCCTCGTTAGTTAATTCCCTTCTTTCCTTTCTTTGACGACCGTTCCGTGCTAGTCAGGCATGTGTACAACGCACTTTCGGAGGCAATGCAGGCTGGTGCAGGGCAGGCCGTCACAATATGGTTGACCACTTTTTCTTCCTTGAGAGTCGGGCCAAGTATTTGAACAGCTCAGCTGGATATTTCATGTAGATCTGAAATACTTGATCGGTACACCCTGTGTAAGAGCGGTTCTCTTGGTTAACTGGGATAGCGAATCTTTTGGGGTGAGATATCGACTTGATTGGCCCGATGTGCGGTACTTCAGGCCGAGCTTCTGCGGGGCTTCTTGGAATGCAATCTTTCTAACTCGTTTGGTTGCCTGTCCAAGCTTCTATTTGGCCCGATGCGTCTTTTACCAGAAAAAGGTTAACACTTTGCCCTTCAGAATGCGTCTTCAATAGAGGGAGATGTGTTCTGAAATATGGATCGAAGCATGATTGCTTGAGCAGCTATGGTCGCGCCGGACCATATTAAGGCCAGAAATCTGATGGTTCCGATGTTGTAATAAGGCCAAAAAACCGACGACCATTGGAAAATGTATTAAGGCTGCGATGATGATCGCCTTCATGAGAGTTAGTTCCTGCGAAGACAAAAATAAACTGTTCTCGGCTTGGAGAAGGCTAATGGATCGAGGATTACATTTCACTTGGCTTTGAGAGATTAACCATACTCGGCTTAGTGGTAAGTATTAACCATACTCGGCTTAGAGAGGGCGAGCATTAACCAAACACGGCTTAGTGGCAAGTATTAACCATACTCGGCTTAGAAAGGGCGAGCATTAACCATACTCGGCTTAGTGGCGAGTATTAACCATACTCGACTTTGAGAGGGCGAGCATTAACCATACTCGGCTTAGTGGCAAGTATTAACCATACTCGGCTTAGGGCAAGTGTTTTCCGTGCTCGACTCATGTTAGATTAGTGTATCCAGCGAGCGGCACAAGCTCGTGGTGTAGAGAAAGAAGGGGTTAGTATCATTCATACTCATCTTAAAGAAGTATACCACACTAAGCTAGGGGAGTAGGTATTAAAATATAGCCGTAGCCTTTCGCGCTGACCACATTAAAAGGGGGAGGGCGAGCATTATCCATGCTCGGCTTTAGAGTTCCCCAAACATCATCCATATTTGTAAAAGAACATTCATAGCAACTAATGAATTATTACAAGGAAGTTCCAAGAGGACATCGATTGATACCAGAGCATGCTTAGGAGCTAAATCCTAACCCCATACATGTGTACATCAAGGTGTCCTTTTTATTGAAAGAAATACATCAGAAAAATCTAATTAATGATAATGTCGTGAGTGCTAGTCTTAGGGTCCCTTCCATTTCTAGGAGCTCATGGATTGACCTGAGGAGTTTAGGCAGAAGACCGTAGCGGCAAGGCCGAGGCACGACTCTTGACATATTTAGGAAGCTCCACTTTTCTGACTCGATCCTCAATGAGATCGCGCAGATGGCGGCATTCATCGGTGCTATGTCCAGCTACGTTATGGAACACGCAATGTTTGCCAGAATCGAGCTCCATCTGGGTTGGTTCTCATTGAGATGGTCTTGGAGTGGGCAGGGACCCTCGTATGTTAAAGTAGATATCGAGCAGAGAGGAATTGAGTTCGGTGTACTGATCATACTTATTTTCGATCCAAGGTCGCATATGACGCTCGCTCTTTTCCAGAGCCTTTCCTCCTCCTTTATTCTTTCCATTGTTGTTGAGTGGACCTTGTTGTTTAACGGCTAGGACCTCAAGGCTCTCCATCTCAATGCTGGCATCTTCTTGTCAGAGGAATCGCTCGGCCTCGGAATAGAAGTCAACTATATCCTTGGGGGGATCTCTGATTAAAGAGATTAAGAATTCTGATCTGTTCTGATCTCCTGCAATGGCGGCCATAAGCACCATCGATGGCTCGGGCTGATCGACTGACGCTACTGCCGCGTTGAACCTTTCGAGGAAGGATCTGAGCGTTTCTCCTGATCGCTGCCTGATGGTGGATAAGAACATAATGCTCTTTAGTCGAGAGATATGTACTCTGAATTGTTCGATGAAGCAAGTGACCAGAGTGTTCCAGCTGCTGATCGACTCCGTTGTCAGCTGTCGAAACCACATTTCGGCTATATCAGTGAGAAAGAACGGGAAGCACTTAGCCATGACGTTGGTTGATGCGCCGAGTACTTCCATATGTCACATGTATCACATGAGGTGGATGGTTGGACTAGTGCGATCGTTGTACGGCTCGATAGCTAGGAACTTGAAGTCCGTAGGGTTTTGGGAGTTTCTAATTTCCGTAGTGAAAGGGCTGCGATTGACATTATCTATGTCTTGCTGTGAGGAAGTGCCCCAAGTAAAGCATCGGATGATGCTTGCAAGTTGACTTCCATCTCTGAGGAGTCGATGCCATGAATTTAGCTCAGTATCTGGGGAAGCTTCAGTGCGAGGATCTGGCAAAAGGATGCTCGGAAGGGCAGTTGTTGGATGGGCCTGTCTTCCGAGAGTTGAGTGAAGGTGTGAGGGAAAGTGAGCCACGGTAGGTGGTTATGGGGAGAATGGCCCCTCTTGAACATGATGAATAGTGGGTCGAGCCATACCCATAACAGAGGGCCTAGCTTGATCCAACATAGCATGTGATGTTCGAAGCTCAGAGGTGCCCCTGATGGGAGCGAGGTTAGTAGGGTATACGGTAGCATACTCTTCTACCGCTGTGAGGACCGGAATAGTGGGGTGGCTTCCCTGGTTCTAAGGGAAGGCCGCACCATTTCTCCATTGAAGGTAAAGAGTGGTTAGACCGGTCTATGGTAAGATTCCAGGTTGTAATGGAAATGGCGTTGATTCTAAGGGACCCATTGGCTGCTCGACTGGTTCAATAGGTCGACCTGTTCCCAAGAGTAGTGGCAAAGTATTCGATCGACCTAGATCTTGATCGCGAGCCTCCTGAGGTTCTGCTGCTTTAGCTGCGCTGGTTTCTAGAAGTGATATTCCCGACTGGGGTTGATCGGTTGGTGGGACCAAACCAGGATGAAATAAAGGTGTAGGCTGATCAGTGGCCTATTTCTGTGCAGACCGAAGATCGGTTGTTGCCCCGGTCTCGGCTGGTGGAGGAATTGATGTTGAAGCGTTCAATCCTGTCTTCGGTCGATTGAGAAGGTGATCCATCAACTGTTGTTGTCATTCGAGGAGTGTTTCCTGAGATGTCATATAGTCTCTGAACTCGACCATGATTTTATCCATGTCGTCCCGGGTAAGAAATCGAGACATATCTTCATGAGGCGAAACTTCGTGACTGGCTTTTGTAGCATTAGTATCGGCTGCATCGGTGTTTGCGGGATGAGAGGATGTTGTATCTTTCCTTCGTTTGTTCGCATGGATTAAGGCAAATATCCCCTTTCTGGCATGCCAAAGTGTTGACGTCAAAAGTCGGTCACTAGTGACGATTAACCCCCAATTTGTGTAGAACGCACAAATACTGATTATAAAATGTAGAAAAAATAAAGGAAATGGGGAGAACACATAGAATTTTTATAGTGGTTCGGCAAAGACGGTGCCTACGTCCACTTTATATGTATTACTTTTGCTTTTGATTACAAGTACAATGTTTTTCTATTTGGAGAAAAAAGAGAAGGCGGCTATTTTCTCTTCTAGATAGTATTTTTTTGGGAAGAAGAAGTATGAGCCAAAAAAGAAAGGTTAGAGAAGTCTCTCCAAGTCCTCCTGATCTTCTTTGAGCTTTGAGGTATTTATAGGCGAGGATAATAGCTTGGGATGCTGTGACGTGGCCCGGCCTTTCTGGAAAAAACTCTCAGACAAGTGGAGTCCATCACTTGGTTAAAATAGCAGCTGAAGACTGATTCCACTATTCATAAATAGTATCCTCGGAATTTGTGGTCGACATGGCATTCACGGTGAGGTATATCAAAAGTAGAGCTTTGTCCAGATATGGTTGACCGCTTTTTCTTCCTTGAGAGTCGGGCCAAGTATTTGACCAGCTCAGCTGGATATTTCAAGTAGATCCGAAATACTCGGTCGATACACCCTGTGCGAGAGCGGTTTTCTTCGTTGACTGGGAGAGCGAATCTTTCGGGGTGAGATATCGACTTGATTGGCCCGATGTGCGGCTACATCAGGCCGAGCTTCTGCGGGGCTTCCTGGAATGCGATCTGTCTAACTCGTTTGGTTGCCTATTTAGGCTTCAATTTGGCCCAATGCGTCTTTTACCAAAAAAAGGGTTAACAGAGGTATCTCTGTAGTGCCACGCTGGGAGGTTAGCCTAGTGGTTGATGGTTGCAAAGCCTATACCCATTACAGTGGTATCAGAGATGAAGGTTAAGTGATGACCTTGGCTCTGTGGCGTGACTTAGTAGAGTTGGGGTTAACAGTACACTAGATTGAGTTTGAGTGTATATATATGAGTGTGTATTTGTTATTTAATATAAAATGGTTTTATATTGTGCAGATTTATTGGTTGAGTGGCATATGAATTCTGGCCTATTAGTTTGATCAACAGTATCGGTAGGAGCTTCTAAACACCTGAATACGATGAACCGACACAGTATGTTTTGATAAGAGGGTAAATAAAATAATTTTACTCAAATTATATTTTAATATAAAGGAAGTATATATATTGGAATTATTATAGTTATTGGATATATTGGTTGTTATTATAATCGAATGAGATTATAAAAAGTAAAAAGGTTAGATATAACCAATAAGAACTCGTATAAGCGTAAATTATAGAATCAGATGGATTTAATCTAAAATTAAAACAGAATTGTAACTAAAATTTCTAAAATTTGGAAAAGTGTTTGTAAATGGACTTGGATTAAACATATGAGAATTTTAAAATCCTGGGAGAGTTTAAATTGATTTACAATCATTGTAAATGGTATTTTGAAATAAATTTCAAAATGGAAGTGTTTAAAAATGATTTTGAAAGGTGACATAATATTGAACTCACTTCAGTAGCTGGGAATTAACCTTGATGATGTTGGCCACATCATCAGTGTTCATTTTCGAGTTTATAAGTGATGAATTACTACCAAAGATATTGTTTTTGGAAATATTTTGAGAAAACAAGTTGTCTTGATTCCGAAAGGGAATATTTGATTTTTTTTGAAAGGGTAAGTTGTTTAAAACTCCCGAGAAGTGATTGTTCGAATTAAAAAAAAACAGAAATTTATGAAAGGAAATAGGAATTGAACCGAAATAGAAACTATCGAATAAAATTGGATTGGTGAGTTAAGAGTCTGGAATCGAAGATGGAACTTGAGTTCGAAATAAAATTTGGCTTTGGTATAAGCAAATAATTATGCTGAGGATGAATTGATTGGGTATGCATTTGTATATGCTGACTTGGTAGCGAATGGAAGAGATAGAGTTGAATGCCCAACAAAAAGGTACACGTTTATATTTTATATGATTACGAGATTTGTGAACCTATTTGGTAAACCAATTTTCATTTTGATTTTCTTTTGTGTTGGAGAAGGCCTAGAGATGCGAGTTGTAGTTGTATCTGTTGTATATAACAGTGTTGTATACACAATTATATGATTTTTGTTTGATAATAACAACCAAATAAATATTATTTTAAATGTGTTTGTTATCATACTGTTCTATATATAATCACATACAAGAATATAATATTTATATTTAAATAGAACACGGTTGTACAGACATTCATATATTCATACAGTATTTTATTTAAATTAAATATTATATTTCAAACATTCAAACAATACAATGATTTATTACTCCACTATTTACAAATCACTTTGAATATTTCTGACATGACACATCACACATGAAATTATAATAATTCAAATAAAAACAGACAGATTGGATTGAACACAATAAAATAATATTTTATTTCAACCAAACCTGTTTATTACATACAATCGGTACAATTCTCTAACAGCTCCTCATTACAGTTCATTCATCACTAATACAATCACTTTTATACACTGACACTATTACTCAGTTGACATTTCAAATACAGACACACGCTAACACTGTTCTTGCCTTCATCTTCAACCTTCTGTCTTCACAGCTGTTAGTCAGTCCATCTTCATACCTGTCACATACAGAAGAACACATACAGTAAACTGCAACAAAAATAAAATTCAATACAAACAAATAAAAATTTATTTTTAAATTTTATTTGCCTCAGAATTGCGGTGTGTTTCTCATCATTTTTCTAGACTTTGTCTGATATGCAGGGGCAGAAAAACTCTTCTGGATGGCTGCAAATACACACATGTATACACGTGTGCACTGCCACGCGAATCCAGTGTGTAACTGAGGAGTAGCCACAAGGACCTTCTCGACTCAGTGCAAATCAGTATGAAAATAGTCGTATAAAAACCCGTAACTTCCCCGGTAAGGAAAGAGCGGATACTTCGAGAACAACACACATAAGAACGCAGACAGAAGAACGTTTCATTTTTTATTACAACAATTCCATCAGAATACAAGAATATACAGAGTATGAATAAATATTACACAGAAAATATCAGAGATTATAATACATTACATTTAAATACATCGCATTGGAAAATAATACAAAACACAACTTGAAGTAATACACGGATACAGAGCTTTCCGAGTATCGTTCCAGCTGTAAACCAGGATCCTGTGAATATAAATCTGCAAAACCAAAACTACTAGCTGCCCGTGTCAACATAAGGGCACCCAGAGTTTAGGTTAAAACAATAAACTCCAGGTCAGTCATGTGAGTGGTGTGAGAACTAAAACAATTATTAATCTTTATTTTAAATTTAGGTAAATCAAGGGACCACGCCGTATAACACGGAACAGGTTTCCTCCCATGAATAACAGTGCATAAAACAACAGCGCAATGCTAAATAAAGAACAATGAAACTATTATAAGACCTGGGTCCCATCACACAATGCAACATAAGCAGAAGGATAGGGTTTTTACCTTATAATAGCCAAAGAATGCTTGATACACTAAAAACAAATCTTTTGATACTATTATATGTGCATAGTGTATAAAACAATTTCAATCATAAGTATCAATCATAGACGGCATAAATGTACCATCCCACTATGTCGCCATACTAGGCTCTACAAATAAAACCGCAAAGTTACATATTAGAAGTTGGATTTCCATCTGTGAACCAAGGCAAAAGATAGTCCTCTACCGATTCGAGACTGTCTAGCCCGAGTCTCCTGAATAGAACGCATCATCCCTTGGATCATCAGGGCCGGTCCACTGATGTGGATTAAAATGTATGAACACTGCATTTCCCCGCCCTTTGGGGCGTAAATGAGCCAAATGACTCCATCGACTCCACACAGTCACCGATATATCTGAGGCGCCTCGCAACAGCAACAACCAAACAGCTGAAAATAATATAAATGTCAGGGCTGGTAGGTCACTGACACCACCCTAGATAGAAGGAAACGCTTGCCCTCCCTGATGTCCTCTCCCGTTTCTGGTTCACAACTGAGATATGAGGCTCGCGAATCAATGCTACACAAAGCTATGCCACACAGGTCATGCTTTGATCATCAACCACAAGACTCTGCTTTTCAACAAAAGCCTTGACCATTTGCCACTTAGGCATGCCACACAGGCAATTCACTCCATCCGATTGATATACATCAATATATAACTCCTGAGTTCGTACGTCTCAGAGAAGGGAGTTAAGCAAGAGAATAAATTCTCCGCTGCCAAACAGATATATATTTAATAGAAATCAATCACACAGAATAAAATCCAATGTCAGACACACAGTCCATTTACAAGTTCGCTCTGGGTCGGAACGAAACCGGAGGCACCTTGTACCTCGCATATCCATCGATCTCCAGCTACGTCTGGATGATCACCAACTAATTCCCTCCTCTTGGGTGTACAGCCCAATCAAGATCATCAGTAATCACCCAAACGATGTGAAGACCTCCCGCCTTCCACCATCGTCTTCATCCTCGACACCACGTCGTATCAGTTATTTGGAATGGGATAAACTCGGTCTGTCTGAATAACTCTTGTATATAATAAACAAGTATTACACAAACACAACATATGCCTCATTCCAATTCAGAATATTCTTTTATTCAAATATTCTTATACTTTGGGAAAGGTTCCCATTAATTTTTTCAAAGATAAATTCTTTAAATTTATTCTTTAATCTTCCTTTGAATATCAATTCAAACTAGTCGGGATTAGCGAACCACACCAAAGTAATCATTTATTTTATTTCCCAATCCCAACCTATTCATCCCATGAAGTAAAACTGGTCATACTTCATATCTAACACCACGGTGTTATCGGTAAATTCAATTACCACTTCACGTTCAAATCTAATTAAAGATTTAACTATCGCCTGGAGCAAAACTGGTGATACTACATTCTCGATCACTTCAATCTAATTAAATTCATTAAAACTCCACTTATTTTTAATCTTCCCAAAAATCAATATCCTGTCTTTAATAAAGAACCAAAGTCATCTAAAACACGGTTCACGATAAACCCAAAATCACATTCTATTAATTATCAGGATAAAGAACAAGTGTTTTTTAAAACACCGTTCACGATAAACCCAAAAATCAATTCCACTTCAATTCCAATTAAATATCATTTAATTGGTATACTTCATTAAATATAAATAAAAAGATTTAATCTTTTTCTCAACTGGGTTTAAGAATAGTGTTAATGAAGACACCATTCACGACAAACCCAAATCAGATTTGATATTAAATACAAGGCTCTGAATAGAAAATATATCGGCTTATATTCAATATCGAATTCTACGACCAACAAATATTGTATTGGAAATAACGATATAAATATATCTTTCAAATTCCCATAACAATATCTGTATCATCACGAAATCCAACATCGAAATATTCCAAAGACAATTTCGATTCAGATCCATTCCAATTCAATCATCGTAAATTCTGGTTACTTATAAAACCATTTCAAATCCAATTTATTTATTTTAAAAATAAATGGATTTTAATTCTAGTTCAAAACTAGTTCATTTCGATAAAAATCTATTTTTATCTTTTTAAATTTGGAATTTTTCATCCCAATTATTCAAAAATCATTTCTTATGATTTTACACAAATTATTACTACTTTTAATAATTTTATCAAGGCCCGTAAAGTCGAATTCTATCAACGACCATCGAACTGCACTTACAGCGACCTTTTCCAAATTTGATTTGGACATAATTCCAAATCCAACCGTTAAATTTCAAATCTCTAATATTCGTTAGAAAGCTCTTTTCAATACGAATCCAACAGTTCCAGTTTTAGGAGAATCCGACGGTCGGATCTCCCGTAATATCCATTCGAATTCAATGGTCGAAATTCGCGTACTACCGCAGCGCAGCGCGATCTATTCCGGCCATTATATTATATATATAATATGAATAATATACTTCGTCGATTTCCTTTTAAAACGTATTTTATAAATTGTTTTAAATTCGTTTTCAAAACGATTTCAACTTCATATTCAATTTCTAATCAAAATTGAATATTCCACATCATCGATATACAAATGATAATATTTTCAAAACGTTATATTTTGAAATCACTTCCTTTTCTATATTCGTTATAAAAATGAATAAATCGATATAAATATCATTCACGTCAAAATGGCGTCAGTCTAATTAACACGGCTTTTATTCAACACATGAATGTTTATTCTATTCAACACATGAATATATATTTTTATTCAACACGTGAATATTTATTTTTCTATTCAACACATGAATTTATACTTCTATTCAACACATGAATATTTATTCTATTCAACACGTGAATTTATATTTTTATTCAACACATGAATATTTATTCTATTCAACACATGAATTTTATTCTATAATATTCCTTATTTTCCCAATTGGAATGAGGCCCAATCAACTACGATATAATGTTAATTATATGGATTTCATACAACACATGTATATAATAACAACGATAAATCACCAACCATCATCCAAAGTGCACCACACAACTGCATAAGCATTAAATATAAATAATTAACGCTTACACAGTCCGTCAACCCAACGATTGACATACAACTAAACAATCGGGATTAGTGTACGTCAAATATCATCCTAATACCTGTGTGGGGTTTCAAATCAACAAACAAAGATTTTATTTGTGTAGTTGGGCAATGTGTAAAATTTATCTTCCCAATCAATATCAGTCAAATCAGTGTATATAAACAAATCGTCCGATTTGTTTATAAATATTTATTTTATATACACGTTAAAAATTATATTTTTAACTATAAAATATTTTCCACTATAAAATATTTTATTTCATTCCACATCACACAATCAAATTTCACAACACAGCAATCAAACAAAAAAAGTCATCTATGGTCTGTGGTGACGGGTGTCTGGTGCTACTAAGCACCGTCTGCATCCTAGTATATATTTCAACTAGAAATTAAAATAAAAGTGAGGAGTTCTCACCGACTAGCTAAACCAATACACCGCGACTCTTCATATGTAGGAAATCTTCACCACTCGCCTTTTGTCACTTTCGTCGTTCGTGTTCACTACATATATAAAAATCACATTTTTATATTCTCTATTATATAAAAATCATATTTTTATAACTACCCTATATGGATAAAAAAATTATTTTTATACCGCTATACATAGATAAAAATTCTATTTTTACACCGCTACTATATAGATAAAAATTCTATTTTTACACCGCTACTATTTAGATAAAAATTCTATTTTTAACCTTTCTATTATATAAATTTTTTATTTTTAATCTATCTATAATATAAAAATAAATTTTTTATTCTTTCTATAATGTAAAAATCAAATTTTTATTCTTTCTATGATACAAAAATCCTATCTTTTCTAAGTTAAAAATCCAATCCTTACTATGTTAAAAATCAAAATCTAGTCTTCATATAAATCATGTTAAAAACTGAAAACAAATTCCTTTTTTTTATAAAACAAACATCAGTTTTTATGTAAATAAAATTCATAAAACTCACGGTTAATTTCCGTTCTGGTGGTGCTTGGCTTGCAGTGGTGCGACTTTACAATAGTAGTGCGGAGGGGGTTCGATGGAGGCGGTTTCGAGTTGCGTCTTGGATCCGGTGGCGAAGGCTAGGGGATTCAAAGTGGAGAGAGGAAAGGGCACGGAGGAGGGAGAAATCTCGAGATGGTCGGTTCTGGCGGTGGGCGGCGGCTGTGGGACCAAAGGAGGGTGGTGGCGCAGCTTTAACGAGAGGAGGGGGTGTGTGTACGCGACGGAAAGGAAGGGGGAAGAGGGCTCGCCAACGATGGCGATCTCCACGGGAGGGCGGCAATGGCCAACCGCGGCGGCGGTGGCTACGAAAGGGGGGCCGCGATGGATTTATTTAGTTTTTTTTTCTTTTTCTAATTCGTTTTTCAGTTTAGAATGATATAAGGGAAGAGAGAGAGGGAGATAGTTTTATATAATATTTATTTAATTATTTTATTTAATATCTATAATGTTATCTTCTTCTCCGAACACCAAATCAGACCCAATGACTATCGTTCCTAGCGTAATACCCCAATTCCGAACACAATGAGATAGGTATCGTAAGCTGATTCGATCGTTTCAATTAGTTTTTGCTGAAATTAGACTATAAATCTATATATTGAAATTTAAACGTACATTTCAATTTACCGGGGCCACATACTAACTCAATAAATTCCAGAAAAATATTTTCTAGCTTCGTATTGACGATACGGTCCTAACGAAACTAATTTCGTCCAATTCTGAGACTATTTGAAAAATGGCCATTTTCCAGTCGATTAAAATCAACTGAAATTGGTCAAACGTGTTTTCCTGTGCCACGCTCACATATTGATTCAGAAAATTACGAATTTTTGGAATCTAGCAATAACTTGACATCACGGATCCCGCAAAAGTGGTTTCGTCGAAAACCGAGGTTGTTTGCAAAATTCCCATTTTTAAGGGCCAGAATTTCATAGCGCCTATTCTGGATTTTCAACTGGGAATAACATTTTATTCCCGCTATGAAATTTCAATTTTTCGGATTCGTTGGAAAGTTATTTTCAATTAGATTCGAATATTTTTGGTTTCGCTAAAATACGGTTTATTTTGAATCCTATATATTCATTTGAAATTTTGAAATCGAATTTTCGAACTACCACGCCACTTTCAATTCCTTTTATAATTAAAATAAAATATTTATATTCTAACGATGATTCAAATAAATATATACGTTCTATTCTACTCAAAATAAATTTCTCGTCGTTATTATTTAAAATAATTCATTTTAAGTAATCAAAATTCGCTAAAATTGCCAAAATAAAAATTTAAAATTGGCTCAGATTTCCGGGTTATTACAATCTCCCCCACTTAAAACTTTTCGTCCCCGAAAAGGAACGAAGCCGAAAGTTGTTTCACAAATCAACTCAACTTTCAATATTTTCTTTACGGCTTAAGTTCTTCAACTTTTCAGTTTCTAAGAACTTTTCAAATTTTTCAATAATTCGGCTAATACCCTAATTTTTCGAAAAATTTCACCATAACCTCACCTGCACCGGGGACTTCGGGATATTTCAAATAGCCTCCCATGGCCCTCATTATTCCAAAAAAAAAAGAAACAGCCAAGCGACTAGCTAACCGACTCATAAAGTCATCCGAACCTAATAAATTAGTAAACATGTACCTATTTGTCGGGCAAACAATTTTATTCTTCTGCTCTAACCACCTTGCTATAACCTGTTCAGTGTGAGTACATGTATTTGCATGCAATTGTAATCATTTTTCAATACAGTTCACTATTTGGTTCAATTTGGCTAAAGGTTCAACATTTAATTAACCAACCAATAATCAAACAACACAACCATCAATCAATTAGTTGATTAGCTTTTTAAATTCATACCTTTGATATATAGTCCAAAAATCAGATTTTTGATGCCGAATCACAACAATAAGCCCTATCTAATTTTGGTTCTCACACCAGTCAATTGGAAATATATAGAAATCCCACTTTCGCCACTCGAACATACATCCACTGATGATGCAGCTGCTATCATCAGTGTCATCTCCGGGCGACTAGAGTGTAATTCTATATCTATCCAGTATATTAAAACTTTAAATACCCGTAGATCAGACGAATATGCAAAATCTTTATATACTAGATTGTCCAAATTCAATACAAATAAATATTCAAATACGTTGAATAAATTTTAAATTTTCAAAACAAAATTCGTTTTCATTATAAAAATACTCTTCACACTCGTTCTAGGATACTACTGATCCGATCTCTAATGAGTCATTCCCACTGGATATTACTAATCCAATTTCTGATGAATTCTTTCGTTGGTTCTAATGTGTCTTGTTCTCCGAGCTCTGTAGACCAAAGCTCTGATACCAAATATAAAAACCCGTAACTTCCCCAGTAAGGAAAGAGCGGATACGTCGAGAACACCACATAAAAGAACACAGACAGAAGAACATTTCATTGTTTATTACAACAATTCCACCAGAATACAAGAATATACAGAGTATGAATAAATATTACATAGAAAATATCAGAGATTACAATATATTACATTTAAATACATCACAGTGGAAAATAATACAAAACACAACTAGAAGTAATATACGGATACAGAGCTTTCCGAGTATCGTTCCAGCTGTAAATCAGGATCCTATGAATATAAATCTGCAAAACCAAAACTACTAGCTGCCCGTGTCAAAATATGGGCACCCGGAGTTTAGGTTAAAACAATAAATTCCAGGTCAGTCATGTGACTGGTGTGAGAACTAAAACAATTATTAATCTTTATTTTAAATTTAGGTAAATCAAGGGACCACGCCGTATAACACGGAACGGGTTTCCTCACAAGAATACCAGTGCATAAAACAACAACACAATGCTAAATAAAGAACAATAAAGGTATTATAAGACACAGGTCCCATTACACAATGCAACACAAGCCGGAGGATAGGGTTTTTACCTTATAATAGCCAAAGAATGCTTGATACGCTAAAAACAAATCATTTGATACTATTATAAGTGCATAGTGTATAAAACAATTTCAATCATAAGTATCAATCATAGACGGCATAAGTGCCCCATCCCACTATGTCGCCTTACTAGGCTCTACAAATAAAACCGCAAAATCACGTATTGGAAGTTGGATTTCCATCTGTGAACCAAGGCAAAAGATAGTCCTCTACCGATTCGAGACTGTCTAGCCCTAGTCTCAGGAACAGAACGCATCATCCCTTGGATCGTCAGGGCGGGTCCACCTATGTGGATTAATATGCCTGAACACTGCGTTTCCTCGCCCTTTGGGGCGTAAATGAGCCAAATGACTCCATCGGCTTCACACAGTCACCGATATATCCGAGGCGCCTCGCAACACCAACAACCACACAGGTGAAAATAATATAAATGTCAGGGTTGGTAGGACACTGACACCACCCTAGCTAGAAGGAAATGCATGCCCTCCCTGATGTCCTCTCCCGTTTCTGGTTCACAACCGGGCCTCCCCGCGAATCAACGATACACAAAGCTATGCCACACATGCCGTGCTTTGATCATCAACCACAAGACTCTGCTTTTCAACAAAAGCCTTGATCATTTGCCACTTAGGCATGCCACACAGGCAATTCACTCCATGCGATTGATATCCATCAATATATAACCCCTGAGCTTGTACGTCTTAGAGAAGGGCATTAAGCCAGAAATAAATTCTCCGCCGCCAAACACATATATATTTAATAGAAATCAATCACACAGAATAAAATCCAATGTCACACACACAGTCCATTTACAAGTTCGTTCTAGGTCTGAACGAAACCGGAGGCACCTTGTACCTCGCATCTCCAAGTACGTCTGGACGACCACCAATTGATTCCCTACTCTTGGGTGTACAGCATAATCAAGATCATTGTAATCACCCAAACGATGTGAAGACCTCCAGCCTTCTACCATCGTCTTCATCCTCGATGTAATGACCCAGATTTCCGTAACATCAGAGTTGACTATATACATCATACGTCCAACCCAAATATCACGAAAATACGAAACATTTTTTTAAGAAGAAAGAGATAGAAGAAGAACAGAATAACAACAAAAAATCTCACCTCGCAGCGGAACAAAATATAATATATTATAACTTTTGAAATACAAAATCTCAACTGTATAACATACACTTATAACATAGCGGAACAAAACTCTATATAACTAACGCTGAATCCTCATGCTCCAAGCTCCTTTAGATAGATCTGTAAAATCCTGAACTACTTGACTGCCCGTACAAATTTAGGCACCCAAGAGTTTAGGTAGAACAAAACAAATAAACTCCGGGTCAGTCATGGGACTGGTATGAGTAAACAGTTTAAAACAGTTTCACAAAACTAAATGATATCTCATAAGACCACGTCGTATAACACGGAACGGGTTTTTCCCTTATGAGAATCCAAACACTTGATTTAACTTTAAAATCCCTTTTGAAAGGAACGATAGCTTTATATCAAAACTCCTTTGATATTATAATAATGTCTAAATCAAGTAGATAACAATCTAGTGGAACGTTTGCATCTCATGTTCCACATATATATACAAATCATAAACCGCAAGCATGTATTGGGTATTTGATTTCCATCTATGACAAGGTATGGAACCACCTTCCGCTAGTATATCTCTAGAGGAGAATACACCGAGTTTAACAAGAACATCTTGCAACTCAGCCACACATGACCGACCACTCATTTGGCTTGAGTGTATCGAATGTATATCTCCAACGGTTGGGATCAACAACCGTTTCCCGAATGGGACAGCATCAACAATAGATTTTTAGAAGTAAATGAAACTCTAGATCAGGCGATTATACACCCTAATAGGTGCGACCTACATAGCCATGCTGCCTGCCCGATTTCTGTCATTTACCGGTTGTTGAGGCCAGAGGCTACGATTTATCATCACATCAGATTCACTTCGAATGCCACATTGTCAGATCCATCAAAAATCACTAATTGACGTCTACAACAGTACATTACGTGTTAGCTAAAAGAAGTTTCCTTCTCCGCTTCCACTCTTGGTACGGTTGAAGAAATCAATGTACGTGACCTTTCTGGAAATACTCTGTCACACATTCATCCATACAAGTCACCCAGGAACAGGATGAACTGAAGGTACAATTTCTATTAATAGAAAAAGTCCTTGCACTCTACTCCGTCTTCGATTATCTTCATATAATCTGATTCGCAACGCTACTGCCAATACAGAGTGGTTCTTTGGATAATAATCCAACCGGTCTCTCCATATTGACAACGATGGTCAAAAACTTTGATAGTCTGTGATTTAACTATCGAATAAAAACAAGTGTTTCGATAGTCGATGATTTAACTATCGAAGAAAACAAGTGTTTATCCAATCTATCAAACAATTACTGAGCCCTTAATTAATATTTCATTAATTAAATCACTTCTTTGTTTCTTTATCAATATTTGTTAACCAAAATATTTTCAATAACCATATTGGCCTTTTACATTTTTTGGAAAACATTTCCATATACCGTCTCCTTTATTTTCTAACTTTAGAAATATTTATTATTCTATTTCCAAGCTTACATTTATTTGGGTTAAAACTGATGTTGTGTAAAACATCGTTACAACAACCCAAATACTATATTCAACTAACTCTTATTCAACATTGATCTTCGAGCCTGAAATCTTACTGTTTATTTGTTAATAATGAATCAATCAAGTTGGGGTATAACTACCTCTCAGACCTTGACTGAATAACATTTATAACGTCAAAACAGATATGACTACTTACTCGAATAATCAATAGCATACATCTACTTATTCACTTTTAAACACGTATACACTTTCTCTTTATATTCTTACTAGATTTTATTCTTAGAATTCTTTTTTGATTATACTATTCTATTTTTAAGTTCACTTCCTTATCGACTTCTATATATATCGATTCATTTATTTCTAACTATAGAATTATCTTAAAAATATTCTAACTCTTTAAATTTCCAGAAAAATTCTCCATAACCTCCTTTGTACCCGGAGCTTCGGGAAAATCCCCAAACTGCCACACAGGCCACCTCCAATCAAAAAGAAAAAGAAAAGCCAAGCGGCTAGCCGATACGGCGCATAAAATCACATATATGAATTAAATACATACCTTTTTATCGAGCATTCTATTTATATACCTTCATTTACTTTATCCCATACTTGTATCCTGTATGTCTATACCTGTCCAATCTATTTTAACTATACCAATCGTTTTAATTCAGTTTGTTAATTAAATCTGTTAATTAACTTCTTAGTCTATTCCACTTCTATTTATCCAAATCTATTATCTTCTATTATTCAAATCCTATAATATAAATCCCATTTGAATTCTCTTTATTCAAATTCTATATTATAAATCCCATTTGAATTTCTATATTCAAATTCTATATTATAAACCCCATTTAAATTCTATATTCAAATTCTATAGTTAAACTCCATTTGAATTCTATTATTCAAATTCTGCATTATAAATCCCATTTGAATTCTATGCCTTATTTAAAAAACGTTTATAACTTCACTTAAAATCCCACATTTATATATTTATAAACAGAGTTTATAAATTCAATTCAAATCCCATCTTTTTCATTTATAAACAGAGTTTATAAATTCAATTCAAATCCCACCTTTTCATTTATAAACAAAGTTTATAAATTCCATTCAAATCCCACCTTTTCATTTATAAACAGAGTTTATAAATTCCATACTTGTTTTATATATTCAAACGAGTTAATATTTTCCCTAGTTCATTAAAAATTCAAAATTATATTTATAAAAATAGAATTCCCTTTTTAAAATCTCAAATACCATTTCAGGGTATTTTATAAATCAATATTCCAAGCCCCAGTGATATTTTAAACAATTCAATCAACCAATTTTCAATCATTTGATTTTTAACACATCATATATGAATATATATGAAATCAAACAAACAACAAACAGATAATATATTTTTGAGGAATCCAGTTGGATTCCTCCAACCTGTTTTCCTGCATCCACAGATGTTAGTCAACATAGTAATACCCATCCTGCTTCGAAGCAGGATATCGCGGTATGAAGGTCATCCACAATCATAACGTGGGGCGTATAGGGTAATCATCCGCTAATGATACCGCGGGCATCCGCTAATGAGACTGCGGGAATCTAACCAATCATCAACCCAATATATATATATATATATATATATATACACACACACACACATATCCTAAATAACTAATATATATTTTAAAACCATCAGACAGCATTCAAACAAGCAAAGACAATTATTTTTAACTATATAAAAATAATTTATAAATAAAGGTGAGATTTACTCACCAATATTTTAAATATGAACTTGTACCAGTTTCAATTTCTGTTCATTGATTTCCGAGTCTTTGAACTCCATACAAATGATTTTATTTGATTTGTCCTTGCCTTACTAAAGCCATAATCTCGTCTCTCCCCTTTCCATTTTTCGAACCAATGACGGTAAAGAGAATCCATCACAACAGCTCACTCTCCCCTTTCCTGATACACTACACTTCACTTGTTCGACAATGGTCACCACCGCTTCACGCCCGAATCTCCTCAAGCAATGCGACTTCGGCTTTGTCTGTGACTGGAAAAATGTCGCATCCCTCAATAGTTAACAAATCGCACTTCAGCTTATCCACCATCCGAACAACCATTTCTTTTTTTTTCCACCTTCAAATAAACAAACCACTGTCGATTCCTCCCTTACCTCCTTCCTCTAAAATCAACGCATCAACATGGAACCAAAAACTTGGCTTTCAGTTCGACATTGACCAGAAACCAACGTGACCTCTAGAACTTCACCATAAGACCGCACCATCAACAGTCGAAGTCGAAGTGAGCAACCAGATCTGCTTCGATACCACTTAAACTACGTTACCATCCCTACTGTCGAACCCCAAATCTGCATTCGAACTCTTCCCAGAAAGCCATAATCGACTTCGATCCCTGCTGCTTCAATTGAGACTCGCGACTTCAGTTGTCACCAGTACCAAATTCGATTTCCTAGCGTCGGCCTTCTCTGAGTTGCAGATCCCTTCTTCCAACCGCAAGTGCTCCAACGTCAAACCCGAGCTTCAGGGTATCACTGTTTTCGATATGAGGAGGCTTCGGCCATTTTTGATTTTACTTTCTTACTGAGTAGCTGAAAGGGGGCCTCGATTCGGTTTTAAGTAGGGAAAATAGTCGGTGTGTCTTTGTTTTGGCCATGAAATAAAAATGGAGGAGATGTGGCTTTGAAACGAACAGCAAGGCTACCATTTGTTTTGTTTCTGTCCATACAATAAAAGGAATATATTTTATTTAATTATTTTAGATCCGGTGTCCTTTAAATAAAAATACACCGTGATTTCCGAACTCCTTTTTAAACACGGTAACTGGCATTCTTAGGGTAATACCTCTGTTCCGGACACACTGGGATAGGTCACGAAGTCCAATTCGATTATCTGGAACATATATCAATTTTAAACCAATATAAATTAATTTCAAACAATTTATTCTTCGATAATAAATTAATATTATTCTTCTAATTCAAACAGGAGTTTGAATTGATTTTCTGAACTGTTTCTAATTCAGTTTCAACTTCTCGAACTGACGTATTATGATAATTTAATATATTCGATATTGAAATCGAAATTGATTATTAAACTGATAACTTAATATAAAATTCCACTTATATTATCCCCCCAATATTTAAATTAAATATTAAATATTCAAAAATTAACCCATAAGGATCCGGGTCATTACAATCTTCCCCACTTAATATAATTTCGTCCTCGAAATTTCTAAGGTAGAAAAAGTGCTACAAACACATTTATCTTTTCAAAACTTATTTATGTTGATACTCAACATTTCTAACTTCCTTACGTAATTCTCTTTCGAATAAATCCCTATTCGATAACTCCTCCCTTCGAATAACTATATTCGATAATCTATCTTTCGAATAACTAGATTCGAAAACCTTTCTTTGAATAAATTATATTCGATTTACTCTATTCAATTTACTCTTATCAATTTACTCTATTTGATTTAACTCTTTTCACTTAACTCCTTCCGAATAAGCTATATTCGATAACTCCTTGAACTCTATTCGAATAAACTATATTCGATTAACTCCTTTAATTCTATTCGAATAACTAATATTCGATTAACTCCATTCGCTTGACTCTAGATCGCAGTGATCACAATGATTACGCCTGATTCCCCCAGGAAACATCAGACCGCCCTAGGCTATCTACAGCCCTGCGAATTACGCTAGCAGTCGTACGAAATGGCAACTTATCTTGAGTAACTATATTTGACTAACTCTATCTCAATAACTATATTCGATCAACTTTAATTGCATAACTAACATCCAATTAAATCCTAATTCGATTAACTATGTTCAATTAACTCTATCTGGTTAACTCTAAATTTGAATAACAAATATTTGATAAATTCTAATTGAAAAATTAATATTCAATTAACTCTACGGATTAACCCTAACTAATTAACTCTAACTGGTTAATTCTTACTCAAATCGATTTATTCTAACTCTAACCGATTATTTCTAACTCTAATCGACTTCTCCTATTCGAATAACTCCTATTGGATAACCTTTACTCATTTATAAAGATTTACTTTTAGTAACGATTTTTCACTTTATAAATGTTCTCTTTAATAACGTTACTTCACTTATACAAGTGTTGTGTACCCCTTCTATTTAAAACTATCGGTGTTACAAACCAATATCTCTTCTCTATATAAGTTCAGACTTATATATTCCATTTATCGAATGATAAATATTTAATTTAATTTACAAACTGTTATTTATAAATTAATCTTTTCTGCTTATCTGTTAAAAACAGATTTCCATTTTCTATTCATCTTCTAAATATTCCTTTGATTAAATTATATTTATTTAACAAATAAATATCTCATTTATAACATTCTATTTATTTTCTAAATATAAATATTTCCATTTAATCTATTTGTAAATGTTTTTACAAATATTTCTCCTTCTATTTGTTTACACATAACTTCCTTTGTATTTGTTTTACAAATATATTTCCTTTATTCATTCCCAATTCATATTTCATTCACATTGATTTTACTCAATTTATTCATTTTGATCCATTTAACTTACTTAAGTTAAATTTAATTTCAATCATACAAATTCCCATTAACTAGTTGCTAATTAACCGTTTTGCCTATTTCACCCTTTTTTATTTGAATATAACTTGTTCAAATATATGTCAACTTAATTATAAACTAATCTAATTATATTTTCAACTCGAGTTATATATTCGATTTCGAATATAAATTCTCAATCTCTTCCACTTATCCAAAAACCCAATTTCGATTCAAATTTCCTTTAACTAATTATTTTCTAATTTAGTTAATTCTATTTAACCATTCAAAATATGATTTTTGTCTTAAAAATCATTTCACTTACTTCACTGGAGTTCATATTTATTTTATATCTGTAGTCTGGATTTTTCTAATGCCAATTCGGATTTTATTCCCTAAAAATCCTTTTATTTATTTAATTAAACCGTTATGGTTTTATAATGGTTCTGGCGCTGCTTTTCTAAAAATTTGATTTTGACATATCTCAAAATCTATACAACGAAATCCAGATTTTTCTCTTTTATTAGAAAACTATTATTCAACCGGTCCCGACGATTCTTGTTTCAAATAATTCCGACTTCAATTGAGTTCTGTATACTAAATTGAAGTTCGAATCGCCAATTTACGAACTGCTATGCTACGACGAGCTCGTTTTAATTATATTTATAAATATAAACGTTTTAACTTTGTTTATAATAAATTCAACTCCATTCTGATATATTTTTAATATATATCAAATCCATTTTTCCATTTCAACATAATATTTACGATCTATTTCACTTCTATTTGAAATTCTATATTCAAGTTCCGTTTCACTTCTATTTGAAATCTATATTCCAATTCCCATTTCAAAATTCCTTTGAAGTAATATAAATATATACATATATTTATATCTATCTCAAATTCAAAACATTTGAATTTTCAAACAACTTGTTTCTTTTCAAACAAATTTCCATCAAAAACTTATCTAAGATATCAATTCATCACTTAGAAACTCGAAAATGAACACTGATGATGTTGCGACCATCATCAGAATTATTTCCCAGCTACTGAATGAGTTCAATGCTATATCATATTCAAAATCCATTCAAATGATTTTTATTCAAAATTCCTTCCAAAATAAAGCTATATTATTTTAATAAAATTCGAAAAATATTTTCCAGCTTCCCACGATTTTAAATTCTGGTTGGAATTCAATTTCAATTTATCACATTTGTATATATTTGATTTCATATACAAATTCTATTGGTTATATATAACTATTTCTGTTTGATAATCTAATTTGATTATAATCCTAACAATCAACTCAACTATTTAAAACAATATCGTGTCCAATCTTCTGTTCAAGTGTTTATAAACTCCTATCAACATCGTGGCGTCCCACGATTCGATCAGAATCCATAATTCACTCAACAGACTAGTCAACACAATATAAAATAGTTTTTATAACAAATAACAAATACGCGCTCTCGTATATATACATTCAACTCATTCCAGGATACTACTGATCCTATCTCTAATGAGCACATTCCAACAAGCCTAGGTATTCGCTCAACCTAAGCTCTAATACCAAATGTAATGACCCAGATTTCCGTAACATCAGAGTTGACTATATACATCATATGTCCAACCCAAATATCACAAAAATACGAAACATTTTTTTTAGAAGAAAGAGATAGAAGAAGAACAGAATAACAACACAAAATCTCACCTCGCAGCGGAACAAAATATAATATATTATAACTTTTGAAATACAAAATCTCAACTGTATAACATACACTTACAACATAGCGGAACAAAACTCTATATAACTAACGCTGAAGCCTCCTGCTCCAAGCTCCTTTAGATAGATCTGTAAAATCCTGAACTACTTGACTGCCCGTACAAATTTAGGCACCCAAGAGTTTAGGTAGAACAAAACAAATAAACTCCGGGTCAGTCATGGGACTGGTATGAGTAAACAGTTTAAAACAGTTTCAGAAAACTAAATGATATCTCATAAGACCACGCCGTATAACACGGAATGGGTTTTTCCCTTATGAGAATCCAAACACTTGATTTAACTTTCAAAATCCCTTTTGAAAGGAATGATAGCTTTATATCAAAACTCCTTTGATATTATAATAATGTCTAAATCAAGTAGATAGCAATCTAGTGGAACGTTTGCATCTCACGTTCCACATATATATACAAATCATAAACCGCAAGCACGTATTGGGTATTTGATTTCCAACTATGACAAGGTATGGAACCACCTTCCGCTAGTATATCTCTAGAGGAGAATACACCGAGTTTAACAAGAACATCTTGCAATTCAGCCACATATGACCGACCACTCATTTGGCTTGAGTGTGTTGAATGTATATCACCAACGGTTGGGATCAGCAACCGTTTCCCGAATGGGACAACATCAACAATAGATTTTTAGAAGTAAATGAAACTCTAGATCAGGCGATTATACACCCTAATAGGTGCGACCTACATAGCCATGCTGCCTGCCCAATTTCTGTCATTTACAAGTTGTTGAGGCCAGAGGCTACGATTTATCATCACATCAGATTCACTTCGAATGCCACATTGTTAGATCCATCGAAAATCACTAATTGATGTCTACAACAGTACATTACGTGTTAGCTAAAAGAAGTTTCCTTCTCCGCTTCTACTTTTGGTACGGTTGAAGAAATCAATGTACGTGACCTTTCTGGAAATACCCTGTCAGACATTTATCCATACAAGTCACCCAGGAACAGGATGAACTGAAGGTACAATTTCTATTAATAGAAAAAGTCCTTGTACTTTACTCCGTCTTCAATTATCTTCATATAATCTGATTCGCAACGCTACTGCCAATACGGAGTGGTTCTTCGGATAATAATCCAACCGATCTCTCCATATTAACAACGATGGTCAAAAACTTCGATAGTCTGTGATTTAACTATCGAATAAAAACAAGTGTTTCGATAGTCGATGATTTAACTATCGAAGAAAACAAGTGTTCGTCCAATCTATCAAACAATTACTGAGCCCTTAATTAATATTCCGTTAATTAAATCACTTCTTTGTTTCTTTATCAATATTTGTTAACCAAATATTTTCAATAACCATATTGGCCTTTTACGTTTTTTGGAAAACATTTCCATATACCGCCTCCTTCATTTTCTAACTTTAGAAATATTTATTATTCTATTTCCAAGCTTACATTTATTTGGCTTAAAACGGATGTTGTGTAAAACATCGTTACAACAACCCAAATACTATATTCAACTAACTCTTATTCAACATTGATCTTCGAGCCTGAAATCTTACTGTTTATTTGTTAATAATGAAATCAATCAAGTTGGGGTATTACTACCTCTCAGACCTTGACTGAATAACATTTATAACGTCAAAACAGATATGACTACTTACTCGAATTATGAATACCATACAACTACTTATTCACTTTTAAACACGTATACACTTTCTCTTTATATACTCACTAGATTTTATTCTTACACTTCTTTTTTGATTATTATATTTTTAAGTTCGCTTCCTTATCGACTTCTATATATATCGATACGTTGATTTCTAACTATCAAATTATCTTAAAAATATTCTAACTCTTTAAATTTCCAGAAAAATTCGCCATAACCTCCTTTGTACCGGGAGCTTCGGGAAAATCCCCAAACTGCCACACAGGCCTCCTCCAATCAAAAAGAAAAAGAAAAGCCAAGAGGCTTGCCGATACGGCGCATAAAATCTCATATATGAATTAAATACATACCTTTTTGTCGAGCATTCTATTTATATACCTTCATTTACTTTATCCCATACCTGTCTCCTGTATGTCTATACCTGTCCAATCTATTTTAACTATACCAATCGTTTTAACTCAATTTGTTAATTAAATCTGTTAATTAACTTCTTAGTCTATTCCACTTCTATTTATCCAAATCTATTATCTTCTATTATTCAAATCCTATAATATAAATCCCATTTGAATTCTCTTTATTCAAATTCTATATTATAAATCCCAATTGAATTTCTATATTCAAATTCTATATTATAAACCCCATTTAAATTCTATATTCAAATTCTATAGTTAAACTCCATTTGAATTCTATTATTCAAATTCCGCATTATAAATCCCATTTGAATTATATTCCTTATTTAAACAACGTTTATAACTTCACTTAAAATCCCACATTTATATATTTATAAACAGAGTTTATAAATTCAATTCAAATCCCATCTTTTTCATTTATAAATAGAGTTTATAAATTCAATTCAAATCCCACCTTTTCATTTATAAACAGAGTTTATAAATTCCATTCAAATCCCACCTTTTCATTTATAAACAGATTTTATAAATTCCATACTTGTTTTATATATTCAAACGAGTTATTATTTTCCCTAGTTCATTAAAAATTCAAAATTCTATTTATAAAAATAGAATTCCCTTTTTAAAATCTCAAATACCCTTTCAGGGTATTTTATGAATCAATATTCCAAGCCCCAGTGATATTTTAAACAATTCAACCAACCAATTTTCAATCATTTGACTTTTAACACATCATATATGAATATATATGAAATCAAACAAACAACAAACAGATAATATATTTTTGAGGAATCCAGTTGGATTCCTCCAACCTATTTTCCTGCATCCACAGATGTTAGTCAACATAGTAATACCCATCCTGCTTCGAGGCAGGATATCGCGGTATGAAGGTCATCCACTATCATAGCGTGGGGCGTATAGGGTAATCATCCGCTAATGATACCGCGGGCATCCGCTAATGAGACTGCGGGAATCCAACCAATCATCAACCCAATATATATATATATACACATATCCTAAATAACTAATATATATTTTAAAACCATCAGACATCATTCAAACAAGCACAGACAATTATTTTTAACTATATAAAAATAATTTCTAAATAAAAGGTGAGATTTACTCACTGAGATTTTAAATCTGCACTTGTACCAGTTTCAATTTTTGTTCATTGATTTCCGAGTCTTTGAACTCCACACAAATGATTTTATTTGATTTGTCCTTGCCTTGATGAAGCCCTAATCTCGTCTCTCCCCTTTCCATTTTTCGAACCAATGACAGTAAAGAGAATCCATCACAACAGCTCACTCTCCCCTTTCCTGATACACTACACTTCACTTGTTCGACAATGGCCACCACCGCTTCACGCCCGAATCTCCTCAAGCAACACGACTTCGGCTTTGTCTGTGACTGGAAAAATGTCACATCCCTCAACAGTTCACAAAACGCACTTCATCTTATCCACCATCCGAACAACCATTTCTTTTTTTTTCCACCTTCAAATAAACAAACCACTATCGATTCCTCCCTTACTTCCTTCCCCTAAAATCAACGCATCAACATGGAACCAAAAACTTGGCTTTCGATTCGACATTCACCAGAAACCAACGTGACCTCCAGAACTTCACCATGAGACCGCACCATCAACAGTCGAAGTCGAAGTGAGCAACCAGATCTGCTTCGATACCACTTAAACTACGTTACCATCCCTACCGTCGAACCCAAAATCTGCATTCGAACTCTTCCCAGAAAGCCACAATCGACTTCGATCCCTGCTGCTTCAATTGATACTCGCGACTTCAGTTGTCACCAGTACCAAATTCGATTTCCTAGCGTCGGCCTTCTCTGATTTGCAGCTCCCTTCTTCCAACCGCAAGTCCTCCAACGTCAAACCCGAGCTTCAGGGTATCGCGATACTTGTTTTCGATATGAGGAGGCTTCGGCCATTTTTGATTTTACTTTCTTACTGAGTAGCTGAAAGGGGGCCTCGATTCGGTTTTAAGTAGGGAAAATAGTCGGTGTGTCTTTGTTTTGGCCACGAAATAAAAATGGAGGAGATGTGGCTTTGAAACGAACAGCAAGGCTACCATTTGTTTTGTTTCTGTCCATACAATAAAAGGAATATATTTTATTTAATTATTTTAGATCCGGTGTCCTTTAAATAAAAATACACCGTGATTTCCGAACTCCTTTTTAACACAGTAACTGGCATTCTTAGGGTAATACCTTTGTTCCGGACACACTGGGATAGGTCACGAAGTCAAATTCGATTATCTGGAACAGATATCAATTTTAAACCAATATAAATTAATTTCAGACAATTTATTCTTCGATAATAAATTAATATTATTCTTCTAATTCAAAAAGGAGTATGAATTGATTTTCTGAATTGTTTCTAATTCGGTTTCAACTTCTCGAACTGACGTATTATGATAATTTAATATATTCGATATTGAAATCGAAATTGATTATTAAACTGATAACTTAATATAAAATTCCACTTATATTATCCACCCAATATTTAAATTAAATATTAAATATTCAAAAATTAACCCATAAGGACCCAGGTCATTACACTCGACACCACGTCGTATCAGTTATTCAGAATGGGATAAACCCGGTCTTTTTGAATAACTCTTGTATATAATAAACAAGTGTTACACAAACACAACATACGCCTCATTCCAATTCAGAATATTCTTTTATTCAAATATTCTTATACTTTGGGAAATGTTCCCATTAATTTTTTCAAAGATAAATTCTTTAAATTTATCCTTTAATCTTCCTTTGAATATTAATTCAAACTAGTCGGGATTAGCGAACCACACCGAGGTAATCATTTATTTTATTTCCCAATCCGAACCTACCCATCCCATGAAGTAAAACTGGTCATACTTCATATCTAACACCACAGTGTTATAGGTAAATTCAATTACCATTTCACGTTCAAATCTAATTGAAGATTTAACTATCGCCTGGAGCAAAACTGGTGATACTCCATTCTCGATCACTTCAATCTAATCAAAGATTCATTAAAACTCCACTTAGTTTCAATCTTCCCAAAAATCAATATCCTGTCTTTAATTGGGTTAAAGAACCAATGTCATCTAAAATACGGTTCACGATAAACCCAAAATCACATTCTATTAATTATTGGGTTAAAGAACAAGTGTTCTTTAAAACACCGTTCACGATAAACCCAAAAATCAATTCCACTTCAATTCCAATTAAATATCATTTAAGTTGTATACTTCATTAAATCTAAATAAAAAGATTTAATCTTTTTCTCAACTGGGTTTAAGAACAGTGTTAATGAAGACACCATTCACGACAAACCCAAATCACATTTGATATTAAATACAAGGCTCTGAATAGAAAATATATCGGCCTATATTCAATATCGAATTCTACGACCAACAAATATCGTGTTGGAAATAACGATATAAATATATCTTTCAAATTCCCATAACAATATCTGTATCATCACGAAATCCAACATCGAAATATTCCAAAGACAATTTCGATTCACATACATTCCAGTTCAATCATCGGAAATTCTGGTTACTTATAAAACCATTTCAAATCCAATTTATTTATTTTAAAAATAAATGGATTTTAATTCAAGCTCAAAACTAGTTCATTTCGATAAAAATCTATTTTTATCTTTTCAAATTTGGAAATTTTCATTTCAATTCTTCACAAATCATTTCTTATGATTTTACACAAATTATTACTATTTTTAATAATTTTATCTAGGCCTGTACAGTCGAATTCCATCAACGGCCATCGAACTGCACTTACAGCGACCTTTTCCAAATTTGATTTGGACATAATTCCAAATTCAACTGTTAGATTTCAAATCTCTAATATTCGCTAGAAAGCTCTTTTCGATACGAACCTAACAGTTTCAATTTTAGGAGAATCCGACGGTCGGATCTCCCGTAATATCCATTCAAAGCCAAAGGTCGAAATTCGCTAACTGCCGCCGCGCGGCGCGTTCTATTCAGGCCATTATATTATATATATTATATATAATATATATAATATATACTTCGTCAATTTCCTTTTAAAACGTATTTTATAAATCATTTTAAATTCGTTTTCAAAATGATTTCAACTTCATATTCAATTTCTAATCAAAATTGAATATTCCACATCATCGATATACAAATGATAATATTTTCAAAACGTTATATTTTGAAATCACTTCCTTTTCTATATTCATTATAAAAATGAATAAAATCGATATAAATATCGTTCATGTCAAAATGGCGTCAATCTAATCAACACGGCTTTTATTCAACATATGAATGTTTATTCTATTCCACACATGAATATATATTTTTATTCAACACATGAATATTTATTTTTCTATTCAACACATGAATTTATACTTCTATTCAACACATGAATATTTATTCTATTCAACACATGAATTTATATTTCTATTTAACACATGAATATTTATTTTATTCAACACATGAATTTTATTCTAGAATATTCCTTATTTTCCCAATTGGAATGAGGCCCAATCAATTACCATATAATGTTAATTATATGGATTTCATACAACACATGTATATAATAGCAACGATAAATCACCAACCATCATCCGAAGTGCACCACACAACTGCATATGCATTAAATATAAATAATTAATGCTTACACAGTCTGTCAACCCATCGATTGACATACAACTAAACAATCGGGATTAGTGTACGTCAAATATCATCCCAATACCCGTGTGGGGTTTCAAATCAACAAACACAGATTTTTATTTGTGCAGTTGGGCGATGTGTAAAATTTATCGTCCCAATCAATATCAGTCAAATAAGTGTATATAAACAAATCGTCTGATTTGTTTATAAATATTTATTTTATATACACGTTAAAAATTATATTTTTAACTATAAAATATTTTATTTCATTCCACATCACACAATCAAATTTCACAACACAGCAATCAAACAAACAAGTCATCCATGGTCTGTGGACGACGGGTGTCGGGTGCTACTAAGCACCGTCTGCATCCTAGTATATATTTCAACTAGAAATTAAAATAAAAGTGAGGAGTTCTCACCGACTAGCAAAACCAATACACCGCAACTCTTCATATGTAGGAAATCTTCGCCACTCGCCTTTTGTCACTTTCGTCGTCCGTGTTCACTACATATATAAAAGTCACATTTTTATATTCTCTATTATATAAAAATCATATTTTTATAACTAAACTATATGGATAAAATTTCTATTTTTATACCGCTACTATATATATAAAAATTCTATTTTTACACCGCTACTATATAGATAAAAATTCTATTTTTACACCGCTACTATATAGAAAAAATTCTAATTTTAACCTTTCTATTATATAAATTTTTCATTTTTAATCTATCAATAATTTAAAAATCAAATTTTTATTCTTTCTATAATATAAAAATCAAATTTTTATTCTTTCTATAATATAAAAATCCTATCTTTTCTAAGTTAAAAATCCAATCCTTACTATGTTAAAAATCAAAATCTAGTCTTCAAATAAATCATGTTAAAAACTGAAAACAAATTCCTTTTATTTTTGTAAAACAAACATCAGTTTTTATGTAAATAAAATTCATAAAACTCACAGTTAATTTCCGTTCTGGTGGCGCTTGGCTAGCGGTGGTGCGAGTTCACGACAGTGGTGCAGAGGGGGTTCAATGGAGGTGGTTTCGAGTTGCGTCTTGGATCCGGTGGCGAAGGCTAGCGGATTCGAAGTGGAGTGAGGAAAGGGCGCAGAGGAGGGAGAAATCTCGCGATGGTCGGTTCTGGCGGTGGGCGGCGGCTGTGGGACAAAAGGAGGGTGGTGGCGCAGCTTTAACGAGAGGAGGGGGTGTGTGTACGCGATGGAAAGGAAGGGGGGAAGTGGGCGCGCCAACGATGGCGATCTCCAGGGGAGGGCGGCACTGGCCAACCGTGGCGGCGGTGGCTACGAAAGGGGGGCGCGATGGATTTATTTAGGTGTTTTTCTAATTCGATTTCCAATTTAGAACGATATAAGGGAAGAGAGGGAGGGAGATAGTTTTATATAATATTTATTTAATTATTTTATTTAATATCTATAAAGTTATCTTCTTCTCCGAACACCAAATTGGACCCAATAACTCTCGTTCCTAACGTAATACCCTCATTCCAAGCACAATGGGATATGTATCGTAAGCTTATTTGATCGTTTCAATCAGTTTTTGTGGAAATTAAAATATAAATCTATGTATTGAATTTTAAACGTACATTTCAATTTACCGGGGCCACATAATAACTCTATAAATTCCAAAAATATATTTTCTAGCTTTGTATTGACGATACGGTCCTAACGAAATTAATTTCGTCCAATTATGCGATCGTTTGAAAAATGGCCATTTTCCAGTCGATTAAAATCGACTGAAACTGGTCAAACACGTTTTCCTTTGTCATGCTCACATATTGATTCAGAAAATTATGAATTTTGGAATCTAGCAATAACTTGACATCACAGATCCAACAAAAGTGGTTTCGTCGTAAACCGAGGTCATTTGCCAAATTCCCATTTTTAAGGGCTAGAATTTCATAGCGACTATTCTGAATTTTCAACTGGGCATAACTTTTTATTCCTGCTATGAAATTTCAATTTTTCGGATTCGTTGGAAAGATATTTTCAATTAGATTCGAATATTTTTGGTTTCGCTAAAATCCGGTTTATTTTGAATCCTGTATATTCATTTGAAATTTTGAAATCGAATTTTCGAACTACTGCGCCATTTTCAATTCCTTTTATAATTAAAATAAAATATTTGTATTCTAACGATGATTCAAATAAATATATACGTTCTATTCTACTCAAAATAAATTTCTTGTTGTTATTATTTAAAATAATTCATTTTAATTAATCAAAATTCGCTAAAATTGCCAAATTAAAATTTTTAAATTGGCTCAGATTTCCAAGTTATTACAGGTCGAGTCATACGTGCAAATAAAAATAAAAAGCCAAAATAATCAAAAGAAATTCAAAGATGATGCAAGTAAAAATGGGGTTGTCAAGCCACGTTCAAACACGAAAATAGTGATGCAACCAACATGTAAAGCAAGTGTGAATAGCACTGATTCAAGCAAAAATGGTTCATGGTTTCAACAAACATGTGTGAAACTAAATGCAATATCTGATGGGATTAGTATGGTCGAGCAACATGATCACACAATAGCATTCATATGGATGAAACATTTCAGGTTCAAGAAAGTGCAGCAATTTCAAATGGAGCATAAATACATATGGTATAAACATAGGAGCAACAGTGCCAAAATTGGTAGTGCAAGGGTCAAACCAAGTTGTTCAAGCTTAAGCCAAGACAATGACAATAACATGGTGTGTACAAGCATGGCCGAACCTAAGCGCAAACAAGAAATGGGACTGCAATACAGCAAACTACAGCGACATGGTGAACAGGAAAATAGAAATAAACATCAGAACAGTATGGAGTTCAAATGATACAACTAGAAGTGGTTCAGCAATATAAGAATGATCAACATACACAAGGGTGCAACTCAAACTGATGAATACATATGAGATATGGCAGTAAAACATGCATGTACAAGCCCAAGGGATTACTAGAATACAAAATAGAGATTGCAAAAAGCCGAGGAACAGTTCATGCACAGTTTTAAACAAGTGAAGATAAAACAACGATTGTGATGCAACTTGCACAAGAACTAAATGTGTGTAACAGTTTTTGCAAACACAAGTGAACGATCAGGATGTACGGTTTTGAAAATATTGCCTATACAACATAATTCAAGTGGAGCTACAAGGTCGAGTACACAAGCCGTATCATAACAGGGTTCAAAACAATTGTAGTTAAACCGATTAATGTGCATAGATGGTCGAGAGAGCAACTACACAATCATGGCACATTTCAGGTTCGACCAACAAGTACAAATGTGCAACAGAAAACAAGTGTTAAGCATCAGCATTTCTATAATAGTAGATGGGCCCTCAAAGTATTAGTTCAGTAGAAGAACAATATATATATATATACCAAATGCAAGAAGAACAAGAAGCTCAACAATGTACTACAGTTCAACATGTCAAGTATGGTATCAGCTTAACTACAAGAAACAACATGACACTAGAACAAAACTGGGGTAAAAGTATGGTGCAATCACTCAACAAATTTTTCCAAGATAACAGAGTATAAGTGAAGTTTACATAATCAAGTTTAATATGAGTTCTAAAATAAAGTATTATAATCAAAAATAAGCACCAATTTTAGTTTTGTAAAATCAAGTTTTACATCTTTTCATAAGAAGAAATTTTAATTCCAGAAATTGTCAAATTCGAAGAATGAGTGCAGTACAGGTTCATATCAGTTTTTTTGAAGCAGTTTATTCAAGATAATGTCAGCCCAAAATGATATTAATCAAAGTTCTAGAAAACTAGTTCAAAAGGAATTCATGGATTATTTTTATCGAGATTATTTTTAAAGTAAGACTTAATCAAAAATTTTCAGAAGTTAACACAATATTCAAATCGAAGAAATCTCCAGAAGCTGAAGAACAATTCAAAGCCATGAAGAGTTCAAGATCCAAAATTTATGTATATATCTCGACCAAGTAATACAAGAAATCAGAGCATAATTTTAGGAATTTTATTCTTATAAATACACCAATTATCACAGGCTTATAATATCCAAGTTCAAGCACAATCAAAGAAGAAATTCCAATTTAAAATCATACCAGAAAAAGGAGAGTTCTTGGATCCTTCAACTCAATCAAAAGAGATCGCGACTACGAATTGAAGAACATCAGAGACGATAGAGCATCAAGGTTCTCGGGCTTCAGAGATTAAAATTTCATCAAGTATCGAATCAATTCAAGAGATTTCAGTAAATCCTAGCAAAGCCGCCGCTAATTTTTTTTTACTTCAGAGGATAAGAGATCAGGCTAAAGAGAAGTGGCGAAGCAATTAGGAAAGGGCCGGCCTAATCATATTAAAGGCTAAGGGTTTTAAGGGGTTTATTAGTTGAAACTAGGGTTTTGTTTAAAAGGGTTTTAAATTGTTTTATTTGTTTTTAAATTTTCAATTTGTAATTGCGTATAGTTTTCTAAATTGTCTCTAAAACTAGGGAGACGAATTACAGGGTTTGTGATTCGGTGAAATCTGGTTTCGGGGATAGAAACCTGTGCAGGGTTTTGAGCGTAGGGTTAATAACAGTTGGGAGCAAGTGTCACGAGTTTACAGGGGATTGTAAGCATAGAGATTGTTTTAACTCCTAGTAGAAACCGTGGGGAATGCAGCACTAGGCAGGGTTTTGCCGAAGCTGGGTACATCTGTGTGTCATTTATTTTCTGCATTTATTCTGTTTTTAATCTGTGCTGTGATTATTTAATTATTCTTGTAGGATCTGTGATAAACCCTATTCACCACCCTCTAGGGTTAATTTAGATCCTACAAGTGGTATCAGAGCAGGTATTTTTTTATTTTATTTTAACTCTAGAGTCATGAATCTGTCCAATTACGCGTTTTCTGAGGGCCAGTCCATATCTAGGCCACTAATGTTTAATGGAACTGATTATGCATATTTGAAAGCTAGTATGAAAATTTATTTGAGTTCAGTCGACTATGATGTGTGGGATATTATTGAAATGGGCTATAGATCTCCCAATGTTATTGTTAGTGGTGTTGAAATTCCTAAATCAGAAAACAGGGGTGATGCTAATGATAAAAAGTTATTTTCAACTAGTGCCAAAGCGATGAATGCTTTAATCTGTGCTCTTGATAAAACTGAATTTAATCGAATTTCTCATTGTAAGACTATGCAGGAAATATGGCATACGTTGAAGGTCACACGCGAATGTACATCTCAAGTGAAGGAATCTCGTCTCGCTCTACTCAGCAACGAATATGAAAATTTCTTTATGCGAAGAGATGAAGATATAAAAGAGATGTATGGACACTTCTAATCACTAGTCTACAATGCAAAATCTCTTGGCAGAACCTATACTTAAGTGGAATTGATCAGAAAAATATTGAGAGTGCTACTGATAAATTTTGAAGCTAAGGTGACGGCAATACAAGAACCAAAAGATCTAAATAAAGTAAGCATGGAAGAGTTGATCGAAAATCTGATTACTTACGAGATGGAGTTAAAAGCAAGAGAAAAACGAAAGGATTCTGAATCAAAGAAAAAGATGATCGCTCTAAATAATTCCGTTGAAAGTAATGATGATGATCCCGCTGAAGAGCTAGCCATGGTTTTGAAAAAGTGGGCCAAAGGAAAATACAAACCACAAAAGAAGAATTCAAAAACCGACAAGTCCGAAAGTTCAGATAGTTCAGACGATGAAGTGTTTTGCTCCAACTGCAAGAAACCCGGAAATATCAAACCAAATTGACCACATTTTAAAAATGAAAAGAAAACGAAGTTCAGAAGAAAGAAGAAGGGTTTTTCTGCTACATGGGATGACGAGGAAGGAGAAGAAGTTTCTGAAAGTGATGAAGAGGAAGCTAATTTGTGTCTTATGGCTCAATCTGATTCGGAAGGAAGTGAAGAGGATTCTAGTAAGGTATCGAATTTTACCTATAAAGAATTAATTTTAATGTGTCACGACCTCACAAAAACCGTTGATTCTCTTGAACTAAAAGTTAAGAAATTGAAATCTGATAGGTTAAAACTAGTTCAAGAAAATAATAGTTTAGAAAGAAAGCTTGAAAAGGGTAAGAATTCATCATTTTCAGAATGTGAAAAATGTCAATTTTTGAGTAACGATTCTTTGGAATTAAAAACTGATTTTGAGTTACTTAAAAACGAAAACGTGAATTTGAAGAATGAAAATCATGGTTTTGAAAAGGAGATTGAAAAGTTTAGAGAATCTAAAAAACTTGATTTTGAAAAGCGAAAACAATTTGAAATTGAAATTTCCAAGTCCAATGCTAAAATCAAAGCACTTGAAAATGAAAATTTGATTTTAAAACAAACTGATGCTGAAAAGAGGAAAATCGCTATTAATCGTTGTTCAAATTTAATGAAAGAAAATAGCGATCTTAAATTTAAAATTCAACTACTTGAGTCAGCTTTGACTAAATTTTCTAAAGGAAAGAAATCGTTGAAAATATTGTTAAAAAATCAATTTTTTGTTCAGAATGAAAAGGGACTTGGTTTTGAATCTGATCAAGTTGAAAAACAAAATGATTTTGAAAATCCTTTAATTGGCTTTGAAAACAATCAAATTGAATTTTTAAAATGTAATAATTTCAAAGGGTTTTTAAATCACAAACAATTTGATAACTCGTTTAGAAACAATTCATTTAAATCTGTTTGGATTCCAAAAAATAACAAAATATATTTAAATAAATCTATACGAATTTGGGTTCTAAAGGGTATGCTAGTGAATAGTAATGGATTGTTATATAAAAGGGTTTGGGTACCAAAACGTGTAAACGAAGATAAGAGTGGTAAAACAATCTTTGTTAGACCACTCGATTCTATAATCATTTAGGTACCGAGGGAGGCTAAGGAACGACTGTGCTTAAAAGAGATATAATTCAAGTTGTTCCACTTTATTGAATTGTTTGAATTTCCTTAGCCATAGATTCAGAGTTGGAGACTCATTGGATCACATTGATTATGGTAAGTCAGGTATGATCTCTAAACTCGTACTTTTATTTTAATTCCTTTTAGTTTATTTTCCTTTTTTACTTTTTATTTCTTTTATTTTCTTTATTTTTTTTACTTGGCTGATTTTGAAATCATTCATTATAGACTGTTGAATTTCCTAGATTATGAAAAATTTGATTTTTTTTTGTGATCCCAAATAATTATCTTACATTTGATCGCTGAATGTTTCTTGTGTTTGTCTAAAAATTCTCAGAGAATGTCATGTGTGACTCTTGTTTTTGAAAATGATCTTGTGCTGCTCTGATAAGGAAATTTGATCGTTTGAATATCTTGGTGATTGGATGATAAATTGAAAAATCAATGATTTAATACCTTTAAATTCCATAGATAATTTGAATTAAATATATAATTGTTTTTAAAAATTTCTAGGAACAATCAGCATTATAAATATTAGAAAATTTCATATTCTACTGATTGATTTTTGAAGCTGATTTTCAAAATTGCATTGATATTTTCAAAAACTCCTCTTGAAATTGATATTTTCAATTTTAAAATTATTTTTTAATTATTTATTCAAAATTGAAATTATTGATTGATTTGAACCATTTTGTGACTCATCAAAATTATTAATAGATTTATGAATTTGTGATGAGTTGTGGCTATGTTATAATTCATAACTAGAGGAGATGTTATTTTAAATCACATGATGATTGGAAAATTTTTGTAATATCTTTGAGTTAGAGCTTATTTCACGACCACCCTCTATGTCTACCATATTTCTGCCATTCATCATGGTTTTATTTAATTTGGGGAGTTCTAATTATTCTTGGAATTAAAAAATAAAATAATAAATAAATAATTTATCCTTGGTATTCACTCCCATTTAAAAGTCCTCGCGGTTATGTGTGGGTGAATTACCTTAATTTCTATGTGCTTCTATTCTCATTTTAAAGACCTTTGGGCTGTGCATGAATGGAACTCATTAGAGAGGATAAAGTTAAGTTACTACTAACCCCATTTAAAAGACCTTTGGGATATGCGTGGTTAGAAAGTGCTTAACACATTTTTGAGCATATTTAAAATCTTCGAAATCCGTATTTAAATATTCAATTGAACTCTCCTCACTCTATAAAATTCATCATAAATCCATTCATTCTGAAAGTGAAATTTGCTTCTAATTTAAAGATTATTATGATTTTTGTTTGATTAAATGGTTTTTACGATATATATTCTCTCTCTTAATTTGAATTTATATTTATAGTCTATACTCATCACTGTTTCGATTTCTATTATCCTTTTGATGATAACAAAAGGGGGAGAATGGTCAAGATTTTGATTGATGAATATTTAATTTAAAAATATTTTAAGATTGGAAATTAAATATCTAGAGGGAGAATGGTCGATTGGATTTTATCGTCATATTTTCCACATATATTGTGGCAGTTCAGTTGTAGAGGGAGCATACAAATAGGGGGAGTAATATATTTCACTTTCAAACTCATTCAAAATCTTTTATTTGTTTGTCATCATCAAAAGGGGGAGATTGTTGTATATAACATTGTTGTATACACAATTATATGATTTTGTTTGATAATAACAACCAAATAAATATTATTTTAAATGTGTTTGTTATCGTACTGTTCTATATATAATCACAGATAGGAATATAAAATTTATATTTAAATAGAACACGGTTTTACATACATTTATATATTCATACTGTATTTTATTTTATTTAAATATTATATTTCAAACATTCAAACAGTACAACCATTTATAACTCCACTATTTACAAATCACTTTGAATATTTCTGACATGGCACATCACACATGAAATTACAATAAGTCAAATAAAAACGGACAGATTGGATTGAACACAATAAAATAATATTCTATTTCAACCAAAACTGTTTATTACATACAATCCGTACAATTCTCTCACAGCTCCTCATTACAGTTCATTCATCCCTAATACAATCACTTTTATACACTGAGACTATTACTCAGTAGACATTTCAAATATAGACGCACACTAACACTGTTCTTGCCTTCATCTTCAACCTTCTGTCTTCACAGCTTTTAGTCAGTCCATTAGAAGAACACACACAGTAGACTACAACAAAAATAAAATTCAATACAAATAAATAAAAATTTATTTTTAAATTTTATTTGCCTCAGAATTGCGGCGTGTTTCTCATCATTTTTCTAGACTTTGTCTAATATGCAGGGGCAGAAAAACTCGTCTAGATGGCTGCAAATACACACGTGTACACACATGTGCACTGCCACGCCAATCCAGTGTAAAACTGAGGAGTAGCCACATGGACCTTCTCGACTTAGTGCAAATCAGTATGAAAATAGTCGAGTCATACATGCAAATAAAAATAAAACGCCAAAATAATCAGAAGAAATTCAAAGGTGATGCACGTAAACATGGGGTGGTCGAGCCACGTTTAAACATGAAAATAGTGATGCAACCAACATGTAAAGCAAGTGTGAACAGCACTGATTCAAGCAAAAATGGTTCATGGTTTCAACAAACATGTGTGAAACTAAATGCAATATCTGATGGGATTAGTATGGTCGAGCAACATGATCACACAATAGCATTCATATGGATGAAACATTTCAGGTTCAAGAACACAAATGAACGATCAGGATGTACGGTTTTGAAAATATTGCCTATACAACATAATTCAAGTGGAGCTACAAGGTCGAGTACACAAGCACAAGGAGTATCATGACAGGGTTCAAAACAATTGCAGTTAAACAGATTAATGTGCATAGATGGTCGAGAGTGCAACTACACAATCATGGCACATTTCAGGTTCGACCAGCAAGTATAAATGTGCAACAGAAAACAAGTGTTAAATATCAGCATTTCTCTAATAGTAGATGGACACTCAAAGTATTAGTTCAGTAGAAGAATAGTATATATATACCAAATGCAAGAAGAACAAGGCAACTCAACAATGTACTGCAGTTCAACATATCAAGTATGGTATCAGCTTAACTACAAGAAACAACATGACACTGGAACAAAACTGGGGTAAAAGTATGGTGCAATCACTCAATAGGATAACAGAGTATAAGTGAAGTTTACATTATCAAGTTTAATATCAGTTCTAAAATAAAGTATTATAATAAAAAATAAGCACCAATTTTAGTTTTGGCAAATCAAGTTTAACATCTTTTCATAAGAAGAAAGTTTAATTTCAGAAATTGTCAAATTCGAAGAATGAGTGCAGTACAAGTTCATATCAGTTTTTTTGAAGTAGTTTATTCAAGATAATGTCAGCCCAAAATGATATTAATCAAAGTTCCAAAAAATTAGTTCAAAAGGAATTCATGGATTTTATTTATCGGGATTATTTTTGAAGTAAGACTTAATCAAAAAATTTCAGAAGTTTACACAATATTCAAATCGAAGAAATCTCCAGAAGCTGAAGAACAATTCAAAGCCACGAAGAGTTCAAGATCCAAAATTTATGTATATATCTCGACCAAGTAATACACGAAATCAGAGCAAAATTTTAGTAATTTTATTCCTATAAATACACCAATCATCACAGGCTTATGATTATCCAAGTTCAAGCATAATCAAAGAAGAAATTCCAATTTAAAATCATACCAGAAAAAGGAGAGTACTTGGATCCTTCAACTCAATCAAAAGAGATCGCGACTAGGAATTGAAGAACAACAGAGACGATAGAGCATCAAGGGTCTCGTGCTTCAGAGATAAAAAGTTCATCAAGTATCGAATCAATTAAGGAGATTTCAGTAAACCCTAGCAAAGCCGCTGCCATTTTTTACTTCAGAGGAAAAGAAATCAGGCTAAAGAGAAGTGGTGAAGCAATTAGGAAAGGGCCGGCCTAATCATATTAAAGGCTAAGGGTTTTAAGGGGTTTATTAGTTGAAACTAGTGTTTTGCTCAAAAGGGTTTTAAATTGTTTTATTTGTTTTTAAATTTTCAATTTGTAATCGAGTATAGTTTTCTAGTTTGTCTCTAAAACTAGGGAGACGAATTACAGGGTTTGTGATTCGGGGAAATCTGGTTTTGGGCATAGAAAGCAGTGCAGGGTTTTGAGCGTAGGGTTAATAACAGTTGGGAGCGAGTGTCGCGAGTTTACAGGGGATTGTAAGTGTAGAGATTGTTTTAACTCCCAGTAGAAACCATGGGGAATGCAGCAGTAGGCAGGGTTTTTCCGAAGCTGGGTATATCTGTGTGTCATTTATTTTCTGCATTTATTCTGTTTTTAATCTGTGCTGTGATTATTTAATTATTCTATGAAAATCGGTGATAAACCCTATTCCCCCTCCCTCCTCTAGGGCTAATTTAGATCCTACAGTATCCGATTGAGCCGTGCAAAGGAGGCGTTAGCGAAATTTTCCAAAAATTTAGGGTATTTGAATTTTTTTTATAATTTTTGAAAATTTTCATTAATAAGAATGAATTAATATTTTAATTAAAATAAATTGGTTCAGTTGAAACTGAAGTTAAGAAGTAAAACAAAAGACTTATAATCCAGTTAGTAAGGTTGATAACATCTTTCTAGCTTAGTAATTTCGAGGACAAAATTATTTTAAGTGGGAAGGAATGTAACGTCCCGTATTTTTAACGGTCGAATAGTTAATTTATTTAATTATTTAAATAATCGTTTGGTAATTTAAACAGTTTAAATTAAATAATTTTGAATATTTAATTAATATAAATAACGAAAAAATATATTTAATTTCCGAAATAGTCGGAAATAGATGAAATTGCAATATTGTGTGAATTGAATCATTTAAGAGATTTAATTCAGTTTAGAATTTAATTATAATAATGAATTTATTTATTTAACGATGTTAGAACGTATAAATTATAATATAATTTAAAACGAACCTGTAACATTGTAGTAGTTTGTAATATTAAGTTTTGAACTTCAATTGAATGTACATAATCTGTTTTAAGTCGGATTTCTTTGAAATAAGAAACGTTCGATTCCGTTGAATAATATTTTTGTAATGAAACAGAAAAATCGAGATTTCGTGTTATAAATTGTAAGTTATGTCCAAATCAAAATTTCAAAAAGTCAATAGGATTTTTTTTATAACTTATAACGATTTATTTATATAATAAAAGGATTTTTATTATATATTGAATATCGATTAAGTTGGATTTTTAAATAGCGAGTTATAAATCCAAACTTGTTTATGGAGTTACATGATATTCTATTGGGATATATACGATGATATTAATTCATTTGTATTAAATTAAATTGTTTTTGGAATATATAAATATTTAATTACTTTATTTAAAGCTTAAAAATAGTCATTTTTGCAAATGACCTACGTTTTCAAAAAAATTAATTTTTTTAGATCTAGAATATTAAATTATTGTTAAATTTAAAATTTCGTGATTTTTGGAGTCAGTATCTGGTCGTTCTCGATTTTAATTGAAAAAAATCAATAATTTGCCTTTAAAAATACATTGTGTGAGCAAACAGACTCAGAATTCTACAAAACAAGTTTCGTTGGGTCCGTAATGTTGAAACGTAGTTGTATGTCCATTTTTATCGGATTGGGACATTGTATGTGATCATCGGGATTTTTAGCAACAAATATGGACAACGTTGAGATAAAAGTTAATAAAGTGATTGAATAAAAAATATTTAAATCTACCAATAAATATACCGCATTCCTCTCTAACCCTAAAACCTTTTTTTCTGGTCAAACATTACAACGCCATCGTATTTTTCCTCAAACCATTTCCTAAGTTTTCAAAAAATCAAACAAATTCGAATAAATTCTTATAAATCAAAATATGTATATATTTAAGATCCTGGAGTTTAGCTCTTCAATGCAGTAAGTTTCTTTACGAGCTCTACTGGGTTTCCTCATGTTTGAGAATGTCCAGCATTCGTTTTGGAAGACTAGGGTTAGGGAGTTCGACGTATGTGAGCATCGATCCGACTTTTAAATGTTGTATTGGGGTTTTTGATAGGAGTTGGCATCTCCCCTGGATTTTTTGGGTGATTTCGAGAATATAAACAGGTTGCAATGTTCACTTTGTAGTTGCGTGAAGGCCAGAAGCACGCATTCCAGCCTGGTGACGCGAGTTGATAAGTTTGGCTTAGGATGATAGAGATTCTAAGGAGAGATCGAATGTTGATTTCGGTCTGAGATATCATGGTGTATTAGGGTAGATAGGTGAGCTTGAAGGATCGAAAATGGTGAGCTATTGCGGTTTAAAATCTCTGGAGAACGGAGAAGAGGACCCTATTCATAGCGGGTTCGGGCTGAAGATTTTTGAGCCAAATAGTTGAAAGGGTGAGGCCCGTTTAATAATAAACTAAGTTATTTTAATTTAAATCAGTATGCAAACTTGCAAATATTGTAACTCCTTCATACGTTATCGGAATCTGACAAAACCGATCACAATGGAATCGCAGTGACAAATACTATGGGCCCATGAAGTTTGGAATGATTCGAAACTCATGAGAATTTCAGAGAGATTAGAACGCTTGAAACGATAGTTTATCATTATTTAACGATAAATATCCAATGTGAGCAATCTCACTAACTCTGTTTAGTTTTATAATATTATAAACATTGTTTTAGGTTGATAAATAATAGTTGAATGTTGTGTGATGGTTGTTTGTATGAATTGCTGATCAATTGGTTGAAAAAAAGTATATAGGTATATATATAAATCGTTGGTAGATTTTTGATTTTATTATCATGATAATTCATAGTGATATGAAATTGATGTTATTGTTGTTAATTAACATCTGTGGACGCAGGGAAACAGGTTGGAGGAATCCAACTAGATTCCTCAATATTTATAATATTGTTTTTCATATATTGTGATATATGATGTGATATATAATATGTTATTGATTATGTGTTTGGGTGATACTGAACCTTTTTATTTGGTATTTTAGATACCATATGTAATATTGTATATAATAAAAGAAAAGAATTGTTGAAGTGGGTATTAAATTTAAGAATTTTATAAAATTAATAGATTTTATAAAAAGGAAATATTTGGAATTTAAATAAGAAACTTCTGTAGAAAGTTATTAAAAGCATATGGAATGGGTATGATTTGTTTTAAAATTAATAGAATTAAAAAAAGGGAGTTGCGGGTTATATAAGAATATCGATTTAAAGTAGATTTAAAATAGAAATCTGTTTAACAGATAAGTCGAGAAGTTAAATTTATAAACGTTTTTAGTACGGAGTTCGAAACGTTAATCAAATATAGATTTTTCAAAAGAGAGTTATCGAATAGAGATTTTTCGAAAGAGGGTTATATGCCAAAATTCGATTATATCGAATTCGAGAAAGTACTATTTACTTTCCATTTTTAAATCAAGGTGTATTTATCTATTTTATTTATTTATTCAAATTAAGGAATAAGAGTTATATTTTGAAGTTAGGTATTTCGGAAGTAGGGATTATAACGTTATCGTTATAACCAATGTTTTCCATAAAAGAATTGAATTCATAAACTGAATTCGAGAATTGCATAAGCAGTGATTTGATAACAAATTAAGAAATAGAGTTAAGGAAATTAGAAACTGATTAGAGATTAGGCAAGTTGAATGGATTTCTAAGTGTTGGTCTGATGTTGGTTTTGGCCTTCGGGGTTGATATTCAGGGAATTGTTCTCTTACTAGTTTACAATTAGAGACGGATAGATGTGGGAGGATAGTGATGCGTGAATCAGAAGTGGAAATGTTTTCAAATGTTAATAACGTATATTTTCTAAATTTAGAAAATAGGAATTTATGAATATATGGAAATGGGAAATGGTGAAATGAATAAATTAATAATAAATTAATTTAAAGCGAAAAATGTGATTGATGATTGATCGATAAAGATTCCATTTTTTATAGAGCAAACGGATATGTAGCGCGGGGCTACACAGCCGGTTAATTAATAGATAATAATAGTTATCCAACTGACAAACCCAGTTGGTAGTCCAAAAAACAGCCATCACCACAAAGTTTAAGATACATCATACAACACACGTAGAGCATATTACGAATACAACTACAAAAGCATGCAGATCAAACTGTTAACCATCATAATTATACAAATACTTCGCTGAGAAATAAAGAAGCATCATCAGACATCACATAAGCTCCATGCTAGACGCTGTATCATTGCTATCAACAGAAGTAGGTGGAGAAGAGGCCACCGGCAGTGCAAACCTGAATATAGCAGCATGATTGTCTCCAGAACCAGCAGAATCTGACCAGGACGAAAAAATATGAATGATGCGATGACAAATAGACATGATCGAACAAGCTTTGTTATTAAAAATCCTTGCATTTCTTTCTTTCCATATACACCAACTATAAACAGCCAGGAAGATATCAATTACTGGACAAGAATCAGATTCCCAATGGTCAAAGAAAGAAGAAATGATGGGGATGAAACCAATTAAATGGGTACTTGCTGCAGCCCAAATTGGGTAGGTATAGTCACAGGAAAAGAAGAGATGATGAATGGATTCAGCATGAGAATTACAGAACGGGCAGTTAGGGTCAGGAACCACATTGCGTTTGAAGAGCTTCTCTCTTGTATTGACCTTTTCATGAATCAAACACCATTGAAAGAAGAGAATTCTTGGAGCCAGCTTGCATTTCCAAAGTCTTGAGAATTTGAACAATCTACCAGAAAAATTCAGGTACTTGTAACATGAAGAAAAAGAAAAGCCTCTAGATGGAGAGAGAACCCAAACAAAATGATCAACCAAGTTATTTAGCTGAGTGTTGCTAATGAGTGCAAAGATATTTTGCAACTGAAAAAGAATACTCCGATCAAAAAGTGAACCTGGAACTAAGCTAACATAATCATCGTTAAAAGCAGCAGCAACAGAAAGCGAAGGATTAGACTGAAGAGAAAAGAGTGAAGAAAAGGTAAGAGAGAGAGGTAACTGACCAAGCCAAATATCGTGCCAAAATAAACAGGATGAACTACCCCCCAAAGAGACATGAAATAGAAATTTAATACGAGGAAGACAGGATAGGATCCCATGCAAGAAGGGAGAGATTCTAGAGGAAGGACGATGATGCAAAACAAGATGAGGGTTTGAAGAAAAGTAGCGGGCTAAAATCCAATTTTTCCAAATGAAATTTCCAGGGCTTAGGAGTCTCCAAACCCATTTAGCCAACAAAGCTATATTAAAGTGGTGAAGGTCAAGAACACCAAGCCCCCCTTGATCAGAGTGCAGGCATACCGTCCTCCAGTTAATTAATTTCTTGATGTTATGACCATTCCAAAGAAATGAACTTCGAATTGAATCAATCTTACAAATTACCCATTTGGGGAGTTTATGAAAAGACATCCAATATGTAGGGATAGCGGAAAGCACAGATTTAACTAAAATTACACGGCCCATAGATGATAATGAATTTGCTTTCCAAGACGCTAATCTAGTTTCAATCTTATTGATAAGCGGAAGCCAATCATTTTTATGAAGCTTAGAGGGTCTGAGAGGTATACCAAGGTAGGTCATTGGGAAATTTTCTATCTTGCAGTTGAGAGTAGAAGAAATCAAATCACCAAGATGATCAGACTTGCCAAGCATGTAAATAACACTTTTATTAAAATTAATGGAAAGACCAGATATCAGCTCGAAAACATATAACAGGATTTTGAGGCACTGGATATGGTAGGGCTCAGGGGAAGAGAAAATAATAGTATCATCTGCGAATTGTAAATTGTTGATGCATAGGGGAGTATTTGGGAGAGAAATACCAGCCAAGTAACCATGTGAAGAAGCTTGTTTAACCATTTGATTAAACACATCAGCAACAAGCACAAAAATCAAAGGGGAAAGAGGATCGCCTTGTCTAAGCCCACATTTAGATTTGAAAAGGTTTCCAGAAGCACCATTTACTGAAATGTATGAGCAGCATGAATTAAGTATATTATCAATCCATGAACACCATTTGTCTGAAAAACCCCTGTGTTTAAAAACCTCCATGATAAAGGGCCAACTTACTGAATCAAATGCTTTGGAAAAATCCAGCTTAAGAAAAACACCAGGGGTAGATGAATGGTGAGAGAAGGAGAGTATTTCCTGAGTTGCAGCGATACAGTCATGAATGTTTCTTCCCAAATTGAAAGCAGATTGTTCTGGTCCAACAAGCGTGGCAATAACAGATTGAAGACGATTAGCCAACACCTTTGTGATGATTTTAAAAGTAGTATTAAGCAGGCTAATGGGACGGAAAGAAGATAAAGTGTTGGCCCCCGAATGTTTGGGAATGAGGATAATATTGGCATAATTTAACCTGGCAATTGAAGTAGGGTCGTTATAAAATTCGTTGCACATGTCAATTATATCAAATTTGACCAAGGCCCAAAAATGCTTAAAGAAAACTGGGCCGAACCCATCAGGGCCGGGGGCCTTATCAACCGACATATCCTTCAATGCAGCCCAAATTTCTGGTTCAGAGAAAGGATGATCAATGTGAATAGGCGTAGGGTTTGGATAAAGAAGATGCCATTCAACATCAGGTGAATTTGAGTGTGAACGACCAAGCTGAGAACGAAAGAAATTAGTAAAGAGAGAGAGGATGACATTTTGGTCAGAGAAAGAGTGGCCATCTTTAATGATTTCCGAGATGAATGTTGATCTCCGTCTGCCATTAGCCATCCGATGAAAATATGATGTATTCCTATCACCTTCCTCCAACCATTTGGCTTTGGAACTTTGCTTCCAACCAATTTCTTCTTGTTTCATCAGTCTATCCAACTCATCTTCTAAAGCACGTAAGTTATCATACTCAGATTCAAGAAGTGGGCACTGCTCTTCTAGAATGTTGATGTCAATAATTTCATTTTGAATAGAGGAGATGCGAGATCGAATAGAACCCCATAAGTTTTTAGCCCATGGTTTAATAATCTTTCTAAGGGCTCTCAATTTTAGGACAATCCTTTCAGACGCTGATGCTACATCAAAGTTTTGAGACCAAATTGAATGAATAAAATCATCAAACGAGGGTTCAAGTAGCCACAACCTTTCAAATCTAAAGGGACGTTTGCTGCATATAGAAATATCAGAATTAAGAAGAATGGGGCAATGATCTGATATAACTGAAGCCAAACCATACGCAATAGTTATAGGGAAAAGCTCGTCCCAAGCGCCATTATATAGAAAGTGGTCAAGTTTAGCCAACGATGGTGATGATCTATGGTTTGACCAAGTGAAGGAGCGGTTACTAATCGGTGGATCAATCAAGGAGCAGTCAAAAATGAAAGAATTGAAGTCTTCAGAGTCCTGGGATAGATTGCCTGAGTTTCTGTCATAAACAAATCTGGTTGAAATCTCCACCAATCACCCAAGGGCCCAAGAATTGAGATGCGAGAGAGCAACATTCAGACCAGAGAAGGGATCTATCAGATGCATCTTGAGGACCATAAATATTAGAGAAGAAGTAGATTTGGTTTGAGGGAATATGACGAAGTGCAACATGAAGTGCTGATTTATTTTGAATAGACCAACATAAAGACCAAATTGATTCATTCCAAGCCGTAATTAGACCTCCATATGTGTCAATTGCCTTAACAAAAGTCCAACCAGAAAGAAAGGAGCCCCCCACAAGTCTAAGGTGATGTGGAGAAGGCTCATCAAGTTTAGTTTCTTGGAGAAAAAGAATGTCGACTTTTAGAGGAAGTAAAACCAAACTAATTGCATGGCATTTTGAGGGATTACCCAAACCCCTAACATTCCATGAAACGATTTTCATTTCGCACCATTAATACGCTCAAGTTCCAAATCATGCATGGAAATATAGTGTGATTCACGTAAATTAACACCCATGCAACGTGACATTTTTCTACATAGACTTTTATTAGCAGAAGAAAAAACAACAGGAGTAAATAAACTACCCGAGCCTTCGGGATGATCCACTCTATTCTTGATCCTTGCGCTACGCCTGACAATGACCGGCGAAAGAAACTGGGTCCAGTTCTCATCTTCTGCGTTATGAGTAGCATCAGCCGGAAGGATTTGCTGGAGAGGGGGGATAGATTGAGGAGGCGTCAGATTGTCTTGAGGGGCCACATTAGGAGGGGCAGCAGATAGAGGGTCATCAATTTGGAGAGGGACAATTGGGAGGGGGATAGAAAACGGGAAGGGCATAGGGATATTTTGGAAAAGCATGTCAGTGTTGAAAAGGTGATTCATGTTATGTTGAGGAGCTTGATCAACTTCATGATCAACATCGGGTATGGCCATAGCAGACATATAATTTGGTGTGGCTTCAACAGAATCCTCAAAGTTGTCATGCATGCAGGGAATCGTTAGCTCTTCGACATTACCAATAAGCAAGGATTCGGGTTTAACACCAGGGTGTTCATGGATGCAGCGTTGGACTTTTATGAGATGTTTCTTCTTATTGATGTTAACCAGAAGGAAAGTATTCAAGTCGATCCCCTCAAAGAACTGAATTTTGATAAATAAGTTTCTGTGGTCGAAGTGAGCCCATTCACAATCATCTAAAGCTACAACTTTTCCCAAAGGACTTAGAACATTCATAACTGCAGCAGAGTTGTACCTAAGAAATTCTGGAAACCCCACCACCTTTGCCCATGATTCACACTCTAGCACCGCTTCCGGTTCCCATTCAGCTTCAGACCAAGGCTCAAAGTACATAGATCCACCAGGCTTCGCGAAGAGTTTCCAAATCAAGACTTGGTTTTTAATTTCTGCGTTTGGGCAAGAAACGATGAAGGAGTTGTTTCTATATATCCACATGGGCCATTCGTGATAATTGAAAGCATTAGATAGAATGAAGTGAAGCGATGTAATACTCCAACCACTAGAAATCACAGTTCCAACAATGTAGTTTGATGAATCTTCCATTACAAAGTGATTCATATTTTCAGTGCACGAAGTGGGAGAGTTGGAAGGGGAGGGAATAAGAGTTGGAGGGGGCGTGGATTACCGACAGCTGGATCGATGTGGTCTTTTCTGGATTCGATCAGATTGAGTTGATGCACGAGGGACCCACGCAACAGAAGATGCATCATTCCAATGGACGCCTTTACGCACATGTTTTGAGGTGTCTCTATGTATTCTTTTTTTAGGGCAACGTGTACATAAATGGCTGTAGCCTGAACAAAAGAAACAAATTTTAGAATTCCTACAGACACTTGCCACGTGGCCTTTATCTGCACATTGAATATAGCGACGTTCGCTCTTCAGGAAATTGACCATATTCTGAATTGAAGAGAAGGCAGGTAAAACAGATGGTTTTTTCGCAACCTTGCGATCAGGTGGATCCAACGGTGGGGTTGATGCAACCTCAGCATAGGATTTTTTTGGCACATCATCTGAAAGATTTTTCAGAGCATCAAAACGATTGATACAGGTAAAACCTTGAGATTTAGTAGCGGGAGGGTAAACCGGACGATTAACAGGATAAGATGATGCAAGAGGACGATGAGAGGAAGAAGGAACAGGTTTTCGAAAAGATGAGCGAAAAGATTGAGGGTGATGAGAAGAGCGACGAGGAAGATGCGAGGAGAACGGAGGGCGAGAGCGAATGAAAGAAGGAGGACGATGAACCGAAGGAGGGGGAGGACGATGAGGCGGCGGCGGAGGAGGGGAAGGAGGGATATGAGGGCGTGGGTGGAACGCGGCACGATATTTAGCTGGGAAAGGATAGGAGAAGCGGAGAGAGTCCGCCATTATTAAGACTTGAACTTATCAACCGATAAAGATTCCATTTGGAAATAAGATTTTTGTGTGTATGGATGTTTTCCTTTGACAGTTAAAAAACCAACTATCAATGTTTTGACCATTTTTCCGTTGTCAATACGGAGAGACCGGGATCAGATTTATTATCAGAAAACCACTCTTATGGGCATTAGCATTGCGAATCAAATATGATAAAGATAATTGAAGACAAAGTTTATGCCAGGGCTGTTCTGGCAAATCCTAGGTAGAAATTTCCTAAGATGGGTTTACAAAATAGTGCCGTCAGTTTATCCAGTCGTAGGACAACTTGTATAGAAGAATGTTTGACAGAGTATATCTACTAGATCGTGTAAGTTGATCTGTTCAAATGTATTTATGTTCGATGGTGGATAAATTCGTTTCTCTTAGTTGTATACTCATGGTATTTTTGGAGAAATCAATTTGTGATTTGGTGGGCATGGCGATGTGAAATTCAAAGTAAATAAAGGTGTGATCTGTATGTTATGACCTCAAGCCTCACAAACAGGAAATGGTATAAAATCAGTTAGGTCGCATGGCTAAGTGGGTAGCTCCCAATTAGGGTGTATTGTCACCTAATCTAGAGAAAATCCATTTGCTTCTTTAAATTATTTCGATGTTACCCTTTCAGGAAACAATTGTTGATCCCAACCATTGGTGATAATACATTCGGTACACTCAAGCAAAATGAATGACCAGTCATGTTTAGCCTGGGTTGCAAGATGTTCTTGTTGAGCCCGATGTATTCCTCTCTAGAGATACATGGTCGGAAGGTGGTTCCATATCTTGCATGTTGGAATCCATTATCCAATAATCACCCACGGTTTTTGATTATATATTGTGTATGTGGATCGTGAGATGAAAGCATTTCACTAGATTGCTATTTATTTGATTTAGACATTATTATAATATTAGAAGAGTATTGATTTTAAAGAATGTTTTAAGTTATCGTAAGGTAAAAACCATCCATGTTTATGTGTGGATTGGTCTTACGATCTTCCTTTCTTCTGAAAAGGGTTTTTAAAAGGTAAACCAAATGGTTGGAGTTTACTCATGCCAGTCCCATGACTGACCCGAAGTTTATTTTATTTTTTTGTTTTACCCGTAAACTCTTGGGTGCCCAAATTTGTACGGCCAGTCAAGTAGTCGGGATTTACATATATACTAGAAGGAGCTTGGAGCAGGAGGCTTCAGCAGCATTTTATACTATTGTTTATTTCCGCTGTGATGTAAGTGTTGTACTCAAATGATGGTTTGTATATACGAATGACAGATTTGTATTTCAAAGTTATGTTGTATACTATATTTTATTTGTTCCACTGTGAGATTCGTGTTACTCTGATTTTGTTGTTTATGTTCTTCTTCTTCTATTCTAAACTTCTTTCTTTCTATTTCTCACCCTTTAACTTCTTTATATTAATGATTTGGAATGTTCGATGCTCGAACAGTTGACATGGGTTTTATGTCAATTTTCGGGGTCGAGAACTCAAGTTTATTACAAATGATACTTTAACTATTATGCTAAAATCACCAATCAACACGGTGGGCCATAGATAAGGTTTGTATGGCGTGTTTAATACATACAACTGAATTATTAATAATTGTCATTATTTTGAAACATCAGCAAAAAATTGCAACTTTATCCATGTGAAGGATGAGGTCATATACTTTAGCTATTGCAGTCATTGTATATGTAATGACCCGCATTGGCAGAGGTATTATGATTAATTTATTTAATTATGTAAATGGTGGGTTAGTGAATTACATGGTCGTTGAATAAAATAATAGTGAATATTTAATTAAAATAATAAATTAAATAATATATTTAATTCTAAAATAATCAGAATTGGCTGAAATGGCGATATGGTGTGGATTGAATCATCTGTGATATTTAATTCAGCTTTGAATTGAATTTGAATAACGAATATATTCAATCGTCGACAGTTGAACGTATAATTATATTATAATTAAAATCGAGCTTGAAATGGCGCTGCAGTTCGTAAATTGGCGATTCGAACTTTAACTGAATGTACAGGATTCGTTTTAAACCGGATTTCTGTGAAACAAGAAACGTGTGGAGCTGGTGGAGTATATCTTTCTAGTGGAAGAGAAATATCGGGATTTCGTCGTGTAGATTTTGATTTATGTCCAAATCAAATATTCAAAAAAACAGCGGTATATTCGTTCGTGACCGTAACGGTTTATTCGATCTAAGTGGATACCGGTTTCGAATTTAGACGAGGTTCTTTTGAGGCATAGTGATAATTTAATTTTTAGAATTTTACTGTAATTTTTAATTAATTTATTAAGCGACTTTTTATTTGGAGTATTTGGCACCCTGTATCGACATTTCGGGGTTTCACAATATGAGTCCACCTACCGGTATTATTATATTTTTGGGATCGTGAGACGGTGTTGATTTCAACAGTATATATACTTCAGTCAGTAGCAAGATATACATGTATGTATGATCATATATATATATTATACAAAACACTAAAATAGAACCCAAAAACAATACGACTGGATGGGGCTTTTAATGGAACACGTGAGGGTAACACTCCATTCAAATCTTGAACCAAATGTGGGGTTTGTCACAAACGTTGTTGCTTCTTCTAAAGAATTAAAACAATATGTGTGTACAAAAGAAGCAACGGCGAATTTTCTTAACCACACACTACAGTGTTACACAAAATATCTAGATATTCACTAAAGGCTATAAGTACCCCTTCCCTCTTGTATGACCTAATTCATTTTTTTTCTGGTAGCCGCCACTCTCTTCTACTTCGGTTAAACCAGATCGAGAGTTTTAAATCCACAAATAAATCATTAAACAAATATTTCCGAGTTCGAAGAGGAGCAACTCGACAAGGATAGAGGGAGTCGTATAGAGGAGGACATGCTGCGAGTTTTGGCGATGGTTTCAGTTCGTTATGAAGACGGAAAGTAGCAGTAGCGGCTGAGGAACAACTCCTCTAGTCATCCGAACTAGGGGCGGAAGCATACACATTCATAATGGAGGTGAGAATATGATGGAGGGGGAAGGCGTAATGTAAGGGAAGACTGACGTGATAGGAGCAGCAAACGTTGGTGAAGCAAGGGGGTTCTGTAAATTAAAGTGGAAAAGGAGTGAGTCTTTTCGGTTGTGGGTTTTGTGAGAAAATGATGGAAGCAGAAACGAAATGGAGTGGCATTGAACGTGTACTGGAGGATGGCATTTTAGTGTGAGTGAAAATGGGCGTGCGTCACTAAGGAAGAGGATGGGATCTGTAAATATGATATATGTAACCAAAAGGGTAGCAACGTTTTATGTAGAGTGGAGAACCAGGGGAGGCATTTGAAGCTTTTGTGAATAAGATGAGTGTAGAGGAGTTTGAAGATGGAGCTGCAGTTACATGAATGTATGGCGGTATGAGGTATACATGCAAAGAAGCAGACGTTAGGAGTGGCAGTGCGATATTCATGAGGGATGTTGGTTCATCAGTGCATGGTGTTCAAACAGGAGCAAGGACTTGCATTTTTTTTCTTTACAAATGGAAGGAGACCGACTGTCCACATCTGAAACGGGTTGGGGTTACTGAGGTTTCATATGGGACTTGTATGGCGCACAGTAGGAAGAGAAGTGTGATGAGTATTGGGGAAAACAAACTCAAATTTTTATAGTGGAGTTTGTGGAAGAACGGGTTCAGTTTTATGGAGAGGAAGACGTGAATCATATTTGGAAAAGAAAGGGGTGCAGAAATGTTGAATGGGCCGACGTCAGTTTCAATAATGGTAAAGCCCAAACTTCAAAATAATTTAAGTTAATTTCATATTAAATAGTATATTAACCTCTAAAAATATACATCTGGCCCGTATGACAACCGCATCTGGCAAAGTTGGTACCGTTGGCATCGTATGAACTTGGGCTATCATATTGGAACTGATGTGGAGCGATGTAAAGATCATTTAAATTTATGGCAAAGTAAAACGTCCGGTCAAATCCACCGACGGATCGCTATTTCACGATAAACCACCAATGTGAGTAAATCTCACTAACTCTGAACAGTTTATAATTTCATGTTGTATTTTTAGAACTGTTAGATATTGGCTGATTTACTGTATGTTGACTGTTTGATTGAACTGCTAGTCAGTTGATTTAATTTCTATATTTGATTCTGTTTAACAGAATATATCATATAGAACTGAAAAGTGATGTTATCTATATTGTTTAACATCTGTGATGCAGGGAAACAGGTTGGAGGAATCCAACTGGATTCCTCAACATTTATTTTACTGTTTTCATATATTGTGATATATGATGTGTTATATAATCTATTATGGATTATGTGTGTTGCAATGATGTTGATCATTGTTATTCGATATTGTAAATATCATAAAAGACCCTGGAATGTAAAAAGAAGTATTTCAATGTATATTGAAATAAAGGAATTTTATAAAATCACAGGATTTTATAAAAGGAATTATTTATAAAACGAACACGGTTTTATAAAAGGGATATTTATTTAGAAAATAAATAGAAGTTATAAATGAGAAATATTTGTAACGGTAAATAGAAGTTATAAATGAGAAATATTTGTAACGGTAAATAGAAGTTATAAATAGGAAATATTTGTAACGGTAAATAGAAGTTATAAATAGGAAATATTTGTAACGGTAAGTAAACGTTATAAAAAGGAAATAGTTGTAACGGAAAACGTAGTTTATCAAAAGAAGTTAATCGTAGTTAATCGATTAGTGATAAAGTAAAAGGAACTAATCGATGTTAGTTAATCGATTAGTGATAAAGTAAAAGGAACTAATCGATGTTAGTTAATCGATTAGTGATAAAGTAAAAGGAACTAATCGATGTTAGTTAATCGATTAGTGGTAAAGTAAAAGGAGTTAATCGAATATAGTTTATTCGAAGAAAGTCAAAGGAGTTAATCGATGTTAGTAAATCGATTAGAGAATAAAATTGAAAGGAGCTAATCGATGTTAGTTTAATCGATTAGAGTTAAAGCAAATGAGTTAATCGAATATAGGTATTCGAATAGAAAGTAAAAGGAATTATCGAATATAGTTTATTCGGAAGGAGTTAAGTGAAATGAGTAAATCAATAGCATTAGTCAAATAGAGTTAATCCAATAGTGTTAGTCCAATAGAGTTAATTGATAGGGGTTAATCGAATAGAGTTAATTGATAAGAGTCAATCGAATATAGTTATTCGAACGAGGGTTAAGTAAGGAAGTTTGTTAAGGAATATAAAGTGAACTTTGCTAATTTCAAAGTTAGAAATGTTGTTCAGTTAAGGTCTGAGAGGTAGTTCTACCCCAACTTGATTGGCTTTGTTTTTAACTAAGGAATAGTTAAGGTTCGGTAGTAAAGGAAATGGTTTGAATTGGCATCGCGATGGTTTGTTTAAACATCTGTCTAAGTCCAATGAAGAAGCTTTGGAAATGTTTTCCAAATAAGAAACCAGAAATGTTTTCTAATAAAGAAAACAAGAAATGGAAATGTTTTCCATTATTAATAACGTATATTTTCCAAATTTAGAAAATAAGAAATATTGAATATAGGGAAACAGGAGATAAGTAAAATTAATGAATTAAAGAGATAAATGTTGAATGATGTTTGATCGATATAATTTCCATTTGGAAATAATATCATTGTTTGCACACCTATTTTTATTCGATAGTTAAATCACAGACTATCGAAGTTTTGACCATTTTAACGTTGTTAATATGGAGAGACCGGTTGGATTATTATCCGAAGAACCACTCTGTATTGGCATAACCGTTGCGAATCATATATGCCAAAGGAAATTGAAGGCGGAGTTATGCAAGGGCTATCCTGTTTACAGAATAGTGCCTTCGGTTCATCCTGTTCCTGGATGACTTGTATGGACGGATGTCCGACAGAGTATTTCCTGACGATCACATATATCGATTTCTCCAACTGTACCAAGAGTGGAAGCGGAGAAGGAAACTTCTCTTAGCTAACACATAATGTATGGTTGAGGACGTCGATCGGTGATTTGATGGATTTGACGATGTGGCATTCAAAGTGAATCTGGGGTGATGATAAAGCGTAGCTTCTAGCCTCATCATCCGGTAAATGACAGAAATCGGGCAGGCAGCATGGCTAAGTCGGTCGCACCGAAGTAGGGTGTATAATCACCTGATCTAGAGTTTCATTTACTTCTAAAAATCTATTGTTGATGCTGTCCCATTCGGGAAACGGTTGCTGATCCCAACTGTTGGTGATATACATTCGATACACTCAAGCGAAATGAGTGGTCGGTCATGTGTGGCCGGGTTGCAAGATGTTCTTGTTGAACCCAGTGTATTCCTCTCTAGAGGTACACGAGCGAAAGGTGATTCCATACCTTGTCATAGTTGGAAATCCATTACCCAATACGTGCTTGCGGTTTTGATTGTATACTATATATGTAGAACGTGAGATGAAAGCGTTTCTGCTAGATGATTATATATATACTGTGGTTGATAGACATTATTATAATATCAAAAGGTTTTTGATATAAAGTTATTTTGGATTCTCATAAGGGAAAAACCCGTTCCATTATGCGGCGTGGTCTTATGAGATATCGTTTACTTGTTCGAACTGTTTTTAAACTGTTTTACTCATACCAGTCCCATGACTGACCCGGAGTTTACTTTGTTGTTTTCCCTAAACTCTTGGGTGCCTAAATTTGTACGGGCAGTCAAGTAGTCGGGATTTACAGATATACTGGAAGAGCTTGGAGCAGGAGGCTTCAGGATCATATAGCTATAGTTTATTTCCGCTGTGTTGTAAGTGCTGTACTTTGATAATGATATATATATTCAAGTACCAAGTTGTATTTCAAAGTTATGTTATGAAATATATTTATTCGTTCCGCTGTGAGATTCGTGTTACTCTGATGTTGTGTTCTTCTTCTTCTTCTATTCTAATTTTCTATCTTATCTTTCCTCACCCTCTAATTTCTTTCACTAATTACCAGGATTTGTCGACGGTTTGGTTATCGACGTCGAGCTTACGTCGATAACCAAAGTCGCCAAAAATCCGGGTCGTTACAGTTGGTATCAGAGCTTAAGTTAAGAATTACTTGGCTCTGTGGCGTGACTCGGTAGAGATAGGGTTAGTAATACCCTAGACTGAGATTGAGTGTATATATACGAGTGAACGTATTTGTTATTGATATAAAAATTTGTTTTATATTGTGGAGATTCATTGGTTGAGTCGTTTATGAGTTCTGGTCGATCAGTTTGATCCACTGTATCAGTAGGAGTTACTAAACTCTTGAATACGATGAACCGTCATGGTTTGTTTCGAAAAGAGGGTAAATTAAATAAGTTTACCCAAGGTATATCTTGATATAGAGAAGATATATATATCAAAATTATAATATAATGGATGCATTGGTTGTTATTATAATCGAGTAAGATTATAAAGTAAATGGTTATGTAAATAATCAATCAAAATTCATATAAGTGAAATACGTGAAATCAGATGAGTTAAATCTGAAATTTAAACCAGAATTGAAGTTAAAACTCTGGAAAATTGGATAAGTGTTTGTAAATAGATTTGGATTAAAAATAAGGAAAATTTAAAATCCTGGGAGATTTTAAATTGTTTTACAAGCAGTGTGAATTATATTTTTGAAATGAATTTCAAAGTGGAAAAGGTTAAAAATGGTTTTATAGTATTGAACTCACTTCGATCGCTGGGAAATAGATTCTGATGATGACAGCTGCATCATCAGTATTCATTTTCGAGTTGTAAAGTGACGAATTACTACCAGAGATACTGTTTTGAATTTGTTTTGGGAAAGACAAGTTGTGTTGAATTTCAAAATGGGATTTAAAATATAGAATTTGAACTTTTAAATAGATTCGAAATATTAACTCGTTTTAAAAGAAATAAAATGAGAAGTTCCCTTATAAACGAAGTTTATAAATAGTTCTTTTATAAACGAAGTTTATAAAATGAAGTGAAAAGGATTATCATTGGATAATTCAGAAATAAAATACAAGTGTGAAGTTGAAAGGGAAACCTATTTTCCAAAGGTAGAAATATCTATTTCAAAAGGAATTGAAATCGAGACTTATTTAAAGGAATTTGAATAAAGGAAGTTCAAATAGATTTGAATATAGAAATTCAAATGGAGTTTGAAAATAGATTTGAATAAAGAAATTCAAATATAGAATTTGAATAAGGAAATTGAAATGAAATTCAAATATAGAATTTGAATAAGAGAATTGAAATGGAATTTGAATATAGGAAATTCAAATAGAATTGAAAAGGAATTCAATTAGTTGATAAACAAGTTAAAACATATTTGAACATGTTATATTCAAATAAAAAGGTGAAATGGGCAAACCAGTAATTTGAAAATCACTTAACGAAATAAGTTAAAATGATTGGATTAAGTTGGAATGAATTAGAAATGTATAAATATACATGAGATAGGTATGGATAACGTATGAAGGTATATAAATAGAGTGCTCGACAAAAGGTATGTATTTAATTCATATATGAGATTTTATGCGCCGTATCGGCTAGCCGCTTGGCTTTTCTTTTTCTTTTGATTGGAGAAGGCCTGTGTGGCAGTTTGGGGATTTTCCCGATGCTCCTAGTACAAAGGAGGTTATGGCGAAATTTTTTCTGGAATGTAAGGAGTTAGAATATTTTTAAGATAATTTGATAGTTAGAAATCAACGTATCGATTTATATAGAAGTCGATAAGGAAATGAACTTAGAAATAGAATAGTATAATCAAAAAGGAAATCTAAGAATAAAATCTAGTAAGAATAGAAAGAGGAAGCGTATACGTGTTTAAAAATGAAGAAGTAGTTGTGTGGTATTGATTATTCGAGTAAGTAGGCATATCTGTTTTGATGTTATAAATGTTATTCAGTCAAGGTCTGAGAGGTAGTTATACCCCAATTTGATTGATTTCATTACTAACAAATAAGATTTCAGGCTCGAAGATCAATGTTGAATATGAGTTAGTTGAATATAGTATTTGGGTTGTCGTAGCGATGTTTTACACAACATCCGTTTTAACCCAAATAAGTGTAAGCTTGGAAATATAGTAAAGAATATTTCCTAAGTATAGAAATAAACGAGATCGGAAAAGAGATAAGTAATTGGAATATTTTCCAATTAGAAATAGCATATATTTTCTAAGAAGTTAGAAAATAAAGGAAGGCGATATTCGGAAATGTTTTCCAAATAACATAAAGACCAATATGGTTATTGAAAATATTTGGTTAACAAATATTGATAAAGAAATAGAGAGGTGATTTAACTAATGGAATATTGATTATGGGCTCAGTGACATGTTCAAAAGGAAAATTTGATTTTTGAAAAGAGTAAACTGTTTGAATACTCCCAGGGAAAGACTGTTTGAATTAAAACAAATTTAACAGAAATTTGTGAAAGAAAATTTGAATTAAAGTAAAGCCAGTAAAGTGGTAACTGAGTTTTGAATTAGAATGATATCAAGATAAATGGGATTGTGAGATTCGAATTTAAAGTGTAATTGGGTAACAAAGTTAAGAGTTTGAAATCGAGAATCAAACTCGAGTTTGAAAAGATATTTGGTGGACATAACGCGAATGTTTGTGTTGGAGATAAAAGTTATTGCAGAATTTGATTGGGGATAACATTGGTATATGCTGAGTCGATAGCATATGGAAGTGATAGAGTTGATTTACCCGACAAAAGGTACAAGTTTATAATTCATATGGTATGAGATGTTGATGAGCCGAATAGGCAAGCCGCTTGGCTGTTTGATTTTCTTTTGGGATGGAGATGGCCCAGAGAGGCGAGTGATGGTTTGACCGATTGACCAATACAAAGGAGGTGCTGGCGAAATTTTTCGAAGAGTTAAGGAGTTAGAAAATTTTCAGGATTTTTGAAAATTTTCGATAATAAGGATTAATTAATAATTTAATTGAAATTAAATTGGTACAGTTGAAACTAAAGTTAAGAAGTGAACAAATATGTTCTAACCAGTCGATAGGGTCATCCTCTACCTTTTAGCAATTTCGAGGACGAAATTATTTTAAGTGGGGAAGATTGTAATGACCCGCATTGGCAGAGGTATTATGATTAATTTATTTAATTATGTAAATGGTGGGTTAGTGAATTACATGGTCGTTGAATAAAATAATAGTGAATATTTAATTAAAATAATAAATTAAATAATATATTTAATTCTAAAATAATCAGAATTGGCTGAAATGGCGATATGGTGTGGATTGAATCATCTGTGATATTTAATTCAGCTTTGAATTGAATTTGAATAACGAATATATTCAATCGTCGACAGTTGAACGTATAATTATATTATAATTAAAATCGAGCTTGAAATGGCGCTGCAGTTCGTAAATTGGCGATTCGAACTTTAACTGAATGTACAGGATTCGTTTTAAACCGGATTTCTGTGAAACAAGAAACGTGTGGAGCTGGTGGAGTATATCTTTCTAGTGGAAGAGAAATATCGGGATTTCGTCGTGTAGATTTTGATTTATGTCCAAATCAAATATTCAAAAAAACAACGGTATATTCGTTCGTGACCGTAACGGTTTATTCGATCTAAGTGGATACCGGTTTCGAATTTAGACAAGGTTCTTTTGAGGCATAGTGATAATTTAATTTTTAGAATTTTACTGTAATTTTTAATTAATTTATTAAGCGACTTTTTATTTGGAGTATTTGGCACCCTGTATCGACATTTCGGGGTTTCACAATATGAGTCCACCTACCGGTATTATTATATTTTTGGGATCGTGAGACGGTGTTGATTTCAACAGTATATATACTTCAGTCAGTAGCAAGATATACATGTATGTATGATCATATATATATATTATACAAAACACTAAAATAGAACCCAAAAACAATACGACTGGATGGGGCTTTTAATGGAACACGTGAGGGTAACACTCCATTCAAATCTTGAACCAAATGTGGGGTTTGTCACAAACGTTGTTGCTTCTTCTAAAGAATTAAAACAATATGTGTGTACAAAAGAAGCAACGGCGAATTTTCTTAACCACACACTACAGTGTTACACAAAATATCTAGATATTCACTAAAGGCTATAAGTACCCCTTCCCTCTTGTATGACCTAATTCATTTTTTTTCTGGTAGCCGCCACTCTCTTCTACTTCGGTTAAACCAGATCGAGAGTTTTAAATCCACAAATAAATCATTAAACAAATATTTCCGAGTTCGAAGAGGAGCAACTCGACAAGGATAGAGGGAGTCGTATAGAGGAGGACATGCTGCGAGTTTTGGCGATGGTTTCAGTTCGTTATGAAGACGGAAAGTAGCAGTAGCGGCTGAGGAACAACTCCTCTAGTCATCCGAACTAGGGGCGGAAGCATACACATTCATAATGGAGGTGAGAATATGATGGAGGGGGAAGGCGTAATGTAAGGGAAGACTGACGTGATAGGAGCAGCAAACGTTGGTGAAGCAAGGGGGTTCTGTAAATTAAAGTGGAAAAGGAGTGAGTCTTTTCGGTTGTGGGTTTTGTGAGAAAATGATGGAAGCAGAAACGAAATGGAGTGGCATTGAACGTGTACTGGAGGATGGCATTTTAGTGTGAGTGAAAATGGGCGTGCGTCACTAAGGAAGAGGATGGGATCTGTAAATATGATATATGTAACCAAAAGGGTAGCAACGTTTTATGTAGAGTGGAGAACCAGGGGAGGCATTTGAAGCTTTTGTGAATAAGATGAGTGTAGAGGAGTTTGAAGATGGAGCTGCAGTTACATGAATGTATGGCGGTATGAGGTATACATGCAAAGAAGCAGACGTTAGGAGTGGCAGTGCGATATTCATGAGGGATGTTGGTTCATCAGTGCATGGTGTTCAAACAGGAGCAAGGACTTGCATTTTTTTTCTTTACAAATGGAAGGAGACCGACTGTCCACATCTGAAACGGGTTGGGGTTACTGAGGTTTCATATGGGACTTGTATGGCGCACAGTAGGAAGAGAAGTGTGATGAGTATTGGGGAAAACAAACTCAAATTTTTATAGTGGAGTTTGTGGAAGAACGGGTTCAGTTTTATGGAGAGGAAGACGTGAATCATATTTGGAAAAGAAAGGGGTGCAGAAATGTTGAATGGGCCGACGTCAGTTTCAATAATGGTAAAGCCCAAACTTCAAAATAATTTAAGTTAATTTCATATTAAATAGTATATTAACCTCTAAAAATATATATCTGGCCCGTATGACAACCGCATCTGGCAAAGTTGGTACCGTTGGCATCGTATGAACTTGGGCTATCATATTGGAACTGATGTGGAGCGATGTAAAGATCATTTAAATTTATGGCAAAGTAAAACGTCCGGTCAAATCCACCGACGGATCGCTATTTCACGATAAACCACCAATGTGAGTAAATCTCACTAACTCTGAACAGTTTATAATTTCATGTTGTATTTTTAGAACTGTTAGATATTGGCTGATTTACTGTATGTTGACTGTTTGATTGAACTGCTAGTCAGTTGATTTAATTTCTATATTTGATTCTGTTTAACAGAATATATCATATAGAACTGAAAAGTGATGTTATCTATATTGTTTAACATCTGTGATGCAGGGAAACAGGTTGGAGGAATCCAACTGGATTCCTCAACATTTATTTTACTGTTTTCATATATTGTGATATATGATGTGTTATATAATCTATTATGGATTATGTGTGTTGCAATGATGTTGATCATTGTTATTCGATATTGTAAATATCATAAAAGACCCTGGAATGTAAAAAGAAGTATTTCAATGTATATTGAAATAAAGGAATTTTATAAAATCACAGGATTTTATAAAAGGAATTATTTATAAAACGAACACGGTTTTATAAAAGGGATATTTATTTAGAAAATAAATAGAAGTTATAAATGAGAAATATTTGTAACGGTAAATAGAAGTTATAAATGAGAAATATTTGTAACGGTAAATAGAAGTTATAAATAGGAAATATTTGTAACGGTAAATAGAAGTTATAAATAGGAAATATTTGTAACGGTAAGTAAACGTTATAAAAAGGAAATAGTTGTAACGGAAAACGTAGTTTATCAAAAGAAGTTAATCGTAGTTAATCGATTAGTGATAAAGTAAAAGGAACTAATCGATGTTAGTTAATCGATTAGTGATAAAGTAAAAGGAACTAATCGATGTTAGTTAATCGATTAGTGATAAAGTAAAAGGAACTAATCGATGTTAGTTAATCGATTAGTGGTAAAGTAAAAGGAGTTAATCGAATATAGTTTATTCGAAGAAAGTCAAAGGAGTTAATCGATGTTAGTAAATCGATTAGAGAATAAAATTGAAAGGAGCTAATCGATGTTCGTTTAATCGATTAGAGTTAAAGCAAATGAGTTAATCGAATATAGGTATTCGAATAGAAAGTAAAAGGAATTATCGAATATAGTTTATTCGGAAGGAGTTAAGTGAAATGAGTAAATCAATAGCATTAGTCAAATAGAGTTAATCCAATAGTGTTAGTCCAATAGAGTTAATTGATAGGGGTTAATCGAATAGAGTTAATTGATAAGAGTCAATCGAATATAGTTATTCGAACGAGGGTTAAGTAAGGAAGTTTGTTAAGGAATATAAAGTGAACTTTGCTAATTTCAAAGTTAGAAATGTTGTTCAGTTAAGGTCTGAGAGGTAGTTCTACCCCAACTTGATTGGCTTTGTTTTTAACTAAGGAATAGTTAAGGTTCGGTAGTAAAGGAAATGGTTTGAATTGGCATCGCGATGGTTTGTTTAAACATCTGTCTAAGTCCAATGAAGAAGCTTTGGAAATGTTTTCCAAATAAGAAACCAGAAATGTTTTCTAATAAAGAAAACAAGAAATGGAAATGTTTTCCATTATTAATAACGTATATTTTCCAAATTTAGAAAATAAGAAATATTGAATATAGGGAAACAGGAGATAAGTAAAATTAATGAATTAAAGAGATAAATGTTGAATGATGTTTGATCGATATAATTTCCATTTGGAAATAATATCATTGTTTGCACACCTATTTTTATTCGATAGTTAAATCACAGACTATCGAAGTTTTGACCATTTTAACGTTGTTAATATGGAGAGACCGGTTGGATTATTATCCGAAGAACCACTCTGTATTGGCATAACCGTTGCGAATCATATATGCCAAAGGAAATTGAAGGCGGAGTTATGCAAGGGCTATCCTGTTTACAGAATAGTGCCTTCGGTTCATCCTGTTCCTGGATGACTTGTATGGACGGATGTCCGACAGAGTATTTCCTGACGATCACATATATCGATTTCTCCAACTGTACCAAGAGTGGAAGCGGAGAAGGAAACTTCTCTTAGCTAACACATAATGTATGGTTGAGGACGTCGATCGGTGATTTGATGGATTTGACGATGTGGCATTCAAAGTGAATCTGGGGTGATGATAAAGCGTAGCTTCTAGCCTCATCATCCGGTAAATGACAGAAATCGGGCAGGCAGCATGGCTAAGTCGGTCGCACCGAAGTAGGGTGTATAATCACCTGATCTAGAGTTTCATTTACTTCTAAAAATCTATTGTTGATGCTGTCCCATTCGGGAAACGGTTGCTGATCCCAACTGTTGGTGATATACATTCGATACACTCAAGCGAAATGAGTGGTCGGTCATGTGTGGCCGGGTTGCAAGATGTTCTTGTTGAACCCAGTGTATTCCTCTCTAGAGGTACACGAGCGAAAGGTGATTCCATACCTTGTTATAGTTGGAAATCCATTACCCAATACGTGCTTGCGGTTTTGATTGTATACTATATATGTAGAACGTGAGATGAAAGCGTTTCTGCTAGATGATTATATATATACTGTGGTTGATAGACATTATTATAATATCAAAAGGTTTTTGATATAAAGTTATTTTGGATTCTCATAAGGGAAAAACCCGTTCCATTATGCGGCGTGGTCTTATGAGATATCGTTTACTTGTTCGAACTGTTTTTAAACTGTTTTACTCATACCAGTCCCATGACTGACCCGGAGTTTACTTTGTTGTTTTCCCTAAACTCTTGGGTGCCTAAATTTGTACGGGCAGTCAAGTAGTCGGGATTTACAGATATACTGGAAGAGCTTGGAGCAGGAGGCTTCAGGATCATATAGCTATAGTTTATTTCCGCTGTGTTGTAAGTGCTGTACTTTGATAATGATATATATATTCAAGTACCAAGTTGTATTTCAAAGTTATGTTATGAAATATATTTATTCGTTCCGCTGTGAGATTCGTGTTACTCTGATGTTGTGTTCTTCTTCTTCTTCTATTCTAATTTTCTATCTTATCTTTCCTCACCCTCTAATTTCTTTCACTAATTACCAGGATTTCTCGACGGTTTGGTTATCGACGTCGAGCTTACGTCGATAACCAAAGTCGCCAAAAATCCGGGTCGTTACAGTATAAGTAAAGAGCAGTCAATTAACCTTAAATTATTAATCACAAAATTCACCTAAGTATTACGATCGATGGTTAATCAAATATTTCAAATAAACTATCATTCGATGAAAAATATAATAAATACATAAAATGAAAGAAGATCAATAGTATAAAATTAGATATTTGAGATATGATTCATTATGTTGGTGTTCCATAGTACCCTTGCTAGTCGATATGAATCTGAAATTTAATTTTTCCTTCCTCCAGGAAACCACTGAATAAAAACTTTCAAATAGTGAAGGGACATGGGTAAACTGAGCCGGCACCCTTTCTTGGTCTGAATTTATTCAAACAGTGAACTTCAGTTTATCTAGCCTAACATGCATAAAACCGAACAGTGAAAGAGAAGAAAAATAAAAGCGAAAAGTTTTCAAACTAGAAGGGAATGAATCACTAGATTTAGGAAGTCATTTTTTTAAACAGTGGACAAATCTCAATTAGATTGGTAAATAGATGAGAAATGAACAACATCAAATTACTTGTTTTCTTTCGAGAATTAAGAACAGTTCACAAAAAATAACCATTGATTCTCCAAAGAGCTCAAACAGAAAGAGAAAATGATAGGCCAGAAAACAAATCTCTAAAGACGACCACCATCTCTAGAGAAGACGCAACTTTTCCGACTTCATATGGGAAAGGAATCAGTAATCGAAACAAAGGCAATCTACTGAGGCATAAAGGGAGTAAAAAAAGGAATTGTCATTAGTGGATGAATCTAAGGGAGGAATAGGGTATTCTAATACTAATTTTGCAAATATATTTATATCAGATGTGGAAATGAGGAAAAGAAGGATGAAGCTTGCGGATAAGTGGAAAAGTGAGAACATTAGAACACACTAAAAGAACACATAAGCGGTGACAGTTGAGTTTAATTTAGAGTTTGGATGATTCAAAGACTTTGAAATCAGACACATCTTTTAAATTATAGTATAGATTTGAGTTAGTTTCGAGTTTGCCACCTAAACGGGCTATTGAGTTTGGCATCAACTTAGTCCCAGTGCACAGCTTATTACTTGGTCTCTGAAAGATGTTGACTAAAGAAAATGAGAAATTTAAGAAGCAATTTCTGGAGCTTGAGTCAAAGTAGTTCATTTAGTTCTTCACTATGGGGTGCTACGGTGGTATTCGTAAAGAAATTCGATGGGACTCTTAGTCTTTGCATCAATTATTGCAAGCGAGTTAAAACTATATAGAACCGCTATCCTTTGTCTTAGGATCGATGATATGTTCGATCAGTTGATGAGCGCGAAGGTTTTTTCTTGGTTAGAACTTGTCATAGGTTCCATTAGCTTTGAGTTGTAGAGGACATCATTCCTTTTACTGCGTTCAACACTCGTTATGGATCTTATGAGTGGCTCTCATGCCAATTGGGATGATGAACGCTCCTGCCTATTTCATCGACCTTATGAATCTAGTATTCTGGGAATATCTCGATAAGTTTATTCTTGTGTTCATAGAATACATTATGATTTACTCTAAATCTGAGGTTGACCATGCAAATCATTTGAGAGTTTTTTTGAGTACCCATCGCCATCTCCAACTCATATCTAAATTATCTAAGTTACATTTCTAAATCAAGTTAAGTTCTTTTGCTACATAGTGTCATCTGATGGCATCTCAATCGATCCTTCAAAGATCGAGGCCATTCAGAATTGGAAGAACCCCAGCCTGTTTCTATGATTTGCATTTTTTCGAATTTGCGGGTTATTACCGTGATTCATCATAGATTTCTCCCGCATCGTGCTTCCTATCACTAACCTCACTCGCAAAGGGTCTTTTTTCGTTTGATCTGATCATTATGAAGCCTCTTTTTAATAATTAAAGGTGCTTCTTATTTATGCTCCTTTCTTGGTGGTTGCCTAGGGGAGCCAAGTTCTTGTTGTTTATATTGATGCGATCCATAATGGGCTTAGTGTTGTACTTATGCAACATGATTGGCTGGTTGTGTACGCCTCAAGGGAACTACTCCGAATGAAGTTAATTATGTACGGAAGTTAATTATGCAACCTATGATCTTTAGCTTTCCGCCATTGTCTTCGCATTGAAGATTTGAAGCCATTATTTATTAGGCGAGCATATCGTCCTCCATACTAATCACAAGTCGCTCAAGTACTTGTTTACTCGGAAGAAGCTCAACATGTGATAGAAGTGTTGGCTTGAGTACCTCGTGTCTTACGGTTTTGACATTTAAAATACACCTGGTAAGGGAAATCGAGTTGTCGGTGCTTTGAGTCGAAACTCGAAAGCAAGCGGCCATACTTTCCATAATGCTTGCAGAATGGAAATTTTTGGAGATTTTATCCTTATGTGGTATTCGAGATCATTCCTCTACTTCAGATTCTCTGATCTTGTTATATTCTATAGATGCTCGTCCTACTTTATTAGATCATATTTCCAAGGCCCAGCGAAAGATTACGACGTTTTATCTCTCATTCAAAAACGTGGGTCTGAATCCCATGATGACATTGAGTTAAGTGATTTAAGCATTGATAACCATGGATGTCTTTGTAAGAAGGGAATATTAGTTATGTCATCTATTTCTGAGCATAGGCGAAACGTTCTAGTTGAGTGTCAAGAACAACAATAAAATGCACATTGATATATGCCGCTTATATTATTAGTACGATATGAAGCAAGACGTTGTGAGTTATGTAAGTAATTGCATGACCCGTAAACTCATGAAAGCCAAGAATCAACAACCTAGCAGTCTCTTTCAGCCATCATAAGTACAGATGTGGAATTGGGACCAGATTTCTATAGACTTTGTCGATGGCTTACCTTGTTCGAGATTGGGCCATACCAGCATGTAGGTTTTTATTAATCGCCTCATCAATCCGCACATTTTATTCCTATTAAGTCTAATAGGACATCATCATTCCTATCGAGACTTTATATTAAGAAAGTCATGTGATTGCGTGGTATTCCTATTTCCATCATATGTGATTGATCTTTTATGACGACCCCAAACCCCCGTTCCATGGTGGCAAGGGTAATCTTTGGAATATAACACACAAACAAATAACAGCAAAACAGAAATAAATAAATACACCAAATAATGTACAAAGGAATACACTGGATAAACATAATAATCAGAATTACACAATATACAGGATCATACTTAGTACAAAATATAATTCAGCTTTACATAAAATGTCTACAGCAGAACCAAAACATAATATGTACAACATGAGCTGAACAACATAAAAAGAAAGAAATGATAGAATTCATCTTCAGCTCCAGCTATCCAGAAAGAGCCTGCTAAAACCTGAATACAAGGCTGCCCATGTAGAAATAGGGGCACCCGAGTTTGCAAGTGAAACAAACTACAAGTCAGTCATGGGACTGGTATGAGAAATCTACTTAACTTATTTTATAATAAGGCCAATCACAGGACCACGCCGCTAATGCAGAATGGGTTTACTCCATTGGATTGTCATTTAAACATCACAATGCTTTTTTATAAAAATGAAGCCATCATAAGAGTCAGTTCCCATCACACAACGCAATACAAACTAGAGGATAGAGTTTTACCTTATAATGGCCAAAATATGCTTGAGACGAATAAAACAAAAGCATTTGATATTATTACTAGTGTTTATATGTTTCAAAAACAATTTCAATCATAGACGACATGGGTACCATATATCATGTCGCCATGTATATGTATACAATCAAAACCGCACGATGTCGTGTTTGGAAATTGGATTCCCGTCATGAACCAAGGCATCGTCCTTACCGAATTCGAGATGCCCTAGCCCGTGTCTCAGGATCAGAATGCATCAACCCTTGGATCTTTAGGACCGGTCCACACGGAGCGGATTAAAATGCCTGAACACTGCATTTCCCCGCCCTACGGGGCGTCAAATTGGTCATATCCTGACCAGACTATCGGCTCCGAAGAGACCGAAATAACCGAGGCCACGCTTTCCATCATCCATATAATTAAAATGCCTAGGCGTGTAAAACCCAAAGCACCACTCCTAGCTAGAAGGAAACGCATGCTCTCCCTGTAGTCCTCTCCCGTTTTTGGTTCATACCGGGGTGTGAGGCTCGCGAATCAACGCTAAACACAAAGCTAGCTATTTAAAACCATGCTTTGATCATCAACTACAAGGTTCTGCTTTTCAACAAAAGCCTTGATCACAACATCTTTGTATGCCATGTTGTCAATATACAACATCATACGCACATCCATTTACAAGTCCATTCTGGGTCTGAACGAAACCGGAGGATCCTTATTCCTTGCCCATCCAAACGATCAACAAGTACGCCCAGACGACCACCACTGTAACCCCGTCAGGGCAGCAACTCCATTCAAAGGCATCAGTAGCCATCCATTTGATGTGAAGATCATCGGTCTTGCACCATCTTCATATCTTCGACTTCTAACCGTCGATCAATTATTTGAAATGAGAATTAACTCGGCCTTTTCAAATAATTCAGGTATATCTAGAATTTCAAATCAATTCATTTCAATGGTTAAATTATTCGACATCAATAATTCTGTTCTTTAATGTAATTTTCACGTCAAACTCATTCAACCATAAAATATCCTATAAACCGGGTAAATTCAGTTTATTTCTATTCTATATCGTTTATAATGTTTTATAACAATTTATCGCCATTTTTATTTATTTAAAAATAGCCAATTTATTCAAACGACGCTTCAGGCCATAACGCGGACATGGTGGTGTTTTGCTTCAAATTTGATTTACACATATCTGAAAATCTAATCGTTGGATCTTTACAAATTCTATGTCACTAGAAAGATCTTTTCAAAGCGGACCCAACAGTTACAGTTTTGGGAAAATCCGACGGTCGGATCTCCCGGTACAATCATTTGAAGTTACAATTTCAAAATACGAACTACAGCATCTTTATTCGATTTATTTTAATTATATTTATATATATATAAATAAATATAATCCATTCTGGCGTTGTTTTCATTCAGATTTGAATTAAACATTCCAGCCAATCTAACCGTTGGATCTTTGCAAAGTTGGTATCGTTGGAAAAATATTTCCAAAGCGAACCCACGGTTTCGGTTTCAGGAAAATTCGATGGTTGGATTTCCCAGTACAATCATTTGAAATCACGGTTTCAAAATACGAACTACAGCTTCGTTATTCGATTTATTTTAATTATATATATAATCCGTTCTTCGATTTCCAAACCATTTCATTTCATATATGTGATAAAACTTTTTATCCAACAAATATATATTTCAACATATGACTATTTTTAACACTTCATATATTTAATAAAAATGGGATTTTCATTGTTAAAACAATTTATTCACAACATGAATATTTTTAGTGATTCATATATATTATAAAAAAGTGATTTTTATTGTTAAAACAATTTATTTAAAACATGAAGATTTTATGTACTTCGCACAAACAGTAAAATGTTATTTTTATCATTCAAACAATTTCTATTTCATACATCTAATAAAAATGTTATTTTTATCGCTCAAACCATTTTATTTCATACATTCAATAAAAAATGATATTTTTATCGTTCAAACCATTTTATTTCAAAAATGAATATTTTTCCCACATGATTATATTTAATACATGAATATAAATCAAACACAGGAATATTTCAGAAAATTTCGGCAGCATAACGGCAGGGTAGTTAAAACCGGCACCGTCCCGAGTATGACTCCTCGCTCTACCTTAAAGCCTCGCAGCTTTTGACAATGGGGATTTCAATATCTAGTTCGTACACAGACAAATTTTTCCCATATACTAATCCTATTGGGATTTCAACCACAATCAATCATATCAACCATTCGTAGTATTCAACAAATTTCACATCAACCAAATTCAAACAATCACAACCAATATATATCGTCCATGGTCTCTGGACGACGGGAGTATATATATGTATATATATATATATATAGATAAACGTATATAAATAAATTTTGATTTCATTTCAATTCCATTCAACGCATATATGATTTTTACAACGCATATATAACTTATACGTCGCATATACGACTTATACAACGCTTTTACATTTGGTGTACAACGCTTATATAACTCATACATCAACCGTATAATTTATACATTGTCATTCCATATCGTTTATAATTCAGAAATCTCACATTGGGTTCCACTCCTTCAAAAATCGTAGGAAGCTCAGAAAAATATCCGGTCTCCTCTAGAATGTAGAAGACGTCCACACGAGTCCAATGTCTCTTGTTTCACTGGATTTCGACCACATAGCAAAAAGATATGATTTTTATTGTAAAATCATAAATCGTAGCACTTTAAAGTGTTATTAACAGTTTAAAATAAAATAAACCGAACCTCTCTAAAATGGTTCAATTCTAGGTCTTAGTTTTTCTCGAAATCCGCAACGCTTGGAAAAGATCGGGTTATGCCACAGCGTAGAGCTTGGAACAAGCTTCCTGGCGCCTGGGGTTTCGTCCAACTCGAGCTCGAGATGGAGGCATGGCGGCGCTATGAATGGAGGAACTTCAGAGGGGGGATTCTCCTTCGTCTCTCGATGATAATCGGCGAGACAGGTCTTGATTTGAAGCTGACGAGGAGAGCTTCAAAAAGCTTAACTGGAGCGAGGGTTGACGGGGCGTAATTTCACCGGAATCGGCTTGGGAAGAACGGAGCTTGTTTCCGTCATTGATTGTGGGTTACCGGGGGGGAGGGGGGAGGGTTCGGATATTTTATTATTATTTTAATTAATGAATGAATTTATTCCATTGGTCGATATATATATATATATATTAATTCAAAAATTAGTGTTTTTCCATATGAACTCCATTTCAAACCCAACGACTGTCGCCCCTAGCTAAATATCCCCATTCCGAACACAATGGAATATGTTTCATAGGCCCATTCGACTGTTATAGTCAGTTATTCTTCAAATTAAAATATAAAACATTCAATATTTGATTTGAACGTACATTTCAATTTGCCGGAGCCACATACTAATCGCAAAAATTCCAGAAAAATAAATCTAGCTACATTTCGACGATACGGTCCCAACAAAGCTAATTTCGTCGAATTTGGAGACGGTTTGAAAAATGGCCATTTTGTAGTTGATCCAAATTGACTGAAATCAACCAAACACTCGTTTGCAAAATGACTATTTTCACGGACTATATTAACTCCATAGCGACCTTTCTGAAAATTCATTTGGCCATAACTTTTGATTCCCACAATGAAATTTTGATTTTTTAGATTCGTTAGAAGATATTCATAAATAGATTTAAATATTTTTTTGTTTTACTAAAATCCGTTTTAGCACAGTTAGTCAAAGCTCGAATTCAAATTTTCAAACTACCGCGCCATTTCAGGCCTTGTTTTAAAATCAAAATAAATTTATTCACTATAATTTTGATCCAAATAGATTTTTGGTCATATTATTTAAAATAATTTATTTTAAATATTCAATATTCACTAAAATAGCCGAATTAATTTTTTTTGAATTGGTTCTGATTTTCCGGGTTGTTACATCTTCTATTTACGATCCATTTCTGCAAAAGTCTTCATCTAGCTCTAGGTACGAAGTTAAACCTTAGTATATCTTACCACCTACAATCTGGTGCGCTGACTGAGTAGGTGAATCATGTATTAAAGGATTTACTTCGAGCATGCATCCTTGATTTTGGTAGTAGTTGGGAGGATCATCTTTCTCAAGTTGAGTTCTCTTATAATAATAACCGCCAATCTTTTATTGGCTTGGCTTCATTTTAAGCTATTCATGGAGGACCATGTCATTTTCCATCATGTTGGCTTGAGTTCGAGGAAAAGCTTATTCTAGGTCCTGACTGTATTCATGGAGCATCTGAGAAAATCATCTTATTCGTACAAGAATGAAAGAGGCACATGTTTGCCAAAATCTTACGCAGACAACTGTAGAAAGAACTCTCCAGCTCTTAGTCGATGATTCTATTTATCTTTGTGCATCTCCATTAAAGGAGGTGGTATGCTTCAAACTAGGAAATTGACACCTCGTTATATTGGACCATTTCCTATTACATAGCGTATTGGTCCCATTTCTTATAGAGTGGCATTTCCTAATTGATTTTCCAAAGTTCGTGACATGTTTCACATCTCTTAACTACTTAAGTGTTTATGAGTTTCTGAATCCATGCTTGATTATGAAGTATTAGAGCCACTTGTGGTATCACCTGATCGAATTTCCTATGATGTTCTTGCTTCAGGGATTAAACACCTTCGAAATAAGGTGTCGATTGTAAAGGTCCAATGGTCAGATAATCCCAATGACTACACTTGGGAAACCCAAGAGTTTATCGAGAAAACGTGTCCTGATTGTCTATCTTTCGATCTTGGTTGTGAAAAATTTATACTCAAGCTTATTTTTTCTCTATTTATTTATCGGGTTGATGGAATATATTAGGTTAAATACGACATATCCTTAAGGAAATTACAGGGACGTGATTTTCATAAGGGGGTCTATAACAACCCTAGTTTTGGACAATAACATGCTATAGCGATTAATAACTTGTAATGAGAATTATAATTTATTAATCGATATGTAAATGCCATTTAAAGTGATAATTGGACATAATTGGGAAAGTTGAGATTTTTTTTCTGGGAATTTTTTGAGAAAAAATTGTTATTTAATCATTTCAAATGACTAAATAAGAAGTTTGGTGGAAATAAAGTCAAAAATTATGGAAATATAGATAGAAAATGAATCAAAATGATGGCTTAAGTTAATTGAAGGAAATTAAGTAAAAATGCAATATGTTGGCTTTTAAGAAGAATAACTATGCGAGAAGAACATGATTTTGTTCCAACAAAGCATATATGGAATAAATTAAACTTCATAATTAAACAATTGAAAGTAATGAAAACCATTTCGAGATTTTCAGGTTAACTGGTTGCAGCAAGGTGAAAATTTTAAGCGAAAAAATAAATTTTTGAAATAAATAGTTCTTTAAACATTGAATTAAAATAAAATATAAAATTTAAATTTTGCCTACAAAGTATAAATATGTGTTAATTTCTAACTTTATAAATTTGTAAATTTTGTGGGTCAAAATAGAGTTATTTGGATAATTTTAACTCTTAAATTTGCAAGAGTTACAAAAAATAAATGGAAAGGTAAACCATTATAAAGTTTGTAAAATTTATGAAATAATGCTAAAAAGGCTTAAAGATGATGTTTGTGTTTATATTATATGTTATTTGTTGTGCCAAGTTAAAAGAGCTTTGGCAAATAATAATAATAATAAGTAAAAGAAAATAGTGTGTATTAGTGTTAATAGAGGTTAAAGCATGGTTTAACTAAGCAAATAAGTCTTATTCATTTAGCTAGGGCCCGTTATGGGGCTTAATGAGGCTCATTAGCCATTAAATAGTGGGCTAGGGGAACAAAATAACCAACATGTTCTTCTCTTTTCCCAACTCCTCTTCCTATTTTTCAAGTAAAATAGAAAAGAAAATTTTCTAAACCCCACCTCTAAGCAAAATCTAAATCTCCAAACACCTCTAAAATAGTGAATCAAGTTGCTAACAACATCCTATAGCAAGTAACCATCTTAGAAACTAGTTTTTATTCCATCAAAGATCTTTGTTTTGAAAATTATTACAATATATTGAAGTCACTCAGTCGCATATTATAACAAGTTTCTCTACAGGCAAAAACATGCTTTCTTGAACCTAAAAAGTTGCCATATTCTTCAAATCTTTGTTGCAAATCTTCTAATTTGCAAATAAGGTAAGTAATCTCACTTACTTTAGTTGAAACATGTGTTATGTGCCGAAATCTTGTTGTTTAAACTAGTTTTGATAACATTAAAACTCGTTTTTTTAGAAATTCTTAATTTTGAAAATAGTTGATAGTCCTACTTTGAGAGTGAATATCCCTCTCCATTATTGTCCGGTTATGGTAACTTTTATTTCACTGTGTTGCTTGAGTTCTAGACTTTGTTATGCAAAAGTTCATTTGAAAACATCAAGCTCTGATTGATTAAAACTTGGCCTAAAAATGCAATCGAAGGTGGCAAATTACCCTAGAATATGCATCCAGGGGGTCGTCCCTTTCTTACTAGGTTAACCGCCCAATCGATCGGCATATGCGGGGGTGTCAACCATTAGGCATGGTTCCCGTGAGGGAACACGCCTCTTATGCTCTCTTCCTATGTCGCTTGATCCATGTTTTGGTTTATTGTTTGCTCAGTTCTTGAACCAGTTTGCAGCTAATGTTGATATTAATTTAAGGCTATTTCAATAGCCAAAAACTTGTCGTACCTTTTGTCATTTTGGATAAAATTTCAAGTGTATTTTCTGCTTATTGCTACATTTTTTTGATGGGTTTTACACGCCTTGCACGTTTTAAATTAAATAACTTTTATTATGAGTATTCTGTATATAAATTTATATAGCTTTAAGATAAATGTTTTAAGAGGCTGTTTTATATAAATAAAAACCATTTCAAGGGAATGGTAGAACAATATTTTTCGATATATATAAGTTTTTGAAGAAATATTCCAAATATTTTAAAAAAAAATTATAGACTCGTATTCCCAAATTAAGTATTTTCAATATAGAAACCACGCATTTTTGGACCTTCAGGAAAACGAGAACGTGATTTATATAATATAATAAATTACATGGTATGGAACACGTAGATTAGTTATATCGATTAATTATAGACTTGTCAATTGAAATTATTTGTTGTTTTTTAATATAGAGTGGGCTATTTATAGTAAATCAATTAGTGAAAATGTACGATATGGGATGTATGATTTTTATTGTTCGAATTACTTTTTGGAAGTCCATGACACATTCATTTTGGTGTTATTATTGTCGGTATTTGGACTAATGGGTCATATATGCATATTTATAGTTGGTTGGTGAATCTGAACTGGTGGGTCCTATATAAGACTAGTGGCCTCTTATGTATAGTAGGTGGCATGTTAGTGGGTCGTATATTAGACTGGTGGGTCCTAACATTATAGTTGGTGGTCAACTTGAGCTGATGGGTCTAAGGATTTATGTTATTGCTGCTTTTTAGATTTCTTTATGTTGATTTCTAGAATTTTTGTGATTTCGTACGTTTTCGCCTTATGATGTGATTTCTTATATATATGTGGACGGCTTTCGGTGTTAAATTGTTAGGCAATTCAATTCATATAATTTAAGACTCTCTAGCAAGTTCTTATGGTGCTGTCATGATGATTTTCTTTTATGCAGTGTGACATATTCGTCTTTACCCTTGAGCTAAGCTTAAGTTTTTTGCAAATTATATTGCCCAAAACCTATGAGCTATTTGAATATCATTTGTTAATCATCATCTTCCATCGCATGAACTATTCATGTCGTAGCATCTTTTTATAAAAGATGTACCTTGGGATACCCGTGATCTACTTGTTTTATATTCTGACTATTTTAGCTAGTCTAACTCGTGTATTTATTACTAGGGTAAGACCGAAATTTTACAGGTGGTACATGATGTTTATATCCTTTTTCTTAGCCTTTCTTATGAATTATCTACTATGTTTTGATCACTCTAGCCAATTTTGGTTAGTACTTAGTATTTTGTGGTGTACCCGGTTGGTTGTGTGTATTATTACATGGGGATGGACATATGTATATTATGGATAGTATATCCGCTGACGTATATTATTATGTATTGTAGCCGATGCATGCATATATCTACGTGTGTGATGTTATTCTATGAACAATGAAATATTCCTCTGGTTATGTTCTATTCTGAATTGTCCTATAGACATCATAGTATTGTATTATAGAAGTATTAAGTATGTCGAACTACATTAAATAAACGAGCATTCCATTGGTGTACTTAAAATTTGTTTAGTACAAAATTATGAATGGTCGCTCCTAACTAGCCTTATTCTCTATGTTAACAGACTATATTACTCTCTCATACTCTTTATTAATATGGGTCATGGAGTGGGGCATCACACCTTCCATTTGGAACTAAATGCCACTTAAACCATCAAGACAACACAGTGAGCACTATCGGCCTCTCATTCCCGCTCGAAACAAAAGATCGATCACACTCATGGTTTATTTCCAACTTCCAAACCATTGAAACTCTCCTTGAACTCATACAGACATCCTATTCAAGATGATATGACTTAAGCTCTAACAAACCAGAAAACTCGACGTTCGAATTTCTTTACTAATACATCTTCTATATCCATAAGCCAAAATTCAAGTACCAAAAACCCAGAAAGTTAAAGAAAGAAAAGAGAGGGTGAGAAAGAAGAAATAAAGAAAGGTTAGAATATAAAAAGAAAAAGCAGAACACAAACACATCAGAATCATGAAAGATCGGAATTTCACAGTGTAATGAATAAAATATAATATACCAATACTCATTACACAAGAGAAAAACTATATATATACATGAATAAATAATCATAGTACAAATGGATCAGCAATACCTTCATAATAATCTGTCTACACAATGCTGGTAAATACTACACACATAGCAGAATAAATTAATCCAATAAATAAAAGAAATATGTCTCAACTCTAGCTCCTCTCCTTAAGCTCCAAAAAATCCAAAGAAAAGATGGAAAATATACGCGGTCTGACCCGAGCACATTTTGAGGGAAATAAAAAAACACCTGGATAATTCTATATTTACAGTGAGAAAACTCACATCATAACCAACTTGCTTAACTTTTAGAATTCGTTAAGAGAATGGAACTCTTAAAAGACATGAGCACACATAAATATTGTGCGCGTTTTCCCCTTATAATAACCATAACACTTCTATATTAAATTTAATGATATTATTAAAATGTCTATTAAATCATCCTAAAATAAAATAATAAACATATGTGAAATTGCTACCCATAATTAAATTCCATGCCTTAGTGGGCTCTACAAACAAAAACATGGAACATATTGGCATTTGGATTTTCATACAATGATAAGGCACCAGGGTATCACCTGTAATGGTACCTCTCTAGATAAAGTGTATCAGGAGCCTCACATGGACTTCCAATGAATCAAAACCGGCCAAGCCCTCTTTGGATTCTACCTAATATTTCACCACTTTGGTTGTGATCAGTAACCAAACCTCAACATACAAAAATCAAAGGATCATCCAATATAAATTGGGAATAGTGTACTTGGGTGCCATCCACTAAGCCCTAAAGTATATCCCCTATTTATTCATTACCGGTTTATGTAGCTTGAGGCTATGTGATGGCCCGCCCCGAGCCAGCCGACATTTCCCCGTAATGCACTATGTTAATGCCCGACTAGCACGGGACGGTCGTCAAAGGATTTGAAACTATGAATCACCAAAGAACCTGTAGTATGTCTCACAGTGCATGAAATAAAATATAATAACAACATAACTTAACATAAAATAGGCGAGATAGTGCCTAAGCTGAAAACTAAACCATCATAGCAGCGGAATCCAAAATACAGCTTATGTCCAAATCATCTGTAACAACCCGGATTTTCAGAACTAATTTAAATTTTGTATTTTACCTATTTTAATGGATTTTGAATATTTAAAATGATTTATTTTAAATATTAACAAATAAAATTTTATTTAATTGAAGTTAGAAAGTAAAAATTTATTTTAATTATATAACGAGCTTGAAATGGCGCGGTAGTTTGAAAATTCGATTTTAAATTTCAAATGAATGTACATGATTTAAAATAAATCGGATTTCAATAAAACAAGAAACATTAGAATACGAATGCGAAAAACTGAGATTTCATAATATAAATTGAAAGTTATGTCCAGTTTAAAATTTAGAATAGCCGCTATAGAATTCATGTATATTTTAAATTATCTAAAGCCCTTAAAAATAGCCATTTTGCAAACGACCTCCGTTTTCGATGAAACCACTTTTGTTGTATTCGAAATGTTAAATTATTACTAGATACCAATTTTCATAATTTTTGGAATTAATATGTGAGCGTGGAAAAAGAAAACGTGTTTTGCAAACATATTGCAAATTGGATCGACCGGAAAATGGCCATTTTTCAAACATTCTACAAATTCGATGAAATTAGTTTTGTTAAGACCATATCGTCAAAACATAGCTAGATTTATTTTTCGGGAATTTTGGGAGTCAGTATGTGGCCCCGGTAAATTAAAACGTACATTTAAATTCAATATATATTGATTTATATTTTAATTTTAATAAAAACTATTCGAAATGATCAAACTGGCCTACGAAACATATCCCGTTGTGTCCGGAATAAAGCTATTTAGCTAGGAGAGACAGTTGTTGGGTTGGATTTGGAGTTCGAATGTGAAATTTGCTTTTTAGAATTTAACTGAATTAAATAATATATATTTTTTTATATAAATACCCCCTTTTATTTCGAAACCCTGGTTATAATTTGAAGCCGCCGCCAATTTTGAATCCATGGCCTAGGAGCTCCGAAATTCTTCCCTCAAATTCTCTCCATCCACGCATTAATTCACAAAATCACCAACGCAAATATCGTTACGCTCCCTGAGATCTAGAGATTTGTACGGTTATGATGGGATTTCACTTTCTAGATTCTGCGAATTTCATGCTTCAACATCTCGAGTTCGAACCCCTTTTTTGCGCCAGTGGGGCCATCGAGCAACCTCTGACGGCGGGCGTGGGGAGTGCAGAGGATGGACAATGTTGTGGCGATGGACGATCTGACCCACGTGGCGTGGATGAACGTGCGCTAGTGGAAATCAAAGTCGAGATATGGGTTCAGCTATTTCGTTTCACCTGGAACGAGAAACAAAAAGAAAGGAATGACCAAATTTGAATTAAAGGGTAATTAAGGGAAATTTTGGTTAATTAATTATTTTAATTATCTAAATATGTAATTAATATATATACGTCCATAATTTGTTCAAACAGCGATGGAATTGAATGAAACGAACTCCGTTAGAATCGTGACAACAATATCTACAACATGAAATTGACTAAGATAGAAATAGAGTTACTTCAGATTTTTAGTCAAATTGAACACGCATTTGATTTAATTAAAACTAGGAGTGGGCATAAACCGCACCGTTAAGCGGAAACCACCCGACCCGAACCGATGAAACGGTGCGAAAAGCAGCTCCGTATTATCTCTCTAAATTGAATATACAAAACCGACCCGAACTATTTCATTACTAATGGGTGCGGTTTGAAGGGTGAAACCGAACATATTAAACTAGACCAGATTACTTTGTACAAAAAATTATTTACATATTACTGTATATTAGGATACAAAGCAGATATACATTGTAGGATACATATCAGTTAACAAGGTCTGCTCATAAGCGGCGTTAACCTGTAAAATACATTGTAGTAAGAAGGAGCATGTTGTAAATGGATCATGATGCTAAAAATATAAAAACCTTGCTGCTTATCAAAAACATAAATCAGTGAAGTAACCATCAATTTTAAGCCGCTGTGACAACAATCCAGTTATGAAACACCCCACCTCCGTTAGGGTCACTCTCAAAGGGAATGCCCTAATTTTGGTGGAGGTTTATAAGTATAAGTCACAGATATACAAGACAGATATAAGAACACATATTTGTAAACAGCGGAAAATCAACAAACTTTTATTTCATGAAAGCAAATACGTGCTACAACAACATCACCATAATTGTCTTACATCTTTTCCAAAACATAACATAACACTTTCATAATCTGTCTTGATTACATTATTTAAAGAAGCATAAATAAAACATAGATGAACTGCAAAAGCCCCATAGAGTTTGTCCAAAGCCATAGTTTCAAACGAAAAGGTCCAAGCAATACATTTCTCTTCTTCAAGCTGGATGTTAAGGTTGGTCAAGCTGCAGTGTTCCCTCCCTGTGGACCTGGGGGGGGGGGGGGGAAACGGAAGAAAAGAAGACGAAAGAAAAGTAGAGTCAGACATAAAGCCTGAGTAAGTCTAGTACTATTTTGTCTATGAATAAAGAACTGGGTATGATAAGTATAAACGAGAAGTGGGAAAGCACTATAAACTTGGTTAAGTTGTCTAGGGTCGAATATACTATCGTACCCCATGTTAATCTCTGAACCCATATAAACTAGTTTCCAATTGGCACCCCATAATCAGGGTGATGTGATCCATTCAATGATGATCGGCTCCTACTCGCATAGTTACATGTGTCTTACGGCCCCCGATGTTGTAGTTACCTATGCTGGTCCCACCATGGGGTGTATCAAGTCCCATGGCGGCGGCCCGACACAACCTTAGAATGCACAGGTATGCTACTGGTGCCCAGTGCTTTATTTTTCTGCGCCGGAGTGTGTGCACGCCCGCACCCCGTTAGAACCTACACTGCTACACCACCGCCGTCGATTTGACCTCTTACAATCAGCCCAGTAATCGTGCCCCACCCTGCCTAGTTTCAGGGTATCCTGATACACCTTCTAGGGTTACTGCTGAAAAGGGTCCCCCGTTACTAGGTTTTCTATCTCTAGCCAACATGCTAAGTTGGTTAAGTGTTTTCCTACCTAACCCCCACCAGTCCGTTTAGTTTAGCATGTTTCATTTTGATTAAGTCTTTAGTTCACTTAATCCTAACAATCCTAACTCAGCCTTAATTGTCTTATTAAGGCCCTGACCTCTCACATTAGACAGGTATTGTTGTGGCTGCCTGTTGCCGGTTGGTTCCGGGCAGTCTTACGCCACAACTCAGTCTAACCTCGGGTCCTTATTGGGCTCCATGTTTAACCTCCCACATTGGATAGGTATTGTTGTGACTACTGGACAGCCGGGCGGTTCCGGGCAGGTTTACATCACAACTCAATCCAACCTCGGGTTAAACACATCGTATGTTCTACATTTACATATTTTGTCTTTCTTCTTTATTTTCTTATATGTAAATATTTGCGGCCCATTATTAAGTTAATGGTGTAAAGGTTACACCAATCATGGGCCCAACCCATACTTGAATTTGGGCCCTTCTATTTTATATTTTCATTCATTAGTAATTTTAACCCAACGTTATTTCCCCCCCCCCATTTTACACGTCCGTTTATTATATATATGTTGGGCTTAGCCTTTTAAAGCCCAACTTAGCCATGCGAAAAGGGGAGGCTTAAAGCGTGATTACATACACAAAAAGGGGAAGGTGAGCGCATGAACTTGCAATATGACGTTGGAAATACAAAATAGAAACTGGTGTACTTGCATAGTGGTAACATATACTTTGGTCATAAAGCATAAGTGACATGAATCAAAGCATGTAAACTTGTAGTTGAGATAAGAATCTAAATTGGGTATCATTATTGACACATAGTCATAACTACAACATAAACCTATATTTTTATTCAGGCATAATGTCAAATATAAGCAAATCATGTTCATAAGACTACTACATGTTTACAAAGGTGTCTACTTTTGTGCCTAATACAAAAGTATAGTTAAATTTGTTCACATAACCATGGCATAAATATTTCTAACATGAAATCATGATTTTTACTTTAGTCATGCAAACTTGCAAAAAGGGATTTTTGAATCTAACCTAGCTATGTACCACAAATGTCATCATATAATTCTTGTAAACAATTTCAATTATGCAAATTATCAATCATAGCCTAGTCATAAGTTTGCAAATAGGTTTTCTAATACAAAGCATGGCTTAATACATGATGCCAAATTTTCAACATAATTTCATATGGATTATGATAACCCAAACTTATTCCAATTACTTCACAAAAATGATGTTTGTATAAAAATACACCTTATGATGGCATAATAGCAAAGCCCCAAACTTGCATGAATTTCAATCAACTACATACATGTAGCTTCAACATAGATTACATAATTTGCGAATATTCCAAACGTATACTTGCATAGAACTACCGCATGTAGTTCTTTATAATGAATAACATAATTCGAGAATATCCAAACGTATACAATATTCCAAATCGATAAGAATCATAGTAACGCACAAATTATGAATTATTTATCACCACAACCAAGTATACAAACCAACACAGTTATTTGTTCATACCAAAGTAATACTCTACTTACTATGGTGAGGCGATTTCTCAAATTTAGGGATTTGAAGATGCGGTTTGATTTGATTGAGTTGATTTATGCCTTAGAATTTGCCTCCTAATCCTCTCTCCAATTGGTGGCTACCCCTAGTCGTTCCTCAGCAACATGGCGGCTTTGTTCTTATTTTTGAATGAATAGATTAGGGTTAAGTCTAGGGTCCTTTTTATAGGGGTAATGAACTGATTAGGGCCATTGATGTTGCTTGGATTGATCGTAGCCATTCATCCTAAGGAGAGACCAATTAGAGCCTGCCACCTAGCCCTAATGACAAAGCAGACCACAGAAAATCGACCAACATAGAATAGGCCAGCCAGGTTGGACTGGGTTCGACCTGGCTCTGGACCAGGTCGACATGCCTGTCGACAGCCCTGTCGACCTGGTTAGGCCAGGTCGACAGCCCAGTCGACCTGGGTGCGTTAGGCGGGTGTTTTTCCGCCCTGGCCCATTGGGCCCGCTTTTGGAATTTTAAAATGTTTTATTCTGTTTGAATTTTAAACTTAATTCAGAAACTTCCGAAGGCCATATCTTCTTCATACGGACTCCGTTTTTCGGAAACTCGGACTCTATTCCGCGTATTTTTCCGAGACGAACGCAATGGCATATCCCGTTTCCCTTAGTTCTTTGATTTGAAATTGATTATACTTTAATTTGTTAATTTCACAGTTATAGAATTCGCGGGGTGTTACATTCTCCCCCACTTAAAAGGATTTCGTCCCCGAAATCTTCAAGTTAGGAGGAAAATGTATATCCTAACATCCAATCATCCATCTACTCATCCATCAAACACGAGCATCCATTGTCCTTAAAAGACTTCTAATGCTTCATGATCATATGCGAAGTGTGTGTGTGTACATGTACTTATCTAATGCAAAATCAGGCAGTCTACTGATTCAGTTGACCTCCTTAATGCGAATTATGTAAGTGCCATGAATCCATTATGTATGCAAATTTTCCTATTCTTGATTCTACATGAGTGCACAATCATTCAATACAAATGCAACATCCACATGACAACACATTAGAGTTCAACCATATATGAATGCAAACATATATGCATATGCAATATGAAGTGACTGAGCCGATCTAAAACCTAGATTGTGTGTGTATATGCAACCACGAGCAACCACTAGCAATCACTTGCAACCACTTGCAACCATCATCCATAACATGTTTCAATTACATGTTTCCATCCAAAGAGACTCTACCTAAAAGATAAGGTCGAGGAAATATACCTAAAAAGATAGATAAAAGCGCAACTTAAGGAAAAGGAAAGATCAAGGATGTACCCTCGAACAGAAAAGGGTAGGCTGTACGGATTCTAGCTTCAGTTTCCCAAGTCGCGTCTCCCTCGGCGTCGCTCCACTGAACTTTGACGAGCTTGACTTCACGGTTGCGTAGTTTCTTCACTTCCGTTCCTAATATGCGGGTTGGAACTTTTCTTATGGTTGCTTCGCGTTCCACTTCGGCCTCTTCGAGGATATTTGGCTCTACCAATTCAGCAGACTCATGTAGACATTTTCGGAGATGTGAAACGTGAAAAACGTTGTGGACTCCAGCCAACTTCTTGGGTAGCTATAATCTATAGGCCATTTTCCCAATTTTCTCGATGATAGGGAATGGCCCTACGAACCTTGGTGCTAGCTTTCCTGTGGTTCCAAAACGAACAACGTTTCTTAGTGGTGATACCTTGAGAAAAACTCTGTCTCCAACCTCAAATTCAAGGTCGGTCCTTCTCTTGTCGGCATAGGACTTTTGTCTGTCTTGGGCCGTCTTCATCCTTCTTCGTATTAAGTCTACTTTCTCTGAAGTCTCTCGGATCATATCTGGTCCAAGTATGAGCTTATCAGTAGACTCCCACCAACAAGTGGGCGATCGGAACGGTCTTCCATATAAAGCTTCAAAGGGCGCCATTCCGATGGTTGCTTGATAACTGTTGTTGTAGGCAAATTCCACCAAAGGAAGGTGGTCTTCCCATGTCCCTCCGAAGTCAAGGACGCATAGCCTTAAAAGGTCTTCCAAAACTCTGTTTACTCTCTCTGTTTGGCCGTCGGTTTGGGGATGATAGGCTGTGCTCAAGCATAACTGCGTTCCTACTGCTTCTTGCAGACTCCGCCAAAACTCACTGGTGAAGATGGGGTCTCGGTCACTAACAATGCTAGATGGTATTCCATGGAGTCGAACGATTTCCTTAAGGTAAAGTGATGCTAGGGATGAGGCAGTTCTTTTACTTTTGACAGGTAAAAAGTGGGCGCTTTTAGTAAGCCTATCCACTATTACCCAAATGCTAGTGTTGCCTCTCCTAGACCTAGGCAGCCCATCGATGAAGTCCATTGAGATGCTATCCCACTTCCACTGCGGGACCTCCAGAGGATGTAGCAGTCCGCCAGGCTTTTTCTGTTCCGCCTTAACCTGTTGGCACACCATACACTTAGAAACGAACTCTGCCACGTCCTTTTTCATGCCGTTCCAGAAGAAAGTCCTTTTTATGTCTTTGTACATTTTATCTCCGCCTGGGTGTATCGTCATCTTGGAGTGATGTGCTTCCTCGAGAACCTTCTTTACTAAATCTTTTGTCTGTGGGACGCATAGTCTTCCGTCTCGCCTTAGCAACCCCTTGTCGTCGATGGAGTATCGGTTGAGGTGACTTGAAGTCTCACCCCTAATTAGCCTATCAATTATTTCCACAAGCTGAGGGTCTTCGCGTTGTGCTGTCCCTACTGAATCCACTAAAGTTGGGCGCACTTCGAGAGATGCTAGCAAGCCTGGTACGAAATCGGAGGAAGGCCTAAAGTCGAAGCTGGCTATAAACTCTAGGCTTTGTCTTTCAACAAACAACGGGCTTAGGGTCAATTTCTTTCGGCTCAACGCGTCTGCCACTACGTTGCCTTTGCCCGGAGTGTAGGAGATTTCGAAATCGTACGAGGCAAGAAACTCCATCCATCTTTGTTGCCTCAAGTTAAGATCCTTCTATGGGAAAAGATATTTCAACGATTTATGGTCAGTGTAAATCTCGAACTTCTCACCTAGGAGATAGTGTCGCCAAGACTTGAGTGCAAAGACGATGGCGGCTAACTCAAGATCGTGGGTTGGGTAGTTCTTTTCGTGCACTTTCAACTGCCTCCCGCCATAAGCTACTACCCTACCTTCTTGCATTAAGACGGCGCCTAGCCCTGTCCCACATGCATCCGTATAAACAGTGAACATCTTGCTCCCATCTGGCAGCGTCAAAACTGGGGCTGTTGTAAGAGCCCTTTTTAGTCGTTGGAAAGCAAACTCGCAATCCAAGTCCCAATTGAACACTAGATTCTTCTTGGTCAATTTCGTGAGCGGAGCTGAGATTTTTGCAAAATCCCTTATGAATTTTCGATAGAAACCCGCCAGTCCTAGAAAGCTTCGGACCTCAGTTGCATTCCTTGGTGTCTTCCAATCCTGTACCGCCACTACCTTCGCAGGGTCCACTGCTAACCCTTGTTTGGATACTATGTTCCCAAGGAACCTCACCTCTTCTCTCCAAAAGTGGCATTTGGAGAATTTGGCTTTTAGTTGATGGACTCGCAAAGTTTCCATGATTGCCCTTAAGTGCTGAGCATGTTCCTCTTCACTCTTTGAGAAGATAAGGATATCATCTACGAAGACCACTACGAATTTGTTGAGGAAATCTCTAAATACCCTACTCATCAGGTCCACGAAGTAAGCAGGTGCATTTGAAAGGCATGACAAGCCATTCAAAGAAGCCATCTGGGGTTCTGAATGCCGTTTTATCGATGCTATCTTCAGCCACCCTTAGCTGATGAAAACCGGTTGCTAAATCGAGTTGGGAGAAAACAGACGCTCCTACAAGCTGGTCAAATAAATCGTCAATTCTAGGGAGAGGGTGCCTATTCTTTTTCGTTAGCTTGTTGAGCTCCCTATAGTCAACACATAGACGGAGTGAACCATCCGCCTTTGTAGCGAACACCACTGGAGCGCCCCATTCTGAAATGCTCCTCCTAATGAACCCCTTTTCGAGGAGCTCTTTAATCTGTTTACTGAGCTCTTTCCTTTCACGTGGAGCCATGTGTCTAACGGGCAACGCAACGGGCTTTGCATTATCTACAAGATATATGCGGAAGTCTATTTCCCGCTTCGGAGGCAAGCCCTTCACCTCTTCGAAGACATCCGGATATTCCCGGACCACTCTAACTGATTTCAAATTTTCAACAGAGGCATCTAGCGATTCAAGATAACTAAGCATAACCGCATACGAGGGATTACAAGAAATTTCCAAAGTATTACCGAGCTGGGTTAGGAGCCTAACAACCCTTTTCTCACAATCAAGGATGGCCCCATTACTGGATAGCCAATCCATACCCAAAATCAAACCATAACCCGAAAAGCCCAAAACAAAGGCACTACATTGAAATTCTACACTTAGAATAGAAATTTTCAATCCCACACAGATCATAGACAAATGAGCTGGGCCCCCAATTGGGTTTGAAACAATTAAGGGGTCCTCTACCATACTAGTTTTTAGGTGCAGAGATTCTACTAGAGCAGACAAGATAAAGGAGTGTGATGCGCCAGAATCAAATAAAATGCGAACGGGGTGATCATAAAGATAAACTACACTTTCTACAGAAGTATTTATACCTCGCTGTTGCAGTGGTGGCGCTTCCAGCACATGAACCTGTGCCCCTGGGGTGGATCCAGCCCTCTGCCCCTGTCCTCGTTTCTTTGGGCAGTCCTTAGCCCTATGGCCTGTCTCACCGCAAGAAAAGCACCCACCATTCTCCTTGGCCTTCTTTTTCCGGCAGTCCTTTACTAAGTGCCCCACTTTGCCACAGAAATTGCACTTCCTCTTCTCTTTGTTGCCTTTCCCGCCCTTCTTAAAGTCTGTCTTTTTAGGTTGCAAACCCTCTTTCTTCCCTTGAGAGCTTTCTGCCTTTGTCTCCTTCTTGCCCTTATCCTCTTCATTCAGCAATGCCATTTGCACCAATCTTTCATACGTGGCTCCCATGGGTATATGGGTCATGGCCAAACTGTGTAATGGCTCATTCAACCCTTTGACGAAACGGAGAGCCTTCTTGTGCGGGGTGTTGACTAGGTCAAGCCCAAACCTAGCCAGCTCATCGAACTGATTCACATATTCTCTGACTGTCTTGTCCCCTTGTTTAAGAAATAAGAATTTTTCCAACTGCAAACTTCTTTCCGCATCTGAGAGAAATTAGTCTCAAACCTTGCCCTAAAGTCCTCCCATGTCTCCACTGGTCTTTCAGCATTAGTGACTTCCCACCAGTAGGAAGCCTCGCCCTTCAATAACCACACTGCCAATTGTACTTTTTGTCTATCCTCTACCTCAAAGATGATAAATAGGTCCTCAGTTTCTTTCAGCCAATTTCTAGCTGCCACGAAGGACTCAGTTCCATGGAAATCCCTTCCTCCCATAGCTTTAAAATCTTTACATATCTTAGCAAATGTGTTTCCCCGAGGAGGAGGTGGAGGAAAAGGTGCCGCTGCAGCTGGATGATTTCCGGCAGCTGGGGGAGGAGGAAAGGTAGGACCTGGCTGAGTGGCTCTTGCTTCTAAGAACCGTCTAAACCAACCAGGTATTGGCACCCCTTCCGGCAAGTTAAGATCTTCGGACATGCTGAAACAAAAAGGATAGATTCAAAACGAAGGATAAGAGATAGTACCTATGGCTTTGGGGGGTGGACTTTGCCTTTTTAAAATAAAATAATATTTTTCTTTTTAAAAAATGCTTCTTTAAATTTCTTTTTTTTTGAAAATAATTTTTCAAAACTTTTTATCTTATCTGGTAAACCTATGCTCTGATACCAAGTGAAACACCCCACCTCCGTTAGGGTCACTCTCAAAGGGAATGCCCTAATTTTGGTGGAGGTTTATAAGTATAAGTCACAGATATACAAGACAGATATAAGAACACATATTTGTAAACAGCGGAAAATCAACAAACTTTTATTTCATGAAAGCAAATACGTGCTACAACAACATCACCATAATTGTCTTACATCTTTTCCAAAACATAACATAACACTTTCATAATCTGTCTTGATTACATTATTTAAAGAAGCATAAATAAAACATACATGAACTGCAAAAGCCCCATAGAGTTTGTCCAAAGCCATAGTTTCAAACGAAAAGGTCCAAGCAATACATTTCTCTTCTTCAAGCTGGATGTTAAGGTTGGTCAAGCTGCAGTGTTCCCTCCCTGTGGACCTGGGGGGGGGGGAACGGAAGAAAAGAAGACGAAAGAAAAGTAGAGTCAGACATAAAGCCTGAGTAAGTCTAGTACTATTTTGTCTATGAATAAAGAACTGGGTATGATAAGTATAAACGAGAAGTGGGAAAGCACTATAAACTTGGTTAAGTTGTCTAGGGTCGAATATACTATCGTACCCCATGTTAATCTCTGAACCCATATAAACTAGTTTCCAATTGGCACCCCATAATCAGGGTGATGTGATCCATTCAATGATGATCGGCTCCTACTCGCATAGTTACATGTGTCTTACGGCCCCCGATGTTGTAGTTACCTATGCTGGTCCCACCATGGGGTGTATCAAGTCCCATGGCGGCGGCCCGACACAACCTTAGAATGCACAGGTATGCTACTGGTGCCCAGTGCTTTATTTTTCTGCGCCGGAGTGTGTGCACGCCCGCACCCCGTTAGAACCTACACTGCTACACCACCGCCGTCGATTTGACCTCTTACAATCAGCCCAGTAATCGTGCCACACCCTGCCTAGTTTCAGGGTATCCTGATACACCTTCTAGGGTTACTGCTGAAAAGGGTCCCCCGTTACTAGGTTTTCTATCTCTAGCCAACATGCTAAGTTGGTTAAGTGTTTTCCTACCTAACCCCCACCAGTCCGTTTAGTTTAGCATGTTTCATTTTGATTAAGTCTTTAGTTCACTTAATCCTAACAATCCTAACTCAGCCTTAATTGTCTTATTAAGGCCCTGACCTCTCACATTAGACAGGTATTGTTGTGGCTGCCTGTTGCCGGTTGGTTCCGGGCAGTCTTACGCCACAACTCAGTCTAACCTCGGGTCCTTATTGGACTCCATGTTTAACCTCCCACATTGGATAGGTATTGTTGTGACTACTGGACAGCCGGGCGGTTCCGGGCAGGTTTACATCACAACTCAATCCAACCTCGGGTTAAACACATCGTATGTTCTACATTTACATATTTTGTCTTTCTTCTTTATTTTCTTATATGTAAATATTTGCGGCCCATTATTAAGTTAATGGTGTAAAGGTTACACCAATCATGGGCCCAACCCATACTTGAATTTGGGCCCTTCTATTTTATATTTTCATTCATTAGTAATTTTAACCCAACGTTATTTCCCCCCCCCCCATTTTACACGTCCGTTTATTATATATATGTTGGGCTTAGCCTTTTAAAGCCCAACTTAGCCATGCGAAAAGGGGAGGCTTAAAGCGTGATTACATACACAAAAAGGGGAAGGTGAGCGCATGAACTTGCAATATGACGTTGGAAATACAAAATAGAAACTGGTGTACTTGCATAGTGGTAACATATACTTTGGTCATAAAGCATAAGTGACATGAATCAAAGCATGTAAACTTGTAGTTGAGATAAGAATCTAAATTGGGTATCATTATTGACACATAGTCATAACTACAACATAAACCTATATTTTTATTCAGGCATAATGTCAAATATAAGCAAATCATGTTCATAAGACTACTACATGTTTACAAAGGTGTCTACTTTTGTGCCTAATACAAAAGTATAGTTAAATTTGTTCACATAACCATGGCATAAATATTTCTAACATGAAATCATGATTTTTACTTTAGTCATGCAAACTTGCAAAAAGGGATTTTTGAATCTAACCTAGCTATGTACCACAAATGTCATCATATAATTCTTGTAAACAATTTCAATTATGCAAATTATCAATCATAGCCTAGTCATAAGTTTGCAAATAGGTTTTCTAATACAAAGCATGGCTTAATACATGATGCCAAATTTTCAACATAATTTCATATGGATTATGATAACCCAAACTTATTCCAATTACTTCACAAAAATGATGTTTGTATAAAAATACACCTTATGATGGCATAATAGCAAAGCCCCAAACTTGCATGAATTTCAATCAACTACATACATGTAGCTTCAACATAGATTACATAATTTGCGAATATTCCAAACGTATACTTGCATAGAACTACCGCATGTAGTTCTTTATAATGAATAACATAATTCGAGAATATCCAAACGTATACAATATTCCAAATCGATAAGAATCATAGTAACGCACAAATTATGAATTATTTATCACCACAACCAAGTATACAAACCAACACAGTTATTTGTTCATACCAAAGTAATACTCTACTTACTATGGTGAGGCGAATTCTCAAATTTAGGGATTTGAAGATGCGGTTTGATTTGATTGAGTTGCTTTATGCCTTAGAATTTGCCTCCTAATCCTCTCTCCAATTGGTGGCTACCCCTAGTCGTTCCTCAGCAACATGGCGGCTTTGTTCTTATTTTTGAATGAATAGATTAGGGTTAAGTCTAGGGTCCTTTTTATAGGGGTAATGAACTGATTAGGGCCATTGATGTTGCTTGGATTGATCGTAGCCATTCATCCTAAGGAGAGACCAATTAGAGCCTGCCACCTAGCCCTAATGACAAAGCAGACCACAGAAAATCGACCAACATAGAATAGGCCAGCCAGGTTGGACTGGGTTCGACCTGGCTCTGGACCAGGTCGACATGCCTGTCGACAGCCCTGTCGACCTGGTTAGGCCAGGTCGACAGCCCAGTCGACCTGGGTGCGTTAGGCGGGTGTTTTTCCGCCCTGGCCCATTGGGCCCGCTTTTGGAATTTTAAAATGTTTTATTCTGTTTGAATTTTAAACTTAATTCAGAAACTTCCGAAGGCCATATCTTCTTCATACGGACTCCGTTTTTCGGAAACTCGGACTCTATTCCGCGTATTTTTCCGAGACGAACGCAATGGCGTATCCCATTTCCCTTAGTTCTTTGATTTGAAATTGATTATACTTTAATTTGTTAATTTCACAGTTATAGAATTCGCGGGGTGTTACATTCTCCCCCACTTAAAAGGATTTCGTCCCCGAAATCTTCAAGTTAGGAGGAAAATGTATATCCTAACATCCAATCATCCATCTACTCATCCATCAAACACGAGCATCCATTGTCCTTAAAAGACTTCTAATGCTTCATGATCATATGCGAAGTGTGTGTGTGTACATGTACTTATCTAATGCAAAATCAGACAGTCTACTGATTCAGTTGACCTCCTTAATGCGAATTATGTAAGTGCCATGAATCCATTATGTATGAAAATTTTCCTATTCTTGATTCTACATGAGTGCACAATCATTCAATACAAATGCAACATCCACATGACAACACATTAGAGTTCAACCATATATGAATGCAAACATATATGCATATGCAATATGAAGTGACTGAGCCGATCTAAAACCTAGATTGTGTGTGTATATGCAACCACGAGCAACCACTAGCAATCACTTGCAACCACTTGCAACCATCATCCATAACATGTTTCAATTACATGTTTCCATCCAAAGAGACTCTACCTAAAAGATAAGGTCGAGGAAATATACCTAAAAAGATAGATAAAAGCGCAACTTAAGGAAAAGGAAAGATCAAGGATGTACCCTCGAACAGAAACGGGTAGGCTGTATGGATTCTAGCTTCAGTTTCCCAAGTCGCGTCTCCCTCGGCGTCGCTCCACTGAACTTTGACGAGCTTGACTTCACGGTTGCGTAGTTTCTTCACTTCCGTTCCTAATATGCGGGTTGGAACTTTTCTTATGGTTGCTTCGCGTTCCACTTCGGCCTCTTCGAGGATATTTGGCTCTACCAATTCAGCAGACTCATGTAGACATTTTCGGAGATGTGAAACGTGAAAAACATTGTGGACTCCAGCCAACTTCTTGGGTAGCTCTAATCTATAGGCCATTTTCCCAATTTTCTCGATGATAGGAAATGGCCCTACGAACCTTGGTGCTAGCTTTCCGGTGGTTCCAAAACGAACAACGTTTCTTAGTGGTGATACCTTGAGAAAAACTCTGTCTCCAACCTCAAATTCAAGGTCGGTCCTTCTCTTGTCGGCATAGGACTTTTGTCTGTCTTGGGTCGTCTTCATCCTTCTTCGTATTAAGTCTACTTTCTCTGAAGTCTCTCGGATCATATCTGGTCCAAGTATGAGCTTATCAGTAGACTCCCACCAACAAGAGGGCGATCGGCACGGTCTTCCATATAAAGCTTCAAAGGGCGCCATTCCGATGGTTGCTTGATAACTGTTGTTGTAGGCAAATTCCACCAAAGGAAGGTGGTCTTCCCATGTCCCTCCGAAGTCAAGGACACATAGCCTTAAAAGGTCTTCCAAAACTCTGTTTACTCTCTCTGTTTGGCCGTCGGTTTGGGGATGATAGGCTGTGCTCAAGCATAACTGCGTTCCTACTGCTTCTTGCAGACTCCGCCAAAACTCACTGGTGAAGATGGGGTCTCGGTCACTAACAATGCTAGATGGTATTCCATGGAGTCGAACGATTTCCTTAAGGTAAAGTGATGCTAGGGATGAGGCAGTTCTTTTACTTTTGACAGGTAAAAAGTGGGCGTTTGTCTCGGAATTCTTCATGAAAACGAGTCCGAGTTTGCATAAATCGGAGCCCGTATGAGGAAGATATGGCCTCCGGAAGTTTCAGCGAAGTTCAAATTTCAAAATAGACTCAGAAGCGGGCTGGGCGGGAAATTTCCCGCCCAGGACCCAGGTCGACCAGGGGGTCGACCTGGGGGTCGACCTGGGTACCCAGGTTGACCAGGGTGTCGACCTCCCCCCTAGGTCGACCTGGGGGTCGACCTCCGCACTTTTTCTAGATCTGCAGCCTGGTTCGTTTTTCTATATTCGGACGCCATTCTGACCAGATTCGTTGACTTCTACACTATATAAACAGCCCTAGTCTCCTTCACTATTCACAATTCTTTTCTATCCTTATGCTGCCTCTGAGAAAATGTATAAATAAATAAAATAATATGTAAAATAAATCAAGACGAGGAAGTGCTGCTCAAGACTTTCAAGAGGAGATTGAAAACAAGCTAGGATTCAAGTGAAGATTCAAACGACTTCTACGATTGTTTTTCTATGAATCTAATCTAATCTCTGTAAGTCGGTTACTTTTTAGATTTGAATGTTTTCTCTATTCGTGACATGAAATTAAAGGAATAAAAGAATATGCCAAATCTTTCTATTCGAATCAGTGCTTATATCTTTGGACTTAATTAAGAACTGTTATGATTCGATGACCAATGAGACTGTGACTATGAAACTATGGACCTTAAAACCTTATGCCTCTTTAACTATAAACACTGCCTATGACTGTGACTCATGACTATGAGAATTGTTTCCTTGACTATGAACACAAGCCTATGCCTTTGATTAGGAAGCATAAACTATTTCCTATGACATAACACGGACAACTGTGATTAAACACCTATGATTCATGGCTAGGAAAGTGTTGCTTAAGTTTTGTGACTATGAAATTGGGTCTGAACCTGATTATCTATTCTGTCTATTCTTGGTTTTCTTTGGTTTTAGATCTTGGGAATTTACCTATTAAGTTAGGTCTACCCATGTTCTTGAACCTACGTCGTTATTCACCCCTTTTTATGTCATAAGATTTTCAGACCTATAGGCTTTCGATGTTTTAGATCAATTTCTGTGTAATACGTTAGGTCTGTAATTAGTAAATTATCATTTTATGCCAGTTATTATGTCTATCTTTTTCATAGTATCTTTGGTTCATTCCCTATTTTCTACGAATCTAGATTTATCTATAATCTAGATTGAATCACGATTATACGAACGGTGGGAATACGATTTGGGCAAAATATGAAATTTACTAAAAACGTAGTTTTTAACTTGGAAATTAGCATAAATTGGGAACATGTATTATGGCATGTTCATAGAAATGCAAATTGGATAAATTTGACATGAATTATAGGATGTGTAATTTGAATCTAGTATTGACTTGTAAATCTAGCATTTACATGAATTGTGAACTAGAATAATAGGTCTAGTTTGACATGAACTGTAATTAGAATGTTAAATCAGAATTGGATTAGCTAATTTGGCATGATAAGTATATTGGCATAAATTTGAAATTCGCCATAATTGGGAGTACTTGTCAGGTTTAGCAAAATCATGGTTAGTGACACTTAATTTGGTATAGTTTACATACCAAAAAGGCATAAATATGAAATAGAGGGGAAAATGGGCCATAATAATAAATGTTGACAATTTACATTAAAAGAGTAATTAGGAAATAAGTAAATTAGGAATAATTTACTTATGGAATTTGTCCTAAATGAGAAAATGTAGACAAATTAAAGGTTTATTAACGACATCTCTTTTAGTAACACACCAGAAAGTTCTAGGGTGACAGAGAGGATAGTGTCTAGGCTTGGGTTTGGAAATTACAAGTTTCCTGCTCTCCCTGGCTACCCCTAACTGATCCGAAGGACGGGATGGTTACTTTCAAAACCTGATTTGAAAATTAATCAAAACCCTTTGAACTCAGAAAACACGAATATGCCTAGCCCGAGGTTAGACTGAGTTGCGATGTAAACCTGCCCGGAACCAACCGGCACATCCAGTATTCGCAACAATATCTGTCTAATGTGAGTGGTCACAGCTTTAATTTATTTAGTTAAAGCTAGAACAAGAATGGTATGGTTAAGTTAACTAAGACACTTAACCAATTCAACATGATAACCAAACCGATGGGTGGGGTTAGGTTCATACAGACACTCAACACAGTTAAGCTAGAATGGGAGGGTTAAGTCCATAGGAACACTTAACCAACTAAACACAGTTAAGCTAGAATGGGAGGGTTAAGTCCATAGGAACACTTAACCAAACTTAACATCGTACAAGACAAGATTTGTAGGGGATAAGTAACTAAGAAAACGCTTATCCAAATTAACACGTTAACTAGACTAGAAGGTGGGGTTAAGTAAAGTTAATACACTTAGCCAAATTAAGATGTTAACTAGACTAGAGGTTGGGGTTAAGTAAAAATTAATACACTTAGCCAATTTGATATGTTAGCTGGACTAGACCGTAGGGTTAAGTAAACTTGAGCACTTAACCATCAGATTGTGATAAAGGAATAGGGTTAAGTCTAAAACATGAAGGGATAATACTTAACCATTAATAACATGTTAGTTAAAACAGAAGGGCAAGGTTAAGTTAAAAAGGAACACTTAACCAATACAGGATGAATGGGTAGGGTTAAGTAGTAAGAAATACTTATCCAATATAACTTGGTTTGTGGTAGGGTTAAGTCAACATGAATTACTGATCACACTTAACCAGTTTAACAGGATAAATGAAGAGGGTTAAGTTAGCTTGAATTGACTAATGACACTTAACCAATCCAAATTGACGGGAAAGAGAACTAAGTAGTAAGCCTTAGTTAAAAGGAGCTAAGTAGTAAACCTTAGTTAAAAAACAACGATTCTGGAAACTAAGTGGTAAACCTTAGTTAGCAAATCTAAGTAGTAATTCTTAGTACAACACGGGAAGGAGCGAATGTATGTCTGAGTAAAAAGAAGGCTCCAACGAATTGGGTTACGAAGCCCGAGGCTTCGAGGGGACGTGAGGGTACTCTTGGTATCCCTCTGTGAGGCTGCAGATGATCCTCCCGGGCTCATAGAGGTTAAGGTCTGCGTTAGAAGAACCAAGGGTATGCCTTGGTTGCAAAATATGGCAACCTAAAGACTAGGATGGACCAGTGTGATTTGGCGAGAAAGTGGTAGCCCTGTGATAGCAACTCGTCGTCTACCATCCATCTTGAGTCAATCGAGATACGTGAAGCGAAAAGGCGGAGAACTCCAAAAGACCACATACTTGCTATCTAGTTATGGGTGAGGATGGCCATAGGTTAGTGGGGGCATAGGGGCCTGCGTATAGTTCTCATTTTTTTCAAGGTGTGCCTTTCATTAGTTGAGGGAGGGGTCAAGTGGGACCATAGCCACTGGAATAAAAACAGACCTTAGCATCTGCATCGGCAGATATTTGAAAGCTCCCGACCGAGTTCTGTGTTTCTTGATTTGCCCTGCCACAGGACTCGGGCCGCACATTATAGGACATGTGCATCTAGACAAGCGATAACGATTCGCGATACATGCGTGGGGAAGTATAGGAACATATATCACTCTAGTAGTGTGTACTAGACTTGGGGGCATCGTTCGACAGGTAGCATAATCCCTAGTTGGACCAGGTGGCATAAACCCTGAATCCGAGAAGCGTCCAGCAGATAGCGTAAACTCTAGTTGAATCTTGAAAGCACTTGATAGAAAACCCTATATTAGATCTAGGTAATAAATAATAAATGTATGCCTGAAGGCAATGGAAACTACAGGGATTGGAATTACGTTATCGTTACTAGTTGGGACATTAGTTAGGTGGTGCAGAGATATAGAAACCAGTATAACAAGGAAATTGCGAAGCGGCGAAAGTATTAGAGCATATCCAGTCTACCTTATCTTAGCATATCCTCTGTTAATCTTGTCTAATCTTGCTGACCCTATCATCATGGTGTTATCTTGTATTCAGTTAATTCATGTCGTTTTGTTTTTCCATGTTCACATGCTAGAAGTAACTGAACTTACTTAGGCTTTATGTCTGACTCTGTTTTTCTTTCGTCTTCTTTTCTTCCGTTCCCCCCCAGGTAGTAAAGAAGGGAATAGTATAGCTCAGGTTAAGTTGGATTGTCACTTTTTCCCAACTTGAAGATTTGTCGAAGTTTTGCTTGGATTCTCTTTTCAGATGCTATGGCTGGCTCTTGCTACATTAGGGAATATAAATGTTGTTTTATGCTTCTTTATTTTGTAAGACAGATGATACTCTGATATTATAAAGAAATCGTTGTACAAACTATTTTATCAATAAAGCAAAGTTTTATTTTCCACTGTTGTAATTTTTGTCTGTCTTGTAATTCATCTGCTTCTTTTACCCTAAATGCTCCACAGAACTTAGTGCATTCCCTTTGTGAGTGACACTAACGGATGTGGGGTGTTACACGTGGTATCAGAGCTGAAGGTTACCAGATCAGATAAAGGATTTGAAAAATTATTTTCCAAACAGTTTTAAAAAAATCATTTTCAAGAGAAAAGATTTGTTTTAAAGGCATATTCCCCAAAGCCATACGCACTATCTTCTCTTCCTCTGTTTGAATTTTGTCTCCTTCTTTCTTGAGTCTCTGGGCCTCCTGGCTTTCTGGGAGGTAACCTCATCGATGGGCAAAATCGTGCACAACTTCCATCTGTAGCCATAGTAGTTTCACTTGCGGCCAGTTTTCTTTCAAGTTTTGTAGGGTTTTCTGTACGATGGAGGCAGCTTTCGAGAGATTTGTCAACATGACTACACACGGAAGAGGATGAGGAATTCATGGATGTAGATTTAGCTCACAAAGGAGGAAGGAATTATAAAACCTAAGACAAGAGGATGTATCTTTACTATGGTGTAATAGGGCATGTAATTAAGGGAAAAGGACAAGATTTTCAGAAGGGCAAGTACCTACTTTCGCCACCAAGCGTACCTAGGAGAAAGGTAGTAAAGTTCTGTTGGAAGAGTCTAGTTTTGCTGTTCGTACTCTTTCCTTTGGTTTTAGCGCTTCGTATTTGTTCATATCCACTTCCATAGTTGAGTCTCTACACCATAGTACTTGTATAGTAGAAAGGTCCCACAAGAGTCTCAAATCCAATTGGTGGTCCGACCAGTTTATTTTTGGTTAGTAGGGATTTGAGAATAGTTATCGAGTTTGCTTATATCATCTCACGTAGATCGTCTAAATTCGGAGGAGATATTCCTTGGGTTCTTGTCTGATATTGGTTCAGGCCTTTGGGGCTTGTACTTGAGGAATGTCGAGTTCGACTAGGATGGTTTGCGTGAAAGATGGTTAGTTATGGCAGGCACTCTAAAAAGCACGTAGTGACCTTTTCGACCCTTATAGTTATGGCATGGTGGATAAGAGGGAGACCTCTAATCGTCTTAGTACATACACTTGGTACCGTGATTGACATCTGTTTATTTTGGAAATGGAGGTCAGAAACTTCACAATCGTGAAGTTAAATTAGTTAAGATACAGTGAAGTAAAGCTCAAGAAGGCTAGATACTAGCATCATACCCTTTTCCTTAAGGGTGCATCCTTGATTTCTTTTATTTGTAGGAGCTTTACGCACAATTGTTTCTCTCTTTCCAAAGTATATCCTCTAGGTCGTATCTTCGATCCTTAGGTAGAAGCCAATGGATGTAAACATGTATTTGAAACATGTTATGGTTGATGGTTGCAAGTGGTTGCTAATGGTTGCTCGTGAATGCATATGCATACGCACTAGGCACTAGATCAGTTCGGACGCTTTCATATTACATTTACAGATATGTATTTGTTTGTAAGTTGAACTTGATATGTTATCATATGGGCGTTGCATATGGATGAATGGCTGTGCACGCATGTAGTATTTACGTACCTAGGGATGCTTGCATACATGATTGGACGCATGGCACTGATATGATTCACATTAAGAAGGTCAACTGAATTAGTAGACCGCCTAATTTTGCATTAGATAAAGACATATACACACACTATGCATATGGACATGAAAGCATTAGAAATCTTTCAAGGACAATGAATGCATGTGATTGAATGGTTGGGTAGATGGGTGATTGGATGGTAGGACACATTCTTCCTAACTTGAAGATTTCGGGGACGAAATCCTTTTAAGTGGGGGAGAATGTAACACCCTATAATTCTGTAACACTAGGATTCATAAATCAAGGCAGAATTAGATTTTAAAAACAAAATCAAGGGAAAGATTGGGCTGTGCCATTGCGTTCGTCTCGGAATTCTACATGAAAACGAGTCCGAGTTTGCGTAAATTGGAGTCCGTATGAGGAAGATATGACCTCCGGAAGTTTCAGCGAAGTTCAAATTTCAAAACAGACTCAGAAGCGGGCTGGGCGGGAAATTTCCCGCCCAGGATCCAGGTCGACCTGGGTACCCAGGTCGACCAGGGTGTCGACCTGGGGGTCGACCTCCCCCCTAGGTCGACCTGGGGGTCGACCTCCCCGCTTTTTCCAGATTTGCAGCCTGGTTCGTTTTTCTGTATCCGGATGCCATTCTGACCAGATTCATTGACTTCTACACTATTTAAACAGCCCTAGTCTCCTTCACTATTCACAATTCTTTTCTATCCTTATGCTGCCTCTGAGAAAATGTATAAATAAATAAAATAATATGTAAAATAAATCAAGACGAGGAAGTGCTGCTCAAGACCTTCAAGAGGAGATTCAAAACAAGCTAGGATTCAAGTGAAGATTCAAACGACTTCAACGACTGTTTTTCTACGAATCTAATCTAATCTCTGTAAGTCGGTTACTTTTTAGATTTGAACGTTTTCTCTATTCGTGACATGAAATTAAAGGAATAAAAGAATATGCCAAATCTTTCTATTCGAATCAGTGCTTATATCTTTGGACTTAATTAAGAACTGTTATGATTCGATGACAAATGAGACTGTGACTATGAAACTATGGACCTTAAAACCTTATGCCTCTTTGACTATGAACACAACCTATGACTGTGACTCATGACTATGAGAATTATGTCCTTGACTATGAACACAATCCTATGCCTTTGATTAGGAACCATAAACTATTGCCTATGACATAACAAGGACAACTGTGATTAAACACCTATGATTCATGGCTAGGAAAGTGCTGCTTAAGTTTTGTGACTATGAAATTGGGTCTGAACCTGATTATCTATTCTGTCTATTCTTGGTTTTCTTTGGTTTTAGATCTTGGGAATTTACCTATTAAGTTAGGTCTACCCATGTTCTTGAACCTACATCGTTATTCACCCCTTTTTATGTCATAAGATTTTTAGACCTATAGGCTTTCGATGTTTTAGATCAATTTCAGTGTAATTCGTTAGGTTTGTGATTAGTAAATTATCATTTTATGCCAGTTATTATGTCTATCTTTTTCATAGCATCTTTGGTTCATTCCCTATTTTCTACGAATCTAGATTTTTCTATAATCTAGATTGAATCACGATTATACGAACGGTGGGAATACGATTTGGGCAAAAAATGAAATTTACTAAAAACGTAGTTTTTAACTTGGAAATTAGCATAAATTGGGAACATGTATTATGGCGTGTTCATAGAAATGAAATTGGATAAATTTGACATGAATTATAGGATGTGTAATTTGAATCTAGTATTGACTTGTAAATCTAGCATTTACATGAATTGTGAACTAGAATAATAGGTCTAGTTTGACATAACCTGTAATTAGAATGTTAAATCAGAATTGGATTAGCTAATTTGGCATGATAAGTATATTGGCATAAATTTGAAATTGGCCATAATTGGGAGTACTTGTCAGGTTTAGTAAAATCATGGTTAGTGACACTTAATTTGGTATAGTTTACATACCAAAAAGGCATAAATATGATATAGAGGGGAAAATGGGCCACAATAATAAATGTTGACAATTTACATTAAAAGAGTAATTAGGAAATAAGTAAATTAGGAATAATTTACTTATGGAATTTGTCCTAAATGAGAAAATGTAGACAAATTAAAGGTTTATTAACGACATCTCTTTTAGTAACACACCAGAAAGTTCTAGGGTGACAGAGAGGATAGTGTCTAGGCTTGGGTTTGGAAAATACAAGTTTCCTGCTCTCCCTGGCTACCCCTAACTGATCCGAAGGATGGGATGGTTACTTTCAAAACCTGATTTGAAAATTAATCAAAACCCTTTGAACTTAGAAAACACGAATATGCCTAACCCGAGGTTAGACTGAGTTGCGATGTAAACCTGCCCGGAACCAACCGGCACATCCAGTATTCGCAACAATATCTGTCTAATGTGAGTGGTCACGGCTTTAATTTATTTAGTTAAAGCTAGAACAAGAATGGTAGGGTTAAGTTAACTAAGACACTTAACCAATTCAACATGATAACCAAACCGATGGGTGGGGTTAGGTTCATACAGACACTCAACACAGTTAAGCTAGAATGGGAGGGTTAAGTCCATAGGAACACTTAACCAACTTAACATAGTTAAGCTAGAATGGGAGGGTTAAGTCCATAGGAACACTTAACCAAACTTAACATCGTACAAGACAAGATTTGTAGGGGATAAGTAACTAAGAAAACGCTTATCCAAATTAACATGTTAAATAGACTAGAAGGTGGGGTTAAGTAAAGTTAATACACTAAGCCAAATTAACATGTTAACTAAACTAGAGGTTGGGGTTAAGTAAAATTTAATACACTTAGCCAATTTGATATGTTAGCTGGACTAGACCGTAGGGTTAAGTAAACTTGAGCACTTAACCATCATATTGTGATAAAGGAATAGGGTTAAGTCTAATGCATGAAGGGATAATACTTAACCATTAATAACATGTTAGGTAAAACAGACGGGCAAGGTTAAGTTAAAAAGGAACACTTAACCAATACATGATGAATGGGTAGGGTTAAGTAATAATAAATACTTAACAAGTATAACTTGGTTTGTGGTAGGGTTAAGGCAACATGAATTACTGATAACACTTAACCAGTTTAACAGGATAAATGAAGAGGGTTAAGTTAGCTTCAATTGACTAATGACACTTAACCAATCCAAATTGACGGGAAAGAGAACTAAGTAGTAAGCCTTAGTTAAAAGGAGCTAAGTAGTAAACCTTAGTTAAAAACAACGATTCTGGAAACTAAGTGGTAAATCTTAGTTAGCAAAACTAAGTAGTAATTCTTAGTATAACACGGGAAGGTGCGAATGTCCGTCTGAGTAAAAAGAAGGCTCCAACGAATTGGGTTACGAAGCCTGAGGGTTCGAGGGGATGTGAGGGTACTCTTGGTATCCCTTTGTGAGGCTGCAGATGATCCTCCTGGGCTCACAGAGGTTACGGTCTGTGTTAGAAGAACCAAGGGTATGCCTTGGTTGCAAAATATGGCAACCTAAAGACTAGGATGGACCAGCGTGATTTGGCGAGAAACCGGTAGCCCTGTGATAGCAACTCGTTGTCTACCATCCATCCTGAGTCAACCGAGATACGTGAAGCGGAAAGGCGGAGAACTCCAAAAGACCATATACTTGCTATCTAGTTATGGGTGAGGATGGCCATAGGTTAGTGGGGGCATAGGGGGCCTGCGTATAGTTATCATTTTTTTCAAGGTGTGCCTTTCATTAGTTGAGGGAGGGGTCAAGTGCGACCATAGCCACTGGAATAAAAACAGACCTTAGCATCTGCATCGGCAGATATTTGAAAGCTCCGGACCGAGTTCTGTGTTTCTTGATTTGCCCTGCCATAGAACTCGGGACGCACATTACAGGACATGTGCATCTAGACAAGCGATAACGATTCGCGATACATGCGTGGGGAAGTATAGGAACATATACCACTCTAGGTAGTGTGTCCTATACTTGGGGGCATCGTTCGACAGGTAGCATAATCCCTAGTTGGACCAGGTGGCATAAACCCTGAATCCGAGAAGCGTTCAGCAGATAGCGTAAACTCTAGTTGAATCTTGAAAGCACTTGATAGAAAACCGTAGATTAGATCTAGGTAATAAATAATAAATGTATGCCTGAAGGCAATGGAAACTACAGGGATTGGAATCACGTTATCGTTACTAGTTGGGACATTAGTTAGGTGGTGTAGAGATATAGAAACCAGTATAACAAGGAAATAGCGAAGCGGCGAAAGTATTAGAGCATATCTAGTTTATCTTATCTTAGCAAATCCTGTGTTAATCTTGTATAATCTTGCTGACCCTATCATCATAGTGTTATCCTGTATTCAGTTAATTCATGTCGTTTTGTTTTTCCATGTTCACATGCTAGAAGTAACTGAACTTACTCAGGCTTTATGTCTGACTCTGTTTTTCTTTCGTCCTCTTTTCTTCCGTTTCCCCCCCCCCCCAAGGTAGTAAAGAAGGGAATAGTATAGCTCAGGTTAAGTTGGATTGTCACTTTTTCCCATCTTGAAGATTTGTTGAAGTTTTGCTTGGATTCTCTTTTCAGATGCTATGGCTGGCTCTTGCTACATTAGGGAATATAAATGTTGTTTTATGCTTCTTTATTTTGTAAGACAGATGATACTCTAATATTATAAAGAAATCGTTGTACAAACTATTTTATCAATAAAGCAAAGTTTTATTTTCCGCTGTTGTAATTTTTGTCTATCTTGTAATTTATCTGCATCTTTTACCCTAAATGCTCCACATAACTTAGTGCATTCCCTTTGTGAGTGACACTAATGGATGTGGGGTGTTACAAAATCTAACATCGAAATATTCCGAAGACAATTTCGATTCAAATCCATTTCCACTTTATATATTGGAAATTCTGGTTATTTGTAAAGCCATTTCAAATCCACTTTATTTATTTTAAAAATAAATGGGATTGTAATTCTCGTTCAAAACTAGTTCATTTCGATAAAAATATATTTTTATCTTTCCAAATATGGAATTTTTCATCCCAATCCTTTCCAAATCATTTCTTATGATTTTACACTAATTATTGATATTTTTAATAATTTCATCAAGGCCCGTATAGTCGATTTCCGTCAACGGCCATCGAACTACACTTACATCGACCTTTTCCAAATTTGATTTGGACATAATTTCATATCCATCTGCTAGATTTCAAATATACAATATTCGTTAGATAGCTCTTTTCAGTACGAATCCAACGGTTACGGTTTTAGGAGAATCCGACGGTCAAATCTCCCGTAATGTTCGTTCGAAGTCAATGGTCGAAATTCGCGAACTGCCGCAGCGCGGCGTGTTCTATTCAGGCCATTATATTATATGTATAATATATATTTCGTTGATTTCCATTTAAAAACGTATTTTATAAATTGTTTTAAATTTGTTTTCAAAACGATTTCAACTTCATGTTCAATTTCAAATCAAAATTGAATATTCCATATCATCGATATATAAATCATAATATTTTCAAAACATTATATTTTGAAATCACTTCATTTTCAATATTCATTATAAAAATGAATAAAATCGACATGAATATCGTTCTCGTCAAAATGGCGTCAATCTACTCAACATGGCTTTATATATTTGTGCCCATCCCTAATCGGACATCAAAATCAAATTTCGATTCTTTTATGAATATTATTTAAAAACGTTCATTATTTAAAAAAATCGTTATTTTGAAATATTCTTTCTTTCTGAACTGGAATCAGGCACAGTCAATTACCATATAATGTGATTATATGGATTTCACACAACAAATGTGTATAACAACAAGGAAAAACAGCAATCCATCATCCAGAGTGCATTCTACACTATATAAGCATTAAATATAAATATTTAACGCTTATAACAGCCTGTCAATCAATCGATCGACATACAACTAATTATTGGGATTAGTGTATGTCCAATTTCATCCCAATACCCGTATGGGGTTTCAAACAATCAAACATAGGTTTTATTTGTGTAGTTGGGCGATGTGTAAAATTTATCGTCCCAATCAATATCAGTCAAATCAGTGTACATAAACAAATAGTCTGATTTGTAAATGAATATTTATTTATTCACATACCCGTTAAAAATTATATCTTTAACGGTAAACTATTTATTCAGTTCATTTACACAATAAAAATGATATTTTTATTGTTCTAACATATTTTAGAAAATTTCGGTGGCATAACGGCGCGATACTAGAAACGGGATAAGGCCTAGCCTTATCCCCGGTCTAATAATGGCCTGCGCCATACACATACCAACCAAATCAATTTCACATTCACACCACAAACTAATATTCAACCAAACACATCAATCAACACAAACAACCAAACAAGTCATCCATGGTCTGTGGACAATGGGGAACAGTTCGTATATGCGGTTACATAATAAATAACTATATAAAGAAAATTAAAGTGAGGAGTTCTCAACTTTGGGTTCCACTCCGCCATTCTATATTTATAAACGGTCTGGATTTGTTAGAAATTTCAATGCAGTCCTTACCACACTGTTCATAATAAAAATTATATTTTTATTTCAAATCCATATGTGTAAAAATAACATTCTCAACACAATGTTAACATTATAAAAATCATATTTTTATATCGTTATATATATTGTAAAAATCGAATTTTTATTTCGCTAAAACATATATGAAAATCACATTTTTAATATGATGTTTATATATTAGAGATCATAGTTTTATCCCGCTACCTTCCATATAAAAATTATATTTTTATACCGTTCTTTTCATAACAAAGATTATATTTTTATACTGTTCTTTTCATAACAAAGATTATATTTTTATACCTTTCTTGTCATAACAAAGATTATATTTTTATACCGTTCTTTTCAAAACAAAGATTATATTTTTATACTGTTCTTTTAATAACAAAGATTATATTTTTAAACTGTGAAAAATCATATTTTTCTACTACTGAAAAATCCTATCTTTGTATTAATAAAAATATTTATATTTTTTTTTCTAAAAATCTAATCTTTATATATTTTTAAAAATCAAATCATTTCTATATATCTAAAATTCAAATCTTTTCTATATATTTAAAATTCAAATCTTTTCTATATAAAAATCAAATCTTTTTGTTTTGAAATCTAATTCTTTTATAACATTAAAATCTAAACTTTAATCACATTAAAAATCTAAACTTTAATCACATTAAAAATCTAACTTAATCACATTAAAATTCTAAGCTTAATCACATTAAAATTCTAAGCTTTAATCACATTTAAAAAATATGAGAAAAGTGGAAAAGAGAAAACAAAACTCACAGTTTTTGGATGGAAGTGGGTTGGGGGAGTCGTTCGACGGGAGGGAGGATGGCCAAGGGTTGCTGTTGGTCGAGGTGTGGCTGTAGACGGGTCCAACGGTTGTCGGTTTGGGGGGGCTAGGGTTCGACGATGGGTTTTGGGGCTTAGGGGGAGGGTGCGGTGCTACGGATGGTCGGAGGACGAAGGGGAGAGGGCGGCCTACTCCTGGGATGGCGGCGCTGGGGCGCGATGGCCCTGATGACAGCGGCTGCGGTGGTTCTCCCCCCATCGTTCGTTTTTTTGGGGTTTAGATCTAAGAGAGTAGGGAAATAGGAGAGAGAGGGGAAATATAATTATATATATATTATTATTTTTATTTCAAAAAGTAACTTTTTATTTCGAACTCGAAATTGAACCCACCGGCTGTCACTCCTAGCTAATTACCCCCACTCCGAACAAAATGATGTATTGTTAGCCAATTTTATCATTTCGTTCAGTTTTCATCAAATTCAAAATATAAATCTATATATTGAATTTGTACGCACATTTCAATTTACCGGGGCCACATACGGACTCTAAAAATTCCCAAAAAATATTTTCTAGCTTCGTATTGACGATGCAGTCCTAACAAAACTAATTTCACCAAATTCTGAGACTCTTTGAAAAATGGCCATTTTCTGGTCGATCCAAATTGGCTAAAACTGTCAAAACACGTTTTACTTCGCCACGCTCACATATTGATTCAAAAAATTATGAATTTTGGAATCTAGCAATAACTTGACATCCCGGACCCAACAAAAGTGGTTTCGTCGAAAGCAGAGGTCGTTTGCAAAATTTCCATTTTAAGGGCTAAAATTTTATAGTGACTATTCTGAATTTCCAACTGGACATAACTTTTTATTCCCGCTATAAAATTTCAATTTTTCGGATTCGTTGAAAATATATTCTCAAATAGATTCTAATATTTTTGGTTTTGCCAAAATCCAGTTTATTTTGAATCCTATACATTCATTTGAAATTGAATTTTCGAACTACCGCGCCATTTTCAATTCCTTTTATAATTAAAAATAAATATTTATATTCTAACGACGGTTCAAATAAATATATACGTTCTGATTCTATTCAAAATAAATTTTTCGTCATTATAATTTAAAATTATTCATTTTAAATATTCAAAATTCAATAAAATTGCCAAAATAAAAATTTTAAATTGGTTGAGATTTTCCGGGTTATTACAATCTCCCCCACTTAAAATTTTCCGTCCCCAAAAAAGAATGACGTTGAAAGTTGTTTTATAAACTAACTCAACTTTCATTCTTTTCATTATGGCTTAAGTTCTTCAACTTTTCAGTTTCTAAGAACTATTCAAATTTTTCAAAAATTTGGCTAATACCCTAAATTTTCGAAAAAAATCGCCATAACCTCTCCTGCACGGGAGCACTGGGAAAATCCCGAAATTGCCGTACAGGCCTTTCCAATCCAAAAGGAAAAAGAAATAGCCAAGCGGCTAGCCAATCGGCTCATAAAATCATCCAAACCCCAAGAAATACAATAAACATGTACCTATTTGTTGGGCAAACACTTTTATTCCTCTTCTCTAGCCTCCTTGCTATGACCTGCTCACACATATATATGTACATGCATGCAATTCCAAACAAATTTCAATACAGTTCAAATTTGACTTGATTTGGCTAAATTTACCTTTCATATATGTATTAGTTTCAACAATCTCATTAGTTAAACTAATAATCAAACAACACAACCATCAATCAATTATTTTATTAACGTTTCAAATTCATAATTTTTATATATAAAAAAAAAATCCATTTTTGATGCCAAGTCACAACAATATATACTAACTATATTTTGGTTCTCACACCAGTTTAATGGAAATATATAAAAATACCACTTTCAAAAATTGAACACAAACTAGTGATGCTATATAGTCACCAATAGTTTCATCCCCGGGCGACTAGAGTGTGATTCTATATCTATTCGGTATATTAAAACTTTGAATACTCGTGGATCAGACATATATGCAAAATCTTTGTATACTTGATTGTCCAAATTCAATTTAAAATAAATATTGAAATACAAATAATTGTTTTAAATTTTCAAAACAAAAATTATTTTCAATTTTATTTTAAAAACATCACTCTTCATACTTGTTCTAGGATACTACTGATACCATCTCTAACGAGTCATTCTCATTGGGTATTACTAATCCAATCTCTGATGAATTTTTTCATATTGTTCTAATGTGTCTTGTCCTCTAAGTTGTTTGAACCAGAGCTCTGATAACAAACTGACACGACCCGAAATCCCCCTTATGGGAAATCATGGATTGCATTGAGGACAACACGAATCAGAACACAAACAGAAGAGCATTTCATTGTTAATTATAACAATTCCATCATAATACAAGGATGTAACAGAGTATAAATAAAAATTACACATCATAAAATATCAGAGTTTTAAATACATTACTGCAGCGGAAAAATAATACAAAAACACAACTGAAGGAGATAAACGAATACAGAGCTTTTCGAATATCATTCCAGCAGTAAACCAGGATCCTGTGAATATAAATCTGCAAAACCAAAACTACTAGCTGCCCGCGTGGAAATAGGGGCACCCAGAGTTTAGGTTAAAACAATAAACTCCAGGTCAGTCATGTGACAGGTGTGGGAACTAAAACAGTTAATTAAACCTTTACTTTAAATCAGATATATCAAGGGACCACACTGTATAACACGGAATGGGTTTCCTCCCGAGAATACCAGTGCATATAACAAAATAGCGCAATGCTTTTTGGAAAAATGAAGCTATTATATGACCTAGGTCCTATCACACAATGCAACGCAAACCGGGGGATAAGGTTTTCCCTTATAATAGCCAAACATACTTGATACGTTGAAAAAAATCATTTAATACTATTATAAGTGCATAGAGTTTAAAACAACTTCAAATATAAATGTATCAATCCTAGACGGCATGGGTACCATATATCATGTCGCCAATACTAGGCTCTACAATCAAATTCGCAAATGTTACGTATTGGAAGTTGGATTTTCATCTATGAACCGAGGCAAGGGATCATCCTCACCGCTTCGAGAAGCTCTAGCCCGCCCCTTAGGTCAGAGCTCGAGTGACCTTTGGATCGTCAGGGCCGGTCCACACGGAGTGGATTAAAATGCCTGAACACTGTTTCCCCACCCTATAGGGTGTAAACTGGTCATATCCGACCAGGCCATCTGCTCGGAAGAGACTGAACTAACCGAGGCGCCTCGCTATCCATCATCCACATAAGTAAAATGTCCAGGCATGTAAAACCAAAAACACTACTCCTAGCTAGAAGGTAACACATGCCCTCCCTGATGTCGTCTCCCGTTTCTGGTTCAGTCCAGGGTGTGAGGCTCGCGAATTAACGCTACACAAAGCTACGCTGTATTAAAGCCGTGCTTTGATGATCAACCACAAGACTCTGCTTTTCAACAGAAGACTTGATCATTTGCATCTCAGCATGCCACACAGGCAATTCACGCTATGCAACCGATGTATATCAATCATACAGAATGAAATCCGATGTCCGACACACATCCATTTACAAGTTCATTCTGGGTCTGAACGAAACCGGAGGAACCTTGTTCCTCGCATATCCATCGATCTTCAAGTACGTCTGGATGATCACCAACTGATTCCCTCCTCTTGGGTGTACAGCCCAATCAAGATCATCAGTGATTATCAAAACGATGTGAAGACCTCTGGTCTTCAACCACAGTCTTTATCGTCGACTTATCGTCGAATCAGTTATTCAGAATGGGTATAAACCCAGCCTTTCCGAATAACTCGCGTATATAATAAACAAGTGTTACATAAACACAACATACGCCTCATTCCAATTCAGAATATTCTTTTATTCAAATATTCACATCTATAGGGAAAGGTTCCCATTAATTTTTTCAAAGATAAATTCTTTTAAATTTATTCTTTAATCTTCCTTTGGATTTCAATTCGAATCAAATTATGGTTTAGCCAAACTAGTCGGGATTAACGAACCTTACCAAAGTAAGCATTTGTTTTAAATTTCCCAATCCCAACCTATTCATCCCATGAAGTAAAACTGGTAATACTTCATATCTAACACCACAGTGTTATTGGTAAAATTAATTACCATTTCACGTTTAAATCTAATTAAAGATTTAACTATCGCTTGGAGCAAAACTGATGATACTCCATTCTGGATCATGTCTTGAATTTGATAATTTTAGTTATCAAATTCACCTTTCAATCTATTTAAAGATTCATTAAAACTCTATTTCGGTTTTAATTTCCAAAAATCATTACTTAATGATTGTTTAAAGTTAAGAAATAAATCTTATCTTTAATGGGGTTAAAGAACTAATGTCATTTAAAACACAGCTCACGATAAACCCAAAATCACATTCCATTAACAATGGAATCTTCACGGAAAACAGATCAATATATATAATCGATATGAACTTCCATATCCGACTAATAATATAAATGCAATAACGGCAAAGCCTTTTAAATTCCATATATATTTACAGTCTTCCTCAGTAGAAGTTCACTTCGATCATTACCAAATCGAATTCCGTTCCATTCCAATTTATTTTATTAAATTGGAAAACTTTATTTTGGAAAATCTCCTTTAAATCATAACAAAAGATTTATAAATTCCAAATCACATTTCACTGCAAATCAGGCTAAAGAACGACTATCGTTAAAAACATACTTGACGATAAACCCAATTCACATTCCATTTATTAATCGGGTTAAAGAACAAGTGTTATTTAAAACACCATTCACGATAAACCCAAAAATCAATTCCAATTCAACTCCAATTAAATATTATTTAATTGGTATACTTCATTAAATACAAATAAAAAGATTTAATCTTTTTCTCAACTGGGTTTAAGAACAGTGTTAATGAAGACGTTATTCGCGATAAACCCAAGACCCATTCGATATTAAATATAAGGCTCTGAATATAAAATATATCGGCTTATATTCAATATCAAATCCTACGACCAACAAATATCGTATTGGAAATAACGATATAAATTTATCTTTCAAATTTCCATAACAATATCTGCATAATCACGAAATCCAACATCGAAATATTCCAAAGATAATTTCGAATCAAATCCATTTCCACTTTAAATATTGGAAATTCTGGTTATTTTTAAAACCATTTCAAATCCACTTTATTTATTTTAAAAATAAATGGGATTATAATTCTCGTTCAAAACTAGTTCATTTCGATAAAAATCTATTTTTATCTTTTCAAATATGGAATTTTTCATCCTAATTCTTTACAAATCATTTCTTATGATTCTACACTAACTATTGATATTTTTAATAATTTTATCAAGGCCCATGCAGTCGATTTCCATCAACGACCATCGTGCACTTACAACGACCTTTTCCAAATTTGATTTGGACATAATTCCAAATCCAACCGTTAGATTTCAAATCTCTAATATTCGTTAGAATGATCTTTTCAATACGAACACAATGGTTCCATTTTTAGGAGAATCCGACGGTCGGATCTCCTGTAATGTCCGTTCGAAGTCAGTGGTAAAAATTTGCGAACTGCCACAGCGCAGCGCGTTCTATTCAGGCCATTATATTATATATATATAATATATATTTCATCGATTTCCATTTCAAACGTATTTTATAAATCTTTTTAAATTTGTTTTCAAAACGATTTCATATTCAATTTCAAATCAAAATTGAATATTCCATATCATCGATATATAAATGATAATATTTTCAAAACATTATATTTTGAAATAACTTCATTTTCAATATTCGTTATAAAAATGAATAAAATCGATATAAATATCGTTCTCGTCAAAATGGCGTCAATCTACTCAACACGGCTTTATATATTTAAATATATTCGTGCCCATCCCAATTCGGACATCAAAATCAAATTTCGATTCATTCTGAATATTATTTTCAAACATTCATTATTTTAAAATAATCGTTATTTTAAAATATTCTTTCTTTTTGAACTGGAATCAGGCAAAGTCAATTAACATATAATGTGATTATATGGATTTCACACAACATATGTGTATAACAACAAGGAAAAACAGCAATCCATCATCCAGAGTGCATTCTACTCTAAATAAGCATTAAATATAAATATTTAATGCTTATAACAGCCTGTCAATCAATCGATCGACATACAGCTAATAACTGGGATTAGTGTATGTCCAATTTCATCCCAATACCCGTGTGGGGTTTCAAACAATCAAACACAGGTTTTATTTATGCAGTTGGGCGATGTGTAAAATTTATCGTCTTAATCAATATCGGTCAAATTAGTGTACATAAACAAATCTTCTGATTTGTAAATGAATACTTATTTATTCACATACTCATTAAAATTATATCTTTAACAGTAAACTATTTATTCAGTTCATTTACATAATAAAAATGATATTTTTACTGTTCTAACATATTTTAGAAAATTTCGGTGGCATAACTGCGCGATACTAGAAACGGGATAAGGTCTAGCCTTATCCCCAGTCTAATAATGGCATGCGCCATACACATACCAATCAAATCAATTTCACATTTACACCACAAACCAATATTCAACCAAACCAACACAAACAACCAAACAAGTCGTCCATGGTCCATGGACGATGGGGAGCAGTTCATATATGCAGTCACATAATAAATAACTGTATAAAGAAAATTAAAGCGAGGAGTTCTCACCTTTGGGTTCCATTCCGCCATTTTATATTTATGAACGGCCTGGATTAGTTCAAAATTCCAATGCAGTCCTTACCATGCTGTTCATAATAAAAATTATATTTCTATTTCAAATCCATATGTGTAAAAATCACATTCTCAACACAATGTTAACATTATAAAAATCATATTTTTATATCGTTATATATATAGTAAAAATTGAATTTTTATTTCGCTAAAACATATATGAAAATCACATTTTTAATATAATGTTTATATATTAGAGATCATATTTTTATCCCGCTACCTTCCATATAAAAATTATATTTTTATACCGTTCTTTTCATAACAATGATTATATTTTTACACCGTTCTTTTCATAACAAAGATTATATTTTTATACCGTTCTTTTCATAACAAAGATTATATTTTTTTACTGTGAAAAATCATATTTTTCTACTACTGAAAAATCCTATCTTTGTATTAATAAAAATCTTATCTTTTTATTTCTAAAAATCTAATCTTTCTATATTTTTAAAAATCTAATCTTTCTATATTTTTAAAATTCAAATCTTTTCTATATATTTAAAATTCAAATCTTTTCTATATATTTAAAATTCAAATCTTTTCTACATATTTAAAATTCAAATCTTTTCTACATATTTAAAATTCAAATCTTTTCTATATAAAAATCAAATCTATTTGTTTAGAAACCTAATTCTTTTATCACATTAAAATCTAAACTTTAATCACATTAAAAATCTAAACTTAATCACATTAAAATTCTAAGCTTAATCAAATTAAAATTCTAAGCTTTAATCACATTAAAAATCATATGAGAAAAGAGGAAAAGAGTAAACAAAAATCACTGTTTTTGGATGGAAGGGGGTTGGGGGAGTCGTTTCGCGGGAGGAAGGATGGCCAGGGGTTGTTGTTGGTCGAGGTGTGGCTGCAGGCGGGTCCGGCGGCTGTCGGTTGGGGGGGCTAGGGTTTGCGATGGGTTTTAGGCTCAGGGGGGTGCGGTTGTACGGATGGTCGGAGGACGAAGAGGAGAGGGCGGCAGACTCCTGGGATGGTGGCGCCGGGGCGCGGCGGCCCTGATGACAGAGGCGGCGGTGGTTCTCCCCCCATCGTTCGTTCTTTTTTTTGGGATTTAGATCTGAGAGAGGAGGGAAATAGGAGAGAGAGGGGAAATATAATTATATATATTTTATTATTTTTATTTCAAAAAACCACTTTTTATTTTGAACTCGAAATCAAACCCACCGACCATTGCCTCTAGCTAGTTACCCTCATTCCGAATACAATGGGATATGTATCGTTAGCCAATTTTATCGTTTCAGTTTTCATCAAAATCAAAATATAAATTTATATATTGAATTTGAACGCACATTTCAATTTACCGGGGCCACATACGGACTCTAAAAATTCCTAAAAAATATTTTCTAGCTTTGTATTGATGATACGGTCCTAACAAAACTAATTTCATCAAATTCTGAGACCGTTTGGAAAAATGGCCATTTTTTGGTCGATCCAAATTGACTAAAACTGTCAAAACACGTTTTACACTGCCATGCTCACATATCGATTCAGAAAATTATGAATTTTGGAATCTAGCAATAAATTGACATCCCGGATCCAACAAAAGTGGTTTCTTCGAAAACAGAGGTCGTTTGCAAAATTTCCATTTTTAAGGGCCAAAATTTCATAGCGACTATTCCGAATTTTCAACTGGACATAACTTTTTATTCCCGCTATGAAATTTCAATTTTTTGGATTCGTTTGAAAGACATTCTCAAATAGATTTTAATATTTTTAGTTTCTCCAAAATCCGGTTTATTTTGTATCCAGTACATTCATTTGAAATTTGAAATTGAATTTTCGAACTACTACGCCATTTTCAATTCCTTTTATAATTAAAAATAAATATTTATATTCTAACGACGATTCAAATAAATATATAAGCTCTAATTCTATTCAAAATAAATTTCTCGTTGTTATTATTTAAAATAATTCATTTTAAATATTTAAAATTCAATAAAATTGCCAAAATGAAAATTTTAAATTGGTTCAGATTTTCCGGGTTATTACATAAACTCTGGGTGCCCCTATTTTCCACACGGGCAGCTAGTAGTTTTGGTTTTGCAGATATTTATTCTTACAGGATCCTGATTTACAGCTGGAGCTATATTCGGAAAACTTTGTATCCGTTTATTTCTTTCAGTTGTATTTGTTAATGTATTTCTGCTACGCATTGTATAAATTTTGCGTTGCTCTGCAATTTAAATGTAATAATCTGGAAAATCTAAACGAATTTAAAAAATATTTTGGCAATTTTACTGAATTTTGAATATTTAAAATGATTTATTTTAAATAATAACGACTAAAAATTTATTTTAAACGAAGTTAGAACGAATAAATTTATTTTAATTATATAACGAGCCTGAAATGGCCCGGTAGTTTGAAAATTTGATTTCAAATTTCAAATGAATGTATCGGATTCAAAATAAATTGGATTTCTATAAAACCAAAAATATTTGAATCTGTTTGAAATTTTCTTTCCAATGAATATGAAAAATCCAGATTTCATAACGGGAATAAAAAGTCATGGCCAGTTGAAAATTCATAATAGTCGCTATGGAATTTTATATAAAATAAACCCTTAAAAATAGCGATTTTGCAAATGACCTCCATTTTCGACGAGACCACTTTGTTGGATCTGGAATGTCAAATTCTTGCCAGATGCCAATTTTCATAATTTTTGGAATCGATGTGTGAGCGTGTTAGATTTAAACGTGTTTAATAATTTCAGTTTGAATTTTATTGACTGGAAAATGAATGTTTTTCAAACGGTCTCCAAATTCGATGAAATTAGCTTTGTTAGGACCGTATTGTCAAAACATGGCTAGATTTATTTTTCTGTAATTTTTGGAGTCAGTATGTGGCCTCGGTAAATTAAAATGTGCGTTGAAATCAATTTTGAACGTTATATTAAGTTATATTTTAATTTTGATGAAAACAGATCGAAACAGTCGAACTGGCTTGTGGGACATATCCCATTGTGTTCGGAATGGGGGTAATTAGCTAAGGGCGATAGTCGTTGGGTCTCGTTTGGAGTTCAAAATAAAAGTCAACTTTTTGGGAATTAAAAAGAAAATGAAATATATATATTCATATATACCCCCCACCCCGTATCCCTTTCTCCCCCAAAATCAGAGACCCCCCATCGTTCAAAAAAAAAACCGCTCCCCCCAAACCTCACGCCCCGCCGTCGACATGCTCGCCCCCAACCGCCGCGCCAGTGTAATGACCCGCATTTTCAGCGATATAACAATTAATTTATTTAATTATTTAAAGAGTGATTTAGAAAATATAATGGTCGTTTAATTAAATTATAGTGATTATTTAAGTAAAATAATAATTAAATAATATATTTAATTCTGAAATAATCAGAATTGGCTGAAATGGCGATATGGTGCGAATTTGGCAATTCAAAATATATAATTCATTTTAAGATTTGATTTACAATAACGAATATATTAATTAACGATGGTTGAACGTATAAATTATATTATAATTATAATCAACCTCGAAATGGCACTACAGTTCGTTATTTGGCGATTCGAACTTCAAATATACAAAAGTCATTTTAAATCGGATTTCTGTGAAACAAGAAACGTTAGGAGCTAGTGAAGTATATTTTTCTAGTGGAAGAGAAAAATCTGGATTTCATCATGTAGATTTTGATTTATGTCCAAATCAAATTTTAAAATAGTCGCTACAGAATCATTTATCCACCGTAACGGTTTATTCGATATAACTAGATATCAGGTTTGAATTTAGACAAGGTTCTTTTGATGCGTAGTGGTAATTTAATTTTTAGAATTTTACTGTATTTTTAAATTAGTTAAATAAGCAACTTATTATTTGGAGTATTTTGCACCCTTAATCAGAAACTTTGGGATTCCACAATATGAGTTAGCCTACCGGTATTCTTATAGTTTTGAAATCGTGGTACCTTATTGGTCACAATGGTATTTTTATATTTGTCCATGACGACTCGTATGGGAACGAAATATCACATAGCGATTGATTTTAAAATTAATAAAGATAAATATCCAACCCTAAATTATCCTAAGTAATTTCTAAGGCCAAAGATAGGCCACGTCCTCCTCTTTCAGCCGCACAAAACTATGGCCCCTCAAACCTGATCGTGGTTTCATAAATCCTCCATACAATCAAAAGAATATCTTATAAATATCCAAACTAATATAGCCGCCGCTCTTTTCCTTCAAGCAAACCCAATCGTAAAGTAAAACAAATTCCACTCCTCATTGAAAATCACAGAAAATAAAAACCCTCTCTTTTTTAATAAAGTAGAACCAAGAGCAGTACACATGAAGACTAGCTGAGCAGCGAATGGTTGGAGGCGAGGAGTTGAACGGATAGGAGGTCAGTTTGGTGCGATGGACGTGGACTGGAAAATACATTCAACAAATGCATGAAAAAGGGGAAAAAGCGGGTGCATGGAGGAAGTTAGATACTAGAAGGAGATCGAAAGATGTGGGTTTAAGTGTTGCGGAGATGGTGAATATGAAATGGAAGAAGTGGATGGTTCGAGGATTTTACTGAAACATGTGGCTCTATGGGGTTTCCAAATGATATACAGTGGGTTCTTGGAGGGAATTGCAGAATGTTAGATGAGGAGAGGGAGGCATCTGCGTTAAAAAGTGAAATGAAGGGGATGTCTGATCGCTGACGGTGCATTATGAATTAGAAAAGGGAGGTGGCAAGGCAGGGCAGAGGCGGACTCAACAAACTTGAATGGTGCCAGGGATGGAGACAACGAGTTCAAACGATGAGTGGAAGAAAGAGATACATGAGTTAAATAGGAAGTATTTATATATCAACTTGTATAAGGTTCGGTGGTGTCATTGGGGTAATGTAGTGACTATGTTTAACGTGTTATGGCTTGGGGCAAGTTCAAAATAGTTGGGAAGAAAGAAGTTTAAAACGGGTCTGGTATTTTGCAAACATGGGTAGCCCGACTTCTTAAAATGTGTGAGCCCATTTCAAAGTAAGAAAGAAAAAAAATGGAGCACATGTTGTCGCATGGAAGGATTTACATGGGCTGTTGCGGTTTTGAAATATAGGGAGAAGTAGTTGTTTTAAATGGGATCGGTGGAAGTAAGTGATGGGCTGACACGGAATTTATTTGATATGGGTAAGGCTCAATTTAATATTCAAACTTAAGTTTTATTTAAATTAAATATATATGAAATCTTGAAAATGCTATATCTCATTGATACGAGGTCAGTTTTATAAACGTTGATCACGTTGGGATCGTATGGACGGGAGCAACACAGTGGAATTGACGGGGAGAGAATCGAAGCTCATTACAATTTATTGCAAAATAAATTGTCCATCTGAATCAAGCGATGGTTATCGTTATTAACGATGATCGTCCAATGTGAGTAAAACTCAACAACTCTGAACAGATATATTTTTCTAACATATTCTTAGAACTGTTAATCATCTGTTGATTGTTGTGTGTTAACTATTTGGTTGAATTTCTTGTATATCGATTGAAAGTATAGATAACAATATGTATATAAATTGTTAATCAAATATTTGATTCTGTTTAGCAGAATATTCATATTGAAATGAAATAGATGTTAATTGTACTGTTTAACATATGTGATGCAAGGAAACAGGTTGGAGGGGCCCAACTGCACTCCTCAATATTTATAATACTGTTCTGTTCATATATTGTGTTATATGATGTGATATGAAATCTGTTGATGATTTAATATGTTTGAATGATACAGATCATTGTTATATGGTACGTTAAATACCATAAGAAATATTGGGATGTAAAAAGGAGATTTTCAAAGTATATTTTGAAAATAAATTATTTATATAAAATTAATGGATTTTATATATAAAAGGAAAAGGGTTTTATAAAAGGAAGTAATTATAAAATCAAAACAAATATAAAGGAATATATTTGTCAAATCAAATATAAAGGAATATATTTGTCAAATCGAATATAAAGGAAATTATTTGTGAAAACAAATATAAAGGAAATTATTTGTGAAAACAAATATAAGGAAATTATTTGTGAAAACAAATATAAAGGAATATTTGTGAAAAACAAATATAAAGGATCATTTATTTATAGGAAATAAATAGAAGTAAAAAAGAAATATTTATTTGTTAAATAAATAGAAGTAAAAGGAAATATTTATTTGTTAAATAAATAAAAGTAAAAGGAAATATTTATTTGTTAAATAAATAGAAGAATTAAAAGGAATATTTATTTGCTAAATAAATAGAGTAAAAAGAGTTATTGAATATGGTTTATTCGAATAGAGTTGAAAGGAGTTAATCAAAAAAAAGTTAATTAAAATGAGTTAATCGAATATTAGTTATTTGATTAAAGTTAATTGATTTGAGTTAATCAATTAGGGTAATTGATTAGAGTAAATACATTTGAGTTAGAGTTAATCAATTAGAGTTGATCAGTTAGAGTTAACCAGTCGGAGTTAATCAGTTAGGGTTGACCAGTTAGAGTTAATCAGTCAGAGTTAATCAGTTAGGGTTGACCAGTCAGAGTTAATCAGTTAGGGTTGATTGGTCAGAGTTAATCAATCAGGGTTGATCAGTCAGAGTTAATCAGTCAGAGTTAATCAGTTAGGGTTGATCAGTTAGAGTTAATCAATCAGAGTTAAATCAATTAGGGTTAATCAGTTAGAGTTAATCAGTTAGGGTTGACCAGTTAGGGTTGATCAGTTAAAGTTAACCAGTTAGAGTTAGAGTTAACCAATAGAGTAAGTAAATAGAGTTAATCGAGTTAGAATAAATCGATTAGAGTTAGTCGAAAAAGGAGTTATCCAATATTAGTTATTCGAATCGAGTTAAAAGGAGTTATCGAATATTAGTTATTCGAATCGAGTTAAAAGGAGTTATTGAATATTAGTTATTTGAATAGCGTTAAAAGTAGTTAATCGAATCTAGTTATTTGAAAGGAGTTATCGATTAGTTAATCGAAAGGAGTTAATTGAATCTAGTTATTCGAAAGGAGTTATCAATTAGTTTAATCGAAAGGAGTTAATCGAATATAGTATTCGAAAGGAGAGATTATCGAATATCGTTTATTCGAAAGAAAGAGTAATCGAATAATAGTTATTCGAAGTGGGGTAATCGAATATTAGTTATTCGAAGAGAGTTAATCGTCGAATTCGATTATATCGAATTCGGGAAAGTATTTATACTTTCCGGTGTTTAAATCAAGATTTATTTATAAATTAGGTGTTTATTTATTTATTCACATTAAAGAATAAAAGTTATAATGGAAGTTAGATATTTCGAAAGTAGGGATTATAACGTTATCGTTATAACCAATGTTTTCAATAAAGAAGTGGACTCGTAAATTGAATCCAAGAGAGACGCAAGGAAGTTGTTAAAGGTTTAAAAGATAAACTTTGACTATTTCGAAGTTAAAACATTGTTCAGTTAAGGTCTGAGAGGTAATTATACCCCAACTTGATTGACTTCCTTCTTAACTAAGGAATGGTAAGGTTTGATCGTAAAGGAGTTTGGAAATGTTTTCCAAATAAGAATCAGGAATGTTTTCTGATAATAGAAGATAAGAATTTAAAATATATAGGAAAACATGAGATAAGAAAATTAATGAACTAAAGAGATAAACTTGAATGATGATTGATCGATATAATTTCCATTTGGAAATAATATCATTGTTTGCACACCTGTTTTTCTTTGATGGTTAAATCATAGACTATCGAAGTTTTGACCATTTTAATGTTGTTAATATGGAGAGACCGGTTGGATTATTACCCAAAGAACCACTCTTTATTGGCATAAGCGTTGCGAATCATATATACCAAAGATAATTGATGACGGAGTAAAGTGCGAGGGTTGTTGTATAAATCTTAGATAACAATTGCCTAAGATAGATGTACTGAATAGTGCCTTCGGTTTGTCCAGTCATAGGACAACTTGTATGGACGAAGGTCAAACAGAGTCTATCTGATAGATTACGTAAGTTGATCTCTTCAAACGTATTCACGTTTGGTGGTGGAGGAATTCATTTCTCTTAGTTGTATACCCGTGTTATTCTTGGATAAATCAATTTGTGATTTAAAGGGTAAATGACAGAAATCGGGTAGGCAGCATGGCTATGTAGGTCGCACCTATTAGGGTGTATAGTCACCTGATCTAGAGTTTCATTTACTTCTAAAAATCTATTGTTGATGCTGTCCCATTCGAGAAACGGTTGTTGATCCCAACCGTTGGTGATATACATTTGATACACTCAAGCGAAATGAGTGGTCGGTCATGTGTGGCCGGGTTGCAAGATGTTCTTGTTGAACCCAGTGTATTCCTCTCTAGACGTACACTAGCGAAAGGTGGTTCCATACCTTGTCATAATTGGAAATCCATTACCCAATACGTGCTTGCGGTTTTGATTGTATACTATATATGAAGAACATGAAATGAAAGCATTTCTGCTAGATGATTATTATATTGTGGCTGATAGACATTATTATAGTATCAAAAGGTTTTTGATATAATGATATTTTGGATTCTCATAAGGGAAAAACCCGTTCCGTTATACGGTGTTGTCTTATGAGAAATCTTTTACTTATTCAAACTGTTTTAAGCTCTTTTACTCACACCAGTCCCATGACTGACCCGAAGTTTATTTTTTTTGTTTTCCCTAATCTCTTGGGTGCCCAATTTTGTACGGGCAGTCAAGTAGTCAGGATTAACAGATACTTGAAGAGCTGGAGCAGGAGGCTTTAGGATCATATAGCTATAGTTTATTTCCTCTATGTTGTAAGTATTATAATCTGATAATGTTATTGTATACATATACTGATTTTATTTCAAGGATATGTTATCTATTATATGTTATCCGTTCCGCTGTGAGGTTCGTGTTACTCTGATGTTGTGTTCTTCTTCTTCTTCTATTATAAGTTTCTATCTTATCTTTCCTCACCCTCTAATTTCTTTCATTAACTACTGGTATTTTCGATCCTTGGATGTTTGATATGTGTTGTATATCGGATAACAAAGATCGACTTTTTCTCGGTCGCTACAGTTGGTATCAGAGCTTAAGGTTAAGTATTTACCTTGGCTCTGTGGTGTGACTCAGTATAGATGGGGTTAGTAATACCCTAGATTGAGTTGAGTGTATATATATACGAGTGAACGTATTTGTTAATTGATATAAAAATAATTTTATATTGTGGAGATTTATTGATTGAGTTGCTTATGAGTTTCTGGTCGATCAGTTTGATCCACTGTATCGATAGGAGTTACTAAACACTCGAATACGATGAACCGTCATGGTATGTTTTGAAAAGAGGGTAAACAAAATAATTTTACCCAAATTATATTTTGATATAACGGATTTATATTGGTTGTTGTTATAATCGAGTAAGATTACAAAAAGTGAAATGGTTACGTATATAACCAAATAATATTCGAATAAGTGTTACAAAATGAATTAAATCTGAATTTGAATCAGAATTGAAATTAAAACCCTGGAAATTGTGAATAGAGTTTGTAAATAGACTTGGATTAAATATATGTAAATTTTAAGATCCTGGGAGATTTTAAATTGTAATCCAAGCATTTGTGAATGAAATTTTGAACTGATTTCAAAATAAAAGTGTTTAAGAATGATTTTGAAAGTGATATAGTATTGAACTCACTTCGATAACTGGAAAATAATTCTGATAATGACTGCAACATCAGTGTTCATTTTCGGGTTGTAAGTGACGGATTACTACCGAAAAGATCTTGTTTTTGAATTGTTTTGAGAGAAACAAGTTGTTTGAAATCCAAAAAGGAATATTTGGTTTTAGAAAAGCAAAGCTGTTTAAAACTCCGAAGAAGTGACTGTTTGAATTAAAAACAAATTTAAATAGAAATTTGTGAAACCAAGTTAGAGCTGAATTGAAACCAATTAACAGGAAATTGAATTGGATACGATATATCACGTAGAATCAGATTTTGATTTATGAGATAGAATTTGAAATGGTATTGGACTGATGAGTTAAGAAATTAAAAATCGAAAATGGAATTTTGATTTGAAATTGAATTCGACTTAGGTATAAGCGAATGGTTGGATTTGTAGATAAAAACAGATTGGAATTTGATTGGGATGACCCTTGTATCTGCTGAATTGATAACAGGTGGAAAGGATATAGTGATGTGCCGACAAAAAGGTACAAGTTTATATTTCTACTGGATATAAGATTTATGAGCCGAATTGGCAAGTCGCTTGGCTGTTTGATTTTCTTTTGGGTTGGAGATGGCCCAAAGAGGCGAGTTGGAGTTTGACCTATTGACCAGTACAAAGGAGGTGCTGGCGAAATTTTTCGAAAAGTTAAGGTGTTAGAAAATTTTCAGGATTTATGAAAATTTTCATTGATAAGAGTTAATTAATATTTTAATTGAAGTTTAATCAGTTCAGTGGAAACTGAAGTTGAGAAGTGAACAAATAAGTCTGGCCAGTCGATAGGGTTTGTTTTCTACCTTAGCAATTTCGAGGACGAAATTATTTTAAGTAGGGAAGAATGTAATGACCCGCATTTTCAGCGATATAATAATTAATTTATTTAAATATTTATAAAGTAATTTAGAAAATATAATGGTCGTTTAATTAAATTATAGTGATTATTTAATTAAAATAATAATTAAATAATATATTTAATTCTGAAATAATCAGAATTGGCTGAAATGGCTATATGGTGTGAATTTGGCAATTCAAAATATATAATTCAGTTTAAGATTTGATTTACGATAACGAATATATTGATTAACGATGGTTGAACATATAAATTATATTATAATTATAATCGAGCTCGAAATGGCACTACAGTTCGTTATTTGGTGATTCGAACTTCAACTGAAATACAGAAGCCGTTTTGAATCGGATTTCTATGAAACAAGAAACGTTAGGAGCTGGTGAAGTATATTTTTCTAGTGGAAGAGAAAAATCGGGATTTTGTCGCGTAGATTTTGATTTATGTCCAAATCAAATTTTAAAATAATCGCTACAGAATTGTTTATCGACGGTAACGGTTTATTCGATATAACTAGATATCGGGTTTGAATTTAGACAAGGTTCTTTTGAGGCGTAGTGATAATTTAATTTTTAGAATTTTACTATATTTTTTATTAATTAAATAAGCAACTTGTTATTTGGAGTATTTTGCACCCTTAATTTGAAACTTTAGGATTCCATAATATGAGTTAATCTACCGATATTTTTATATTTTTGAAATCGTGGTACCTTACTGGTCATAACGGTATTTTTATATCTGTCCATGACGATTCGTACGGGAACGAAATATCACATAGCGATTGATTTTAAAATGAACAAAGATAAATATCCAACCCTAAATTATCCTAAGTCATTTCTATGGCCAAAGATAGGCCATGTCCTCCTCTTTCAGCCGCACAAAACTATGTTCCCTCAAACCTGATCGTGGCTTCATAAATCCTCCATACAATCAAAAGAATACCTTATAAATATACAAACTAATATAGCCGCCGCTCTTTTCCTCCAAGCAAACCCAAACGTAAAGTAAAACAAATTCCACTCCGCACTAAAAATCACAGAAAACGAAAACCCTCTCTTTTATAATAAAGTAGAACCAAGAGCAGTACACGTGAAGACCAACTGAGCAACGAAAGGTAGGAGGTGTGATGACCCCAAACTTCCATAGACCGAAAGCAAGGATAGTCATTTAGGAATATAACATATTTACAACAAAAACAGAACTCAGATAATTATCATAACACATAAACCATTGCAGCGGAAATAAGTGTCATCAGCATCATAATATCTAATACATCAGAGTACGCAGTACAGGATACAATTTAGCCAAATAAAGAGTCTCAACAAAAAGGGAAATAAGTTTTCAAATGGAAAGAAACAAGTCTCAAACTCCATCACATACATCAAAGCTACAGAACGTAAAATGTCTCAAAGCAGAAGTAAAAAACTATAGAAAAGGTCTTTTTCTCCTTTCGCCCAAGCAAGCTCCAATCAGAATGTATCACCTGACCCTGTCAATTGGCTTCCCGTGTGGAAAGAGGGCACCTGAGTTTGCAAAAGTGAAACAAACTACGAGTCAGTCATGGGACTGGTGTGAGAATTCTTAACTAAATTATCTAACAACATGGCAAATCTCAGGACCACGCCGCTAACGCGGAACGGGTTTACTCCATTGGACTGCCAGTGCATAATTTTATAAAGTTTATATAAAACAACGAAATGACTTTTGAAAAATGAAATCATCATAAGACACAAGTCCTATCACATAATGCAACGCACACAGGAGGATAGAGTTTTCCCTTATGATGATCAAACAAGCTTAATACGTGAAAAGTAATATTTTAATATTGTCATTAGTGTTTAAGCAGTAGTAAAATACTTCAATATAAATATATCAATCCTAGACGGCATAGTACCCCATCCTACTATGTCGCCGTATATAAGTTTACAATCAAAACCGAAATGTTGTCGTATTGGGAATTGGTTTTCTGTTATGAAATCGAGGCTAGGGATCGTCCTCTTTCGATTCGAGACACTCTAGCAAATGCCTCAGCATCACACCTATGGGCAACCCTTGGAACGGTAGGGCTGGTCCCCACCTAACGGTAGTGGATTGGCAATTCTTGAACATACGTTTCCCCGCCCCTTTGGACCTATAATATGGCCACTTCCGACCTATAAAAAAAACGAGGTACCTCAATCCATAATCCACATAGTAAAATGCCGGGCCGTGTCAAAGCCTAAACACCACTTCTAGCTAGAAAGAAACGTATGCACTCCCTACGGTCCATATCCCATTTTTTACTCATACCGGGGTGTGAGGCTCGCGAAGTCACACTATACACAAAGCTATGCCCAAACAGGCAATGCTTTGATCATCAACCACAAGGCCTGCTTTTTAACAAAGCCTTGATCATTGCATCTTGGCGTGCCACATTGACCATTCACGCCATGCGATCGATACCTATTACTATATATCCGGGTGTTAAGCAGAGAATAGATTCCCCACCACCAAACAGACAAATATTAATATAAATCGATTTAATTACATGGGATGAATTCCAACGTCAGACACGCATCCATTTACAAGTCCGTTCTGGGTCTGAACGAAACCGGAGACACCAAAAAGGCGCTCGCTTATCCGCACGACCAACACACACGTTCGGACAATTACTGCTTCAATCCCGTCCTGGGAGTAAGTCAGTCCAAGGAATCAGTAGTCCCCGTCCATTCGATGTGAAGATCGCTGGTCTTCAACCATCGTCTTCTTATATCTTTGATTTAATCGCCGTGCAATTATTTGAAATGAGTAAAACTCGGTCTTTTTCAAATAATTGTCGCATAATTATAGTTTAAAACATTTCACATATATTTATAACTATTTATCGCTATTTTTATTTATTTAAAATAGCTCGAAATAAATCAACGACGTTTCGGGTCCATGGGCGGCCCTGGCGCTGTTTTTACCAAAATTTGATTTACAAATATCTTAAAATCTAACCGTCAGATTTTGATGAAATTTATATCGTTGGAAAGCTCTTCCCAAAGCGGTCCTAACAGTTCCAATTTTGGGAAAAATCCAACGATCGGATATTTCTATATAATCGTTTAAAGTAACTATTTTCGATATGCTAACTGCCGCTCTCGTTTCATTAAATTTTATATTTATATATATAAACCATTTGGCGATTTCCATTATTTAAAATCCATTCCTTTTATTCTATGAAAATAATGTTTTTGTCCGCCAATTCTAATGCGACAAAAATGACGTTTTCAACAATGTGTATTTTTATATTCAATAAAATAACATTTTTGTTCGCCAATTCTAATGCGACAAAAATGACGTTTTCAACAATGTATATTTTTATATTCAATAAAATAACATTTTTTCGCCAATTCTAATGCGACAAAAATTACGTCATCAACAATGTATATGTAACACCCCACCTCCGCTAGGGTCACTCACAAAGGGAATGCACTAGCTTTGGTGGAGTATTATCTAGGTAAACATACACAGAAATATTACAAGACAGAACATAAATAAAACAGCGGAAGGAAAACCGAAATTTCATTGCTTTAAAATCTAGTAAGGTCTAAAGCCTTTTACATCAAAATGCTATTAAGTCAATTACATTGAAATCTGTCTTGCAATAGTAAAGAAGCATAAAACCATAGTTATAAATCATTCCCCAATAAAGCAAAGCAAGCCATCGCCAAGAGAAATCCAAGCCGTACATGAAAGAGCTTTGGAGCTTGGTAAGATCTGAACTAAGCTGTATTCCCACCTTGCGGACCTGGGGGGGGGGGGGGGTACGGAAGAAAAAGAGGCGAAACAAAACGGGTCAGTCATAAAGACTGAGTAAGTCCTAGTGACTTTCAGCATAAAAACAGGTAAAGATAACATGGCATGAATAAACTGAAAGTAAACATAAGCATGATGACAAGACAAGCTACAGGAAAGATAACTAAGAATAACCTCATATGGTTTTTGTCAAGTATAACATCGCCAGGTTTCCATTCAAGGTAAACTAAGAATAATTTCGCAAGATTTCTATCAAGCATCATAAGATTTCTCTGCTTTACCATTAAAATATTTCTATGATATCTATTTGCTCCGCACCACCCGTACTTGTATCCCAACCCGTGTCATGTGTTGACTATAAAATGATCCCTTGCCCAATGTCATGAAATGACCCATTACTTGGTCTCACGAAATGATCTATTAATCGATCGGCTCCCCTACAAGTCCTATCTTGTTCATGTGTCTGTGTCATACGGCTCTATTACGAATGTAGTGACCTGTGCTAGGTCCACCATAGGGTGTATCAAGCCCTAGGGTGCCAACCACCGACACGAACTCCGGACTACGTGCACGACCATAGTCCGCCTGAACCTACAATGGCGCACCAACTCAGCCACCATTCTGGTCGCTTACAATCAGCCCAGTAATCGTGCCCCACCCTGCCTAGTTCCAGGGTACCATGATACATCTAGTGGGTTACTGCTGAAAAGGACCGCGTAACTAGGGTTTCCGTCCAGCAGGTTAAGTGTTGTCATTTAAATTCGAGACTTAACCCCATCAGTCTAGCATGTCAAGTTGGTTAAGTGTGGTCATTCAAGTTCGTGACTTAACCCGTCTACGTGTCATGTCAAATTGGCTAAGTGTTGTCGTTTAAGTTCATGACTTAGCCCTACGAATCATGTGTCAAGTTGGTTAAGTATGTTCAAGCGGTTCATGAATTAACCCTACCAAATCATCGTGTCAAATTGGTTAAGTATATTCTTTCAGATTCATGACTTAACCCTGTCTGTCTAGCATGTCAAGTTTGGTTAAGTATGGTCGTTCAAGTTCGTGACTTAACCCACCTACTTATCACATTGTGTCGGTTAAGTGTTATCCTCTGTTGTTACTTAACCTTACCCCGCATCACATTAGATTAGTTAAGTGCATGTTAACTTAACCCCATCCACTAGTCATATTAAAATGGTTAAGTGTTACTAGTCCAGTCATATTACTTAACCCACCCATTCATGTCATATCAGTTAAGTGTTATTAGTCTAATCATATTACTTAACCTTATCATGTGGCATTAATTTACTTAATGCACCCCAACCTCTCACATTAGATTTGGTTGTGGTTACTGGTTACGCCGGGCGGGTCCGGGCAGGTTTATACCACAACCTAGTCTAACCTCGGGTTTTAAGTGCGGTATGAACAACTACTCACATTAGGTCCTATTGTTTGCAGTTACTGGATTCGCCGGGAGGTTCCGGGCAGGTTTATACTACAAACTCAACCCAACCTCGAGTTGGCCACTTTCAAGTTATCTAAGTGTCCTGTCCATGTTCAAGTTATAACAATGTTCAAATTTCTAACCAAGTTTCATGTCAAGTTTCTAGTTTTCAACTTATGACTATTATCAAGTTCATAACTCACGTTTTTGCCCCAAAACGTGTTCCCAAAGTATTACTAAAATTTGCTATAAAGTTATGCCAAGTTATAGCCTTTTTATTTACAATACAAGCCAACTACCCAAAACCCAACTTTACATATTAATATATATGCCCAAGTTCTAACTTTTCATGTCGATATACATATGCCCAATTCTAGCCAATTTACATATGTTCAAGTTCCACATCAAACTGCATGTATTCCATGTTTACACCAATTTACCTATAACAAGTTCAATCTTTTTACATATGTCACGAACCACGTTAAAATTACATATATCAATTTATATGTGTCCAATCCTAGCCAATTTAGATATATACCCAGTTTCATGCCCTTTTTTTCTACATAGATCCTATTAATGCCAAATTCCATGTATATATTATTTATGCAAATTTCCCCATAACAAGATTATACCAAAATTTACAGATCAAGCCCCAAACTTGCAGATACAGTGATAATTTCCAATTTCATGTTGCCAATAATTCCAACATATTCATATAGGCAATAATCCCATAATTTCCCCGTATACATCTCGTACGCAAATCGAGAATTTAGGCCAAGGTCCGAAATTGACCAAGGTCCATCGAAAGAAAATAAATAGGGGAAAGGTAGAATTCGCAGTAAAAGCAAGATTAGAGGGAAAAACATCATCACAGGCATGAAGATTACAATTGGATAATAATATTAACATGAATCGAGAAAACTAATTTACAACAGGCTGAATAGATTATGAACTTGTCATGAGAATAAAGATAGACAAGTCAAAAACTCAAGATTCAAGAAACAACAGAAACAGATTTGGATCGATAAACATACTTAGATCAAATTTCACTTTAATTCATTGCCATATTATAATCAAATATTTAAATCAGAAAATAACTAGAACTTGCAGAGCGCGAATCGAGAATTAGAGTGCATAGATTTGATTCTAGAAACAGTTGTTGCAGTTGTTGAATCTCTAATTGTTTAGTCTTGTTCTAGTTGAAAACCCCCAATTTGCAATTCCTGGATGTTGTCTTGATGAAGAAGAAGTAGCCATTCTCTCTTTAATTTAATTATTTCAGAAGCAGCATAAGGACAGAATGAAATGGTGTGGAGAGAATGAGGTGAGAGGCTGTTTATATAGGATTAGGCTGACGAACCTAGGCAGAAAACGAGACCAGGTACATCAGAATGCACCCAGGCCCAAAAGCAGATTCGGGGACCAGGTCGACACCCAAGTCGACTGCGTAGTCGACCTGGCCTTGGGGGTGTCGACTCCCCAGTCGACCTGAGTGCTGGGCGGGAAATTTCCCGCCCAGTCTGTCTGGGTTTTGAAATTCGAATTTTGAACTCGAATTCGAACTGTTTTGAACTCTGAAAATTTCTGAAACTTCGGAGGGTCATATCTCCCTCATACGGACTCCGATTCTGGCAAACTCGGACTCGTTTCCAAGAAGAATTTCGAGACGAACGCAATGGCGCAACCCGTTTCCCTTGATTCTGATTTTAAAATTTAATTCTGTCTCGATTTATGATTTTAACATGTTGTTAAAATTCGGGTTGTTACATTCTCCCCTCCTTAAAGGATTTCGTCCCCGAAATCTTCAAGTTAAGGAGAATGTGTCCTACCATCCAACCATCCATCTACTCAATCATCAATCACAAGCATCCATCGTCCTTAATAGATTTCTAATGCTGTATGAACATATGTAGAAAGTGTGTGTATATGTTCCTTGTCTAATGCAAATGATTAGGCCTGATTGATCTTTCTAATGCAAAATATGTTAAGTGCCATGAATCCACATGTATGCAAATAATCCTAGTCACATAAACAATATGTGTGTGCACAAACATTCATCCATATGCATCATCCATATGATAACACATCCAATTTCGTCCATAAACAAGTATAAACACTCATGCATATGCAATATGGAAATGTGTCTGAGCCGATCTAGTGGCTAATGTGTGTTATGCAATCACGAGCAACCACTAGCAGCCACTTGCAACCACTTGCAACCATCAGTCATAACATGTCTCAAACACATGTTTACATCCATAGGGTTCTACCTAAGGTTCTCAAGATAGGATCGAAAGATAGAGGCAAGTAAAAACTTTGTGCCCATTAGGCAATGTCAAAACTGGAAATCTACGTCACATATATACTGATTAGGAGAAGAACTCCCTAAGCACCAGCCCCGGAGACCGAAATCAACATCAGGCTGACACCCAAAGAAATACTCAATCAAACCAATATACGTTTCGAGGAAACTAAGCATGATGGACTCCTTTTAGGTCACAAGGGAATCTCTTCCTAAAACCAACCCGTATCCTATAAAACCTAAAGAGTTTAGTCAACCCAACGGACACCCTCAATCCCCAAAATGTATTACTAACAGATGAGTCATGCTCCCTATGGGGTTTCTAACAGAAATGGGATTGAGAATAGGACCGAGAGGATATACTTGAAAGATAGCATGCAAATAAGCTCTACAGGAAAAGAGGGATCAAGGATATACTCTTAAAAAGAGGTATGATACGCGTATCTAGTCTTCAATCTTCTGAGTCACATTTCCTTGAGCTTAACTCCATTGTGCTTTCACCGTCTTTTAACTTCACAATTTCATAGCTTCTTAATTCTTGTTTCTAAAATATGAGTTGGAACTCATTTCACCGTTGCCTCTCGTTCCACTTTCACTTATCCTCCTTCTAGTATACTCGGCTCAAACTTAGCTATGTACTCATGGTTTCATGCAAGCTCTCCAAAATTCAATAGTGAATCCTGGATCTCGTTCACTTACTAGGAGGTTTTCCACGCAGAAGAACTATCTCTTGAAAATAACAAATATCAACCATGTTGCCAAAGGTACTTACTAAGGCGATTTTCTATAATTCATGCATAAGCGAAATGAACCATCCGCCTTAGTGGCGAACACTACTCGAGCGGATCAATAAATTACAAGTAAATGTGTCAAGAGATTCTAGGTAACAAATCCTGATAGAACCCTAAAGGTTACACGCGACTTCGAGGGTATTACCGAGGCAAGTCAAGAGTCTAACTACCCTCCTTTCAAAACCGAGAATGGCACCCTTACTGGGTAACCACTCCATCCCTAGAATCAACCCATAGCCCAAAACATAAACATAAGCATTACTTCTAAACTCAACACTTAGTATAAACATTCTAAAATCCAAACAAGTCATGAATAAGTGAGCCGATTTCCCAACAGGATTTGAGACCCAAAAAAATGGGATCCTCTACTACGCTAGTACTAAGGTGCAGAGACTCAACTATCGAAGCAAAGTAAAAGGGATGCGATGTACAGAAACAAAGTTCTAATGGGATGATAGGAAAGAAAAGCTGAACCTTTAACAGAAACGTTACCACCTCTATTAGGTACGCTAGTAGAGAGAGCATACAATTGCCCTCTCGAAGATCTTGTTCTTTTCCCTTGTCCTTGTCCTATAATACTTAACTACATGTCCCTTTTTACCATACCAACAATGTTCTTTCTTGTCATGGGTTTTATTATTCTTTTACTTTGACCTCTTCCCTTTCACCTTTTCCTCCTTCGTGGATTACGCCTTATCAACAAGTTTCTCATCCTTAGGCTTGTGTTCCTTATCCTCGTTCTTACTATCCTTGTATAGCTTGTTGACAAGTTTCTCGAAAGCTACCTCCATCGCACGGCAACCCTACAAAGCTTGAAATAAGATTAGTCGCAGATGGAACTACTGCAGCTACAGATGGAGGTTAGGCACTACTTTGCCCTCCGACTTGTGTCGTATGCCTACAAACTATGTTGAAAAAGAAAGAGAGAAGAGACTCAAGGAGGGAATCAAAAGATAGTGCATATGGCTTTGGGGAACATGCCTTTCGTAAAACAAAACTTTTCTTTAGAAAAATGCTTCTTTGTAAACGTTTTGAAAATAGTTTCAGAAGGTTTTTAAAAGCTTTTGCCCAGTCTAGTAACCTTCTGCTCTGATACCAAATGTAACACCCCACCTCCGCTAGGGTCACTCACAAAGGGAATGCACTAGCTTTGGTGGAGTATTATCTAGGTAAACATACACAGAAATATTACAAGACAGAACATAAATAAAACAGCGGAAGGAAAACCCAAATTTCATTGCTTTAAAATCTAGTAAGGTCTAAAGCCTTTTACATCAAAATGCTATTAAGTCAATTACATCGAAATCTGTCTTGCAATAGTAAAGAAGCATAAAACCATAGTTATAAATCATTCCCCAATAAAGCAAAGCAAGCCATAGCCAAGAGAAATCCAAGCCGTACATGAAAGAGCGTTGGAGCTTGGTAAGATCCGAACTAAGCTATATTCCCACCCTGCGGACCTAGGGGGGGGAACGGAAGAAAAAGAGGCGAAACAAAACGGGTCAGTCATAAAGACTGGATAAGTCCTAGTGACTTTCAGCATAAAAACAAGTAAAGATAACATGGCATGAATAAACTTAAAGTAAACATAAGCATGATGACAAGATAAGCTACAGGAAAGATAACTAAGAATAACCTCATATGGTTTTTGTCAAGTATAACATCGCCAGGTTTCCATTCAAGATAAACTAAGTATAATTTCGCAAGATTTCTATCAAGCATCGCAAGATTTCTCTGCTTTACCATTAAAATATTTCTATGATATCTATTTGCTCCGCACCACCCGTACTAGTATCCCAACCGTGTCATGTGTTGACTATAAAATGATCCCTTGCCCAATGTCATGAAATGGCCCATTACTTGGTCTCACGAAACTATCTATTAATCGATCGGCTCCACTACAAGTCCTATCTCGTTCATTTGTCTGTGTCATACGGCCCTATCACGAATGTAGTCACCTGTGCTAGGTCCACCATAGGGTGTATCAAGCCCTAGGGTGCCAACCACCGACACAAATCAAGCACGCACAGTGTAAACCTACTGTTGCCCAAAGCCTGCTTTTTCAACTCCGGACTACGTGCACGACCATAGTCCGCCTGAACCTACAATGGCGCACCAACTCAGCCGTCGTTCTGGTCGCTTACAATCAGCCCAGTAATCGTGCCCCACCCCAGGGTACCATGATACATCTAGTGGGTTACTGTTGAAAAGGACCGCGTAACTAGGGTTTCCGTCCAGCAGGTTAAGTGTGGTCATTTAAATTCGAGACTTAACCCCATCAGTCTAGCATGTCAAGTTGGTTAAGTGTGGTCATTCAAGTTCATGACTTAACCCGTCTACGTGTCATGTCAAATTGGCTAAGTGTTGTCGTTTAAGTTCATGACTTGTCCCTACGAATTATGTGTCAAGTTGGTTAAGTATGTTCAAATGATTCATGACTTAACCCTACCAAATCATCGTGTCAAATTGGTTAAGTATATTCTTTCAGATTCATGACTTAACCCTGTCAGTCTAGCATGTCAAGTTTGGTTAAGTATGGTCGTTCAAGTTCGTGACTTAACCCACCTACTTATCACGTTGTGTCGGTTAAGTGTTATCCTCTGTTGTTACTTAACCTTACCCCGCATCACGTTAAATTAGTTAAGTGCATGTTAACTTAACCCCATCCACTAGTCATATTAAAATGGTTAAGTGTTACTAGTCCAGTCATATTACTTAACCCACCCATTCATGTCATACCGGTTAAGTGTTATTAGTCTAATCATATTACTTAACCTTATCATGTGGCATTAATTTACTTAATGCACCCCAACCTCTCACATTAGATTTGGTTGTGGTTACTGGTTACGCCGGGTGGGTCCGGATAGGTTTATACCACAACCTAGTCTAACCACGGGTTTTAAGCGCGGTATGACCAACTACTCACATTAGGTCCTATTGTTTGCAGTTACTGGATTCTCCGGGCGGTTCCAGGCAGGTTTATACTACAAACTCAACCCAACCTCGAGTTGGCCACTTTCAAGTTATCTAAGTGTCCTGTCCATGTTCAAGTTATAGCAATGTTCAAATTTCTAACCAAGTTTCATGTCAAGTTTCTAGTTTTCAACTTATGCCTATTATCAAGTTCATAACTCACGTTTTTGCCCCAAAACGTGTTCCCAAAGTATTACTAAAATTTGCTATAAAGTTAGGCCAAGTTATAGCCTTTTTATTTACAATACAAGCCAACTACCCAAACCCCAACTTTACATATTAATATATATGCCCAAGTTCTAACTTTTCATGTCGATATACATATGCCCAATTCTAGCCAATTTACATATGTTTAAGTTCCACATCAAACTACATGTATTCCATGTTTACACCAACTTACCTATAACAAGTTCTAGCTTTTTACATATGTCACGATCCACGTCAAAATTACATATATCAATTTATATGTGTCCAATCCTTGCCAATTTAGATATGTACCAAGTTTCATGCCCTTTTTTTAACATAGATCCTATTAATGCCAAATTCCATGTATATATTATTTATGCAAAAATCCCCATAACAAGATTATACCAAAATTTATAGATCAAGCCCCAAACTTGCAGATACAGTGATAATTTTCAATTTCATGTTGCCAATAATTCCAATATATTCATATAGGCAATAATCCCATAATTTCCCCGTATGCATCTCGTACGCAAATCGCGATTAGGCTAAGGTCTGAAATTGACCAAGGTTCATCGAAAGAAAATAAATAGGGGAAAGGTAGAATTCGTAGTAAAAGCAAGATCAGAGGGAAAAACATCATCACAGGCATGAAGATTACAATTGGATAATAATATTAACATGAATCGAGAAAACTAATTTACAAATGGCTGAATAGATTATGAACTTGTCATGAGAATAAAGATAGACAAGTCAAAAACTCAAGATTCAAGAAAAAACAGAAACAAATCTGGATCGATAAACACACTTAGATCCAATTTCACTTTAATTCAATGCCATATTATAATCAAATATTTAAATGGAAAATAACTAAAACTTACAGAGCGCGAATCGAGAATTAGAGTGCAGAGATTTGATTCTAGAAACAGTTGTTGCAGTTGTTGAATCTCTAATTGTTTACTCTTGTTCTAGTTGAAAAACCCCAATTTGCAATTCCTGGATGTTGTCTTGATGAAGAAGTAGACATTCTCTCTTTAATTTAATTATTTCAGAAGCAACATAAGGACAGAATGAAATGGTGTGGAGAGAATGAGGCGAGAGGGTGTTTATATAGGATTAGGCGGACGAACCTAGGCAGAAAACAAGACCAAGTACATCAGAATGCACCCAGGACCAAAAGCAGATTCAGGGACCAGGTCAACACCCAAGTTGTGACGATCCCAAAATCCGAGGGGCGGTATTAAGGATAATCATTGGAATATAACACATTAATCATCATAGCAGAGTACAGATAATAGCAAAAACAATAAATAGAATAATTTTACATGGATATGACAGCGGAATCACAACATGTAACAACATCAGAATAGCACAGTGTAGGATATAACTTAGTAAATAAAAGGGAAGTGATCAGTCATCATCGCCAGAGGCGGAATACATACATGCAGTGAGACATAATAAAGGTATCAGTCTACATCGCCTAAGGCGGTACATATACATACAATAAGAAGTACTGAAAGTAAAGCAGTCTGCATCGCCAGTGGCGGAATCATAGTACAAGTACAATAATGGCGGAAAATGTCAAAGTCATCTCTATGAAGTCAGCCTCGCCATGAGCCAAAATGCACTCTACGCAACAGTGCAGAGCCAAAACAACCTGTCACCTATGAACTAGGCTGCCCGTGTGAAAATAAGGGCACCCGCGTTTGCAAAGTGAAACAAACAACGAGTCAGTCATGGGGACTGGTATGAGGTATCTATTCAACAGTTTAAACAACATTAATAAGCAAATCATAGGACCACGCCACTTTCGCGGAACGGGTTTACTCTAGTGATTGCTAGTGCATTTAAAACAAAGTAAATTCTTTAAAACAACGCAATGCTTTTTAAAAGAACGAATCCATTATAAGACTCAAGTCCCATCATACAATGCAACGCAAGCCGGAGGATAGAGTTTTACCTTATAATGGCCAAATATGTTTGATACGTATAAAGCAAAATCATTTGATATTATTACTAGCGCATATATGTTTCAAAAACGAATAGCATCATAAATATCAATCATAGACGACATAAGTGCCCCATACCACTATGTCACCATACTAGTTCTACAATCAAGTCCGTTATTTCGTATTGGAAGTTGGATTTCCGTCATGAGTCGAGGCAAGGGGCAAGCTCCTCTCCGCTTTGAGACATTCTAGCAAATGCCTCAGGACTACACACTCTGGGCAACCCTGGATTCGGCTGGGCCGGTCCTCTCTTACGTTTGAGGATTAGTATTCCTGAACACACGTTTCCCGGTCCTTACAGACCTATAATCGAGGCGCCTCGCATTCCAACAACCACAAAGGTGAAAAGTAAAAATAAATTTCAGGGAGTCACTGACACCACCATAGCTAGAAAGAAACGTCATGCTCTCCCAGCGGTCCGTATCCCATTTTTAACTCATACCGGGGTGTAAGGCTCGCGAATCCACGCTATACACAAAGCCAGGCCACGTAGACCGTGCTTTGATCATCATCCACAAGACTTTGCTTTGCAACAGAAGCCTTGATCACCGCATCTTGGCATGCCACATAGGCAGTCCACTCCATACGATTGATTTCCATCGATATATAACCTCTGAGCTCGTATGTCTCAGAGAAGGGCGTTAAGCAAAAGAATAAATTCTCCGCCGCCAAACAGATATATATTTAACAGAGATCAATCAGTATAGAACAAAACCCAATGTCAGACACACAGTCCATTTACAAGTCCGTTATGGGTCTGAACGAAACCGAAGGCGTTAAATTCCTCGTATATCCATCCAATCAACACATACGTTTAGACGGCTACTACTTCCGTCCCTTTCCGGTAGCTACTCCGGTCAGGAACCTCAGCAGCGCCCGTCCAACCGATACGAAGATCGTCGGTCTTGAATCGTCTTTGCAATTTCCAATTCGAATCGCTCGATAAATTATTTGAAATGAGGGTTAGCTCGGCCTTTTCAAATAATTCACGTAATTAGAATTTAAATCGATTCTTTCCATGGTTATATTATTCGACATCCATCTTCCAGTTCTTTAGTGTTATTTTCGTGTCAAGCACATACAACCATAAAATTTCAAACAATTCAAGCCCAATTGGTTTATTTGCAATCTATGTTGCTTATAATATTTTATAATGATTTTTCGCCATTTTTATTTATTTAAAAATGGCCATATTTAATTAAACAACGTTTCAGGTCGTGTCGTGGCACTAGCGTTGTTTTTCCCCTAATTTGTTTTACACATATCGGAAAATCTAACCGTTGGATTTCTACAAAGTCTATATCAGTGGGAAGATATTCCCAAAGCGAACCCAACGGTTCCAGTTTCGTGAAAATCCGACGGTCGGATCTTCCACACTAGTCGTTTGGAGTTACGGTTTCAAAATTCGAACTGCAGCGTCGTTATTCGATTTAATTTAATTATATTTATATTTATATATAAATATAAATGATTCTAGTGCTGTTTTTCTTTAGATTTGAATTAAACATTCCGGACAATCCAACCATTTGATTTTTACAAGGTTGGTGCCGTTGGGAAGATATTTCCAAGGCGAACCCAGCGGTTGCGGTTTCGGGAAAATCCGATGGTCAGATTTATCGTACTAATCGTTTCAAATTACGATTCTGAAACATGAACTGCACGGCTTCGATTCCTTTTAATTATATTCATATTTATATATATAAATATAGTTCATTCTATAATTCCAACTATAGCTCATTCTATATTTTCAACTTCGTTTTTACTTCAAATATCTCACTAACGCCTTAATATTTCGAAAAATTTCGCCATAACCTCCTTTGTACGGGGAGGGGTTTGGAAATTTATTGGGCCGTATTAGGTACCCAATAAATCCTAAAAAGCATCCACATATTTATAGTGATATATTCTGGTGTTTACGGGGGAGCATGTATAGATAATCACTCCAGAGAATAAATTCTCGTCACCCCGTTTCCGTGTGGAAATAAATAGTCCATGTGCCGTATCTAATAACTAGAGAGACGTGATTATTGTCAACTCCAGACCCGTGTGGGGTTTTTATTAATCTGGCAGTTTATCGTTATATTTTATATAGTCCATATCAGTCATCAGTTCAACCTGTAGTATATAATCATCGCCATACAAGCCTCTCGCTCGTATGGTAAATCTTCCACCTCGTCACACAAGCTCCAATTGCTTATGTGGAATATGATGAAGTATGCCTATCGTCAAGAAGTATGCCATGTAGTGTAGTTCAAAATTAATTGTTACTATCCTATGGAGATGTTTATTATTTCACACAGAATAACTAGCACTCCGCATCCAATGGCATTCACAGGAGTTGATATAAAAATAAAATTACGCAGCCAACTCATCAAGGCTTACCTATATTTCGGGCACGCAAATAATTTCTTTACTCTACAGCTAATCCATTTTTCCTGTTCAACACATGTATGTATATGCAGAACAAAGCCAATAATAATATTTCTAGCAAACTATTATTTATTTCAACACGTGTGTATTTTTATCAAAGCGTATACATGATAAAAGAAATATTTTTATCATCAAAAATATTTATTCAACACGTGATTGTTTTTAACACTTCATATTCACAACAAAAATGTAGTTTTTATTGTCTATTCATTTTATTTTAAAATACGATAACATTCAACACATGAATTTCAACTCGACGGACGAATTTCAATTCAACACATGAATATTTGCTATAGTTTGTATATATATAAAAATGTGATTTTTATCGCTAAAGCTATTTGTTTAAATTCAAATAATATTCAACACATGAATTTCAACTCAACGAATGAATTTCAACTCAACACATGAATACTCGCTATAGTTTGTATATATATAAAAGTGTGATTTTTATCGCTAAAGCTATTTGTTTAAATTCAAATAATATTCAACACATGAATTTCAACTCAACGAATGAATTGCAATTCAACACATGAATATTTCCTATAGTTCGTGTATATATATAAATGTGATTTTTATCGCTAAAGCTATTTGTTTAAATTCAAATAATATTCAACACATGAATTTCAACTCAACGAATGAATTTCAACTCAACACATGAATATTCGCTATAGTTTGTATATATATAAATGTGTGATTTTTATCGCTAAAGCTATTTGTTTAAATTCAAATAATACTCAACACATGAATTTCAACTCAACGAATGAATTTCAACTCAACACATGAATATTCGCTTCAATATATGTAATTTATTTCAACGAATGAAAATTATTCTAACACATGTATATTTCAGAAAATTTCGGCAGCATAACGGCAGGGTAGTTAAAACCGGGACCGTCCATAGTACAGCTCCTCGCTATACCTTAAAACCTCGCGGTTTTTGACAATGGGGATCATGCATCTAGTTCGCACGCAGGTGGCATGTTTTATTTTCAATTCCACAATCCTATTCTAATTTGTTTCAACCACAAGAGGGCATTTTTCAACCACATAGGTATTTTTCAACCATAATATCAACCACAAACAATTATTTCCAACCATTCGTCGTACCATATAATATCACGTCAATCACAAGCAATAAATATCGTCCATGGTCTGTGGACGAGGGGAGTATATATATATATATTATATTATAATTCACTTGCATTTCATCACAATTCAAAGCATATATGTTTCATTCAACGCTTGTATAATTTATACATTGCTAATATAACTTATACAACATATGTACATGAGGTATACAATGCGTATATAATTTACACTTCGCTTATATAATTTATACAACAGGATTCCATTCACACAATTCAGTTTAGATTCCTCACATTGGTTTTTGCAGTGCTAAAAATCCTAGGAAGATCAGAAAAATCCGCGGCTTCTTCTAGAATGTAGAGAGCCTCCTTGCGGTCACGGTGTCTCCTGTTTCATCGAATTTCGTTAACGAACGAAAAAGATATTATTTTTCAAAGTTTTGCAATGCTTTATAGTGTCATAAACTGTTTAAATATAATAGGCCGTATACCTTGCTTTGTTGTTCAAAATTAGGTCTTGCTTTAATCTCCAATCCGCTGCTCGATGTTGAAATCGGGCTTCACCACGTTGTTCAGCTTGGAGGCGCGCACCCGAGGGTACCAGTCGCCATCAGTTCGAAGTCAGGTCGGGGGAGAAAACTGGGCGCGAACGACGGGTGTTCCCGGGCTTCAAACTCGAGAAAAACACAACGATAATTTCCACAACCGGTATAGATTTGGAGAGGGTGTTGAGAGCTTCAAAATGGATCGAAGAACACTCGATTTCACTGAGGAACGAGAGAGAAATCTCTCCGAGAAGATTTGAAATCACTTCCGCTATGCGCCTGGAGCTCGATGGAGAAGAAGAGATCTGATTGGTCGGCCTCTTTTTATTTTAATTTTTAATTTAATTAATTCCAAAAATACCCCCTGCCACACACGAACTCGAAATCAAACCCAACGACTGTCGCCCCTAGCTAAATACCCCCATTCCGGACATAATGGGATATGTTTCGTTGGCCAATTCGACTGTTACAGTCAGTTATTTTTCAAATTAAAATATAAAACATTCAATATTTAATTTGATCGTACATTTCAATTTGCCAGGGCCACAAACTGAATCTAAAAATTCCAGAAAAATAAATCTAGCTTTGTTTTGACGATACGGTCCTAACAAAACTAGTTTCGTTGAATTCTGAGCTCGTTTGAAAAATGGCCATTTTTAGGTCGACCCATTTTAACAGAAATTGACCAATCACATTTTCTTTTGCCCCGCTCACATACTAGCTTCAAAAATTATGAAATTTGAAACTTAGCAATAATTTGACATCCCGGACCCAACAAAAGTGGTTTCGTCGAATTCTGAGGTCGTATGCAAAATATCAATTTTCAGGGGCTATATATACTATATAGCGACCTTTTTGAAAATTCATTTGGCCATAACTTTTGATTCCTTCTATGAATCTTCAATTTTTCATATTCGTTAGAAAGGTATTCATAAACAGATTTAAATATTTTCAGTTTCGCTAAAATCCGTTATATTTTCCACCCGGTACAGTCAGACAAAGCTTGTATTCAAAATTTCAAACTGCAATACTATACCCAATTCTTTATTTTATTGAAATATGCTATTTCAATTACTCAAATTCTTTGGTAATAACCAAGTTTAAAAATTTTAAATTGGTTCATATTTTCCGGGTTATTCCAATCTCCCCCACTTAAAACTTTTCGTCCTCGAAAAGGAAATAACAGCTAAGTAGGAAACAAAATGTAAAGGAAAAGTATTGTAAAGGTACCTTGCGCCGGAGTTAGTCAGAGATGTCCACTCTACATTTGGGGTAGGCTTGTTTAATGCTTTCCTCAGTCTCCCAGGTACAGTCTCTAGGATCACTACTCCACTGCACTTTGACTAAATGAATCTTTTTGCTCCTTAGCTCTCTAGTTTCTTTGCCAACAATCTTTAATGGCCCTCTTCTGAGCGCTATTTCTGGAGTTATGTCTATATCCTGTTGTACTGCCTCTTCTACAACAAGATCTGGATCATGAACATGTTTTCTGAGTTGAGACACGTGGAACACATCATGTACACCAGGCAACCAATCAGGTAATGAAACCCTATATGCAAGAGTTCCAATCCGTTCAAGTATAGGAAAGGGACCAATAAATCTCGGTGCCAACTTCCTTGTTTTTCCAAATCTAATTACTCCCCGCATTGGAGAAACTCTTAAATAAACATAATCGCCAACGACAAACAATAAATCTCTTCTTCTCGCATCAGCATAACTTTTCTGTCGGCTTTGTGCGGTTTTCAATCGCTTCTTAATGAAATCGACTTTATCCGATGCTTCACGAATCATATCGGGCCCTAACACAAGTCTGTTGCCAGGTTCTACCCAACATGCGGGAGATCTGCACGGTCTACCGTATAATGCTTCAAATGGAGACATTCCCAAACTTGCTTGATAGCTATTGTTGTAAGAGAATTCGGCTAGATGTAAGTGATCTTCCCATGAGCCTCCAAAATCAATAACGCAAGCCCGTAGTAAATCTTCTAGAATTCTATTCACCCGCTCAGTTTGGCCATCTGTCTGAGGGTGATAAGCGGTGCTTAGATTCATTTTGGATCCCAATTCTGTCTGGAATGCTTCCTAGAATTTGCTAGTAAATAGGGGATCTCTATCACTGACTATATTGAGCGGCACTCCATGCAGTTTAACTATTTCTATGAAGTAAATCTGTGCTAAACTTTGAGCCGTTCTATTGGATCGGACAGGTATGAAATGGGCAGTCTTCATGAAGCGATCTACGATTACCCATATACTGTCATTTCCTTTCCTAGTTCGAGGCAAGCCATCTATGAAGTCCATCGAAATTTGCTCCCACTTCCATCCTGGAATTTCTAGTGGTTGTAATAGTCCAGCCAATTTCTGCTGATCACTTTTAACTAGCTGACAAGTGGGGCATCTACTAACATATAATGAGAAATCTCTTTTCATTGCCTTCCAACAAAAGGTGCGTTTGATATCGTTATACATCTTGCTCACACCGGGATGGATACTTAATTTGGACTGGTGGCACTCATCAAGTATTTCTCTCTTTAGCTCAGAGATGTCGGGAACACAAATTCTTCCTTTTAATCTCAGAACCCCCTCACTATTCACTTGGAAGCTGGAGGCTATGCCCTCTTTGATTCTTTTGATCATCTCCTTTACAAAATTATCCTCTTTTTGAAGGGTCGAGATCCTATCAATTAAAGAAGACGTAATGATAAAACTGGTAATGATTTCATTCTTTCTGCTGAGCGCATCTGCTACAACATTGGCTTTCCCTGGAGTGTATAGAATTTCAAAATCATATGCCGCAAGGAATTCTAACCAACGCTTTTGTCTCAAGTTTAGATCTTTCTGAGTGAATAGATATTTCAAGGATTGATGATCGGTAAACAGTTCGAACTTCTCACCTAATAAATAATGCCTCCAGATTCTTAAAGCAAACACGATAGCTAATAACTCAAGATCATCAGTTGCATAGTTTCTTTCATGCGGCTTCAGCTGACGGCTCGCATAAGCAACCACCTGGCCTTTTTGCATTAGTACTGCGCCTAGCCCTCTAATAGAAGCATCTGTCCATACAGTCAAGTCTTGGTTGCCTTCTATAATTGTTAATACTGGAGCGGTTGTCAACTTCAGTTTCAGCTCCTGGAAAGCTTCTTTACATTCGAGAGTCCATTTGAATTTCTCATGCTTCTTTGTAAGCTTTGTCAATACACCGGATATCTTTGAAAAATCCTGAACGAATTTCCGATAGTAACTAGCCAATCCAAGGAAACTTCGGACATCTGTGGGGGTAATAGGTTGTTTCCAGTTCTGAATCGCTGTAATTTTGCTTGGATCTACAGCAATCCCATCTTTTGACACGACATGGCCAAGGAACTTAACTTCATCCTTCCAGAAGACACACTTAGAAAATTTAGCTTTCAAGACATTTCTCCTTAGAATTTTCAACACTTGTTCTAAATGCTTTGCATGTTCGTCTTCTGACTTGGAGTAGATCAAAATGTCATCGATGAAGACTAGCACAAATTTATTCAACACACCACGGAACACTCTATTCATAAGATCGACGAAGTATGCTGGAGCGTTACACAAGCCGAACGGCATTACTAACCATTTGTAGAATAAATCGGGACCCCTGAAGGCTGTCAAAGGAACACAGTCTTCGGCTATACGTAATTGGTGGAAACCTGTAGCTAGGTCCATTTTGGAGAATACTGTTGCTCCATTTAATTGATCTAACAGATCATCTATTCGTGGCAAGGGATATTTGTTCTTCAGTGTCTGTTTATTGAGATCTCGGTAATCAACACAAAGTCTTAGAGTACCGTCTGATTTCGGGACAAATACTACTGCTGCTCCCCAGGCTGAAAAGCTCGCTCTGATCAGACCTTTCCAAAGAAATTCTCAGGTTTGACTACCTAACTCTTCTTTTTCTTTCGGGGCCATTCTTCTAATTGGATGTACTACTGGTCGGGCATTAGGAATTAGATCTATTCTAAATTCAATTTCTCTTTTCGGCGGTAAGTTTTCTACTTCTTCAAACACATCCGCATAGTTTTTAATGACCGGTATCTTTTCTAATGAAGGGGGAGTAACTTCTAAAGAAGACCAAAATTCTGTTCTATTAATTTCTGAGCCATGATATGGTATATATATAGGTCCAAGCTTCGTTTTAACTTTAACGATTTGTTCGGCACATCTAACTTCAGCCTTATGTTTTGTCAACCAATCAAGTCCCAGAATAATATCAAATTCGGAAAGGTCCATAACAATCACTTTAAAAGAAAACCGGTATCGAGAAAAGGAAATAGGTGCTTTACAATATGAACTGAGACTAACAGAACCTCCTATCGGGTTTTGAACTTTAATTGGTTCTTTAAGCTTTCTTTGTTTCAATTTTAACTTGTGAACGATGTTACCAGAAATGAAGCTACGTGATGCACCAGTATCAAAAAGTACAGAAACAGGAATATTTTTAATGGTAAGGGTACCTCCCAAGACGTTGGGTTTACCTGATCCATCGGTGGTAGCTGGCGGGGTCTTCCCGTCATACACATAAGCCACTTGTGCATTCTGCTTCAGAGGACAATTCCTGCTATAGTGCCCCTTCTTATGGCAGTTTAGCATTCGGCTGAGTCTGGATTTGCCTTTGGCTTCCTCGGGGCTTTGCACATTAAAAAAATGTCCTGGCTTCCCGTAGTTGTAGCAATTTCCTTTGGGGATCTTTCTAGGTTTCTGAGTAGCGGCCGCTGTAACGCTAGACTCGAGCTGATCTACTGAAGCCTTACGCTTATTTCCAGCTTGGCTTTTGGCGCGGTCTTGGCTGGCATGCCTTTCATCCATATCTTCATAATTGCAAGCCATTTCTACCAATTCTGAGAAGGAGAGTTTGATGTTGCTCATGGCTCTGTCATGGTACTTGCGCTTTAGCCCAAATATAAATCTCTTGTTCTTTGCTTTGTTAGTCATAATAAGCTCCGGAGCGTAGCGCAACAACAGAGTGAATTTATTGAGGTAATCCTAGATAGAGAGATCTCCTTGCTGGAGATTAGCAAACTGCTCTCGCATCCTCTCTAAAGCCTGTTCAGGTACAAACTTCTTGTTGAACATGGTTTTGAAGTGCTTCCAGGTCCTCACAGTACATGCTGCATCTTCTGAGGTGATGGCATCCCACCACAGCTCTGCTTCCTCCTGTAGGAGCTAAATACCTAGTCGTGCTTTGTTGTTGGTTCCCAAACCCATGCCTTCAAAGATCTTTTCACAGGTCTTTAACCAAGCTATAGCCTCTGCCACTGTACCCGTGCTAGAAAAGGGTTTTCCCCCAAGGTTCCTATACCTCTTCGCTACTCTGTCTAGCTCGAAGTCCTCGGGTGCTGGTGGCTGAATAATAGGGCCTTCCACAGCTACGGGGATATTCCCCCGTCCTCCTGCCACTCCTGCTCGGCCTCCACGGCCTCCTCTAGCTGCTGCTGCTCGCGTAGCCATCAAAGAGAGTACTGTATAAGCAAGAAAAGAGTCAAGCTCACAGATTTGATAATTTTCATATATGATAAAGCGGGGAACATAAGGAAAGGTAATGATGTACTGATCAAATTGTTTTGCTAATCTGCTTAGCTCATTCTAGGACATTGCTAATCCTATCTCTAATGAGCTACTCGCCTTAGAACACTACTGATTCTACTCTGACGAGGTGTTTAATGTGTTAGATCCTGGAGCTAAGGTTAACCAAAGCTCTGATACCAACTGTGACGATCCGAAAATCCGAGGGGCGGTATTAAGGTTAATCATTGGAATATAACACATTAATCATCATAGCAGAGTACAGATAATATCAAAAACAATAAATAGAATAATTTTACATGGATATGATAGCGGAATCACAACATGTGACAACATCAGAATAGCACAGCGTAGGATATAACTTAGTAAATAAAAGGGAAGTGATCAGTCATCATCGCCAGAGGCGGAATACATACATGCAGTGAGACATAATAAGGGTATCAGTCTACATCGCCTAAGGCGGTAAATATACATATAATAAGAAGTACTGAAAGTTAATCAGTCTGCATCGCCAGTGGCGGAATCATAATACAAGTACAATAATGGCGGAAAATGTCAAAGTCATCTCTATGAAGTCAGCCTCGCCATGAGCCAAAATGCACTCAATGCAACAGCGCAGAGCCAAAACAACCTGTCACCTGTGAACTAGGCTGCCCGTGTGAAAATAAGGGCACCCGCGTTTGCAAAGTGAAACAAACAACGAGTCAGTCATGGGGACTGGTATGAGGAATCTATTCAACAATTTAAACAACAGTAATAAGCAAATCATAGGACCACGCCTCTTTCGCGGAACGGGTTTACTCCAGTGATTGCTAGTGCATTTAAAACAAAGTAAATTCTTTAAAACAACGCAATGCTTTTTAAAAGAATGAAGCCATTATAAGACTCAAGTCCCATCGTACAATGAAACGCAAGCCGGAGGATAGAGTTTTACCTTATAATGGCCAAATATGTTTGATACGTATAAAGCAAAATCATTTGATATTATTACTAGTGCATATATGTTTCAAAAACGAATAGCATCATAAATATCAATCATAGACGGCATAAGTGCCCCATACCACTATGTCGCCATACTAGTTCTACAATCAAGTCCGTTATTTCGTATTGGAAGTTGGATTTCCGTCATGAGTCGAGGCAAGGGGCAAGCTCCTCTCCGCTTCGAGACATTCTAGCAAATGCCTCAGGACTACACACTCTGGGCAACCCTGGATTCGGCTGGGCTGGTCCTCTCTTACGTTTGAGGATTAGTTATTCCTGAACACACGTTTCCCGGTCCTTACAGACCTATAATCGAGGCGCCTCGCATTCCAACAACCACAAAGGTGAAAAGTAGATATAAATGTCAGGGCTGGTAAGTCACTGACACCACCATAGCTAGAAAGAAACGTCGTGCTCTCCCAGCGGTCCGTATCCCGTTTTTAACTCATACCAGGGTGTGAGGCTCGCGAATCCACGCTATACACAAAGCCAGGCCACGTAGACCGTGCTTTGATCATCATCCACAAGACTTTGCTTTGCAACAGAAGCCTTGATCACCGCATCTTGGCATGCCACATAGGCAGTCCACTCCATACGATTGATTTCCATCGATATATAACCTCTGAGCTCGTATGTCTCAGAGAAGGGCGTTAAGCAAAAGAATAAATTCTCCGCCGCCAAACAGATATATATTTAACAGAGATCAATCAGTATAGAACAAAACCCAATGTCAGACACACAGTCCATTTACAAGTCCGTTCTGGGTCTGAACGAAACTGGAGGCGTCAAATTCCTCGTATATCCGTCCAATCAACACATACGTTCAGACGGCTACTACTTCCGTCCCTTTCCGGTAGCTACTCCGGTCAGGAACCTCAGCAGCGCCCATCCAACCGATACGAAGATCGTCGGTCTTGAATCGTCTTTGCATTTTCCAATTCGAATCGCTCGATAAATTATTTGAAATGAGGGTTAGCTCGGCCTTTTCAAATAATTCACGTAATTAGAATTTAAATCGATTCTTTCCATGGTTATATTATTCGACATCCATCTTCCAGTTCTTTAGTGTTATTTTCGTGTCAAGCACATACAACCATCAAATTTCAAACAATTCAAGCCCAATTGGTTTATTTGCAATCTATGTTGCTTATAATATTTTATAACGATTTTTCGCCATTTTTATTTATTTAAAAATGGCCATATTTAATTAAACGACGTTTCAGGTCGTGCCGTGGCACTAGCGCTGTTTTTCCCCTAATTTGTTTTACACATATCGGAAAATCTAACCGTTGGATTTCTACAAAGTCTATATCAGTGGGAAGATATTCCCAAAGCGAACCCAACGGTTCCAGTTTCGTGAAAATCCAACGGTCGGATCTTCCACACTAGTCGTTTGAAGTTACGGTTTCAAAATTCGAACTGCAGCGTCGTTATTCGATTTAATTTAATTATATTTATATTTATATATAAATATAAACGATTCTGGCGCTGTTTTTCTTCAGATTTGAATTAAACATTCTGGACAATCCAACTATTGGATTTTTACAAGGTTGGTGCCGTTGGGAAGATATTTCCAAGGCGAACCCAGCGGTTTTGGTTTCGGGAAAATCCGATGGTCGGATTTCTCATACTAATCGTTTCAAATTACGATTCTGAACCACGAACTGCACGGCTTCGATTCCATTTAATTTTATTCATATTTATATATATATATATATATAGTTCATTCTATAATTCCAACTATAGCTCATTCTATATTTTCAACTTCGTTTTTACTTCAAATATTTCACTAACGCCTTAATATTTCGAAAAATTTCGCCATAACCTCCTTTGTACGGGGAGGGGTTTGGAAATTTATTGCGCTGTATTAGGTACCCAATAAATCCTAAAAAGCATCCACATATTTATTGTGATATATTCTGGTGTTTACGGGGGAGCATGTATAGATAATCACTCCAGAGAATAAATTCTCGTCACCCCGTTTCCGTGTGGAAATAAATAGTCCATGTGTCGTATCTAATAACTAGAGAGACGTGATTATTGTCAACTCCAGACCCGTGTGGGGTTTTTATTAATCTGGCAATTTATCGTTATATTTTATATAGTCCATATCGGTCATCAGTTCAACTTGTAGTATATAATCATCGCCATACAAGCCTCTCGCTAGTATGGTAAATCTTCCACCTCGTCACACAAGCTCCAATTGCTTATGTGGAATATGATGAAGTATGCCTATCGTCAAGAAGTATGCCATGTAGTGTCGTTCTAAATTAATTGTTACTATCCTATGGCGATGTTTATTATTTCTAAGACGACCCGAACTTCCCCGTGAAGGAAAGCACGGATAGAATTGAGGACAAGACAAAATAGAACGCATACGGAAGATATTTCATTGTTATTACAACAATTCCATCAGATACAAGAATATACAGAGTATAAATGATTAAATTACATTCGACAAATATCAGAGATTACAATAAATTACATAGCAACGGAAAAATATACAAAACACAACTAGAAGTGATACACGGATACAGAGCTTTCCGAGCATCGTTCCAGCTTTAAATCAGGACCCTGTGAATATAAATCTGCAAAACCAAAACTACTAGCTGCCCGTGTGGAAAATAGGGGCACCCAGAGTTTAGGTTAAAACAATAAACTCCAGGTCAGTCATGTGACTGGTGTGAGAACTAAAACAGTTGTTAATATTGGTTTTAAAGTTAGGTAAATCAAGGGACCACGCCATATAACACGGAACGGGTTTCCTCCCAAGAATACCAGTGCATAAAACAAACAGCGCAATGCTAAATAAAGAAAAATGAAGCTGTTATAAGACCCAGGTCCCATCACACAATGCAACACAAGCCGGAGGATAGGGTTTTTACCTTATAACAGCCAAATCATGCTTGATACGTTTAAAACACATTATTTGATACTATTATAAGTGTATAGTGTCAAAACAATTTCAGTCATAAATATCAATCATAGGCGGCATGAATGACCCATACCACTATGTCGCCATACTAGGTTATACAAATAAAACCGCACTATCACGTATTGGAAATTGGATTTCCGTCATGAGCCGAGGCAAGGGGCAAGCTCCTCTCCGCGTTCGAGACACTCTAGCAAATGCCTCAGGACCCCACTATGATCCTTGGAATCGGCTGGGCCGGTCCTCTCTTACTTTTGAGGATTGGCAATTCCTGAACACACGTTTCCCGGTCCTTACAGACCTATATCCGAGGCGCCTCGTATCCAACAACCACACAGGTGAAAAGTATATAAATGTCAGGGCTGGTAGGTCACTGACACCACCCTAGCTAGAAAGAAACGTCGTGCTCTCCCAGCGGTCCGTCTCCCGTTTTTGACTCATACCGAGGTGTGAGGCTCGCGAATTCACGTTATACACAAAAGCTACGCCACACAGGCCGTGCTTTGATCATCAACCACAAGACTTTGCTTTTCAACAGAAGCCTTGATCAATTGCCACTTACGCGTGCCACATTGGCAATTCACTCCATGCGACTGATGTCCATCGATATACAACCTCTGAGCTCGTACGTCTCAGAGAAGGGCGTTAAGCAAGAGAATAAATTCTCCGCCGCCAAACAGATGTATATTTAATAGAGATCAATCAACACAGAATAAAATCCAATGTCAGACACACAATCCATTTACAAGTTCGTTCTGGGTCTGAACGAAACCGGAGGCACTTTCCTCGCATATCCATCCATCTCCAAGTACGTCTGGACGATCACCAACTGTTTCCCTCATCTCGGGTGTACAGCCCAATCAAGATCATTAGTAATCACCCAAACGATGTGAAGACTTCCGGTCTTCAACCACCGTCTTCATCTTCGACATCTCGTCGAATCGGTTATTCAGAATGGGTATAACCCGGCCTTTCTGAATAACCCACGTATATAGTAAACGAATGTTACACAAACACAACAAACGCCTCATTCCAATTCAGAATATTCTTTTATTCACAAAATCACATTCTTAGGGAAATGTTCCCATTAATTTTATCCAAGATAAATTCTTCTAAATTTATCCTATAATCTTCCTTTGGATATCATTTCAAACTAGTCGGGATTAGCGAACCACACCGAAGTAATTATTTGTTTTATTTCCCAATCCCAACCTATATATCCCATGGAGAAAACTGGTAATACTCCACATCTAACACCACGGTGTTATCGGTAAAATTAATTACCATTTCACGTTCAAATCTAATTAAAGATTTAACTATCGCTTTGGAGCAAAACTGGTGGTACTCCATTCCCGATCACCTTTCAGATTTGATAATTTAAATTATCAATTCACATTTTTAATCTAATTAAAGATTCATTAAACTCCATTTAGTTTTAATCTTCTCAAAAATCAATATCTTGCCTTTAACTGGGTTAAAGAACCAATGTCATCTAAAACACGATTCACGATAAACCCAAATCATATTTGATATTAAATACAAGGCTCTGAATAGAAAATATATCGGCTTATATTCAATATCAAATTCTGAAACCAACAAATATCGTATTGGAAATAACGATATAAAATATCTTTCAAATCCCCTTAACAATATTTGTATAGTCACGAAATCCAACATCGAAATATTCCGAAGATAATTTCGATTCAACTCCACTTTCACTTCACCTATTGGGAATATTGATTATTTTTAAAATCACTTTCAAATTCAATTTATTTATTTCAAAAATAAATTGATTTTAATTCTAGTTCAAAACTAGTTCATTTCGACAAAATCCATTTTTATCCTTTCAAATGTGGAATTTTCCAGCCCAATTTTTCCCAAATCATATATTATGATTTTACACAAATTATAGATATTTTTAATAATTTTATCAAGGCCCGTACAGTCGATTTCCAACAACGGCCATCGAACTGCACTTACAGCGACCTTTTCTGAAATTGATTTGGACATAATTCCAAATCTAACCGTTAGATTTCAAATTTCTAATATTCATTGGAAATCTCTTTTCGATACGAACCCAACGGTTCCGGTTTTAGGAGAATCCGACGGTCGGATCTCCCGCAATGTCCGTTTGAAATAAATGGTCGAAATTCACGAACTGCCACGGCGCGGCGCGTTCTATTCAGGCCATTATATATATATATAATATATAATATATATTTCGTAAATTTCTATTTAAAACGAATTTCATAAACCATTTTAAATTCGTTTCTAAAACAATTCAACTTCTATATTCAATTTCAAATCGATTTGATTTCAATTCAACTCGAATTCATTTCCATTTTATTTAATTCGAATTCAAATTCGTTTCAATCAATTAGTGACCTGTTTGTAGTAAACATCATCACCCAAACAAAACAGGAAATTATGTAGTAAACATGTACCTATTTGTCGGGCAAACAAATTTTATTCTCTGCTCTAGCCTCCTTGCTATGACCTGTTCAATGTTAGTATATGTATATGCAAGCGAATGCGACCAATTTTCAATACAATTCAATATTTGATGCTATTAGGCATAATGGTTCAAAATTAGCAAACAAATAGGCAAACAACACAAACATCAATCAATTAGTGAATTAGAGTTTCAAATTCATAATTTTGATACATATACAAAAAATCATGTTTTGGTGCCAAATCACAACAATGAATTCTCGCTATATTAGTTTTGGTTCTCACACCAGTCTAATGGAAATATATATAAACATCACACCTTCGTCACTCGAAAATAAATGCTGATGATGTTTCGAACCACCATCAGAACATTGTCGGGTTACTAGAGTGCGGTTCTATATCTACCCGGTATATTAAAACTTCGAATATACGCGGATCAGACGTATACGCAAAATCTATATATACTGGATTGTCCAAATCAATATAAATAAATAATCAACTACGAATAATTGATTTAAATTTTCAAAACAAAATTTGTTTTCATTTAAAAAAAATTCACCCTTCACACTCGTTCTAGGATACTACTGATCCCATCTCTAACGAGTCATTCCCGTTGGATATTACTAATCCAATGTCTGATGAATTCTTTTGTACGGTTCTAATGTGTCTTGTTCTCGAGCTCTGTAAACCAAAGCTCTGATACCACGTGTAAAGACCCGTAACTCCCCCGTAAAGGAAAGCGTTGGATAGTTCGAGAACAAGCCACATACAGAACGCATACAGAAGAACTTTTCATTGTATATTACAACAATGCATCAGATTACAAGAATATACAGAGTATGAATAAATATTACACAGAAATATCAGAGATTTAAATTACATTTAAATACATAGTAGCGGAAAATAATACCATACACAACTAGAAGTAGATATACGGATACAAAGCTTTCCGGATATCGTTCCAGCTGTAAACCAGGATCCTGTGAATATAAATCTGCAAAACCAAAACTACTAGCTGCCCGTGTCAAAATAAGGGCACCCATAGTTTAGGTTAAAACAATAAACTCCAGGTCAGTCATGGGACTGGTGTGAGAACTAAAACAGTTAATCTTTATTTTTAAAGTTAGGTAAATCAAGGGACCACGCCGCATAACACGGAACAGGTTTCCTCCCAAGAATACCAGTGCATAAAACAAATAGCGCAATGCTAAATAAAGAAAAATGAAGCTGTTATAAGACCCAGGTCCCATCACACAATGCAACGCAGCCGAGGATAGGGTTTTCCCTTATAACAACCAAAGAATGCTTGATATGTTTAAAACAAATCATTTGATACTATTATAAGTGCATAGTGTATAAAACAACTTCAAATCATAAGTATCAATCATAGGCGGCATGGGTACCATATATCATGTCGCCATATATAGGTTTACAAATAAAACCGCAAAGTCACGTATTTGGAAATTGGATTTCCATATATGAACCGAGGCAAAAGATAGTCCTCAACCGATTCGAGACAATCTAGCCCATGTCTCAGGTCAGAGCTCGAGTGACCTTGGAGCGACAGGGCCGGTCCACCGATGTGGATTAAACTTAAACCCTGAACATGCGTTCCCCCGCCCTATGGGGCGTAAATGAGCCAACGAATGACTCCATCGGACCCGGATCGTCCAATCAAACCGAGGCGCCTCGCAACAGCAACAACCAGATAAGTCAAACTCGTCAGGGCGTGTAAAACCACTGACGCCACTTTTTAGCTAGAAGGAAACGCATGCCCTCCCTGAGGTCCGTCTCCCGTTTCTGGTTCATACCGGGTGTGAAACTCGCGAATTCACGTTACACAAAGCTGTGCCACACAGGCTTTGCTTTGATCATCACCACAAGACTTTGCTTTTCAACAGAAGCCTCGATCAATTGCCACTTAGGCATGCCACACAGGCAATTCACTCCATGCGTTTGATATCCATCAATATATAACCCCTGAGCTCGTACGTCTCAGAGAAGGGCGTTAAGCAAGAGAATAAATTCTCCGCCGCCAAACAGATATATATTTAATAGAGATCAATCACACAGACTAAAATCCAATGTCAGACACACAGTCCATTTACAAGTTCGTTCTGGGTCTGAACGAAACCGGAGGCACCTAGTACCCCGCCTATCCATCGATCTCCAAGTACGTCTGGACGATCACTAACCGTTTCCATCTTCTTGGGTGTACAGCCCAATCAAGATCATCAGTAATTACCCAAACGACGTGAAGACCTCCGGTCTTCGACCACCGTCTCCATCTTCGACTTATCATCGTATCGATTATTCAGAATGGGATAAACCCGGTCTTTCCGAATAACTCGCGTATATATTATAAAAGTGTTACACAAACACAACATACGCCTCATTCCAATTCATCAGTCACTAATGGTAAATTAATCAAGAGAATAATTCCCCAAATATTAACCCCGAAGGCCGAAACCAACATCAGATCAATATCCAATGTCAGACACACAGTCCATTTACAAGTTCGTTCTGGGTCTGAACGAAACCGGAGGCACCTAGTACCCCGCCTATCCATCGATCTCCAAGTACGTCTGGACGATCACTAACTGTTTCCATCTTCTTGGGTGTACAGCCCAATCAAGATCATCAGTAATTACCCAAACGACGTGAAGACCTCCGGTCTTCGACCACCGTCTCCATCTTCGACTTATCGTCGTATCGATTATTCAGAATGGGATAAACCCGGTCTTTCCGAATAACTCGCGTATATATTATAAAAGTGTTACACAAACACAACATATGCCTCATTCCAATTCATCAGTCACTAACGGTAAATTAATCAAGAGAATAATTCCCCAAATATTAACCCCGAAGGCCGAAACCAACATCAGATCAATATCCAGAAAACCATTCTGCTTGGCTAACCGACAATTAGTTTCTAAATTTCACATTCATAGGGAAAGGTTCCCATTAATTTTATCAAAGATAAATTCTTGAATTTATTCTTTAATCTATTTTTGAATATCAATTCAAACTAGTCGGGATTAGCGAACCTTACCGAAGTAATCATTTGTTTTCATTTCCCAATCCCAACCTATTCATCCCATGAAGTAAAACTGGTTATACTTCATATCTAACACCACGGTGTTATCGGTAAATTCAATTACCATTTCACGTTTAAATCTAATTAAAGATTCAACTATCGCCTGGAGCAAAACTGGTGATACTCCATTCTCGACCATTTCAATCTAATTAAAGATTCATTAAAACTCAACTTAGTTTTAATCGTTAACTGGGTTAAAGAATCCGTGTCATTTAAAAACACAGTTCACGATAAACCCAAAATCACATTCATTAATCATCGGGTTAAAGAACGAGTGTTATTTAAAACACTGTCCACGATAAACCCAAAAAGCAATATCGATTCAATTCCAATTAAATGTTATTTAATTGGTACACTTCATTAAATCTAAATAAAAAGATTTAATCTTTTCTCAATTGGGTCCAAGAACAGTGTTAGTGAAGACACCATTCACGACAAACCCAAATCACATTTGATATTCAATATAAGGTTCTGAATAGAAAATATATCGGCTTATATTCAATATCAAATTCCATGACTAACAAATATCGTATTGGAAATAACGATATAGATATATATCTTTCAAATTTCCGTAACAACGTCCGCATAATCACGAATTCCAACATCGAAATATTCCGAAGACAATTTCGATTCAAATCCACTCCAATGCAATCATTGGAAATTCTGGTTATTTTTAAAACCCTTTTCAAATTCAATTTATTTATTTAAAAATAAATAGAATTATATTTCTAGTTCAAAACTAGTTCATTTCGATAAAAATCTATTTTTATCCTTTCAAATATGGAGTTTTTCATCCCAATTCTTTCTAAATCATTTCTTATGATTTTACACAAATTATTACTATTTTTAATAATTTTATCAAGGCCCGTACAGTCGATTTCCAACAACGGCCATCGAACTGCACTTACAACGACCTTTTTCAAATTTGATTTGGACGTATCTCCAAATCCAACCGGTTAGATTTCAAATTTCTAACATTCGTTAGAAAGCTCTTTTCGATACGAACCCAACGGTTCCGGTTTTAGGAGAATCCGACGGTCGGATCTCCCGTAATGTCCGTTTGAAATAAATGGTCGAAATTCACGAACTGCCGCGGCGCGGCGCGTTCTATTCAGGCCATTATATTATATATATAATATATATAATATATATTTCGTCGATTTTCTATTCAAAACGAATTATATAAATAGTTTTAAAATTCGTTTCAAAATCTATTTCTATTCAATTCAAATTTCAATTCAATTTGAATTCATTTCAATTCACTTTCAATTCAATTTGAATTCGTTTTCAATTCAATTCATTTCGAAATCGTTTTCAATTCAATTCATTTCGAAATCGTTTTCAATTCAATTCATTTCGAAATCGTTTTCAATTCAATTCATTTCGAAATCGTTTTCAATTCAATTCATTTCGAAATCGTTTTCAATTCAATTCATTTCGAAATCGTTTTCAATTCAATTCATTTCGAAATCGTTTTCAATTCAATTCATTTCGAAATCGTTTTCAATTCAAATCATTTCGAAATCGTTTTCAATTCAATTCATTTCGAAATCGTTTTCAATTCAATTCATTTCGAAATCGTTTTCAATTCAATTCATTTCAAAATATTCGATTTCGAAATCACTTTTCAATATTCATTTTAAAATGAATAAAATCGATATAAATATCGTTCACGTCAAAATGGCGTCAATCTAATCAACACGGCTTCATAAATTTCTATTTTCAAATATTCTATTTCGAATATTTCTTTTTCAAAATAGTTGTTATTATCAAAATATTTCGTTCAACACATGACCAATCTCAATGAATGAGTACTGTCAACACATGAACTTTTATTTTATATCGATAAAGGTGTAAATTTTATTACTAAAATATTTCGTTCAACACATGACCAATCTCAATGAATGAGTACTGTCAACACATGAACATTTATTTTATAATATTCTTTATTTTCTAAATTGGAATGAGACCCAATCAATTACCATATAAAGTTAATTATGTGGATTTTCATACAACACATGTATAATAGCATTGAAAAGTAATCAACCATCAACCAAAGTGCACTACACTGTATAAGCATCAAATATAGATATCTAACGCTTATAACAGCCTGTCAATCGATCGATCGACATATTTAATCAATCAGGATGAGTGAACTTCAAATTTCATCCTAACACGTGTGGGGTTTCAAACAATCAAACACAGATTTTAGTTGTGCAGTTGGGCGATGTGTAAAATTTATCATCCCAATCAATATCAGTCAAATCAGTGTATATACAAACAAATCGGCCGATTTGTTTATAACTATTCATTTATTCACATTCACGTTAAAAATTATATTTTTAACGATAAAACATTTTATTTCAACCTATGAATTCTATTCAATTCATTTACACAATAAAATGATATTTTTATTTTCTAACATATTTTAGAAAATTTCGGCGGCATAACGGCACGATACTAGAAACGGGACAAGGCCTAGCCTTATCCCCGGTCTAGTGAAGGCCCACGCCATTCACACATCAATCAAATCAATTTCATCTCACCAAACAATTCAATTCAAACAAATAATTCAACTAATCTATGCAACCAAACAAACAAGTCCATGGTCTGTGGACGATTGTGTCGGGTGCTACTAAGCACCGTCTGCATCCTAGTATATATATATAACTAGAAAAAATTAAATTGAAAGGTGAGAAATTCTCACATATAGCTATCCTAGCTCCACGGCTCTTCATTTGAAGAAGTCTTCGTCGTTTCGCCTTTTTGTCACCTTCGTTGTCCGCTTTCACTACATATGTAAAAATCGAGTTTTTACTTCAAAGTTCAATATATAAAAATCGAATTTTTACTTCAAAGTTCAATATATAAAAATCGAATTTTTACTTCAAAGTTCAATATATAAAAATCGAATTTTTACTTCAAAGTTCAATATATAAAAATCGAATTTTTACTTCAAAGTTCAATATATAAAAATCGAATTTTTACTTCAAAGTTCAATATATAAAAATCGAATTTTTACTTCAAAGTTCAATATATAAAATTTCATTTCAAAAATATAGATTTCGCATTTTCCCATTTAAAAATATCGCCTTCTCATATTTAAAAATATAATCTCTTTGCATTTAAAAAAAAACTAACTTTTTGCATTGTAAAAAAAAAGAAATCTAACTTTTTGCATTGTAAAAATCTAACTTTTTGCATTGTAAAAATCTAACTTTTTGCATTGTAAAAATCTGTTCGAAAATTAAATAAAAACATTTTGAAAATTAAATATAATCAGATTTTTTTTCTTTAAAATAAAAACAGTATTTAATCAAAAAAACAGAAATAAAATAATAAAGAAAACTTACAGCGTTCAACTGCGAGGGGGGGGGGGGGATTCCTGAGGCGGCGGTTGTCGTGATAAGGGGGGGGGGGTCTGATGTGCGGTGGCGCGCCCACAGTTGGTCGGAGGAGCGGGTTTATGGAAATTGGGGTGTGGGTTACTGGGGCGCTCGCGTCAGGTGGTAGGGAGGGGTCGCGGTGGGGTTTTGGGGGAGGTCGCGATCGGAAGGGCGGCGGGGGGGGGGGGGGGGGGGGGGCTCTTCGAGGCAGCGGCGGTGGTGGCGGCAAGGGTTTCCCCCTTCCGTCGATCGCCTTGCTTTCTTCTTCTTCTTTTTTTTTTTTTTTTTTGATTTTCAGAATGAATGGGGGGGCCAGAACGAAGGAAAAGGGGAGAAGGGATATATATATATTTTTTATTTTTATTTATTATTTAATTATTAAAAGTTGACTTTCACATACGACCTCTAAACGAGGTCCACCGCCTGCCGCCCATAGCGTTTCACCCCCATTCCTAACACAATGGGATATGTACCGCAAGCTGAATCGACCGTTTCGATCAGTTTCCTTTTAATTTACATTTAAATCACTATATTGAATTTTAAACGTACATTTCAAATTACCGGGGCCACATACGAATTCTAAAAATGGCAGAAAAATATTTTCTAGCTTCGTATTGACGATACGGTCCTAACAAAACTAGTTTCGTCGAAATCTGAGACCGTTGGAAAAATGGCCATTTTTCAGTCGATTAAAATCAACTGAAACTGGTCAAACGCGTTTTCCTTCGCCACGCTCACATATTGATTCGAAAAATTATGAAATTTGGAATCTAGCAATAACTTAACATCACGGACCCAACAAAACTGGTTTCGTCGAAATCCGAGGTCGTTTGCAAAATTGCTATTTTTAAGGGCCTTATATATATAAAAATATATATAAATTCCACAGCGACTATTTCTAATTTTAAACTGGACATATCTTATCATTTCTAAGATGAAATCTCAGTTTGTTAACTTCGTTACAAAGATATAGTTATACAGATTCAAATATTTCTTGTTTTGTTCAATTCTGACTTATATTGAATTCTGTATATTCATTTGAAATTAGAAATCGAATTTTCGAACTACCGCGCCATTTTCAATTCTATTTATAATTATATATAAATACTTATATTCTAACGACGACGTATATAAATATATACGTCGAATTCTATTGAAAATAAATTTCTCGTCGATATTATTTAAAATAATTCATTTTAAATAATCAAAATTCGCTAAAATTGCCAAAATAAAAATTTTAAACTGGCCCAGATTTTACGGGTTGTTACAATCTCCCCCACTTAAAACTTTTCGTCCCCGAAAAGGAACTAAGTCGAAAGTGGTTTGATTAATCAACTCTACGCTCGATCTGGCTTTCATTCTCCAACTTTTCAGTTTCTGAGAATTTTCAAAATTTCAAAAATTTGGCTAACACCCTAAATTTCCGAAAAATTTCGCCATAACCTCCCCTGCACCGGGAGCATCGGGGAATTTCAAATAGCTTCCCCGGTCCTTCAGATCTCAAAAAGAAAAAGAAAAAGCCAAGCGGCTAGCCAATAAGCTCACAAAATCATCATCACCCAAACAAAACAGGAAATTATGTAGTAAACATGTACCTATTTGTCGGGCAAACAAATTTTATTCTCTGCTCTAGCCTCCTTGCTATGACCTGTTCAATGTTAGTATATGTATATGCAAGCGAATGCGACCAATTTTCAATACAATTCAATATTTGATGCTATTAGGCATAATGGTTCAAAATTAGCAAACAAATAGGCAAACAACACAAACATCAATCAATTAGTGAATTAGAGTTTCAAATTCATAATTTTGATACATATACAAAAAATCATGTTTTGGTGCCAAATCACAACAATGAATTCTCGCTATATTAGTTTTGGTTCTCACACCAGTCTAATGGAAATATATATAAACATCACACCTTCGTCACTCGAAAATAAATGCTGATGATGTTTCGAACCACCATCAGAACATTGTCGGGCTACTAGAGTGCGGTTCTATATCTACCCGGTATATTAAAACTTCGAATATACGCGGATCAGACGTATACGCAAAATCTATATATACTGGATTGTCCAAATCAATATAAATAAATAATCAACTACGAATAATTGATTTAAATTTTCAAAACAAAATTTGTTTTCATTTAAAAAAAATTCACCCTTCACACTCGTTCTAGGATACTACTGATCCCATCTCTAACGAGTCATTCCCGTTGGATATTACTAATCCAATATCTGATGAATTCTTTCGTACGGTTCTAATGTGTCTTGTTCTCGAGCTCTGTAAACCAAAGCTCTGATACCACGTGTAAAGACCCGTAACTCCCCCGTAAAGGAAAGCGTTGGATAGTTCGAGAACAAGCCACATACAGAACGCATACAGAAGAACTTTTCATTGTATATTACAACAATGCATCAGATTACAAGAATATACAGAGTATGAATAAATATTACACAGAAATATCAGAGATTTAAATTACATTTAAATACATAGCAGCGGAAAATAATACCATACACAACTAGAAGTAGATATACGGATACAAAGCTTTCCGGATATCGTTCCAGCTGTAAACCAGGATCCTGTGAATATAAATCTGCAAAACCAAAACTACTAGCTGCCCGTGTCAAAATAAGGGCACCCATAGTTTAGGTTAAAACAATAAACTCCAGGTCAGTCATGGGACTGGTGTGAGAACTAAAACAGTTAATCTTTATTTTTAAAGTTAGGTAAATCAAGGGACCACGCCGCATAACACGGAACGGGTTTCCTCCCAAGAATACCAGTGCATAAAACAAATAGCGCAATGCTAAATAAAGAAAAATGAAGCTGTTATAAGACCCAGGTCCCATCACACAATGCAACGCAGCCGAGGATAGGGTTTTCCCTTATAACAGCCAAAGAATGCTTGATACGTTTAAAACAAATCATTTGATACTATTATAAGTGCATAGTGTATAAAACAACTTCAAATCATAAGTATCAATCATAGGCGGCATGGGTACCATATATCATGTCGCCATATATAGGTTTACAAATAAAACCGCAAAGTCACGTATTTGGAAATTGGATTTCCATCTATGAACCGAGGCAAAAGATAGTCCTCAACCGATTCGAGACAATCTAGCCCATGTCTCAGGTCAGAGCTCGAGTGACCTTGGAGCGACAGGGCCGGTCCACCGATGTGGATTAAACTTAAACCCTGAACATGCGTTCCCCCGCCCTATGGGGCGTAAATGAGCCAACGAATGACTCCATCGGACCCGGATCGTCCAATCAAACCGAGGCGCCTCGCAACAGCAACAACCACATAAGTCAAACTCGTCAGGGCGTGTAAAACCACTGACGCCACTTTTTAGCTAGAAGGAAACGCATGCCCTCCCTGAGGTCCGTCTCCCGTTTCTGGTTCATACCGGGTGTGAAACTCGCGAATTCACGTTACACAAAGCTGTGCCACACAGGCTGTGCTTTGATCATCACCACAAGACTTTGCTTTTCAACAGAAGCCTCGATCAATTGCCACTTAGGCATGCCACACAGGCAATTCACTCCATGCGTTTGATATCCATCAATATATAACCCCTGAGCTCGTACGTCTCAGAGAAGGGCGTTAAGCAAGAGAATAAATTCTCCGCCGCCAAACAGATATATATTTAATAGAGATCAATCACACAGACTAAAATCCAATGTCAGACACACAGTCCATTTACAAGTTCGTTCTGGGTCTGAACGAAACCGAAGGCACCTAGTACCCCGCCTATCCATCGATCTCCAAGTACGTCTGGACGATCACTAACTGTTTCCATCTTCTTGGGTGTACAGCCCAATCAAGATCATCAGTAATTACCCAAACGACGTGAAGACCTCCGGTCTTCGACCACCGTCTCCATCTTCGACTTATCGTCGTATCGATTATTCAGAATGGGATAAACCCGGTCTTTCCGAATAACTCGCGTATATATTATAAAAGTGTTACACAAACACAACATACGCCTCATTCCAATTCATCAGTCACTAACGGTAAATTAATCAAGAGAATAATTCCCCAAATATTAACCCCGAAGGCCGAAACCAACATCAGATCAATATCCAATGTCAGACACACAGTCCATTTACAAGTTCGTTCTGGGTCTGAACGAAACCGGAGGCACCTAGTACCCCGCCTATCCATCGATCTCCAAGTACGTATGGACGATCACTAACTGTTTCCATCTTCTTGGGTGTACAGCCCAATCAAGATCATCAGTAATTACCCAAACGACGTGAAGACCTCCGGTCTTCGACCACCGTCTCCATCTTCGACTTATCGTCGTATCGATTATTCAGAATGGGATAAACCCGGTCTTTCTGAATAACTCGCGTATATATTATAAAAGTGTTACACAAACACAACATACGCCTCATTCCAATTCATCAGTCACTAATGGTAAATTAATCAAGAGAATAATTCCCCAAATATTAACCCCGAAGGCCGAAACCAACATCAGATCAATATCCAGAAAACCATTCTGCTTGGCTAACCGACAATTAGTTTCTAAATTTCACATTCATAGGGAAAGGTTCCCATTAATTTTATCAAAGATAAATTCTTGAATTTATTCTTTAATCTATTTTTGAATATCAATTCAAACTAGTCGGGATTAGCGAACCTTACCGAAGTAATCATTTGTTTTCATTTCCCAATCCCAACCTATTCATCCCATGAAGTAAAACTGGTTATACTTCATATCTAACACCACGGTGTTATCGGTAAATTCAATTACCATTTCACGTTTAAATCTAATTAAAGATTCAACTATCGCCTGGAGCAAAACTGGTGATACTCCATTCTCGACCATTTCAATCTAATTAAAGATTCATTAAAACTCAACTTAGTTTTAATCGTTAACTGGGTTAAAGAATCCGTGTCATTTAAAAACACAGTTCACGATAAACCCAAAATCACATTCATTAATCATCGGGTTAAAGAACGAGTGTTATTTAAAACACTGTCCACGATAAACCCAAAAAGCAATATCGATTCAATTCCAATTAAATGTTATTTAATTGGTACACTTCATTAAATCTAAATAAAAAGATTTAATCTTTTCTCAATTGGGTCCAAGAACAGTGTTAGTGAAGACACCATTCACGACAAACCCAAATCACATTTGATATTCAATATAAGGTTCTGAATAGAAAATATATCGGCTTATATTCAATATCAAATTCCATGACTAACAAATATCGTATTGGAAATAACGATATAGATATATATCTTTCAAATTTCCGTAACAACGTCCGCATAATCACGAATTCCAACATCGAAATATTCCGAAGACAATTTCGATTCAAATCCACTCCAATGCAATCATTGGAAATTCTGGTTATTTTTAAAACCCTTTTCAAATTCAATTTATTTATTTAAAAATAAATAGAATTATATTTCTAGTTCAAAACTAGTTCATTTCGATAAAAATCTATTTTTATCCTTTCAAATATGGAGTTTTTCATCCCAATTCTTTCTAAATCATTTCTTATGATTTTACACAAATTATTACTATTTTTAATAATTTTATCAAGGCCCGTACAGTCGATTTCCAACAACGGCCATCGAACTGCACTTATAGCGACCTTTTTCAAATTTGATTTGGACGTATCTCCAAATCCAACCGTTAGATTTCAAATTTCTAACATTCGTTAGAAAGCTCTTTTCGATACGAACCCAACGGTTCCGGTTTTAGGAGAATCCGACGGTCGGATCTCCCGTTATGTCCGTTTGAAATAAATGGTCGAAATTCACGAACTGCCGCAGCGCGGCGCGTTCTATTCAGGCCATTATATTATATATATAATATATATAATATATATTTCGTCGATTTTCTATTCAAAATGAATTATATAAATAGTTTTAAAATTCGTTTCAAAATCTATTTCTATTCAATTCAAATTTCAATTCAATTTGAATTCATTTCAATTCACTTTCAATTCAATTTGAATTCGTTTTCAATTCAATTCATTTCGAAATCGTTTTCAATTCAATTCATTTCGAAATCGTTTTCAATTCAATTCATTTCGAAATTGTTTTCAATTCAATTCATTTCGAAATCGTTTTCAATTCAATTCATTTCGAAATCGTTTTCAATTCAATTCAATTCATTTCGAAATCGTTTTCAATTCAATTCATTTCGAAATCGTTTTCAATTCAATTCATTTCCAAAATCGTTTTCAATTCAATTCATTTCGAAATCGATTTCAATTCAATTCATTTCGAAATCGTTTTCAATTCAATTCATTTCGAAATCGTTTTCAATTCAATTCATTTCAAAATATTCGATTTCGAAATCACTTTTCAATATTCATTTTAAATTGAATAAAATCGATATAAATATCGTTCACGTCAAAATGGCGCCAATCTAATCAACACGGCTTCATAAATTTCTATTTTCAAATATTCTATTTCGAATATTTCTTTTTCAAAATAGTTGTTATTATCAAAATATTTCGTTCAACACATGACCAATCTCAATGAATGAGTACTGTCAACACATGAACTTTTATTTTATATCGATAAAGGTGTAAATTTTATTACTAAAATATTTCGTTCAACACATGACCAATCTCAATGAATGAGTACTGTCAACACATGAACTTTTATTTTATAATATTCTTTATTTTCTAAATTGGAATGAGACCCAATCAATTACCATATAAAGTTAATTATGTGGATTTTCATACAACACATGTATAATAGCATTGAAAAGTAATCAACCATCAACCAAAGTGCACTACACTGTATAAGCATCAAATATAGATATCTAACGCTTATAACAGCCTGTCAATCGATCGATCGACATATTTAATCAATCAGGATGAGTGAACTTCAAATTTCATCCTAACACCCGTGTGGGGTTTCAAACAATCAAACACAGATTTTAGTTGTGCAGTTGGGCGATGTGTAAAATTTATCGTCCCAATCAATATCAGTCAAATCAGTGTATATACAAACAAATCGGCCGATTTGTTTATAACTATTCATTTATTCACATTCACGTTAAAAATTATATTTTTAACGATAAAACATTTTATTTCAACCTATGAATTTCTATTCAATTCATTTACACAATAAAATGATATTTTTATTTTCTAACATATTTTAGAAAATTTCGGCGGCATAACGGCACGATACTAGAAACGGGACAAGGCCTAGCCTTATCCCCGGTCTAGTGAAGGCCCACGCCATTCACACATCAATCAAATCAATTTCATCTCACCAAACAATTCAATTCAAACAAATAATTCAACTAATCTATGCAACCAAACAAACAAGTCCATGGTCTGTGGACGATTGTGTCGGGTGCTACTAAGCACCGTCTGCATCCTAGTATATATATATAACTAGAAAAAATTAAATTGAAGGGTGAGAAATTCTCACATATAGCTATCCTAGCTCTACGGCTCTTCATTTGCAGAAGTCTTCGTCGTTTCGCCTTTTTGTCACCTTCGTTGTCCGCTTTCACTACATATGTAAAAATCGAGTTTTTACTTCAAAGTTCAATATATAAAAATCGAATTTTTACTTCAAAGTTCAATATATAAAAATCGAATTTTTACTTCAAAGTTCAATATATAAAAATCGAATTTTTACTTCAAAGTTCAATATATAAAAATCGAATTTTTACTTCAAAGTTCAATATATAAAAATCGAATTTTTACTTCAAAGTTCAATATATAAAAATCGAATTTTTACTTCAAAGTTCAATATATAAAAATCGAATTTTCACTTCAAAGTTCAATATATAAAAATCGAATTTTTACTTCAAAGTTCAATATATAAAAATCGAATTTTTACTTCAAAGTTCAATATATAAAATTTCATTTCAAAAATATAGATTTCGCATTTTCCCATTTAAAAATATCGCCTTCTCATATTTAAAAATATAATCTCTTTGCATTTAAAAAAAAAACTAACTTTTTGCGTTGTAAAAAAAAAAATCTAACTTTTTGCATTGTAAAAATCTAACTTTTTGCATTGTAAAAATCTAACTTTTTGCATTGTAAAAATCTGTTCGAAAATTAAATAAAAACAGTTTGAAAATTAAATATAATCAGATTTTTTTTCTTTAAAATAAAAACAGTATTTAATCAAAAAAAACAGAAATAAAATAATAAAGAAAACTTACAGCGTTCAACTGCGAGGGGGGGATTCCTGAGGCGGCGGTTGTCGCGATAAGGGGGGGGGGGGTCTGATGTGCGGTGGCGCGCCCACAGTTGGTCGGAGGAGCGGGTTTATGGAAATTGGGGTGTGGGTTGCTGGGGCGCTCGCGTCAGGTGGTAGGGAGGGGTCGCGGTGGGGTTTTGGGGGAGGTTGCGATCGGAAGGGCGGGGGGGGGGGGGGAGCTCTTCGAGGCAGCGGCGGTGGTGGCGGCAAGGGTTTCCCCCTTCCGTCGATCGCCTTGCTTTCTTCTTTTTTTTTTTTTTTTTTTTTGATTTTCAGAATGAATGGGGGGCCAGAACGAAGGAAAAGGGGAGAAGGGATATATATATATTTTTATTTTTATTTATTATTTAATTATTAAAAGTTGACTTTCACATACGACCTCTAAACGAGGTCCACCGCCTGCCGCCCATAGCGTTTCACCCCCATTCCTAACACAATGGGATATGTACCGCAAGCTGAATCGACCGTTTCGATCAGTTTCCTTTTAATTTACATTTAAATCACTATATTGAATTTTAAACGTACATTTCAAATTACCGGGGCCACATACGAATTCTAAAAATGGCAGAAAAATATTTTCTAGCTTCGTATTGACGATACGGTCCTAACAAAACTAGTTTCGTCGAAATCTGAGACCGTTGAAAAAATGGCCATTTTTCAGTCGATTAAAATCAACTGAAACTGGTCAAACGCGTTTTCCTTCGCCACGCTCACATATTGATTCGAAAAATTATGAAATTTGGAATCTAGCAATAACTTAACATCACGGACCCAACAAAACTGGTTTCGTCGAAATCCGAGGTCGTTTGCAAAATTGCTATTTTTAAGGGCCTTATATATATAAAAATATATATAAATTCCACAGCGACTATTTCTAATTTTAAACTGGACATATCTTATCATTTCTAAGATGAAATCTCAGTTTGTTAACTTCGTTACAAAGATATAGTTATACAGATTCAAATATTTCTTGTTTCGTTCAATTCTGACTTATATTGAATTCTGTATATTCATTTGAAATTAGAAATCGAATTTTCGAACTACCGCGCCATTTTCAATTCTATTTATAATTATATATAAATATTTATATTCTAACGACGACGTATATAAATATATACGTCGAATTCTATTGAAAATAAATTTCTCGTCGATATTATTTAAAATAATTCATTTTAAATAATCAAAATTCGCTAAAATTGCCAAAATAAAAATTTTAAACTGGCCCAGATTTTACGGGTTGTTACACAGGGGCGGGCCAGGGTGTTGCTGCAGGCGGTGGGAGCGTTCATCTCGAACTCGCGGTGGAAGATTTGGGTCGATGGGGGTTCGAGAGGGCGGATTCGCGAAGGAGGGGGGAAGGCGCGACGTCGGTGGTCACCTGAGGGGAAGCGGCGGCGAGCTTGGGTGAGGAGGCGACGAGAATCGGCTTTGAAGAAAAGGGGGTTGAGCGTATTTTTTTTTTGATTTTGACCAGAGGGGGGGGGGGTTATAAGAGAAATAGAAGAAATTTTATATATATATTGTTTTATTCTTTAATTTATTCTAAGTGTTGACTTTTCGTTCGAACTCGGAATCACACCCAACGACTGTCGTCCCTAGTGTAATACCCCCATTCCGAGCACAATGGAATATGTATCGTAGGTTGATTTGATCGTTTGAATCAGTTTCCGTTAAATTTACCTTTAAATCATTATATTGAATTTTAAACGTACATTTCTATTTACCGGGGTCACATACTAACTCGAAAAATTCCAGAAAAATATTTTCTAGCTTCGTATTGACGATACGGTCCTAACAAAACTAATTTCGTCGAATTCTGAGACCGTTGGAAAAATGGCCAATTTCCAGTCGATTAAAATCAACTGAAACTGGTCAAACGCATTTTCCTTCGCCACGCTCACATACTGATTCGAAAAATTATGAAATTTGGAATCCAGCAATAATTTGACACTGTGGATCCAACAAAAGTGGTTTCGTCGAAATCCGAGGTCGTTTGCAAAATGTCCATTTTTAAGGGCCTGAATTCCATAGCGACTATTCAGAATTTTCAACTGGACATATCTTTTGATTCCCGCTATGAAATCTCGATTTTTCGGATTCGTTGGAAAGATATCATCAATTAGATCCTAATGTTTTTGGTTTCACTAAAATCCGGATTGTTTTGCACCCTGTACATTCAATTGAAGTTTGAAATCGAATTATCGAACTACCGCGCCATTTTCAATTCTATTATAATTATATATAATTATTTATATTCTAACGACGACGTATATAATATATACGTCGAATTATATTCAAAATAAATTTCTCGTCGTTATTATTTAAAATAATCTATTTTAAATGTTAAAAATTCGTCAAAATTGCAAAAATAAAAATTTTAAACTGGCCCAGATTTTCCGGGTTATTACAATCTCCCCCACTTAAAACTTTTCATCCCCGAAAAGGAACAAAGTAGAAAGTGGTTTGATTAATTAACTCTACGTTCGATCTGGCTTCCATTTTCCAACTTTTCAGTTTCTGAAAATTTTCAAATTCTTCAAAAATTTGGCTAACACCCTAAATTTTCGAAAAATTTCGCCATAACCTCCCCTGCACCGGGAGCATCGGGGAATTTCAAATAGCTTCCCCGGTCCTTCTGATCTCAAAAAGAAAAAGCCAAGCGGCTAGCCAATAGGCTCATAAAATCATCATCACCCAAACAAAACAGTAAATTATGTAGTAAACATGTACCTATTTGTCGGGCAAACAAATTTTATTCTTCGGCTCTAGCCTCCTTGCTATGACCTGTTCAATGTAAGTATATGTATATGCAAGCAAATGCAACCAATTGCCGATACAATTCAATATTCGGTTCAATTAGGCATAAATGGGTAAAATTAGCAAACAATTAAACAAACAACCCAAACATCAATCAATTAGTGAATTAGAGTTTCAAATTCATAATTTTGATATATATACAGAAAATCATGTTTTGATGCCAATTCACAATAATAAATATATCTATATTAGTTTTGGTTCTCACACCAGTCTAATGGAAATATATAGAAATCACACCTTCGAAACACGAACATAAATACTGATGATGTGGCCACATCACCAGAATTATCCCCGAGTGTCTAGAATGTGACTCTATATCTATCCAGTATATTAAAACTTCGAATATACGTTCATGACGCGTATACGCGAAATCTATATATACTCGATTGTCCAAATTCAAAATAAATAAATATAATCAAATACGTATAAAGCGATTTAAATTTTCAAAACAAAATTGCTTTCATTTGAAAAAATATACTCTTCACACTCGTTCTAGGATACTACTGATCCTATCTCTAACGAGTCATTCTAATTGGATATTACTAATCCAATATCTGATGAATTCTTTCGTATGATTCTAATGTGTCTTGTTCTCGAGCTCTGTAAACCAAAGCTCTGATACCAAACTGAGACGACCCGAACTTCCCCGTGAAGGAAAGCACGGATAGAATTGAGGACAAGACAAAATAGAACGCATACGGAAGACATTTCATTGTTATTACAACAATTCCATCAGATACAAGAATATGCAGAGTATAAATGATTAAATTACATTCGACAAATATCAGAGATTACAATAAATTACATAGCAACGGAAAAATATACAAAACACAACTAGAAGTGATACACGGATACAGAGCTTTCCGAGCATCGTTCCAGCTGTAAATCAGGACCCTGTGAATATAAATCTGCAAAACCAAAACTTCTAGCTGCCCGTGTGGAAAATAGGGGCACCCAGAGTTTAGGTTAAAACAATAAAATCCAGGTCAGTCATGTGACTGGTGTGAGAACTAAAACAGTTGTTAATATTGGTTTTAAAGTTAGGTAAATCAAGGGACCACGCCATATAACACGGAACGGGTTTCCTCCCAAGAATACCAGTGCATAAAACAAATGGCGCAGTGCTAAATAAAGAAAAATGAAGCTGTTATAAGACCCAGGTCCCATCACACAATGCAACACAAGCCGGAGGATAGGGTTTTTACCTTATAACAGCCAAATCATGCTTGATACGTTTAAAACACATTATTTGATACTATTATAAGTGTATAGTGTCAAAACAATTTCAATCATAAATATCAATCATAGGCGGCATGAATGACCCATACCACTATGTCGCCATACTAGGTTCTACAAATAAAACCGCACTATCACGTATTGGAAATTGGATTTCCGTCATGAGCCGAGGCAAGGGGCAATCTCCTCTCCGCGTTCGAGACACTCTAGCAAATGCCTCAGGACCCCACTATGATCCTTGGAATCGGCTGGGCCGGTCCTCTCTTACTTTTGAGGATTCGCAATTCCTGAACACACGTTTCCCGGTCCTTACAGACCTATATCCGAGGCGCCTCGTATCCAACAACCACACAGGTGAAAAGTATATAAATGTCAGGGCTGGTAGGTCACTGACACCACCCTAGCTAGAAAGAAACGTCGTGCTCTCCCAGCGGTCCGTCTCCCGTTTTTGACTCATACCGAGGTGTGAGGCTCGCGAATTCACGTTATACACAAAAGCTACGCCACACAGGCCGTGCTTTGATCATCAACCACAAGACTTTGCTTTTCAACAAAAGCCTTGATCAATTGCCACTTACGCGTGCCACATTGGCAATTCACTCCATGCGACTAATGTCCATCGATATACAACCTCTGAGCTCGTACGTCTCAGAGAAGGGCGTTAAGCAAGAGAATAAATTCTCCGCCGCCAAACAGATGTATATTTAATAGAGATCAATCAACACAGAATAAAATCCAATGTCAGACACACAATCCATTTACAAGTTCGTTCTAGGTCTGAACGAAACCGGAGGCACTTTCCTCGCATATCCATCCATCTCCAAGTACGTCTGGACGATCACCAACTGTTTCCCTCATCTCGGGTGTACAGCCCAATCAAGATCATCAGTAATCACCCAAACGATGTGAAGACTTCCGGTCTTCAACCACCGTCTTCATCTTCGACATCTCGTCGAATCAGTTATTCAGAATGGGTATAACCCGGCCTTTCTGAATAACCCACGTATATAGTAAACGAATGTTACACAAACACAACAAACGCCTCATTCCAATTCAGAATATTCTTTTATTCACAAAATCACATTCTTAGGGAAATGTTCCCATTAATTTTATCCAAGATAAATTCTTCTAAATTTATCCTATAATCTTCCTTTGGATATCATTTCAAACTAGTCGGGATTAGCGAACCACACCGAAGTAATTATTTGTTTTATTTCCCAATCCCAACCTATATTTCCCATGGAGAAAACTGGTAATACTCCACATCTAACACCACGGTGTTATCAGTAAAATTAATTACCATTTCACGTTCAAATCTAATTAAAGATTTAACTATCGCTTTGGAGCAAAACTGGTGGTACTCCATTCCCGATCACCTTTCAGATTTGATAATTTAAATTATCAATTCACATTTTTAATCTAATTAAAGATTCATTAAACTCCATTTAGTTTTAATCTTCTCAAAAATCAATATCTTGCCTTTAACTGGGTTAAAGAACCAATGTCATCTAAAACACGATTCACGATAAACCCAAATCATATTTGATATTAAATACAAGGCTCTGAATAGAAAATATATCGGCTTATATTCAATATCAAATTCTGAAACCAACAAATATCGTATTGGAAACAACGATATAAAATATCTTTCAAATCCCCTTAACAATATTTGTATAGTCACGAAATCCAACATCGAAATATTCCGAAGATAATTTCGATTCAACTCCACTTTCACTTCACCTATTGGGAATATTGATTATTTTTAAAATCACTTTCAAATTCAATTTATTTATTTCAAAAATAAATTGATTTTAATTCTAGTTCAAAACTAGTTCATTTCGACAAAATCCATTTTTATCCTTTCAAATGTGGAATTTTCCAGCCCAAATTTTCCCAAATCATGTATTATGATTTTACACAAATTATAGATATTTTTAATAATTTTATCAAGGCCCGTACAGTCGATTTCCAACAACGGCCATCGAACTGCACTTACAGCGACCTTTTCTGAAATTGATTTGGACATAATTCCAAATCTAACCGTTAGATTTCAAATTTCTAATATTCATTTGAAATCTCTTTTCGATACGAACCCAACGGTTCCGGTTTTAGGAGAATCCGACGGTCGGATCTCCCGCAATGTCCGTTTGAAATAAATGGTCGAAATTCACGAACTACCGCGGCGCGGCGCGTTCTATTCAGGCCATTATATATATATATAATATATATAATATATATAATATATATTTCGTCGATTTCTATTTAAAATGAATTTCATAAACCGTTTTAAATTCGTTTCTAAAACAATTCAACTTCTATATTCAATTTCAAATCGATTTGATTTCAATTCAACTCGAATTCATTTCCATTTTATTTAATTCGAATTCAAATTCGTTTCAATTCAAATTCAAATTCGTTTCAATTCAAATTGATTTCAATTTAATTTCAATTCGAATTCAATTAAATTTCAGTTCGTTTTCAATTCAACTTGAATTTGTTTTATATTCAATTCCATTCGAAGTCCTTTTATATTTAATTCAAATTCGTTTTCTTTTCAATTCGAATTCGCTATAATATTCATTTCAATTTGAATAAAATCGATATAAATATCGTTCACGTCAAAATGGCGCAAATCTAATCAACACAGCTTTATATTTTTCACAACTTCTTTATTCTATTCAACAAATGAATATTTATCCAATTCAACACATGAATCTATATTTCTTTCAACACACGACTAATCTCAACACATGAGTACTGTCAACACATCACTATTTTCGTTATGTAAAATATTTTATAAAACTATGGTATCTATCGTTTGATTTTCAATTAGACTCCTACTGAGAAGTAGTTCTAATTTTAAATATGATAAAGATGTAAATTTCATTGTATAAAATATTTCACTCAACACCTGGACATCGTCAACACATGACTATTTTTATATTCAACACATGAATTATCTTTTATAATATTCATTATTTTCCCGATTGGAATGAGGCCCAATCAATCACCATATAACGTTAATTATATGGATTCCATACAACACATGTATATAATAACATTGATAAACAATCAACCATCATCCAAAGTGCACCACACAACTGCATAAGCATCAAATATAAATAATCGACGCTTACACAGTCTGTCGACCAATCGATCGACAATAATTAAATAATTGGGATTAGTGTACGCCAAATATCATCCCAACACCCGTGTGGGGTTTCAAATCAACAAACACATATTTTTGTTTGTGCAGTTGGGTGATGTGTAAAATTTATCGACCCAATCAATATCAGTCAAATCAGTGTATATAAACAAATCGGTTGATTTGTTTATAAATATTTATTTATTCACATTCACGTTAAAATTCATATTTTTAACGATAAAGTATTTTATTTCAACACACGAATTTCTATTCAGTTCATTTACACAACAAAAATGATATTTTCATTTTTCTAACATATTTTAGAAAATTTCGGCGGCATAACGGCACGATACTAGAAACGGGACGAGGCCTAGCCTTATCCCCGGTCTAGTGAAGGCCCACGCCATTCACACATCAATCAAATCAATTTCAATTCACCAAACAATTCAATTCAAACCAAATAATCTAACCAACTACACAACCAAACAATTAAACAAACAAGTCATCCATGGTCTGTGGATGACGGGTGTCGGGTGCTACTAAACACCGTCTACATCCTAGTATATATATATATAACTAGAAAAAGAGATTTTGAGTGAGAAGTTCTCACCAATAGCTATCCAACTTCACGACACTTCATTTATAGAAATCTTCATCGTTCTTGCCTATTGTCGCTTTCGTTGCCTGTAGCCACTACATATATAAAAATCACATTTTTATATTTTGATGTCTTTAAAATAAAAATCACATTTTTATTCACTATTCAATATATAAAAATCAAATTTTTACTATGCTATGTTATATAGATAAAAATTATATTTTTAACCATCACACCTAATAAAAATCATATTTTTAAATCGCTTTATACATTATAAAAATTATATTTTTAAAACCAAGTCTTACGTATAAAATTCCAATTCTTAAAACAAAGTCATATGTATAAAAATCGTATTTTTATTTCAAACCTCTTCATATAAAAACCTCGCCTTTATATATTTAAAAATCTCGCCTTTATATATATTTAAAAATCTCGCCTTTATATATATTTTCCTTCTTTCCTTATCAAGGCTATTTTATTTAGAAATCGCATTAAAAAAAACCAATGTTGTTCATATATTTTTCTGCACCTATGCTACTTATTTTTCAAAAACAAATATTATTTATTTTTTCAAAAACGATGTATGTTTATTCTTCAAAAACAGCGTATGTTTAGGAATTAGCTAAAATAAAATAAAAATAAAACTAAATTAACGAAGAAAAACTCACCTTCGCTGAACGCTGCGTCATCGGTCGAAGACAGGGAGGAGGCGCGGCTTCGGAGTCGGCAGGTGGCGCAGGGGTGGGCCAGGGTGTTGCTGCAGGCGGTGGGAGCGTTCATCTCGAACTCGCGGTGGAAGATTTGGGTCGATGGGGGTTCGAGAGGGCGGATTCGCGAAGGAGGGGGGAAGGCGCGGCGTCGGTGGTCACCTGAGGGGAAGCGGCGGCGAGCTTGGGTGAGGAGGCGACGAGAATCGGCTTTGAAGAAAAGGGGGCTGAGCGTTTTTTTTTTTTGATTTTGACCAGAGGGGGGGGTTATAAGAGAAATAGAAGAAATTTTATATATATATTGTTTTATTCTTTAATTTATTCTAAGTGTTGACTTTTCGTTCGAACTCGGAATCACACCCAACGACTGTCGTCCCTAGTGTAATACCCCCATTCCGAGCACAATGGAATATGTATCGTAGGTTGATTTGATCGTTTGAATCAGTTTCCGTTAAATTTACCTTTAAATCATTATATTGAATTTTAAACGTACATTTCTATTTACCGGGGTCACATACTAACTCGAAAAATTCCAGAAAAATATTTTCTAGCTTCGTATTGACGATACGGTCCTAACAAAACTAATTTCGTCGAATTCTGAGACCGTTGGAAAAATGGCCAATTTCCAGTCGATTAAAATCAACTAAAACTAGTCAAACGCATTTTCCTTCGCCACGCTCACATATTGATTCGAAAAATTATGAAATTTGGAATCCAGCAATAATTTGACACTGCGGATCCAACAAAAGTGGTTTCGTCGAAATCCGAGGTCGTTTGCAAAATGTCCATTTTTAAGGGCCTGAATTCCATAGCGACTATTCAGAATTTTCAACTGGACATATCTTTTGATTCCCGCTATGAAATCTCGATTTTTCGGATTCGTTGGAAAGATATCATCAATTAGATCCTAATGTTTTTGGTTTCACTAAAATCCGGATTGTTTTGCACCCGGTACATTCAATTGAAGTTTGAAATCGAATTATCGAACTACCGCGCCATTTTCAATTCTATTATAATTATATATAATTATTTATATTCTAACGACGACGTATATAATATATACATCGAATTATATTCAAAATAAATTTCTCGTCGTTATTATTTAAAATAATCTATTTTAAATGTTAAAAATTCGTCAAAATTGCAAAAATAAAAATTTTAAACTGGCCCAGATTTTCCGGGTTATTACAATTTCACACAGAATAACTAGCACTCCGCATCCAATGGCATTCACAGGAGTTGATATAAAAATAAAATTACGCAGCCAACTCATTAAGGCTTACCTATTTGTCGGGCATGCAAATAATTTCTTTACTCTACAGCTAATCCATTTTTCCTGTTCAACACATGTATGTATATGCAGAACAAAGCCAATAATAATATTTCTAGCAAACTATTATTTATTTCAATAGGTGTGTATTTTTATCAAAGCGTATACATGATAAAAGAAATATTTTTATCATCAATAATATTTATTCAACACGTGAGTGTTTTTAACACTTCATATTCACAATAAAAATGTAGTTTTTATTGTCTATTCATTTTATTTTAAAATACGATAACATTCAACACATGAATTTCAACTCGACAGACGAATTTCAATTCAACACATGAATATTCGCTATAGTTTGTATATATATATATATAAATGTGATTTTTATCGCTAAAGCTATTTGTTTAAATTCAAATAATATTCAACACATGAATTTCAACTCAACGAATGAATTTCAACTCAACACATGAATATTCGCTATAGTTTGTATATATATAAAAGTGTGATTTTTATCGCTAAAGCTATTTGTTTAAATTCAAATAATATTCAACACATGAATTTCAACTCAACGAATGAATTGCAATTCAACACATGAATATTTCCTATAGTTCGTATATATATAAAAATGTGATTTTTATCGCTAAAGCTACTTGTTTAAATTCAAATAATATTCAACACATGAATTTCAACTCAACGAATGAATTTCAACTCAACACATGAATATTCGCTATAGTTTGTATATATATAAAAGTGTGATTTTTATCGCTAAAGCTATTTGTTTAAATTCAAATAATATTCAACACATGAATTTCAACTCAACGAATGAATTTCAACTCAACACATGAATATTCGCTTCAATATATGTAATTTATTTCAACGAATGAAAATTATTCTAACACATGTATATTTCAGAAAATTTCGGCAGCATAACGGCAGGGTAGTTAAAACCGGGACCGTCCCTAGTACGGCTCCTCGCTCTACCTTAAAACCTCGCGGTTTTTGACAATGGGGATCATGCATCTAGTTCGCACGCAGGCGGCATGTTTTATTTTCAATTCCACAATCCTATTCTAATTTGTTTCAACCACAAGAGGGTATTTTTCAACCACAAAGGTATTTTTCAACCACAATATCAACCACAAACAATTATTTCCAACCATTCGTCATACCATATAATATCACGTCAATCACAAGCAATAAATATCGTCCATGGTCTGTGGACGAGGGGAGTATATATATATATATATATATATATATATATATATATATATATTATAATTCACTTGCATTTCATCACAATTCAAAGCATATATGTTTCATTCAACGCTTGTATAATTTATACATCGCTAATATAACTTATACAACACATGTACATGAGGTATACAATGCGTATATAATTTACACTTCGCTTATATAATTTATAGAACACGATTCCATTTACACAATTCAGTTTAGATTCCTCACATTGGTTTTTGCAGTGCTAAAAATCATAGGAAGATCAGAAAAATCTGCGGCTTCTTCTAGAATGTAGAGAGCCTCCTTGCCCCGCTCACATACTAGCTTCAAAAATTATGAAATTTGAAACTTAGCAATAATTTGACATCCCGGACCCAACAAAAGTGGTTTCGTCGAATTCCGAGGTCGTATGCAAAATATCAATTTTCAGGGGCTATATATATTATATAGCAACCTTTCTGAAAATTCATTTGGGCATAACTTTTGATTCCCGCTATGAAACTTCGATTTTTCAGATTCGTTAGAAAGGTATTCATAAACAGATTTAAATATTTTCAGTTTCGCTAAAATCCGTTATATTTTCCACCCGGTACAGTCAGACAAAGCTTGTATTCAAAATTTCAAACTGTAATACTATACCCAATTCTTTATTTTATTGAAATATGCTATTTCAATTATTCAAATTCTTTGGTAATAACCAAATTTAAAAATTTTAAATTGGTTCACATTTTCTGGGCTATTACACAAGTCCCCCACGCAGTCGACCTGGTCTTGGGGGTGTCGACTGCCCAGTCGACCTGGGTGCTGGGCGGGAAATTTCCCACCCAGTCTGTCTGGGTTTTGAAATTCGAATTTTGAACTCGAATTCGAACTGTTTTGAACTCTGAAAATTTCTGAAACTTCGGAGGGTCATATCTCCCTCATACGGACTCCGATTCTGGCAAACTCGGACTAGTTTCCAAGCAGAATTTCGAGACGAACGCAATGGCGCAACCCGTTTCCCTTGATTCTGATTTTAAAATTTAATTCTACCTTGATTTATGATTTTAACATGTTGTTAAAATTCGGGTTGTTACAGTATATTTTTATATTCATTAAAATAACATTTTTGTTTGCCAATTCTAACGCGACAAAAATGACGTTTTCAACAATGTATATTTTTATATTCAATAAAATAACATTTTTGTTCGCCAATTCTAATGCGACAAAAATGACGTTTTCAACAATGTATATTTTTATATTCAATAAAATAACATTTTTGTTCGCCAATTCTAATGCGACAAAAATGACGCTTTCAACAATGTATATTTTTATATTCAATAAAATAACATTTTTGTTCGCCAATTCTAATGCGACAAAAATGACGTTTAAAAATGTACTCTTTCTTTAATTATATAGAAATGTTCTTTTCCTCCAATTCATTTTTATAACATAAAAATGTACTTTGTTTAATTCATTTTTATAACATAAAAATGCACTTTTTATCCTATTCCTCTTTAATACATAAAAATATACTCTTTTATCTAATTCATTATAAATACACAAAACGTACTTTTTATCTAATTCATTATAAATACACAAAATGTACTTTTTATCTAATTCATTATAAATACACAAAATGTACTTTTTTATGTTTTTATAAAATGTAAATATTTTATCTCTTTTTCTTTTGCAATGAAAAATGTAAATTCTTTTACCTTTACATTGAAAAATGTAAACTTTCCATTGTTACGTAGGAAAATGTAAATCTTTCATCTTCACATGGAAAAATGTAAATCTTATATTTTTACATAGAAAAAATGTAAATCCTCTAATTTTCTTTGTTACATCAGAAAGATGTAATTTCCTAATTATCTTTATTACATTAGTAAAATGTAAATTTTCTAAGTATCTTTATTACATTAGAAAAATGTAAATTTTCTAATTATTTCCTTAATGCACATTTTTCCTAAAGGTGTATTTCCTATCTAACTCAACTCAATTTTGGTGTCGAAATATGATAACCAAAAATAATGGTTTTGTCCCACCATTTCTATTTACCCAACATCGTAGTTTCAATATCCACAAATATAATAATATGGTTTTTGTTCTAACCATTTCTATTTACCCAACATCGTCATTTCAATGTCCATACATACAACACAATATATGATTTGGTGTATAAATTTGATGAATCACAATAAAAGGTCTCATCTTTGTTTTATTTGTAAATCCAATAAAATATCTATTCTTTATTTTATATCGTAAATCAAAATGAAATATCTAATCTTAATTTATCTTTTAATTAAAATTTAAAAGTTTAAACTTTCTTTATTTTATCAATCATAAACAAAATAAAGATTCAATCTTTTGTTCTTTTTATGTAAATCAAAATAAAGATTCTACCTTTGTTATTATTTTGCAAATCAAAAATAGAGATTCAAATTTGGTTTTATTTTGCAAATAAAAAATAAAGCTTTAACTTTTGTTTTATTTTGTAAATAAAAAATAAAGCATTAACTTTTGTTTTATTTTGTAAATCAAAAATAGAAATTTACCTTTTATTTATTTTGCTAATCAAAACAAAAACTCAACTTTTCATTTTATGTGTTGAACCAAAAATAAAGATGTAACTTTTCATTTTTGTGGTAAAACAAACAGAGATTCAATTTTTCATTTTATTTTGTAAAAGCAAAATAAAGATTCAAAATTTCATTTTTGTTTGTAAAACAAACAAGATTCAATTTTTTTCTCATTTCTATAAAGGGATAAAAATAAAAATAAAAACAAAAATACAATAAAAATAAAACAATAAAGATGAGAACTTTATAGAGATCACATCAGAATTTATAGATCTAAACTGACATGCTATATCATAATATCACAACGAATATTAACAACCATACAACAATCACCACATCACAGATCAGAAATAACATACATTGATTCACATAACAAATATAATTAAATTATTTAATTATTAAAATTTAGAATCTCACCGTCATTGCAGATTTTGTCAAAATTTCAAACTACTCAGAATGGTCCCGTTTCAGTCTCAACACATTCTATTCGCTGTTACGATTCCAATGCTTCCGAAATCATCAAATTCTGAGTTGAAACGAATCAATTATGGTTAAATCAAACTTTAAAACCATTTAAATTAATTAATAAGTAAATTAGTTAAGAAAATAGACCTTTCTTCTTCCTTCAGACTACAGGCTGATGGGTTTTGGTTTTCGTTCGAACTTTGGGTTGGCTTTTGCGGCCACTACAGGGATCGAGGCACTGATCGGTCGATGGCACGCCGGAGAGGGAAGTGGGGCGCACGAGGGGGGTGATTTGGCGCAACTCGGTCGAGCCTGGAGGGGGCTGACGTGGTGAAAAGCGGCGATCTTTGTGGTGTTGCTGCTCGAACTTTAGGCGACGAGAGGACGATCTATCCGTATGAGATTAAAGAGGGAGGAAAGGGCTTCGATTTGGTATAAAGAGTGGGTTCTAATTCAGACAGACGAAGGAGAAATTAGGGGGAGAAGTTTGGACAATTTCGGCCATGGATTTGGGGGGTGGCGGCAGCAGAGACGATGAATAGTGTCTTTAGGGTTTTAAAATCCTATATTTATAATATTTTTTAATGTATTTTTACAATTAAATCCATATCTTTCAAACCGGTTCAATTTCAGTCCAGCAGAATGTGCCCCTAGCCAATAGCCCTTATTCTGGATCCAATGGGATAGGTCCCGTCAGCCGAAACTGTTTTCTGTGGCATGTATTATTTAATTTAGTATTTAATTTCTTTATTAAATTAATTCGTTTGCACAAATAAATTTACTGAGGCCACATACGGACTCAGAAAAATCCATAAAAAATATATTTGTCTTTGTTATGACGATACGGTCCTAACAAAAGTAATTTCATCGAATTCTGAGACTGTTTGAAAAATAGCTATTTTTTAGTCGATTAAATTTGACTGAAATCGAACAAACACATTTTTCTTCGCCATGCTCACATATTAATTCGGAAAATTCTAAAAATTGAAACCTAGCAATAATATGACTTTCCGGTTCCAACAAAAGTGGTTTCGTCGAAAACAGAGATCGTTTGAAAATTGACTATTTTCACTGGCTTTAATATTATTAAAAAATGAAATTTTTAATTCCTGCTACATTTTTTCCACCAAATAATTTAAAATAAAATTTTTAAATTGGTTCGGATTTTCCGGGTCGTTACAATCTCCCCCACTTAAAAATTTTCGTCCTCGAAAAGGAAACAAAGTAAAGTAGGAACCAAGATGGAAAATGTAAATTGGTGTAAACATACCTCAGTACAAGAGTTACTCGGAGATATCCACTCTGCACTTGGGGTAAGCCTTTTTGATGCTATCCTCTGTCTCCAAAGTACAGTCTCTAGGATCCCCACTCCATTGAACCTTGACTAGGTTGATCCTCTTGTTCCTCAAAATTTTGGTTTCTTTTTTAATGATCTTAATCGGGTCCTTTCTCACTGTCAGATTTGGAGCAATATCTAGGACCTGTTGATTTAATTCATCCTCTATCAGATCTGGATCATGTACATGCTTGCGGAGTTGAGACACATGAAATACATCATGCACCCCTGGCAACCAGTCAAGCAGCTGCACTATATAAGCGAGAGTAGTGAGACAGACCCGAACATCCCCGTAAGGGAAAGCACGGATACAATTGAGGACAAGACAAAATAGAACGCAAACAGAAGAACATTTCATTGTATATTACAACAATTCCATCAGATACAAGAATATACAGATTATGAATAAATATACATTCGATAAATATCAGAGATTACAATAAGTTACATTTAAATACATCGCAGCGGAAAAATAATACAACACAGAACTGAAAGTAATACATGGATACAGAGCTTTCCAAGTAACGTTCCAGCTGTTAACCAGGATCCTGTGAATATAAATCTGCAAAACCAAAACTACTAGCTGTCCGGGTGGAAAATAGGGGCACCCAGAGTTTAGGTTAAAACAATAAACTCCAGGTCAGTCATGTGACTGGTGTGAGAACTAAAACAGTTATTTAAAACATTACTTTAAAAGATAGTAATTCAAGAGACCACGCCGTATAATACGAAACGGGTTTCCTCCCAAGAATACTAGTGCAAATAACAAAACAGCGCAATGCTTTTTGAAAAAATGAAGCTATTATAAGACCCATGTCCCATCACACAATGCAACGCAAGCCGGAGGATAGGGTTTTCCCTTATAATAGCCAAACATGCTTAGTACGTTTAGAACTAATCATTTCATACTATTATAAGTGCATAGTGTCAAAACAAATATCAATCATAGGCGGCATGGGTACCATCTATCTTGTCGCCATACTAGGTTCTACAAATAAAACCGCAATATCACGTATTGGAAATTGGATTTCCGTCGTGAGCCGAGGCAAGGGGCAAGCTCCCCTCTGATTCGAGACACTCTAGCAAATGCCTCAGGACCCCACTATGATCCTTCGGAACCTCCAAGGCCGGTCCTTTCTTACTTTTGAAGATTAATTATTCCTGAACACACGTTTCATGGTCCTATAGGACCTATATCCGAGGCGCCTCGTATCCAACAACCACACAGGTGAAAAGTATATAAATGTCCGGGCTGGTAGGTCACTGACACCACCCATAGCTAGAAAGAAACATCGTGCAATCCTTGGGTCCGTATCCCGTTTTTGACTCATACCGAGGTGTGAGGCTCGCGAATTCACGTTATACACAAAGATACGCCACAAAGGTCGTGCTTTGATCATCAACCACAAGACATTTCTTTTCAACAGAAGCCTTGATCATCTGCCACTTACACGTGCCACACAGGCAATTCACTCCATGCGACAGATGTCCATCGATATACAACCTCTGAGCTCGTACGTCTCAGAGAAGGGCATTAAGCAAGAGAATAAATTCTCCGCCGCCAAACAGATGTATATTTAACAGAGATCAATCAACACAGAATAAAATCCAATGTCAGACACACAATCCATTTACAAGTTCGTTCTGGGTCTGAACGAAACCGGAGGCACTTTCCTCGCATATCCATCCATCTCCAGGTACGTCTGGACGATCACCAACTGTTTCCCTCATCTTGGGTGCACAGCCCAATCGAGATCATCAGTAATCACCCAAATGATGTGAGGACTTCCGGTCTTCAACCACCGTCTTCATCTTCGACGTCTCGTCGAATCGGTTATTCAGAATGGGTATAAACCCGGCCTTTCTGAATAACCCACGTATATGATAAACAAATGTTACAAAAACACAACAAACGCCTCGTTCCAATTTAGAATATTCTTTTATTCACAAAATCCCATTCTTAAGGAATAGGTTCCCATTAATTTTATCAAAGATAAATTCTTCTAAATTTATTCTTTTATATTCCTTTGGATATCATTTCAAACTAGTCAGGATTAGCGAACCACACCGAAGTAATTATTTATTTTATTTCCCAATCCCAACCTATTCATCCCTTGGAGCAAAACTGGTGATACTCCATATCTAACACCACGGTGTTATCAGTAAAATTAATTACCATTTCACGTTCAAATCTAATTAAAGATTTATCTATCGCTTTGGAGCAAAACTGGTGGTACTCCATTCTCGATCACCTTTCAGATTTGATGATTTAAATTATCAATTCACATTTCAATCTAATTAAAGATTCATTAAAACTCCACTTAGTTTTAATCTTCTCAAAAATCAATATCCTCTCTTTAACCGGGTTAAAGAACCAATGTCACCTAAAACACGATTCACGACAAACCCCAAATCACATATGATATTAAATACAAGGCTCTGAATAGAAAATATACCAGCTTATATTCAATATCAAATTCTGAAACCAACAAATATCGTATTGGAAATAACGATATAAATATATCTTTCAAATTCCCATAACAATATCTGTATAGTCACGAAATCCAACATCGAAATATTCCGAAGATAATTTCGATTCAATTCAAGTCCAATTCACGTATTGGGAATATTGATTATTTTTAAAATCACTTTCAAATTCAATTTATTTATTTCAAAAATAAATTGATTTTAATTCTAGTTCAAAACTAGTTCATTTCGACAAAAATATATTTTTATCCTTTCAAATGTGGAATTTTTCATCCCAGTTCTTTCCAATTCACCTATTATGATTTTACACAAATTATTGATATTTTTAATAATTTTATCAAGGCCGGTACAGTCGATTTCCATCAACGGCCATCGAATTGCACTTACAACGACCTTTTCCAAATTTGATTTGAACATAATTACAAATCCAACCGTTAGATTTCAAATTTCTAATATTCATTGGAAAGCTATTTTCGATACGAACCCAACGGTTCCGGTTTTAGGAGAATCCGACGGTCGGATCTCCCGTAATTTCAATTCGAAATCAATGGTCGAAATTCACGAACTACCGCGGCGCGGCGCGTTCCATTCAGGCGATTATATATATATATAATATATTATATATATTTCATCGATTTCCTTTTAAAACGTATTTTATAAATCGTTTTAAATTCGTTTTCAAAACCATTTCAACTCTATATTCAATTTCAAATCAAAATTGAATGTTTCATATCATTACTATATAAATGATAATATTCTCAAAACGTTATATTTTGAAATCACTTTTTTTTTTATATTCATTATAAAAACGAATATAATCGATATAAATATCGTTCACGTCAAAATGGCGCAACACTAATCAACACGGATTTATATATATATTTCAATAAATTCGTTATTCTATTCAACAAATGAATATATATTCTATTCAACCCATGAATCTATATTTCTTTCAACACACGACTAATCTCAACACATGAGTACTGTCAACACACAACTATTTTTGTTATGCAAAATATTTTATAAAATTTTGGTATCTATCGTTTGATTTTCAATCCGACTCCACCGTGAAGTAGTTCTAATTTTAAATATGATAAAGATGTAAATTTTATAATTAAAATATTTTACTCAACACATAAATAGTTTCAACACATGAACATCGTCAACACATGACTATTTTTATATTCAACACATGAATTTTCTCTTATAATATTCCTTATTTTCCCGATTGGAATGAGGCCCAATCAATCATCATATAATGTTAATTATATGGATTCCGTACAACACATGTATATATTAGAAACGATAAACAATCAACCATCATGCAAAGTGCACCACACAACTGCATAAGCATTAAATATAAATAATTAACGCTTACACAGCCTGTCGACCAATCGATCGACATACAATTAAATAATTGAGATTAGTGTACGCCAAATATCATCCCAACACCCGTGTGGGGTTTCAAATCCACAAACACAGATTTTTATTTGTGTAGTTGGGCAATGTGTAAAATTTATCATCCCAATCAATATCAGTCAAATCAGTGTATATCAACAAATCGGCCGATTTGTTTGTAAATATTCATTTATTCACATTCACTTTAAAAATTATATTATCAACGACAATTAATTTATTTCAACTATCTACATTTTATTATCGATTTCACATCAACAACACAAACAAATTTCACAACACATCCAACAAGCATACAAGCCGTCCATGGTCTGTGGACGACGGGTGTCGGGTGCTACGAAGCACCGTCTGCATCCTAGTATATATATTTATAACTAGAAAAGAAATTTAGAGTGAGAAGTTCTCACCAAAGCTATTCCATTTCCACGACACTTCAAATGTAGGAAATCTTCGTCGTTCTCGCCTTTTGCCACTTTCGTTGATGTAGCCACTACATATATAAAAATCACATTTTTATATTATTGCTATGTATATAAAAATCATATTTTTACACCTCTACGATATAGATAAAAATTCTATTTTTACATCGATGTTCATACAATAAAGAATATATTTTTATCACGCTATTCTTCATATAAAGATTTCGCCTTTTCATTTATAAATATTTCGCCTTTTTAAATATAAAGATTTCGCCTTTTTAAATATAAAGATTTCGCCTTTTCACTTCATCACTATAAAAATCACATTTTTATTTCAACATATATATAATAAAATTCAGATTTTTATTTCGCTACTTATATAAAGATGATATTTTTACTATCTTACATATATAAAGATTATATTTTTATACTTCTACAATATAAAAGATTATATTTTTATACTTCTACAATATAAAAGATTATATTTTTATACTTCTACAATATAAAAGATTATATTTCTATACTTCTACAAAAATCAGATTTTGAAAGTGATTAACCTAAACTAAGTATTTAAAATAAAATTAAAATAAAATAGGAAAACTTACAGCGAATTGGAAGAAGGGGGTAGAGATTCGGTGGTCGGACCAGAGGTGGCGGCGGCGGGCATTCTCTAGTGGTGCGGTTGGATCTGGCGGGGCGGCGGTTGCGTTCCAAGCGGAGGAGGGAGGTCGTGGGTGTGTGAGAGGGGGAGGAGGAAGGAGAAAGAGGAGAAGGGGAGGCTGAGGGGTTGGCTTGGGCTCGGGTTCGCAGACCAGAAAGGGGAGAGGGAGAAGTCTGTGGAGGAGGCGGTGGCGGCCGCCCTAGGGCAACGTTGCTGGCGATTTGAGGGGGGGCGATGGCAGCGGCGGCCCCCCGTTGCTCTCCTCTTCCCTCTTCTTTTTTTTCTTTATTCGATTGGAAATGGACGTGGTGGGGGGGCCTGAGAGGGAATATAGAGAGGAGGTTTTATTTTATTTTTAATTTATTTAATTAATTTAATTTCAGAAAGGTACTTTTATTTTCGAACTCGAAATCGAACCCACCGCCTGTCGTCCATAGCTAATTACCCCTATTCCGAACACAATGGGATATGTATCGCAAGCTGATTCGACTGTTTCGATCAGTTTTCGTCAAAATCAACATATAACTCTATATATTGAATTTGAACGCGTATTTCAATTTACTAGGGTCACACACTAACCCTAAAAATTCCCAAAAAATATTTTCTAGCTTCGTATTGATGATATGGTCCTAACAAAACTAGTTTTGTCGAATTCTGAGACCGTTAGAAAAATGGTCATTTTCCAGTCGATTAAAATCAGTTGAAACTGGTCAAACGCGTTTTCCTTTGCCACGCTCACATATTGATTCAGAAAATTACGAAATTTGAAACCTAGCAATAACTTGACATCACGGTTCCAACAAAAGTGGTTTCGTCTAAATCCGAGGTCGTTTGCAAAATTCCAATTTTTAAGGGCCTGAATTCCATAGCGACTATTCTAAAATTTCAACTGGGCATATCTTTTGATTCCCGCTAGGAAATTTCCATTTTTCGGATTCGTTGGAAAGATATCATCAAATAGGTTCTATTACTTTTGGTTTCACTAAAATCCGGTTTATTTTGCACCCGGTATGTTCATTTGAAGTTTGAAATCGAATTATCGAACTACCACGCCATTATCAATTCCTTTTATAATTATAAATAATTATTTATATTCTAACGACGACATATATAAATATATACGTTCTAATTCTATTCAAAATAAATTTCTCGTCAATATTATTTAAAATAATTCATTTTAAATATTCAAAATTCATTAAAATTGCCAAAATAAAAATTTTAAATTGGCTCGCATTTTCGGGTTGTTACAATCTCCGCCACTTAAAACTTTTTGTCCCCGAAAAGGAACGAAGCCGAAAGTTGTTTAACAAATCAACTCAACTTCCAGTATTTTCGTTACGGCTTAAGTTCTTCAACTTTTCAGTTTCTAAGAACTTTTCAAATTTTTCAAAAATTTGGCTAGCACCCTAAATTTTCGAAAAATTTCGCCATAACCTCCCCTGCACCGGGAGCACCGGGAAAATCCCGAAATTGCCATACAGGCCCTCTGATCTCAAAAAGAAAAAGAAAAAGCCAAGCAGCTAGCCAATCGGCTCATAAAATTATCATCACCCAAACAAAACAGTAAATTATAGTAAATATGTACCTATTTTCCGGGCAAACAAATTTTATTCTTCTGCTCTAGCCTCCTTGCTATGACCTGTTCAATGTAAGTACATGTATATGCAAGCAAATGCGACCAATTTTCGATACAATTCAATATTTGGTTCAATTAGGCTAAATGGTTCAAAATTATCAAACAAATCAACAAACAACACAAACATCAATCAATTAGTGAATTAACGTTTCAAATTCATAATTTTGATACATATAAAGAAAATCATGTTTTTGATGCCAAATCACAATAATAAATCTAGCTATATAAGTTTTGGTTCTCACACCAGTCTGATGGAAATATATAGATATCACACCTTCGTCACTCAAAAATAAATACTGGTGATGGCGCGCCATCATCAGGATCGTGTTCGAGCGACTAGAATGTGATTCTATATCTATCCAGTATATTAAAACTTCGAATATACGTTCATGATGCGTATATGAATTTTTTTTATATATTGCATTGTCCAAATTCAATATAAATAAATATTCAAATACGTATAAAAGGGTTTAAATTTTCAAAACAATATTGTTTTCATTTGAAAATATACTCTTCACACTCGTTCTAGGATACTACTGATCCTATCTCTAACGAGTAATTCTAATTGGATATTACCAATCCAATATCTGATAAATCCTTTCGTATGGTTCTAATGTGTCTTGTTCTCGAGCTTTGTAAACCGAAGCTCTGTAAACCAAAGCTCTGATACCAAAATGAGACGACCCGAACTTCCCCGGTAAGGAAAGCCCGGATAGAATTGAGTACAAGACGAATCAGAACGCAGACGGAAGAACATTTCATTGTTATTACAACAATTCCATCAGATACAAGAATATACAGAGTATGAATAAATATACATTCGATAAATATCATAGATTACAATAAGTTACATTTAAACACATCGCAGCGAAAAAATAATACAACACACAACTGAAAGTAATACATGGATACAGAGCTTTCCGAGTATCGTTCCAGCTGTTAACCAGGATCCTGTGAATATAAATCTGCAAAACCAAAACTACTAGTTGCCCGTGTGGAAAATAGGGGCACCTAGAGTTTAGGTTAAAACAATAAACTCCAGGTCAGTCATGTGACTGGTGTAAGAACTAAAACAGTTGTTTAAAACATTACTTTAAAAGATAGTAATTCAAGGGACCACGCCGTATAACACGGAACGGGTTTCTTCCCAAGAATACTAGTGCAAATAACAAAACAACGCAATGCTTTTTTGGAAAAATGAAGCTATTATAAGACCCAGGTCCCATCACACAATGCAACGCAAGCCGGAGGATAGAGTTTTCCCTTATAATAGCCAAACATGCTTAGTACGTTTAAAACAAATCATTTGATACTATTATAAGTGCATAGTGTCAAAACAATTTCAATCATAAATATCAATCATAGGCGGCATGGGTACCATCTATCATGTCGCCATACTAGGTTCTACAAATAAAACTGCAATATCACGTATTGGAAATTGGATTTCCGTCATGAGCTGAGGCAAGGGGCAAGCTCCTCTCCGATTCGAGACACTCTAGCAAATGCCTCAGGACCCCACTACGATCCTTTGGAACCTCCAAGGCCGGTCCTCTCTTACTTTTGAGGATTAGTTATTCCTGAACACACGTTTCCCGGTCCTATAGGACCTATATCTGAGGCTCCTCGTATCCAACAACCACACAGGTGAAAAGTATATAAATGTCAGGGCTGGGAGGTCACTGACACCACCCATACCTAGAAAGAAACGTCGTGAACTCCTTGGGTTCGTATCCCGTTTTTGACTCATACCGAGGTGTGAGGCTTGCGAATTCACGTTATACACAAAGCTACACCACACAGGCCGTGCTTTGATCATCAACCACAAGACTTTGCTTTTCAACAGAAGCTTTGGTCATCTGCCACTTACGCGTGCCACACAGGCAATTCACTCCATGCGACTGATGTCCATCGATATACAACCTCTGAGCTCGTACGTCTCAGAGAAGGGCGTTAAGCAAGAGAGTAAATTCTCCGCCGCCAAACAAATGTATATTTAATAGAGATCAATCAACACAGAATAAAATCCAATGTCAGACACACAATCCATTTACAAGTTCGTTCTGGGTCTGAACGAAACCGGAGGCACTTTCCTTGCATATCCATCCATCTCCAGGTACGTCTGGACGATCACCAACTGTTTCCCTCATCTTGGGTGTACAGCCCAATCGAGATCATCAGTAATCATCCAAACGATGTGAAGACTTCCGGTCTTCAACCACCGTCTTCATCTTCGACGTCTCGTCGAATCGGTTATTCAGAATGGGTATAAACCTGGCCTTTCTGAATAACCCACGTATATGATAAACAAATGTTACACAAACACAACAAACGCCCCATTCCAATTTAGAATATTCTTTTATTCACAAAATTACATTCTTAGGGAATAGGTTCCCATTAGTTTTATCAAAGATAAATTCTTCTAAATTTATTCTTTAATCTTCCTTTGGATATCATTTCAAACTAGTTGGGATTAGCGAACCACACCGAAGTAATTAAATTTTTTATTTCCCAATCCCAACCTATTCATCCCCTGGAGCAAAACTGGTGATACTCCATATCTAACACCACGGTGTTATCGGTAAAATTAATTACCATTTCACGTTCAAATCTAATTAAAGATTTAACTATCGCTTTGGAGCAAAACTGGTGGTACTCCATTCTCGATCGCCTTTCAGATTTGATGATTTAAATTATCAATTCACATTTCAATCTAATTAAAGATTCGTTAAAACTCCACTTAGTTTTAATCTTCTCAAAAATCAATATCCTTTCTTTAACTGGGTTAAAGAACCAATGTCACCTAAAACACGATTCACGAAAAACCCCAAATCACATTTGATATTAAATACAAGGCTCTGAATAGAAAATATACCGGCTTATATTCAATATCAAATTCTGAAACCAACATATATCGTATTGGAAATAACGATATAAATATATCTTTCAAATTCCCATAACAATATCTGTATAGTCACGAAATCCAACATTGAAATATTCCGAAGATAATTTCGATTCAACTCCAGTCCAATTCACGTATTGGAAATATTGATTATTTTTAAAATCACTTTCAAATTCAATTTATTTATTTCAAAAATAAATTGATTTTAATTCTAGTTCAAAACTAGTTCATTTCGACAAAAATATATTTTTATCCTTTCAAATGTGGAATTTTTCATCCCAGTTCTTTCCGATTCACATATTTTTATTTTACACAAATTATTGATATTTTTAATAATTTTATCAAGGCCCGTAGAGTCGATTTCCATCAACGGCCCTCGAACTGCACTTACAACGACCTTTTCCAAATTTGATTTGGACATAATTCCAAATCCAACCGTTATATTTCAAATTTCTAATATTCATTGGAAAGCTATTTTCGATACGAACCCAACGGTTCCGGTTTTAGGAGAATCCGACGGTCGGATCTCCCGTAATGTCAATTCGAAATCAATGGTCGAAATTCACGAACTGCCACGGCGCGTTCTATTCAGGCCATTATATATATATATAATATATATATTATATATATTTCGTCGATTTCCTTTTAAAACGTATTTTATAAATCGTTTTAAATACGTTTTCAAAACCATTTCAACTCTATATTCAATTTCAAATCAAAATTGAATGTTTCATATCATTACTATATAAATGATAATATTTTCAAAACGTTATATTTTGAAATCACTTTTTTTTTCTATATTCATTATAAAAACGAATATAATCGATATAAACATCGTTCACGTCAAAATGACGCAACTCTAATTAACACGGCTTTATATATATATATATATCAATAAATTCGTTATTCTATTCAACAAAAGAATATATATTCTATTCAACACATGGATCTATATTTCTTTCAACACACGACTAATCTCAACACATGAGTACTGTCAACACATAACTATTTTTGTTATGCAAAATATTTTATAAAATTTTGGTATCTATCATTTGATTTTCAATCCGACTCCACCGTGAAGTAGTTCTAATTTTAAATATGATAAAGATGTAAATTTTATTATTAAAATATTTTACTCAACACATAAATAGTTTCAACACATGAACATCGTCAACACATGACTATTTTTATATTCAACACATGAATTTTCTCTTATAATATTCCTTATTTTCCCGATTGGAATGAGGCCCAATCAATCACCATATATTGTTAATTATATGGATTCCATACAACACATGTATATAATAGCAACGATAAACAATCAACCATCATCCAAAGTGCAACATACAACTGCATAAGCATTAAATATAAATAATTAACGCTTACACAGCCTGTCGACCAATCGATTGACATACAATTAAATAATTGGGATTAATGTACGCCAAATATCATCCCAACACCCGTGTGGGGTTTCAAATCAACAAACATAGATTTTTATTTGTGCAGTTGTGCGATGTGTAAAATTTATCATCCCAATCAATATCAGTCAAATCAGTGTATATAAACAAATCGGCCGATTTGTTTATAAATATTCATTTATTCACATTCACGTTAAAAATTATATTTTCAATAATAATTAATTTATTTCAACTATCTACATTTTATTATCGATTTCACATCAACAACACAAACAAATTTCACAACACATCCAACAAGCATACAAGTCGTCCATAGTCTGTGGACGACGGGTGTCGGGTGCTACTAAGCACCATCTGCATCCTAGTATATATATTTATAACTAGAAAAGAAATTTAGAGTGAGAAGTTCTCACCAAAGCTATTCCATTTCCACGACACTTCAAATGTAGGAAATCTTCGTCGTTCTCGCCTTTTGCCACTTTCGTTGTCGTAGCCACTACATATAAAAAAATCACATTTTTATATTGTTGCTATGTATACAAAAATCATATTTTTACACCGCTACTATATAGATAAAAATTCTATTTTTACATCGATGTTCATATAATAAAGATTATATTTTTATCACGCTATTCTTCATATGAAGATTTCGCCTTTACATTTATAAATATTTCGCCTTTTTAAATATAAAGATTTCGCCTTTTTAAATATAAAGATTTTGCCTTTCCATTTCATCACTATAAAAATCACATTTTTATTTCAACGTATATATAATAAAAATCAGATTTTTATTTCGCTACTTATATAAAGATGATATTTTTACTATCTTACCTAAATACAGATTATATTTTTATACTTCTACAATATAAAAGATTATATTTTTATACTTCTACAATATAAAAGATTATATTTTTATACTTCTACAATATAAAAGATTATATTTTTATACTTCTACAAAAATCAGATTTTGAAAGTGATTAACCTAAACTAAGTATTTAAAATAAAATTAAAATAAAATAGGTAAACTTACAGCGAATTGGAAGAAGGGGGTGGAGATTCGGTGGTCGGACCAGAGGTGGCGGCGGCAAGCGTTCTCTGGTGGTACGGTTGGTTCTGGCGGGGCGGCGGTTGCGTTCCAAGCGGTGGAGGGAGGTCGTGGGTGTGTGAGAGGGGGAAAAGGAAGGAGAAAGAGGAGAAGGGGAGGCTGAGGGGTTGGATTGGGCTCGGGTTCGCATACAAGAAGGGGGACAGGGAGAAGTCGGTGGGGGAGGCGGTGGCGCCCGCCCTAGGGCGGCGGCGCTGGCGATTTGAGGGGGGGGGGACGATGGCAGCGGCGGCCCCCCCATTGCTCTCCTCTTCCCTCTTTTTTTTTTCTTTATTCGATTAGAAATGGACGTGGGGGGGGGGGGGTGAGAGGGAATATAGAGAGGAGGTTTTATTTTATTTTTAATTTATTTAATTAATTTAATTTCAAAGAGGTACTTTTATTTTCGAACTCGAAATCGAACCCACCGCCTGTCGTCCATAGCTAATTACCCCCATTCCGAACACAATGGGATATTTATCGCAAGCTGATTCGACTGTTTCGATCAATTTTTGTCAAAATCAACATATAACTTTATATATTGAATTTGAACGCGCATTTCAATTTACTGGGGTCACACACTAACCCTAAAAATTCCCGAAAAATATTTTATAGCTTCGTATTGACGATACGGTCCTAACAAAACTAGTTTCGTCGAATTCTGAGACCGTTAGAAAAATAGTCATTTTTCAGTTGATTAAAATCAACTAAAACTGGTCAAACGCGTTTTCCTTTGTCACGCTCACATATTGATTCAGAAAATTACGAAATTTGAAACCAATCAATAACTTGACATCACGGTTCCAACAAAAGTTGTTTCGTCGAAATCCGAGGTCGTTTGCAAAATTCCCATTTTTAAGGGCCTGAATTTCATAGCCACTATTCTAAAATTTCAACTGGGCATATCTTTTGATTCCCGCTATGAAATTTCCATTTTTCGGATTCGTTGGAAAGATATCATCAAATAGGTTCTATTATTTTTGGTTTCACTAAAATCCGATTTATTTTGCACCCGGTATGTTCATTTGAAGTTTGAAATCGAATTATCGAACTACCGCGCCATTTTCAATTCCTTTTATAATTATAAATAATTATTTATATTCTAACGATGACGTATATAAATATATAAGTTCTAATTCTATTCAAAATAAATTTCTCGTTGATATTATTTAAAATAATTCATTTTAAATGTTCAAAATTCATTAAAATTGCCAAAATAAAAATTTTAAATTGGCTCGTATTTTCGGGTTGTTACAAGTACCAATCCTTTCTAGGATAAGGAATGGACCAATGAATCTCGGTGCCAACTTTCCCGTCTTCCCAAAACGAATCATGCCTCTCAAAGGAGAAGCCTTCAAGTATACTCGATCACCCACAGAGAATTCTAGATTTCTTCTCCGCTAGTCTGCATAGCTCTTCTGTCGGCTCTGAGCAGTCAACAAGTGCTTCTTAATCAAGTCAACCTTATCCGATGATTCATGAACCATGTCGGGGCCCAAGACTAGTCGATTGCCTGACTCCACCTAACATGTCGGAGATCTGCATGGCCTGCCATAAAGTAATTCAAACGGTGACATCTTCAAGCTTGCTTGGTAGCTATTATTATAGGAGAACTCCACCAAGTGCAAGTGGTCCTCCCATGAACCGCCATAATCAAGAATTCAAGCTCGCAACAAGTCTTCCAAAACATGATTCACCCTCTCAGTCTGGCCATCTGTCTAAGGGTGATAGGCAGAGCTCAGATTCAACTTGGTCCCAAGCTCTTCTTGAAAAGCTTCGCAGAATTTGCTGGTAAATAATGGATCCCGATCACTGACAATGCTTTTGGGAACCCCATGTAGTCTGACTATCTCTTTAAGATAAAGTTGTGCCAAACTACGGCTGTTCTATTGGACCGAACAGGGATGAAATGGGCAGACTTTGTTAAGTGGTCGACAATCACCCATATACTATCGTTGCCTTTTCTGCTTCGGGGCAAGCCATCTATAAAGTCCATAGAAATTTCCTCCCACTTCCAACCATGAACTCCTAGCAGTTGCAACAAACCTGCCAGTTTCTGTTGATCACTTTTAACTTGCTGACAAGTGGGACATCTAGCAACGTAAATAGAAATATCTCTCTTCATCGATTTCCACCAAAAGCTGCACTTAAGATCATGGTACATTTTGTTTACACCTGGATGGACGCTGATTTTAGATTTATGGCACTCATCCATCACTTCTCTTTTTAGCTCAACAATGTCTGGCATACAAATTCGCCCTTGCAATCTAAGGGTCCTATTATCGTCAATCTGGAAACTTGAGGCCTTGCCCTTACGAACTCGCTCACAAAGCTTCTGAATAAATTTATCATTCTTCTGAAGAGCAAAAATTTTATCAATCAAAGTAGGAGTGATAATGAGACTGGCGATAATGAGATTGTTGCATTCTTCATTCTTTCTACTGAGTGCATCGGCTACAACGTTGGCTTTTCCCGGAGTATATAGGATATCCAGGTCATATGATGTAAGAAATTCAACCCAGCGTTGCTGCCTCATAATCAAATCTTTTTGGGTAAAAAGGTGTTTCAAGGATTTGTGATCCGTTTAAACTTCAAACTTCTCACCCAAGAGATAATGCCTCCATATTTTAAGAGCAAACACAATGGCCATTAGCTCAAGATCATGCGTGACGTAATTCTTCTCATGCGGTTTCAGTTGGCGGCTAGCATATGCGAGTACTCTGCCTCTTTGCATCAGCAACGCACCAATACCTTAAATAAATAAGGGATAACATGTTAAAATGAGATTTGACATTAGAGGAAAAATGTTATCTCTAACATGTTAATTTATAAAGAAACAACCTTGCTTAGAAGCGTCGGTCCAGACCTTCAAATCCTGATTGCCATCTATGATGGTCAACACAGGAGCATTGGTCAACCTCTTCTTTAGCTCTTGGAAAGCTATCTCACATTCCTGTGTCCACTTGAATTTTGTATGTTTCTTGGTCAGGTTTGTCAATTGGCAAGCTACCTCCGAAAAATCTTTGACAAATTTCCGATAATAGCCAGCCAGTCCCGAGAAACTTCTGACCTCTATGGGAGTTCTAGGCTGCTTCCATTCTTGGATGGCAGAGATCTTTCCTGGATCTACTGAGATGCCTTCCTTTGATACAACATGGCTGAGGAACTTCACATCTTCTTCCCAGAATATGCATTTAGAAAATTTTTCTTTCAGCACATTTTTTCGCAAAATCTCTAAGACTTCTCTCAGATGCTTTTCGTGCTCAGTAGTGGATTTAGAAAAGATGAGGATGTCATCGATGAACACGAGCACAAATTTATTTAAAACATCTCTGAATATTCTATTCATCAGATCAACAAAATATGTTGGAGCATTACATAGACCGAAAGGCATTACTAGCCATTTGTAAAATATATTCGGGCCTCTGAAAGCAGTTAAAGGCACACACTATTCTGCAATGCGAAGTTGATGGAAGCCTGTAGCTAGGTCCATCCTAGAAAATACTCGCGCACCATGCAAGCAGTCGAGCAAGTCATCTATACGAGGCAGTGGGTATTTGTTTTTCAAAGTTTGTTTGTTGAGATCATGGTAGTCAACACATAACCTGAGAGTACCGTCTGATTTTGGGACGAACACCACTGCTGCTCCCCATTCTGAGAAGCTGGGCCTAATCAGACCCTTCCACAAAAGCTGCTTGGTTTGATTTTTCAGCTCCTCTCTTTCTTTTGGCGACATTCTCCGAATGGGATGTACGACAGGCCTTGCATTCGGAGCTAAATCAAATCTAAAGCTGATTTCTCTATGTGGAGGATAGCCCTCAACTTCTTTGAATACATCAGCGTAATCCTTGACGACAGGGATATACTCAATAAAAGTAGGGGTAACTTCTAGAGAAGACCAGAATGTTTTCCTGTCGGTGGCTGAGCCGTGGCATGGGATACATACATTCCCTAGATTAGTTTTAACTTTGACAATTCTTTCGGCACATTTTACTTCGGCCTCATATTTTGTCAGGCAATCTATCCCAAGAATGTCATCATAACCGGAGAAACTCATAACGATCAAGTCAAAGGGAAATTTGCAGCGAGAATAAGAAACAGGTACTCTACAATACTGATCAAGAATAAGAGAACCTCCTATCGGGCTATTAGCTCTAATCAAATTTTTGAGTTTCCTTGGTTTCAGTTTCAACTTTTTAGTTGCATCATTAGAAATAAAGCTTCGTGTAGCACCAGTATCAAATAAGACAGTAATAGGGATGTTCTTAATATTAAGCGTACCTCCTAAGACATCGGGTTTACCTGGCCCCTCGGTAGAAGCTGGTGCATCTGCTCCCTCATAAACATGTGCCACTTCAGTTTTCTTCAACAGGGGACAGTTTTTGGCAATGTGCCCCGGCTTATGGCAGTTATAGCAATCCTGGGTGTTCCTGGGGTTCTGACCACGATTCTGAGAATTCTAGCCACAATTTTGACTAGGGCCTAAATCAGTTCTCTTGACCTTTTTAGGTGCTCTACACTCGTAATCAAAATGCCCAATCTTGCCGCAGTTATAGCGGGTCACTTTGCTCCTATTCCTCTTCTTCCCTTGGGGTTTAGCTGTAGAAGAATTGCTCGCCTCCTGTTTCTTGTTAGTCTGTTCCTTCTGGTTGTTGCCTTGGCTTTTCGCTCTATCCTGCGGTCCATACTCGTCATTTTCCTCATAGCAGCACGCCATCTCTACTACCTCATTGAAAGGAAGCTTGATATGGGCAGTGACTCAAATATTTCTTGGACAGCCCCTTGATAAATTTCTTATTCTTCTCTACCGGATCTTGAATCAAACTAGGAGCATATCATGAAAGCTCATCAAACTTCCTCACATACTCGGAAACAGTCATATTCCCTTGTTGTAGGTTAACGAACTGCTCGCGTTGGCGCTCTCTAGCTTGTGGGGGTATATACTTCTCATTGAAAAGTTCATTAAATCTGGCCCAAGACATATTGGCCACATCATTGCAGATCTTGATCGTATCCCACTAATGCCTGGCTTCCTCTTTTAGTTGCCAAACTGCCAGGTAACGCTTTCGCTGATCCTCCAGTTCCAAGCCCTCTAGGATCTTTTCGCAATCTTTAAGCCATGCTTCTGCCTGAATCGCAGACTCTCGCCCCGTGAAAGGTACACCTCCAAGGATTTTGAATTCTTTGACATTCTCTCCAAATCGAAGGGCTGTGGAGGTGGAGGTGGAGGTGGTTTGGCTACGACCTCTGAAGTATGTTGTTCCTGAGTGATGGTTGTCTCGTCTCTAGCTTGCCCTCCAGTTCCTACTTGGGCTCCTCCTCTAGCCCCGCCTCGAGCTTCGCCTTGGGCTGTTCTTGCTCTAGTATCCATTTAAATCAGTCTGTACCATCAAGGAAAGAGTCAGACCATGAAAAATGAGAATTTTCACAAAAAGATAAGATAAGGACAAGGTGAAAAGATGATGATGTAATGACTGATAAATACGTGCTATTCTGCTGTGCTCATTCTAGGACATTACTACTCCTATCTCTAATGAGCTACTTGTCTTAGAATAACGTGGATTCTATCTAGATGAATTGTTCTAAATATGTTATATTCTGAAGCTAAGGTTAACCTTAGGCTCTGATACCAACTGTGATGACCCCAAACTTCCATAGACCGAAAGCAAGGATAGTCATTTAGGAATATAACATATTTACAACAAAAAACAAAACTCAGATAATTATCATAACACATAAACCATTGCAGCGGAAATAAGTGTCATCAGCATCACAATATCCAATACATCAGAGTACGCAGTACAGGATACAACTTAGCCAAATAAAGAGTCTCAACAAAAAGGGAAATAAGTTTTTAAATGGGAAGAAACAAGTCTCAAACTCCATCACATACATCAAAGCTACAGAAGGTAAAATGTCTCAAAGCAGAAGTAAAAAACTATAGAAAAGGTCTTCTTCTCCTTTCGTCCAAGCAAGCTCCAATCAGAATGTATCACCTGAACCTGTCAATTGGTTTCCCGTGTGGAAAGAGGGCACCCGAGTTTGCAAAAGTGAAACAAACTACGAGTCAGTCATGGGACTGGAGTGAGAATTCTTAACTAAATTATCAAACAACATAGCAAATCTAAGGACCACGCCGCTAACGCGGAACGGGTTTACTCCATTGGACTGTCAGTGCATAATTTTATAAAGTTTATATAATACAGCGAAATGACTTTTGAAAAATGAAATCATCATAAGACTCAAGTCCTATCACACAATGCAACGCACACAGGAGGATAGAGTTTTCCCTTATGATGATCAAACATGCTTAATACGTGAAAAGCAATATTCTAATATTGTCATTAGTGTTTAAGCAGTAGTAAAATACTTCAATATAAATATATCAATTCTATACGGCATAGTACCCCATCCTACTATGTCGCCGTATATAAGTTTACAATCAAAACCGAAATGTTGTCGTATTGGGAATTGGTTTTCTGTCATGAAATCGAGGCTAGGGATCGTCCTCTTCTGATTCGAGACACTCTAGCAAATGCCTCGGGATCACACGTATGGGCAACCCTTGGAACGGTAGGGTCGGTCCCCACCTAACGGTAGTGGATTGGCAATTCCTGAATATACGTTTCCCGGCCCATTTGGACCTATAATATGACCACTTCCGGCCTATAAATAAAACGAGGTACCTCAATCCATAATCCACATAGTAAAATGTCGGGCCGTGTCAAAGCCCAAACACCACTTCTAGCTAGAAAGAAACGTATGCACTCCCTACGGTCCATATCTCGTTTTTGACTCATACCGGGGTGTGAGGCTCGCGAAGTCACACTATACACAAAGCTATGCCTAAACGGGCAATGCTTTGATCATCGACCACAAGGCCTGCTTTTCAACAAAGCCTTGATCATTGCATCTTGGCGTGCCACATTGACCATTCACGCCATGCGATCGATAACTATTACTATATATCCGGGTGTTAAGCAGAGAATAGATTCCCCACCACCAAACAGACAAATATTAATATAAATCGATTTAATTACATGGGATGAATTCCAACGTCAGACACGCATCCATTTACAAGTCCGTTCTGGGTCTGAACGAAACCGGAGACACCAAAAAGGCGCTCGCTTATTCGCACGACCAACACACACATTCGTACAATTACTGCTTCAACCCCGTCTTGAGAGCAAGTCAGTCCAAGGCATCTGTAGTCGTCGCCCATTCGATGTGAAGATCGCTGGTCTTCAACCATCGTCTTCTTATATCTTTGATTTAATCGTCGTGCAATTATTTGAAATGAGTTAAACTCGGTCTTTTCAAATAATTGCCGCATAATTATAGTTTAAAACATTTCACATATATTTATAACTATTTATCGCTATTTTTATTTATTTAAAATAGCTCGAAATAAATCAACGACGTTTCGGGTCAATGGGCGGCCCTGGCGCTGTTTTTACCAAAATTTGATTTACAAATATCTTAAAATCTAACCGTCGGATTTTGATGAAATTTATATCGTTGGAAAGCTCTTCCCAAAGCGGTCCTAACGGTTCCAGTTTTGGGAAAATCCAACGGTCGGATCTTTCTATATAATCGTTTGAAGTTACGATTGTCGATATGCAAACTGCCACTCTCGTTTCGTTAAATTTTATATTTATATTTATATTTATATATATAAACCATTTGGCGATTTCCCTTATTTAAAATCCATTCCTTTTATTCTATGAAAATAATATTTTTGTCCGCCAATTCTAATGCGACAAAAATGACGTTTTCAACAATGTGTATTTTTATATTCAATAAAATAACATTTTTGTTTGCCAATTCTAATGCAACAAAAATGACGTTTTCAACAATGTATATTTTTATATTCAATAAAATAACATTTTTGTTCGCCAATTCTAATGCGACAAAAATGACATTTTCAACAATGTATATTTTTTTATATTCAATAAAACAACATTTTTGTTCGCCAATTCTAATGCGACAAAAATGACGTTTTCAACAATGTATATTTTTATATTCAATAAAATAACATTTTTGTTCACCAATTCTAATGCGACAAAATTGACGTTTTCAACAATGTATATTTTTATATTCAATAAAATAACATTTTTGTTCGCCAATTCTAATGCGACAAAAATGACGTTTTCAACAATGTATATTTTTATATTCAATAAAATAACATTTTTGTTCGCCAATTCTAATGCGACAAAAATGATGTTTAAAATTGTACTCTTTCTTTAATTATATAGAAATGTTCTTTTCCTCCAATTCATTTTTATAACATAAAAATGTACTTTTTTTAATTCATTTGTATAACATAAAAATGCACTTCTTATCCTATTCCTCTTTAATACATAAAAATATACTCTTTTATCTAATTCATTATAAATACACAAAATTACTTTTTATCTAATTCATTATAAATACACAAAATGTAATTTTTATCTAATTCATTATAAATACACAAAATGTACTTTTTATGCTTTTATAAAATGTAAATATTTTATCTCTTTTTCTTTTGCAATGAAAAATGTAAATTCTTTTACCTTTACATTGAAAAATGTAAACCTTCCATTGTTACATAGGAAAATGTAAATCTTTCATCTTCACATGGAAAAATGTAAATCTTATATTTTTACATAGAAAAAATGTAAATCAGCTAATTTTCTTTATTACATCAGAAAGATGTAAATTTCATAATTATCTTTATTACATTAGAAAAATGTAAATTTTCTAAGTATCTTTATTACATTAGAAAAATGTAGATTTTCCAATTATTTCCTTAATGCACATTTTTCCTAAAGGGGTATTTCCTATCTAACTCAACTCAATTTTGGTGTCGAAATATGATAACAAAAAATAATGGTTTTGTCCCACCATTTCTATTTACCCAACATCGTAGTTTCAATATCCGCAAATATAATAATATGGTTTTTGGTCTAACCATTTCTATTTACCCAACATCGTCATTTCAATGTCCACACATACAACACAATATATGATTTGGTGTATAAATTTGATGAATCACAATAAAAGGTCTCATCTTTGTTTTATTTGTAAATCCAATAAAATATCTAATCTTTATTTTATATTGTAAATCAAAATGAAATATCTAATCTTAATTTATCTTTTAATTAAAATTTAAATGTTTTAAACTTTCTTTATTTTATTAATCATAAACAAAATAAAGATTCAATCTTTTGTTCTTTTTATGTAAATCAAAATAAAGATTCTACCTTTGTTATTATTTTGCAAATCAAAAATAGAGATTCAAATTTTGTTTTATTTTGCAAATCAAAAATAAAGCTTTAACTTTTGTTTTATTTTGTAAATCAAAAATAAAGCTTTAACTTTTGTTTTATTTTGTAAATCAAAAATAGAAATTTACCTTATGTTTTATTTTGCTAATCAAAATAAAAACTCAACTTTTCATTTTATGTGTTGAACCAAAAATAAAGATTTAACTTTTCATTTTTGTGGTAAAACAAACAAAGATTCAATTTTTCATTTTATTTTGTAAAAAATAAATAAAGATTCAAAATTTCATTTTTGTTTGTAAAACAAACAAGATTCAAAAAATTTCTCATTTCTATAAAGGGACAAAAATAAAAATAAAAATACAATAAAAATAAAACAATAAAGATGAGAACATTAGAGATCACATCAGAATTTATAGATCTAAACTGACATGCTATATCATAATATCACAACGAATACTAACAACCATACAACAATCACCACATCACAGATCAGAAATAACATACAATGATTCACATAACAAATATAATTAAATTATTTAATTATTAAAATTTAGAATCTCACAGTCGTTGCAGATTTTGTCAAAATTTCAAACTGTTCAGAATGGTCCCGTTTCAGTCTCAACACGTTCTATTCGCTGTTACGATTCCAATGCTTCCGAAATCGTCAAATTCTGAGTTGAAACGAATCAATTATGGTTAAATCAAACTTTAAAACCATTTAAATTAATTAATAAATAAATTAGTTAAGAAAATAGACCTTTCTTCTTCCTTCAGACTACAGGCCGATGTGTTTCGGTTTTCGTTCGAACTTAGGGTTGGCTTTTGCGGCCACTACAGGGATCGAGGCACTGATCGGTCGATGGCACGCCAGAGAGGGAAGTCTGGCGCACGAGGGGGGTGGTTTGGTGTAGCTCAGTCGAGCCTGGGGGGAGGGGCTGACGCGGTGGAAAGCGGCGGCCTTTAGGGTGTTGCTGCTTGGACTTCAGGCGACGATAGGACGATCTATCCGTATGAAATTAAAGAGGGAGGAAAGGGCTTCGATTTAGTATAAAGAGTGGGTTCTAATTCGAAGAGACGAAGGAGAAATTAGGAGGAGAAGTTTGGACAATTTCGGCCATGGATTTGGGCACTGGCGGTGGCAGAGACGATGAATAGTGGCTTTAGGGTTTTAAAATCCTATATTTATAATATTTTTTAATGTATTTGTAAAGACCCGTAAATTCCCACCCTTTGAATCGACCATAAACCACACAGGTCTGACCCAAAAAGTGAAAAATCTACGAATACTTTAACTTTGGGCATACAACATATTAAAACAACAACAGAAGACTTTTATAACATATCATCATATAATGTTACATCAGAGTACAGAATATACATATCAGAGTACATTGGAATATAATTACAGCGGAAGAATAAGTTACAATAATTAAAATATATTGCAGTGGAAGAAACACAGCGGAAGACTCTCTATCTTTGGACATAGCTTTAAGCTTCAACCCAGAATCCTGTTTAATATATCTGCAAAGAAATAGCTACTCGACTGCCCGTGTGGAAAATATGGGCACCCGAGTTTGCCAGTGGACAAAACTACAGGTCAGTCATGGGACTGGTGTGAGAATTCTACTTAACCTATATAATATAATAAGGCTAATCACAGGACCACGCCACTTTCGCGGAACGGGTTTTCTCCTATGGATTGCCAGTGCATGACTAAAGTAAATCGTCAAAATAACGCAATGCTTTTTAGAAAAATGAAACCATTATAAGACCCAAGTCCCATCACACAATGCAACGCAAACCGGAGGATAGGGTTTTACCTTATAATGGTCAAAAGATGCTTGATACGATAAACACGGTATTATATAATAATAGTGTGCAACCAATTTGAAGTACATCAAAGTAAATGTATCAATCCTAGACGGCATGAGTGCCCCATCCCACTATGTCGCCATATATAGGTATACAATCAAAACCGCGTGATGTCGTATTGGAAATTTGGGTTTCCATCTGAGTCAAGGCTAGGGAGGAGATCCTTACCGATTCGAGACACTCTAGCAATGCCCCAGGATTGGTACTCTGTCCAACCCTTGGATCCTGCAGGGCCGGTCCACACTTACTTTTGTGGATTGGCAATTCCTGAACACACGCTTCCCGGTCCTTTTGGACCTATACTACGGCCAGTAGCGACCGCATAAACCGAGGCCTCGAACAATCCAACAACCACAATGAATAAATGCCAGCGCTGGTAGGTCCCTGGCACCACTCTAGCTAGAAAGAAACGTGCGCACTCCCTGCGTTCCCTTCTCCCGTTTTAGACTCTACCGGGCTGTGAGGCTCGTGAGGTCACGTCATACACAAAGCTATGCCTAAATAGACTATGCTTTGATCATCCCACAAGGCTCTGCTTTGCAATAATAAGCCTTGATCAAGTGCAACTTGGCATACCACATCAACAACTCATATCATGCGATCGGTAAATATTTAACATACAAAAGGGTGTTAAGCAAGAGAATAAATCCTCCGCCACCATGCATTTATATATTAAATAAAAACCAATTTAATTACATGAAATAAATTTCAATGTCAGGCATGCTATCCATTTACAAGTCCGTTCTGGGTCTGAACGAAACAACGTATCCGTCGATCTCCAGTACGTCTGGAAGATCATCACTTTTACCTTGCCTTGGGGGATCAGTCCCAATTCAAGATATTAGTCACCATCAACCAAACGATGTGAAGCTCTCCGGTCTTCAGTCACCGTCATCATCTTCGACTCTTGATCGTCGTGATGGTTATTCAGAATGGGTTAGACCCGGTCTTTCTGAATAACTCGCGTATTTGTAATTAAAATCAACCATACGCCACATTCCAACTTTGAATATCCTTTTAAATAAAAATTATTATCTATGTTAAGAGGTTCCCATTAATTTTATCAAAGATAAAATAAATTACATTTTAATCTTTCTAAAAAGATTTATTAATATTCCAATTTTGATTTAATTTATAAAATAGATTTATAAATTTCAAATAGTAATTTCAATGTAAATTGGATTAAAGGATAAATGTTATTTAAAACATCGTCCACTACAAATCCAATCGACATATCAATCACCAAACATAATGGCTAAAATCTAATAATCTTAAATAAAAGGTTTATCCTAAAGATATTAAATCATTACTATATATAAAAAAAACATATTTTAAAATAATCAATAAAATATCCTATATATAAAAGATTCTGAATGTAAAATATTCTTTATAATACAAAACCTTTTATTTTACAAAAATTCTTTCATTATATAAAAATTCTTTATTTAAAAAGAAATTCTGCATTGGAATGCGACTCAACCATGTACCATATAATTTGGGTCATATGGGTTTCATACATTTCATGTATAGGGTAATAACAAGAAAATAATTCTCAATCCATCCATTAACAACCATAGTGACAATGTCAACTGTGTGAGCATTAAAATAAAACAATAACGCTCATCGCAGCCTGTCGATCAATCGATAGACATATATTTAAACATTGGGATTTGTGTTAGCTAAGTATCGTCCCAATACCCGTGTGGGGTTTTCAGCCAACAACAGTTCATATAAATAAATAAATATAGAATTGGTTAATAGGTTTAACCAATTTCAATTTCACTTAACATGTCACTTATATCAAGTAAAATGTATTTTACTCTTATGACTTCCCTATATACTTCTAAAGTTACATAAACGGTAATTTATTTATACAGCTTTATTGCGGATGACAAATGGAATATATATTCCATTATATTTGTATGAAGTTTCTTACCAATACTTTTAATTGTTTATTTTGACCAACAATACAATTGTATATTAGAATATAAATTCTAGTGCAAGTTTGCAAATAAAAAAAATTGGATTTTATATTTGTGTATAAATTCTACTGTATATTATGCAAATAAAAGTGATTCTCATATTTTCACATAATTTCTGTTTTCAACAAAGATGAGTAAAGTGATACACTCATTTTGTTAACGATTCTATTTCAACAAATACAATGTAAATAAAAGTGTGTTTCTAATCTTGTACTTTTATTTGTACATAAAACACAAATAAAAGTGTATCTCATGTATTTGTCTTTTTATTTGACAAACAATGTTAATAAAAATGTTCTTTTATATCTTGTACTTTTATTTAACAAAACAATGGTAAATAAAATGTCTTTTTAACTCTTTTACTTTTATTTAACAAAACAATGACAAATAAAAGTATAATTTTCTTTCTATGCTTTATTTGCATCTAAAAATGCAAATAAGAAATATAACTCTCTTTTTACTTTTCTTTACAATCGAAAATGTAAATAAAATGGTTCACACAATTTTGTTATTTTTCTTTACAATAGAAAATGTAAATAAAAGGATTCACATTATTTTGTTCTTTTTCATTACCATAGAAAATGTAAATAAAAAGATTCTCATTATTTTGTTCTTTTTTATCACAACTAAAAGACGATAGAAATGTACCATTAACATCGCTATTTATATCGCATAAAAAATGTCGAATAAAATGAATCACTAACATTGTCTATTTCTATCGCACTAAAATTGTCAATAAAAATGAATCACTAACATTGTCTACTTTTATCGCACTAAAAATGTCGATAAAAATGAATCACTAACATTGTCTACTTTTATCGCACTAAAAATGTCGATAAAAATGACAACATTAACCCTTCTATTTTCACCGCGTTCAAAATGACGATAAAATATTCAACATTAACAATTCTATTTTTACCGCATTCAAAATGACGATAAAATATTCAACATTAACAATTCTAGTTTTCCTACTATAGAAAATGTAAATAATATATTTCTAAATTCTATTCTTTTTATTCATATAAGAAAATGTAAATAAATGCATTTTCAATTTCTATTCTTTTACTTACATAAGAAAATGTAAACAAATATATTTCTAAATTTTTATCATACCGTTATAACTCATATATACATTACATAGAAAAAAAAACTGTCATTTTTTATTTTATCGTTCTAATTCACCTCTAAATTACATAGAAAAATGTAATCTTTATTATACGATGGGAATTCATATTTTAATTACATAGAAAAATGTAATTCCTATCATACGACATAAATTCATATTTAAATTATATCTAAAAATGTAGTTTTTATCCTACAACGCAAATTCACATTTTTAATTACATGAAAAAAATGTAATTTTCATTCTACCGTTATTATTCATCTCTAAATTACATAGAAAAATGTAATTTAAATCATGCAATGTAAATTTACATTTTTATACCACAGGAAAATGCAATTTTTGTCATACAGTGCAAATTCATATATAAATTACATACAAAACTGTAACTTTTGTTATGCAAAGTAAATTCACCTTTTTAATTACGTATAAAAAATGTAATTTTATTCATACGGTGGAAATTCATTCATAGATAACATATAGAAAATGTAATTTATTTCATACGGTGAAAAATCATTCATAAATAACATATAAAAATGTTATTTATTTCATACGATGAAAAATCATTCATAAATAACATATAAAAATGTTATTTATTTCATGCTGTGGAAATTTATTCATAAATTCCATAATAAAATATGTTTTATTTCACACAATGTAAAAACATCTTCTTTTTATGTACAATGAAAAAAAAATATCATCTTTTTATATTTATAATATATTAACTTTACTATTTTACGATGTAAAAATATGATCTTTTATATTTTACAAAGTAAAAATATCAACTTTACTATTTTACAATGTAAAAATATCAACTTTACTATTTTACAATGTAAAAATATGATCTTTTATAATTTACAATGTAAAAATATTCAACTTTACTATTTTACAATGTAAAAATATGATCTTTACTATTTTACAATGAAAAATAATAACTTCTTCTATTTTAAATATAAAAAGATTGTCTTTTTATTTTCATCGTCAAAATTTCATCTTTTTGGTTTCAATATAAAAAGATTGTCTTTTTATTTTAAACATAAAAATATTGTCTCCTTATTTTCAACATAAAAAGATTTAGTTTTTTTCTTTTTTTTTTATTACAATCAAAAAAACAAAGTTGTAATTTTTGTAACCAAAATCAAAGTTGTAATCTTTGCAAACAAAATCAAAGTTGTAATCTTTGCAAACAAAATCAAAGTTTTAATCTTTGTTAACAAAAGCAAAGTTTTAAATTTTTATAAAGTTTTAATCTTTATAAATAAAAATAAAAGATTTCATGTTTTATAAATAAAACAAAGATTCATTTTATACAAACAAAAACAAAGATTCATTTTAAAGATCGAACTTTATTAATGTTATTCATTTCAAAATAAAAATCAAAACTTTGATTTGTCAATCATGATAAAAGATTAAACTTTATTTACAAATCAAAACCAAAGATTAAACTTTTTATTATAACCTTTCTACTTGTCATCGAATAACAATTTCCACAATCAATTCCAACACCAATCATACAACACATCAATAACAATATAGGCCACAATCATCAATTTCCACCATACAACAATTTAATCCAAACAACATTCATTTTGCATAATGATAACATAATTAAATTAAATTAATTATATAAAAAAAAAATAGAATCTCACCTTGCTTGTTTCTGAAATGAAGCGATTCAAATCAGATCTCGTGTGTGGAGTCCCAGCGGTTACGGATCTGAAAGGTTTCAAATTGAAATTTATGTAAAAATTAGAATTCTGGCCTTTAACAACTGACACAGTGACGCTTAAAAGCGTGAAAAAATCTGAAGCTATTTACCTCAAATTTTCAGAAATGTTCAAAACTTTGAATGCGAATTTCGGGAGCTATAGTCGACGGTTTTACGAACGGTTTGCGGGAGATTGAAGAGCTACGAGAGGGCTATCTTCACCGAGAAAATGGAGGGGTGCGGCTACATGTACAGGGGGCGGCGGCAACATAAAGGCGGCGGTTTCGGGGAGGTGAATCGAGAGCTACGGGCAACGGTTTGATGTGAGGTTTGTTGGAGAAGAAAGAGGAAGAGAAGAGCTTCAAAAAGTTTCACTACGGCATGGTCTAATTCTTAGTGGTTTGGGAGATAGGGAGGAGAGAAGTTTCGGCCATTATGGGTTCAAGGGTGCGGCTACATCACGTTGAGGAAGAAGAAGGACCCGACTTTTATTTTATATTATTATATTAGGTTAATCTAATTATTATTTAATTAGCCCGTTTAAGCCCGTTTTGGTCCGAACTCCGATTTAGGCCCAACGACTGTCATTCCTACCATTTAGCCCCCATTTCGAACTCATCTAGACATGTCTCATCAGCCCAAACTGTCATCTAGGCCTCCGTTTTGCAGTTTTAAAATTTAAGTCCTTTATTTCTAATTTTTCCGTACAAATAATTTTACCGGGGACACAAATTAACTCAGAAAAATCCAGAAAAATTATTTTTGGCTTTCTTATGTCAATACGGTTCTAACAAAATTTATTTCGTCGAATTCTGAGACTTTTTGAAAAATGGCTATTTTTAAGGCGTTCAAATTTAACTGAAATAGTCAAAACACATTTTCTCTTCCCAAGTTCACATATTAATTCGAAAAATTCTGAAAATTGAAACCTAACAATAATTTGACATTCCGGTTCCAACAAAAGTAGTTTCGTCGAAAACCGAGGTCGTTTGAAAAATGACTATTTTTAAGGCCAATATATTTAATATTAAAAATACAATTTTAAACAAATAATTTCCGAAACTCAAAATATATAAGTGTTTACTGTTTTTCAATGTAGAAACATCATTCTGAACTCAATGGAAGTGGTTTCGAGTTCAAATTCCTTCGTATGCAAAAAGTAGCATTTTGACCTTATAAATTTCATAGCGACCTTTCTAGATTTTAATTTTGACATAACTTTTGATTCCCGTTATGAAATTTCGATTTTTCGGATTCGTTGGAAAGATATTTTTAAATAGATTCTAATATTTTTGGTTTCACTAAAATCCGTTAAATTTTGCATTCTGTACGGTCAGTCAAAGTTCAAGTTTGACTTTTCAAACTACCGCGTTATTTCTAACTCTTTTTATAATAAAAATTAAATCATTCATTCTAACTTCGATTTAAATCAAATTTGTGATCATTATTATTTAAATAAATTATTTTATATAGTCAAAATTCATTAAAATTTTCTAAAATAAAAATTTAAAATTGGTTCTGATTTTGCGGGTTGTTACAATCGCCCCCACTTAAAAACTTTTCGTCCTCGAAAAGGAACGTAGCTAAAAATTGTAAAATTAACTATCTTAATTTTAAATTTTAATGGTAGATTATCTTTTCAAAATATATATAACTTTATATGTATAGAAATCATATTTCACAAAATATATTATAAATATCAAAAATACGTTAATTATAAATTCGTAACTCTGAACTCGTTCTAAGGCATTACTAACCCCATCTCTAACGAGTTTACTCATTCTAGGATACTACTGATCCTATCTCTAATGAGTATACTTATTGTACATTACTAATCCAATCTCTGATGAGTCTTTTGTTCAGTTCTAACAAGTTGTACCCCAAAGATTTGAGCTAACCAAAGCTCTGATACCAACTGTAAAGACCCGTAAATTCCCACCCTTTGAATCGACCATAAACCACACAGGTCTGACCCAAAAAGTGAAAATCTACGAATACTTTAACTTTGGGCATACAACATATTAAAACAACAACAGAAGACTTTTATAACATATCATCATATAATGTTACATCAGAGTACAGAATATACATATCAGAGTACATTGGAATATAATTACAGCGGAAGAATAAGTTACAATAATTAAAATATATTGCAGTGGAAGAAACACAGCGGAAGACTCTCTATCTTTGGACATAGCTTTAAGCTTCAACCCAGAATCCTGTTTAATATATCTGCAAAGAAATAGCTACTCGACTGCCCGTGTGGAAAATATGGGCACCCGAGTTTGCCAGTGGACAAAACTACAGGTCAGTCATGGGACTGGTGTGAGAATTCTACTTAACCTATATAATATAATAAGGCTAATCACAGGACCACGCCACTTTCGCGGAACGGGTTTTCTCCTATGGATTGCCAGTGCATGACTAAAGTAAATCGTCAAAATAACGCAATGCTTTTTAGAAAAATGAAACCATTATAAGACCCAAGTCCCATCACACAATGCAACGCAAACCGGAGGATAGGGTTTTACCTTATAATGGTCAAAAGATGCTTGATACGATAAACACGGTATTATATAATAATAGTGTGCAACCAATTTGAAGTACATCAAAGTAAATGTATCAATCCTAGACGGCATGAGTGCCCCATCCCACTATGTCGCCATATATAGGTATACAATCAAAACCGCGTGATGTCGTATTGGAAATTTGGGTTTCCATCTGAGTCAAGGCTAGGGAGGAGATCCTTACCGATTCGAGACACTCTAGCAATGCCCCAGGATTGGTACTCTGTCCAACCCTTGGATCCTGCAGGGCCGGTCCACACTTACTTTTGTGGATTGGCAATTCCTGAACACACGCTTCCCGGTCCTTTTGGACCTATACTACGGCCAGTAGCGACCGCATAAACCGAGGCCTCGAACAATCCAACAACCACAATGAATAAATGCCAGCGCTGGTAGGTCCCTGGCACCACTCTAGCTAGAAAGAAACGTGCGCACTCCCTGCGTTCCCTTCTCCCGTTTTAGACTCTACCGGGCTGTGAGGCTCGTGAGGTCACGTCATACACAAAGCTATGCGTAAATAGACTATGCTTTGATCATCCCACAAGGCTCTGCTTTGCAACAATAAGCCTTGATCAAGTGCAACTTGGCATACCACATCAACAACTCATATCATGCGATCGGTAAATATTTAACATACAAAAGGGTGTTAAGCAAGAGAATAAATCCTCCGCCACCATGCATTTATATATTAAATAAAAACCAATTTAATTACATGAAATAAATTTCAATGTCAGGCATGCTATCCATTTACAAGTCCGTTCTGGGTCTGAACGAAACAACGTATCCGTCGATCTCCAGTACGTCTGGAAGATCATCACTTTTACCTTGCCTTGGGGGATCAGTCCCAATTCAAGATATTAGTCACCATCAACCAAACGATGTGAAGCTCTCCGGTCTTCAGTCACCGTCATCATCTTCGACTCTTGATCGTCGTGATGGTTATTCAGAATGGGTTAGACCCGGTCTTTCTGAATAACTCGCGTATTTCTAATTAAAATCAACCATACGCCACATTCCAACTTTGAATATCCTTTTAAATAAAAATTATTATCTATGTTAAGAGGTTCCCATTAATTTTATCAAAGATAAAATAAATTACATTTTAATCTTTCTAAAAAGATTTATTAATATTCCAATTTTGATTTAATTTATAAAATAGATTTATAAATTTCAAATAGTAATTTCAATGTAAATTGGATTAAAGGATAAATGTTATTTAAAACATCGTCCACTACAAATCCAATCGACATATCAATCACCAAACATAATGGCTAAAATCTAATAATCTTAAATAAAAGGTTTATCCTAAAGATATTAAATCATTACTATATATATAAAAAAAAACATATTTTAAAATAATCAATAAAATATCCTATATATAAAAGATTCTGAATGTAAAATATTCTTTATAATACAAAACCTTTTATTTTACAAAAATTCTTTCATTATATAAAAATTCTTTATTTAAAAAGAAATTCTGCATTGGAATGCGACTCAACCATGTACCATATAATTTGGGTCATATGGGTTTCATACATTTCATGTATAGGGTAATAACAAGAAAATAATTCTCAATCCATCCATTAACAACCAGAGTGACAATGTCAACTGTGTGAGCATTAAAATAAAACAATAACGCTCATCGCAGCCTGTCGATCAATCGATAGACATATATTTAAACATTGGGATTTGTGTTAGCCAAGTATCGTCCCAATACCCGTGTGGGGTTTTCAGCCAACAACAGTTCATATAAATAAATAAATATAGAATTGGTTAATAGGTTTAACCAATTTCAATTTCACTTAACATGTCACTTATATCAAGTAAAATGTATTTTACTCTTATGACTTCCCTATATACTTCTAAAGTTACATAAACGGTAATTTATTTATACAGCTTTATTGCGGATGACAAATGGAATATATATTCCATTATATTTGTATGAAGTTTCTTACCAATACTTTTCATTGTTTATTTTGACCAACAATACAATTGTATATTAGAATATAAATTCTAGTGCAAGTTTGCAAATAAAAAAAATTGGATTTTATATTTGCGTATAAATTCTACTGTATATTATGCAAATAAAAGTGATTCTCATATTTTCACATAATTTCTGTTTTCAACAAAGATGAGTAAAGTGATACACTCATTTTGTTAACGATTCTATTTCAACAAATACAATGTAAATAAAAGTGTGTTTCTAATCTTGTACTTTTATTTGTACATAAAACACAAATAAAAGTGTATCTCATGTATTTGTCTTTTTATTTGACAAACAATGTTAATAAAAATGTTCTTTTATATCTTGTACTTTTATTTAACAAAACAATGGTAAATAAAATGTCTTTTTAACTCTTTTACTTTTATTTAACAAAACAATGACAAATAAAAGTATAATTTTCTTTCTATGCTTTATTTGCATCTAAAAATGCAAATAAGAAATATAACTCTCTTTTTACTTTTCTTTACAATAGAAAATGTAAATAAAATGGTTCACACAATTTTGTTATTTTTCTTTACAATAGAAAATGTAAATAAAAGGATTCACATTATTTTGTTCTTTTTCATTACCATAGAAAATGTAAATAAAAAGATTCTCATTATTTTGTTCCTTTTTATCACAACTAAAAGACGATATAAATGTACCATTAACATCGCTATTTATATCGCATAAAAAATGTCGAATAAAATGAATCACTAACATTGTCTATTTCTATCGCACTAAAAATGTCAATAAAAATGAATCACTAACATTGTCTACTTTTATCGCACTAAAAATGTCGATAAAAATGAATCACTAACATTGTCTACTTTTATCGCACTAAAAATGTCGATAAAAATGACAACATTAACCCTTCTATTTTCACCGCGTTCAAAATGACGATAAAATATTCAACATTAACAATTCTATTTTTACCGCATTCAAAATGACGATAAAATATTCAACATTAACGATTCTAGTTTTCCTACTATAGAAAATGTAAATAATATATTTCTAAATTCTATTCTTTTTATTCATATAAGAAAATGTAAATAAATGCATTTTCAATTTCTATTCTTTTACTTACATAAGAAAATGTAAACAAATATATTTCTAAATTTTTATCATACCGTTATAACTCATATATACATTACATAGAAAAAAAAAATGTCATTTTTTATTTTATCGTTCTAATTCACCTCTAAATTACATAGAAAAATGTAATCTTTATTATACGATGGGAATTCATATTTTAATTACATAGAAAAATGTAATTCCTATCATACGACATAAATTCATATTTAAATTATATCTAAAAATGTAGTTTTTATCCTACAACGCAAATTCACATTTTTAATTACATGAAAAAATGTAATTTTCATTCTACCGTTATTATTCATCTCTAAATTACATAGAAAAATGTAATTTAAATCATGCAATGTAAATTTACATTTTTATTCCATAGGAAAATGAAATTTTTGTCATACAGTGCAAATTCATATATAAATTACATATAAAACTGTAACTTTTGTTATGCAAAGTAAATTCACCTTTTTAATTACGTATAAAAAATGTAATTTTATTCATACGGTGGAAATTCATTCATAGATAACATATAGAAAATGTAATTTATTTCATACGGTGAAAAATCATTCATAAATAACATATAAAAATGTTATTTATTTCATACGATGAAAAATCATTCATAAATAACATATAAAAATGTTATTTATTTCATGCTGTGGAAATTTATTCATAAATTCCATAATAAAATATGTTTTATTTCACACAATGTAAAAACATCTTCTTTTTATGTACAATGAAAAAAAAATATCATCTTTTTATATTTATAATATATTAACTTTACTATTTTACGATGTAAAAATATGATCTTTTATATTTTACAAAGTAAAAATATCAACTTTACTATTTTACAATGTAAAAATATCAACTTTACTATTTTACAATGTAAAAATATGATCTTTTATATTTTACAATGTAAAAATATTCAACTTTACTATTTTACAATGTAAAAATATGATCTTTACTATTTTACAATGAAAAATAATAACTTCTTCTATTTTAAATATAAAAAGATTGTCTTTTTATTTTCATCGTCAAAATTTCATCTTTTTGGTTTCAATATAAAAAGATTGTCTTTTTATTTTAAACATAAAAATATTGTCTCCTTATTTTCAACATAAAAAGATTTAGTTTTTTTTTTTTTTTTTTATTACAATCAAAAAAACAAAGTTGTAATTTTTGTAACCAAAATCAAAGTTGTAATCTTTGCAAACAAAATCAAAGTTGTAATCTTTGCAAACAAAATCAAAGTTTTAATCTTTGTTAACAAAAGCAAAGTTTTAAATTTTTATAAAGTTTTAATCTTTATAAATAAAAATAAAAGATTTCATGTTTTATAAATAAAACAAAGATTCATTTTATACAAACAAAAACAAAGATTCATTTTAAAGATCGAATCTTTATTAATGTTATTCATTTCAAAATAAAAATCAAAACTTTGATTTGTCAATCATGATAAAAGATTAAACTTTATTTACAAATCAAAACCAAAGATTAAACTTTTTATTATAACCTTTCTACTTGTCATCGAATAACAATTTCCACAATCAATTCCAACACCAATCATACAACACATCAATAACAATATAGGCCACAATCATCAATTTCCACCATACAACAATTTAATCCAAACAACATTCATTTTGCATAATGATAACATAATTAAATTAAATTAATTATATATATATAAAAAATATAGAATCTCACCTTGCTTGTTTCTGAAATGAAGCGATTCAAATCAGATCTCGTGTGTGGAGTCACAGCGGTTACGGATCTGAAAGGTTTCAAATTGAAATTTATGTAAAAATTAGAATTCTGGCCTTTAACAACTGACACAGTGACGCTTAAAAGCGTGACAAAATCTGAAGCTATTTACCTCAAATTTTCAGAAATGTTCAAAACTTTGAATGCGAATTTCGGGAGCTATAGTCGACAGTTTTACGAACGGTTTGCGGGAGATTGAAGAGCTACGAGAGGGCTATCTTCACCGAGAAAATGGAGGGGTGCGGCTACATGTACAGGGGGCGGCGGCAACATAAAGGCGGCGGTTTCGGGGAGGTGAATCGAGAGCTACGGGCAACGGTTTGATGTGAGGTTTGTTGGAGAAGAAAGAGGAAGAGAAGAGCTTCAAAAAGTTTCACTACGGCATGGTCTAATTCTTAGTGGTTTGGGAGATAGGGAGGAGAGAAGTTTCGGCCATTATGGGTTCAAGGGTGCGGCTACATCACGTTGAGGAAGAAGAAGGACCCGACTTTTATTTTATATTATTATATTAGGTTAATCTAATTATTATTTAATTAGCCCGTTTAAGCCCGTTTTGGTCCGAACTCCGATTTAGGCCCAACGACTGTCGTTCCTACCATTTAGCCCCCATTTCGAACTCATCTAGACATGTCTCATCAGCCCAAACTGTCATCTAGGCCTCCGTTTTGCAGTTTTAAAATTTAAGTCCTTTATTTCTAATTTTTCCGTACAAATAATTTTACCGGGGACACAAATTAACTCAGAAAAATCCAGAAAAATTATTTTTGGCTTTCTTATGTCAATACGGTTCTAACAAAATTTATTTCGTCGAATTCTGAGACTTTTTGAAAAATGGCTATTTTTAAGGCGTTCAAATTTAACTGAAATAGTCAAAACACATTTTCTCTTCCCAAGTTCACATATTAATTCGAAAAATTCTGAAAATTGAAACCTAACAATAATTTGACATTCCGGTTCCAACAAAAGTGGTTTCGTCGAAAACCGAGGTCGTTTGAAAAATGACTATTTTTAAGGCCAATATATTTAATATTAAAAATACAATTTTAAACAAATAATTTCTGAAACTCAAAATATATAAGTGTTTACTGTTTTTCAATGTAGAAACATCATTCTGAACTCAATGGAAGTGGTTTCGAGTTCAAATTCCTTCGTATGCAAAAAGTAGCATTTTGACCTTATAAATTTCATAGCGACCTTTCTAGATTTTAATTTTGACATAACTTTTGATTCCCGTTATGAAATTTCGATTTTTCGGATTCGTTGGAAAGATATTTTTAAATAGATTCTAATATTTTTGGTTTCACTAAAATCCGTTAAATTTTGCATTCTGTACGGTCAGTCAAAGTTCAAGTTTGACTTTTCAAACTACCGCGTTATTTCTAACTCTTTTTATAATAAAAATTAAATCATTCATTCTAACTTCGATTTAAATCAAATTTGTGATCATTATTATTTAAATAAATTATTTTATATAGTCAAAATTCATTAAAATTTTCTAAAATAAAAATTTAAAATTGGTTCTGATTTTGCGGGTTGTTACAGTATTTTTACAATTAAATCCATATCTTTCAAACCGGTTCAATTTCAGTCCAGCAAAAGGTGCCCCTAACCAATAGCCCATATTCCGGATCCAATGGGATAGGTCCCGTCAGCACAAACGGCTGTCTGTGGCCTGTATTATTTAATTCAATATTTAATTTCTTTATTAAATTAATTCGTTCGCACAAATAAATTTACTGAGGCCACATACAGACTCAGAAAAATCCAGAAAAAATATATTTGTCTTTGTTATAACGATATGGTCCTAACAAAATTAATTTCATCGAATTCTGAGAATGTTTGAATAATGGCTATTTTTCAGTCGATTAAATTTGACTAAAATCGACCAAACACATTTTCCTTCGCCACGCTCATATATTAATTCGGAAAATTCTAAAAATTGAAACCTAGCAATAATATGACATTCCGGTTCCAATAAAAGTGGTTTCGTCAAAAACAGAGATCATTTGAAAATTGACTATTTTCACTGGCTTTAACATTATTAAAAAAATGAAAATTTTAATTCCTGCCGCATTTTTTCCACCAAATAATTTAAAATAAAAATTTTAAATTGGTTCGGATTTTCTGGGTCGTTACAGGAGGCGAGGAGTTGAACGGATAGGAGGTCAGTTTGGTGCGATGGACGTGGACTAGAAAATGCATTCAGCAAATGCATGAAAAATGGGAAAATGCGGGTGCATGGATGAAGTTAAATACTGGAAGGAGATCGAAAGATGTGGGTTTAAGTGTTGCGGAGATGGTGAATATGAAATGGCAGAAGTGGATGGTTCGAGGATTTTACTGAAAATTGCGGCTCTATGGGGTTTTCAAATGTTATACAGTGTGTTCTTGGAGGGATCTGCAGAACATTAGATGAGGAGAGGGAGGCATCTGCGTTAAAACGTGAAATAAAGGGGTGGTCTGATCACTGGAGAAGAGGGGTATAGCCGTATAAGAGTAGTGGCAGTGCATTATGAATTAGAAAAGGGAAGTGGCAAGGCAGGACAGAGGCGGACTCAACAAACTTGAACGGTGCCAAGGCTGGAGACGACGAGTTCAAACGCTGAGTGGAAGAAAGAGATACATGAGTTAAATAGGAAGTATGTATATATCAGCTTGTATAAGGTTCGGTGGTGTCATTGGGGTAATGTAGTGACTATGTTTAACGTGTTATGGCTTGGAGCAAGTTCAAAATAGCTGGGAAGAAAGAAGTTTAAAACGGGTTTGGTATTTTGCAAACATGGGTGGCCCGACTTCTTAAAATGTGTGAGCCCATTTCAAAGAAAGAAAGAAAAAAATGGAGCACAAGTTGTCGCATGGAAGGATTTACATGGGCTATTTCTGTTTTGAAATATAGGGAGAAGTACTTGTTTTAAATGGGATCGGTGGAAGTAAGTGATGGGCCGACACGGAATTTATTTGATAAGGGTAAGGCCCAATTTAATATTTAAACTTAAGTTTTATTAAAATTAAATATATATGAAATCTTAAAAACGCTATATCTCATTGATACGAGGTCAGTTTTACAAACGGTTGATCACGTTCGGATCGTATGGACGATAGCAACACAATGGAACTGACGGGGAGCAAATCGAAGCTCGTTACAAGTTATTGCAAAATAAATTGTCTGTTTGAATCAAGTGATGGTTATCGTTATTAATGATGATCGTCCAATATGAGTAAAACTCACCAACTCTGAACAATTATCTTTTTCTAACTTATTCTTAGAACTGTTAATCATCTGTTGATTGTTGTGTGTTAACTATTTGGTTGAATTGCTTGTGTATCGATTGAAAGTATAGATAATGATATGTATATAAATCGTTAATCAAATATTGTTTCTGTTTAGCAGAATATTTCATATTGAAATGAAATAGATGTTAATTATACTGTTTAACATTTGTGATGCAGGGAAATAGATTGAAGGGGTCCCACTGGACTCCTTAATATCTATAATACTGTTCTGTTCATATATTGTGTTATATGATGTGATATGAAATATGTTGATGATTTTATATGTTTGAATGATACCGATCATTGTTATATGGTACATTAAATACCTTAAGAAATATTGGGATTTAAAAAGGAGATTTTCAAAGTATATTTTGAAAATAAATTATTTATATAAAATCAATGGATTTTATATATAAAAGGAAAAGGATTTTATAAAAGGAAGTAATTATAAAATCAAAACAAATATAAAGGAATATATTTGTCAAATCAAATATAAAGGAATATATTTGTCAAATCAAATATAAAGGAAGTTATTTGTGAAAACAAATATAAAGGAAATTATTTGTGAAAACAAATATAAAGGAAATTATTTGTGAAAACAAATATAAAGCAATATTTGTGAAAAACAAATATAAATGATCATTTATTTATAGGAAATAAATAGAAGTAAAACAGAAATATTTATTTGTTAAATAAATAGAAGTAAAAAGAAATATTTATTTGTTAAATAAATAGAAGTAAAAGGAAATATTTATTTGTTAAATAAATAGAAGAATTGAAAGGAATATTTATTTGCTAAATAAATAGAGTTAAAAGAGTTATTGAATATGGTTTATTCGAATAGAGTTGAAAGGAGTTAATCAAAAAAACTTAATTAAAATGAGTTAATTGAATATTAGTTATTTGATTAAAGTTAATTGATTTGAGTTAATCAATTAGGGTAATTGATTAGAGTAAACACATTTGAGTTAGAGTTAGAGTTAATCAATTAGAGTTAATCAGTTAGATTTAACCAGTTAGAGTTAACCAGTCAAAGCTAATCAGTTAGGGTTGACCAGTTAGAGTTAACCAGTCAGGGTTGATCAGTTAGGGTTAACCAGTCAGAGTTAATCAGTTAGGGTTGATCAATCAGAGTTAATCAGTCAGGGTTGATCAGTCAGAGTTAATCAGTCAGAGTTAATCAGTTAGGGTTGATTAGTCAGAGTTAATCAATCAGAGTTAAATCAGTTAGGGTTGATCAGTTAGTGTTAATCAATTAGAGTTGATCAGTTAGTGTTGACCAGTTAGAGTTGATCAGTTAGAGTTAACCAATTAGAGTTAGAGTTAACCAATAGAGTAAGCAAATAGAGTTAATCGAATTAGAATAAATCGATTAGAGTTAGTCGAAAAAGGAGTTATCGAATATTAGTTATTCGAATCGAGTTAAAAGGAGTTATCGAATATTAGTTATTCGAATCGAGTTAAAAGGAGTTATCGAATATTAGTTATGCGAATCGAGTTAAAAGGATTTATTGAATATTAGTTATTCGAATAGAGTTAAAAGGAGTTAATCGAATCTAGTTATTCGAAAGCAATTATCGATTAGTTAATCGAAAGGAGTTAATCGAATCTAATTATTCGAAAGGAGTTATCGATTAGTTTAATCGAAATGAGTTAATCGAATATAGTATTCGAAAGGAGAGATTATTGAATATCATTTATTTGATAGAAAGAGTAATCGAATAATAGTTATTCGAAGTGGGGTAATCGAATATTAGTTATTCGAAGAGAGTTAGTCGTCGAATTCGATTATATCGAATTCGGGAAAGTAGTTATACTTTTCGGTGTTTAAATCAAGATTTATTTATTCATAAATTAGGTGTTTATTTATTTATTAACATTAAAGAATAAAAGTTATAATGGAAGTTAGATATTTCAAAAGTAGGGATTATTACGTTATCGTTATGACCAATGTTTTCAATAAAGAAGTGGATTCGTAAATTGAATCCGAGAGAGACGTAAGGAAGTTGTTAAAGGTTGACAATTTTGAAGTTAAAACGTTTTTCAGTTAAGGTCTGAGAGGTAATTATACCCCAACTTGATTGACTTCCTTCTTAACTAAGCAATGGTAAGGTTTGATCGTAAAGGAGTTTGGAAATGTTTTCCAAATAAGAATCAGAAATGTTTTCTGATAATAGAAGATAAGCATTTAAAATATATAGGAAAACATGAGATAAGAAAATTAATGAACTAAAGAGATAAACGTTGAATGATGATTGATCGATATAATTTCCATTTGGAAATAATATCGTTGTATGCACACCTGTTTTTCTTTGATGGTTAAATCACAGACTATTGAAGTTGTGACCATTTTAACGTTGTTAATATGGAGAGACCGGTTGGATTATTATCCAAAGAACCACTCTGTATTGGCATAAGCGTTGCGAATCATATATGCCAAAGATAATTGAAGAAGGAGTAAAGTGCAAGGGCTGTTATATAAATCTTAGATAACAATTGCCTTAGATGGATGTACTGAATAATGCCTTCGGTTTGTCCATTCCCAGGACAACTTGTATGGACGAAGGTCTGACAGTGTATATCTGATAGATTATGTAAGTTGATCTCTTCAAATGTATTCATGTTTCGTGGCGGAGGAATTCGTTTCTCTTAGCTGTATACCCGTGTTATTTTTGGATAAATCAATTTATGATTTAAAGGGTATGACAATGTGACATTCTAAGTGAATGAAGATGTGGCATGTAAAAGATAAGCGTAGCTTCTAGCCTCACATCCAGTAAATGACAGAAATCGGGCAAGCAGCATGGCTATGTAGGTCGCACCTATTAGGGTGTATAATCACTTGATCTAGAGTTTCATTTACTTCTAAAAATCTATTGTTGATGCTGTCCCATTCGAGAAACGATTGTTGATCCCAACCATTGGTGATATACATTCGATACACTCAAGCAAAATTAGTGGTTGGCCATGTGTGGCCGAGTTGCAAGATGTTCTTGTTGAACCCAGTGTATTCCTCTCTAGAGGTACACTAGCGAAAGGTGGTTCCATACCTTGTCCTAATTGGGAATCCATTACCCAATACGTGCTTGTGGTTTTGATTGTATACTATATATGAAGAAAATGAGATGCAAGCGTTTCTACTAGATGATTATTATATTGTGGCTGATAGACATTATTATAATATCAAAAGGTTTTTGATATAAAGATATTTTGGATTCTCATAAGGGAAAAACCCGTTTCGTTATACGGCGTGGTCTTATGAGATATCGTTTACTTATTCAAAAGGTTTTAAACTCTTTTACTCACACCAGTCCCATGACTGACTCGAAGTTTATATTGTTTTGTTTTCCCTAAACTCTTGGGTGCCCAATTTTGTACGGGCAGTCAAGTAGTCGGGATTTACAGATACTTGAAGAGCTAGAGTAGGAGGCTTCAGGATCATATAGCTATAGTTTATTTCCGCTGTGCTGTAAGTATTGTACTCTGATAATGTTATTGTATACATATACTGATTTTATTTCAAGGAAATGTTATCTATTATATGTTATTCGCTCCGCTGTGAGGTTCGTATTACTCTGATGTTGTGTTCTTCTTCTTCTTCTTCTTCTTCTATCTTATCTTTCCTCACCCTCTAATTTCTTTCATTAACTACCGGTATATTCGATCCTTGGATGTTCAATATGTGTTGTATATCGGATAACCAAGATCGACTTTTTCCGGGTCATTACAGCCAGCATATGCCACCGCCCCCTCAGTCTGCCCTCCTCTCTCCCTTCCTCCCTCTCCTCTATCGATTTCTGGAAGAAAATCCCTAGCCCTGAAAACAACCGTCGCCACCGCCGCCAGAAAGGGAGCCGCCGCCTCCACCTTTGGCCCCTCCACCTCTGACGCAACGCAACAGCCCCCTCCCTCTTCCAACTCGACTGTAAGTTTATTTATTTATTTTATTTAGTTATTTATTTTTATTTACTTAAAGTAATTAGTTTTAAAAAGGATAAAAATCAGTTTTAATATATATAGCATTGCATAAAAATGTTATTTTTATTATGAAAGAATTTTAAATGAAAATATAATTTTTATTATAAGGTTAACAATATAAAAAAGTGATTTTTATATGAATAAAGTTATGAAATAAATAAATTGGATTTGAAATAAAAATATGATTTTTATACATATAGATTTGAAATAAAAATAAGATTTTTATACATATAGATTTGAAATAAAAATACGATTTTATACAGATAGATATGAAATAAAAATGTGATTTTTATATATGATGCAGCGGTGTAAAAATAAGACCTTTATCATATACATAGCATTATAAAAATACGATTTTTACTATATATAACATCGAATAAAAATATGATCTTTATAATGTAAACATCGTATTAAAGATGTGATTTTTTACACATATGGTCTTGAATTTGAAAATATGGTTTGAATTTAAAAATGTGATTTTTAATTAAGTAAAAATATGATTTTTATTATATGCATAGTGTTATAAAAATTTGATCTTTATAATATATGTATCGAGATAAAAATGTGATTTTTATTCTATATATAGCTTTAGTTAAAAATATAAAGATGAGACTTTCAAAAATATAAAATGAGATTTTTATCATATGAATCATAATGTTTTTAGCTAGATAAAAAATTCGATTTTTAGTTTGATAAAAATTCGATTTTTAGTTAGATAAAAATTCGAATTTTAGTTAGATAAAAAAATTGATTTTTAGTTATATAAAAATATGTTTTTTATTATATATAGCGATATAAAAATGTGATTTTATATATATATATATATAGTGATATAAAAAATGCGATTTTTTAATATATAAACATCATATTAAAAATGTGATTTTTACTATGAACAGCGTGGAAAAGATTACGTTGGAATTTCGAGCAAACCCAAACGTTTCAGAAATTCAGAAATAAAACTGAAGGAGTGGATCCCAAAGATGAGAACCTCTCACTTTAATTTTGATTACAGTTAAATATACATACTAGGATGCAGACGGTGCTTAGTAGCACCTGACACCTTTGTTTTAAACCATGGATGTTTGGTTGATTTTTGGATTGAGTGATTTATTTGTTTGAATTTGGTTTGGGATGTAAATTGAATTGATTAGAATTGGTATGTGCATGGAGCAAGCCATTATTAGGCGAGGGATATGGCTAGACCTTATTCCGGTGCTAGTATCACGCCGATATGCTACCGAAATTTTCTAAAAATGTTAGAATAATAAAAATATCATTTTTATTCTATAAATGAACTGTATAAAATATTCACTGTTGAAATAAATATTTTATCGTTAATAATATAATTTTTAACGAGTATATGAATGAAAATAAATATTCATTTACAAATCGGACGATTTGTTTATGTACGCACATTTGACGGATATTGATGGGGACGATATATTTTACACATCGCCCAACTGCACAAATAAAATCTGGGTGTGTTGATTGAAACCCCACACGGGTATTGGGATGATATTTGACATACACTAACCCAATTGTTTAGTTGTATGTTAATTGATTGGTTGGTAGAATATTGTAAGTGTTAATTATTTATATTTAATGCTCATGCAGTTGTGTAATGGCACTCTTGATGATGGTTGACTGTGTTTGATTATTGTTGTGTACATGTGTGTATGAATTCCATATAAATAAAATTATATGGTAGTTGACTGTGTCTGATTCCAATTCAGAAAGGATGAATAATTTAAAATGATGAAAAATGAATATTTTAAAATAACTAATATTTTAAAACATTATTCAGTAATGGATCAAAATACGATTTTGATGTTCGATTTAGGATGGACACGAAAATATTGAAATATATGAAGCCGTGTTGATTAGATTAACGCCATTTTGATGTGAACGATATTTATATCGATTTTATTCATTTTTATAATGAAAATCGAAAAGGAAATGATTTCAAAATCTGATATTTTGAAATTATTATCATTTATATATTATAATTGTAACACCCCACGTCCATTAATGTCACTCACAAAGGGAATGCGTTAACTTCCATGGAGATTTTAAGTGAATATAGAACATAAAAATTACAACAAGACAGATAATAAGTAGTACTTGGAAATCTAAAACTTTATTTCATTGCAGCGGAAATTAAACATGTTTGTTACATCATAAAACCATAAATCAGAGTCAAGTACAATATCCATCTTGATAAAACAAAATACATAACCCCATTACATAAATAGCCATTAAAGAAGATAACAAGCTGTACTTTACTTCAACGGTCCAAGCTTTCCAAAAGAGGGATAAAGCAATCCAATCAGACTCCACTAGAGTTGGGTCCACCCTGAGGGCCTGGAGGGGGAAAAAGAGATAGAAATGGAGGGGGTCAGACATAAAGTCTGGCGAGTATGATAATTCTAACAATACTATTATCAAAATAACTAGACTAAGGCATAAGCTGGAAAACAAGGAAATGTCTATGAACTATTGGGTATGGAAGATGTAATAACCGGAAAATCTGGGCCAGTTTAAAATTTTTATTTTGGCAATTTTAGCGAATTTTGAAAATTTAAAATAGATTATTTTAAATAATATCGACGAGAAATTTATTTTGAGTATAATTCGACGTATATATTATATACGTCATCGTTAGAATATAAATAATTATATATAATTATAAATAGAATTGAAAATGGCGCGGTAGTTCGATAATTCGATTTCAAACTTCAATTGAATGTACCGGGTGCAAAACAATCCGGATTTTAGTTAAACCAAAAACATTAGGATCTATTTGAGGATATATTTCCAACGAATCTGGAAAATCTCATAATGGGAATCAAAAGATATGTCCAGTTGAAAATTCTGAATAGTCGCTATGGAATTCAGGCCCTTAAAAATGGGAATTTTGCAAACGACCTCGGATTTCGACGAAACCACTTTTGTTGGGTCCGTGATGTCAAATTATTGCTAGATTCCAAATTTCATAATTTTTCGAATCAATATGTGAGCGTGGCAAAGGAAAACGTGTTTGACCAGTTTTAGTTGATTTTAATCGACTGGAAAATGACCATTTTTCGAACGGTCTCAGAATTCGACGAAACTAGTTTTGTTAGGACCGTATCGTCAATACGAAGCTAGAAAATATTTTTCTAGAATTTTTAGAGTTAGTATGCAACCCCGGTAAATTGAAATGCGCGTTCAAGTTCAATATATAGAGTTATATTTTGATTTTGACGAAAACTGCTCGAAACAGCCGAAGTGGCTTACGATACATATCCCAATGTGTTCGGAATGGGGGTAATTAGCTATGGATGACAGTCGGTGGGTTCCGTTTCGAGTTCGAAATTTAAAGTTGCTTTTTGAAATTAAATAATTAAAATAATATAATTAAATTTTATACTTTAAACCCTACCCTACCCTCTCTCCTCCTTATTCATTCAGAACGAAATAAAAAAAAAGTAATCGAATCGCTCGTCGCCTGGCCACCTCGAAGCCACCGTGCTCCGTCGCCTTCACCCAGATCCGCCGCCACTCACCAGAAAAGCCACCGCACCGTTCGAGCGCCCCTCCCTGGCCTTCACCCGCCTCCGTCGAACTTCCCTCTGGCCCCAATAACCCGGTCGCAACCCCCCCTCTCGTAAACCCGCCAGAAACCGCCCCGCTGGCCTCAGCAACCACCACCACCTCCGTTCAGGTTCCTCTCCCCCCATCGATGCTCCCTCCTCCAACCGATTTACTGTGAGTCCCCCCTTTCCTTTCTTCTTCTTCTTTTTATTTTATAACCGAATTAACATGATTTTTAAAACTGAATTAATATGATTTTTATAAATATGAATTCGCTATAAAAGTTGGATCTTTATATTTGAAAAGCTCACATTTTTCTAATGAAAAGAGCGATATATAAAAATACGATTTTTAGTATGAAATTGAAGTTATAAAAATACGATTTTTAATGAAGAAGATAATAGAAAAGTTCATAATTTTATATAAGAAAAGTTTACATTTTTATATTGAAAGGAAAAGATTGAATTTTTATTGTCTGATTAGAAAAAGAAAAATGAGATTTTTATGAAGTCGCCTTGTCGATAAAAATATAATCTTTTCTATATAGTAGCGTCGATGAAAATATAATCTTTTCATATAGAAGCGGTATAAAAATATAATGTTTATTATATAGCATCGATGTAAAAATAGAATTTTTATCTATATAATAGCAATGTAAAAATAGAATTTTTTATCCATATAGCGTGATAGTAAAAATTCGATTTTTATATATTGAATAGCATAGTGAAAATGCGATTTTTATATATTGAATAACAAAGTAAAAATTCGATTTTTATATACGTAGCGAAATAAAAATGTGATTTTTATATATGTAGTGGCTACGGGCAACGAAAGTGACAAAAGGCAAGAACGGCGATGATTCCCTACATAAGAAGAGTCGAGATGATTGGATTAGCTTTGGTGAGAACTTCTCACTATTCAATTTCTTTTTCTAGTTATATATATATACTAGGATGCAGATGGTGTTTAGTAGCACCCGACACCCGTCATCCACAGACCATGGATGGCTTGTTTGTTTAATTGTTTGGTTGTATAGTTGGTTAGATTATTTGGTTTGAACTGAATCGTTTGGTGAAATGGAATGATTTGATTGATGTGTGAATGGCGTGGGACTTCACTAGACCGGGGATAAGGCTAGGCCTTGTCCCGTTTCTAGTATCGTGCCGTTATGCCGCCGAAATTTTCTAAAATATGTAGAAAAATAAAAATATCATTTTTATTTGGTAAATGAACTGAATAGAAATCCATGTGTTAAAATAAAATATTTTATCGTTTAAAATATAATTTTTAACGTGAATGTGAGTAAATAAATAGTTATAAACAAATTGGCCGATTTGTTTATATACACTGATTTGACTGATATTGATTGGGTCGATAAATTTTACACATCACCCAACTGCACACATAAAATCTTTGTTTGATTGTTTGAAACCCCACACGGGTATTGGGATAATGTATGACATACACTTATCCCAATTGTTTAACTGTATGTCAATCGATTGATTGACAGGCTGTTATAAGCGTTAGATATCTATATTTGATGCTTATACAGTGTAGTGCACTTTGGATGATGGTTGATTATTTATCGTTGCTATTATATACATGTGTTGTATGGAATCCATATAATTAACTTTATATGGTAATTGGTTGGGCCTCATTCCAATTTAGAAGATAAAGAATATTATAAAATAAAGGTTCATGTGTTGACTGTACTCATCCGTTGAGATTAGTCATGTGTTGAACGAAATATTTTAACAATAAAATTTATATCTTTATCATATATAAAATTAGAAACTAACTGAAAAATAGATAAGATGATTGGCCTCCTGGATATTAATCTGATGTTGGTTTCTGCCTTCGGGGTTAATATTCAGAGAATCGTTCTCTTACTAGTTTACGGTTGGAGTCTAATTTTAAATCAAACAATAGATACCATAATTTTTATAAAATATATTAAATAACAAAAATAGTCACACGTGGACAGTACTCATTCGTTGAGATTAGTCGTGTGTTGACAAAAATATAGATTCATGTATTGAATAGAATAAATATTCATTTGTTGAATAGAATAACGGAATTATTGAAATATATGAAGCCGTGTTGATTAGATTGACGCCATTTTGACGTGAACGATATTTATATCGATTTTACTCATTTTAAAATGAATATTGAAAAGTGCTTTCGTAATCGAATATATTGAAATGAAAAATGAATTGAATATAAAATGATTTCGAAATGAATTGAATATAAAATGATTTCGAAATGAATTGAATATAAAATATTTTGAAATGTATTGAATAGGAAACGATTTCGAAATGAATTGAATATAAAATGATTTCGAAATGAATTGAATATAAAACGATTTCGAAATGAATTGAATATGAAACGATTTCGAAATGAATTGAATATGAAACGATTTCGAAATGAATTGAATATAAAACGATTTCGAAATGAATTGAATATAAAACGATTTCGAAATGAATTGAATATAAAACCAATTCGAATTGAATTGAAAACCAATTCGAATTGAATTGAAATGAATTCAAATTGATTTGAAATTTGAATTGAATAGAAATGAATTTTAAAACGAATTTATAAGGAAGAATTCAATTTTAATTTGAATTGAAATGGAAGTTGAAATTGTTTTTGAAACGAATTTAAAACGATTTATAAAATTCGTTTTAAATAGAAATAGACGAAATATATATATTATATATTATATATATAATATAATGGTCTGAATAGAACGCGCTGCGTTGCGGCAGTTCGTGGATTTCGACCATTTATTTCAAACGGACATTACGGGAGATCCGACCGTCGGATTCTCCTAAAACCGGAACCGTTGGGTTCGTATCGGAAAGAGCTTTCTAACGAATATTGGAAATTTGAAATCTAATGGTTGGATTTGGAGACACGTCCAAATCAAATTTCGAAAAGGTCGCTGTAAGTGCAGTTCGATGGCCGTTGATGGAAATCGACTGTACGGGCCTTGATAAAATTATTAAAAACAGTAATAATTTGTGTAAAATCATAAGAAATGATTTGGGAAAAATTGGGGTGAAAAACCCCATATTTGAAAGGATAAAAATAGATTTTATCGAAATGAACTAGTTTTGAACTAAAATTAAAACCCAACTATTTTTAAATAAATAAATTGGATTTAAAAAGGGGTTTTAAATAATCGGAATTTCTAATATATTTGATTGAAATTAAATTAGAAGTGATTGGTGGGTTTATCGTGAATAGTGTTTTAAATAACACTTGTTCTTTAACCCGATAATAATTAGAATGTGATTTGGGTTTGTCGTGAACTGTGTTTTAAATGACACTTGTTCTTTAACCCAGTAAAAGGAGTTTTATTGAATCTGCAATTAGATTGAAAAGTGAATTGATAATTCAAATTATCAAATTTGGCAAATGAGCGAGAATGGAGTATCACCAGTTTTGCTCCAAAGTGATAGTTAAATCTTTAATCAGATTTGAACGTGAAATGGTAATTAATTTTACCGATAACACTGTGGTGTTATATGTGGAGTATTACCAGTTTTGCTTCATGGGATGAATAGGTTGGGATTGGGAAATAAAATAAATTATTACTTCGGTGTGGTTCGCTAATCTCGACTAGTTTAGAAAACCATAATTTGGTTTGAAATGACATCCAAAGGAAGATTAAATGATAAATTTTAAAGAATTTGTCTTGGATAAAATTAATGGGAACCTTTCCCTAAGAATGTGGAATTTAGAAACTAGCTGTAGGTTAGTTAAGAAGAATGGTTTCCTGGGTATTGATCTGATGTTGGTTTCGGCCTTCGGGGTTAATATTTGGGAAATTGCTCTCTTACTGATTTACGGTTAGTGACTAATGAATTGGAATGAGGTGTATGTTGTGTTTGTGTAACATTTGTTTTTAATATACGCGGGTTGTTCGGAAAGTCCGGGTTTATACCCATTCTGAATAACCGATTCGACGATAAGTCGAAGATGAAGACTGTAATAACCCGGAAAATACGAGCCAATTTAAAAATTTTAAATTGATTATTTAAAAGCAATTTGAACCATTGAAATAGAATATTTCAATAAAATAGTGAATTAGAAATAGTGAGTCAGTTTGAAAATTTGAATTCGAACTTTGACCGACTGTGCAGGGTGGAAAATATAACGGATTTTAGTGAAACCAAAAATATTTAAATCTGTTAGTCAATAACTTTCTAACGAATCTGAAAAATTGAAGTTTCATAACGGGAATCAAAAGTTATGGCCGAATGAATTTTCAGAAGAGTCGGTATATAGAATATATAGGCCTGGAAAATTGATATTTTGCATACGGCCTCGGAATTCGACGAAACCACTTTTGTTGGGTCCGGGATGTCAAACTATTGCTAGGTTTCAAATTTCATAATTTTTCGAATCAATATGTGAGCGTGGCAAAAGAAAACGCGTTTGACCAGTTTCTGTTGAATTTAATCGACTGGAAATTGGCCATTTTTCAAACGGTATCAGAATTCGACGAAACTAGTTTTGTTAGGACCGTATCGTCAATACGAAACTAGAAAATATTTTTCTGGAATTTTTTTAGTTAGTATGTGACCCCGGTAATTTGAAATGTACGTTTAAAATTCAACATAAGGATTTAAATGTAAATTCAACGGAAACTGATTGTAACGATCAAATCAGCTTACGATACATATCTCATTGTGTTCGGAATGGGGGTAAAACGCTATGGACGACAGGCGGTAGGCCTCGTTTCGAGGTCGTATGTAAAAGTCAACCTTTTTGCAAAATTAAATAATTAAATAATAAAGAGGAAAAAAATATATTATTTTAATTCCCTCCCTTTTCTTCTTCTTGCCCCCCCCCCCGATTCATTAATCAGAAACGAAAAAAAAGGAAAAACCTAAACCTAGACCGCTTCCCCCCTCAAGTCATCGCCGCCGACGAAGACCTCGCCGCCCCCCCCCTCCGTCCAGCCTCCTCCTCCTAGTAGCGAAACCCTCGAACCCCTCGCGACGCATACGCCCCCGTCGAATCAAATCGAGCAGCCCCTCTGAAGCCTCGACGCCGCCACCACCGAACAACACCACCCTGCCGCCGACGCCTTCTTCTTCCCTCCCCTTCGCAGGCTACGGTGAGCATTTTAGGTTATTTTATTTTTATTTTTGTTTTGCAAAAACTTATTTTTAAAGATATAAAAACTGATTTTTAAAGAATATAAAAACTGATTTTTAAAGAATATAAAAACTGATTTAAAAAGAATTTAAAAACTGATTTTTTTTAAGAATTTAAAAACTGATTTTTAAAGAATTTAAAAACTGATTTTTAAAGATTTAAAAACTGATTTTTAAAGAATATAAAAACTGATTTTTAAAGAATATAAAAACTGATTTAAAAAGAATTTAAAAACTGATTTTTTTTAAGATATAAAAACTGATTTTTAAAAAGAATTTAAAAACTGATTTAAAAAGAATTTAAAAACTGATTTTTAAAGAATATAAAAACTGATTTAAAAAGAATATAAAAACTGATTTTTAAAGATATAAAAACTGATTTTTTTTAAGGAAATAAAAACTGATTTTATTTTAAACTTTGAAATAGAAAAAGGTTTAATCTTTTAAAAGAAAAAGATTTGAACTTGCAAAAATAAAGATCATATTTTTAAAAAGAGAAAAAGATGGAATTTTTATTAGGTAAAAGGAGTAAGATATGATTTTTGTATTTTTAAAGTAATAAAAATATAATTTTTACATCATAGGAATAATAAAAATATAATCTTTATATATTTAATAGCGAAGTCAAAATGCAATCTTTATATATTGAATAACATAGTAAAAATTCGATTTTTACCTATGTAGAGAATACGGGCAACGAAGGCGACAAGAAGGCGAAATAGGCGAAGATTTCTATAAAGGAAGAGTCGTGTTATTGGATAGCTATTGGTGAGAATTTCTCACTCTTCAATTTCTTTTTATATATATATATATGTGTGGAAATAAAAGTGAATTGCTATATATAAATATTTATATATATATATATATATATATACGCCCCCTCGTCCACAAACCATGGACGATATTTATTGGTTGAAATTGTTGCGAAAATTGATTGACGGCGAATTGTTGTTTGGGATTGTTTGTGGTTGATATTGAATTGATAGTGGTTGAAAAATACCCGTTTGTGATTGGAAAATATTTGGTTGAAACCACATAGGATTAGTTTGTGGAAATGAAATAAATATATACATGCCGCCTGCGTGCGAATTAGATGCATGAATCCCATTGTCAAAAACCGCGAGGTTTTAAGGTAGAGCGAGGAGCCGTACTAAGGACGGTGCCGGTTTTAACTACCCTGCCGTTATGCTGCCGAAATTTTGAATAATCTTTGTGTGTTAGAATTATTTTCATATGTTGAAATTATTTGCATGCATAGAAATTAAAGCCATATATTGAAACTATATCCATGTGTGGAAATAGTTCATGTGTTGGAAAGTGTTGTGTGAAAATTAAATTCATTTGTGAATGAATGAAGTGTATAAACAATAAAAATCACATTTTTATATATATATGAAGTATCAAAAATATTCGCCTTATATGAATAGTTTCAACAATCAAAATTTCATCTTTTTAATAAGAACAACATAAATAAGATGTCCATGTGTGGAAATGCTCATTTGTTGAGAAGTGTGTGTAGTGGAAAGGTTCATGTGTTGAATAAAAAGATTGAACGATAAAAATTACATTTTTATTGAAACTATGAAGTGTTGAAACCATACATTGGTTGAATAAATATTTTAAATGATAAAAATATCATTTTTACCATATATGTGATATGCTAAAGATATGCAGATGTTGAAACAAATATTTGTGATAGAAATATTATTTTTAACATGCATAGGAACTAAATAAAATAGTCATGTGTTGAAATCTACTTTAGTTCGCCAAAATTATCATCTTTGAAATGTGAAGTGTTAAAAATAGCCACTGGTTCGAATAAACGTGCATGAGTTGAAATATACATTAACTAGCTAATGATATGATTTTAGCCTATGCATGCGATATTAGAATGAATGGTGTTTTTAGACCAAAGCAAGTCAAATATGAAATTGAATGGAAAATGATAAATGTTAGAGATTGTATATATGTGCATGCATATCTATTGAACAGGTTAAAGCAAAAGGGGCTAGAGAAGAGGAATAAAATTTTGTGCCTGACAAATAGGTACACATTTACTGTTTTGTTTGGGTGATGATTTTATGAGCCTGTTGGCTAGCCGCTTGGCTTTTTCTTTTTCTTTTTGAGATTAGAAGGACCGGGAACGCTATTTGCGATTTCCCGATGCTCCCGGTGCAGGGGAGGTTATGGCGAAATTTTCCAAAATTTTAAGGTGTTAGAAAAATATTTGAAGTGAAAACGATATGGAAATCATTGAATGAACTATATTTATATAAATATATAAATATAAATATAATTAAAACGAAACGTGGCCATGCAGTTCATATTTTGAAACCTTGATTTCAAATGATTAGTGCGGAAGATCCGACCATTGGATTTTCCCGAAACCTCAACCGTTGGGTTCGCCTTGGAGATATCTTTCCAACGGCACCAACTTTGTGAAGATCCGACGGTTGGATTGTCTGGAATGTTTAATTCAAAATTAGTGAAAAACAGCGCCAGAAACGATTATATTTATATATATATATATAAATATAATTAAATTAAATCGAATAACGACGCTGCAGTTCGTAAATTGAAATCGTAACTTCAAATGGTTAGTGTGGAAGATCCGACCGTCGGATTTTCCCAAAACTGGAACCGTTGGATTCGTTTTGAAAAGACCTTCCTAATGATGTAAAATTTGTGAAGATCCAACGGTTAGATTTTCCTATATGTGTAAAACAAAATTAGTGGAAAGCAGCGCCAGTGCATCGATACGACCTGAAACGTCGTTTAATTAAATAGGGTCGTTTTAAATTAAATAAAAATGGCGATATATCGTTATTAAGTGCTATAGACGATATAGAGTGAAAATAAACCAATTTTGTTGTGTTTGCTTGATATGTGATGGTTGAATGTATTTGACGTGAAAATTATAACTAAATAACTGAAATGTGAATGTTGAATAGTTCAACCCTGTGATTAATTGGTTTGAAAATCTAAATATACGTGGGTTATTTGAAAAGGCCGAGTTTATCTCATTTCAAATAATCGATCGACGTTGAGAAGTCGAAGACGACTGAAGACCGACGATCTCCACATTGGATGGATGGGCGCTACTGATGCTCGTGATTGGAGTAGCTACCATGAAGGAATTGAAGTAGTAGCCGTCCAAACATATTGTTGATTGTACGGATATGCGAGGAATTGGTGCCTCCGGTTTCGTTCAGACCCAGAACGGACTTGTAAATGGACTGTGTGTCTGACATTGGATTTTGTTCTGTGTTGATTGATCTCTGTTAAATATATATCTGCTTGGCGGCGGAGAATTTATTCTCTTGCTTAACGCCCTTCTCTGAGACGTACGAGCTCAGAGGTTATGTATTGACAGAAACCAGTCGCATGGAGTGGATTGCCTGTGTGGCACGCCTAAGTGGCATATGATCAAGGCTTCTGTTGCAAAGCAAAGTCTTGTGGTTGATGATCAGAGCATGGTCTGTGTGACATAGCTTTGTGTATAACGTGAATTCGCGAGCCTCACACCCCGGTATGAGTCAAAAACGGGAGAAGGACCCAAGGAGTGCATGACGTTTCTTTCTAGCTATGGTGGTGTCAGTGACCTCCCAGCCCTGACATTTATATCTACTTTTCACCTGTGTGGTTGTTGGAATGCGAGGCGCCTCGATTATAGGTCTGTAAGGAATGGGAAACGTGTGTTCAGGAATTGCCAATCCTCAAAAGTAAGAGAGGACCGGCCTTGGAGTATCCAGGGGATTGCTGTGTGCGGTCCCGAGGCATTTGCTAGAGTGTCTCGAACGGAGAGGAGCTTGCCCCTTGCCTCGACTCATGAAGGAATCCAATTTCCAATACGATATGTGCGGTTGTGATTGTATTACTAGTATGGCGACATAGTGGTATGGGTCATTTATGCCGCCTATGCTTGATATTTATGATTGAAATCGCTTTTGAAACATATATGCACTAGTAATAATATCAAGCACTTTTGTTTATTCGTATGAAGCATCTTTGGCCATTATAAGGTAAAAACTCTATCCTCCGGCTTGCGTTGCATTGTGTGATGGGACCTGAGTCTTATAATGGCTTCATTTTATAAAAAGCATTGCGTTGATTTAATCATTTACTTTATTTCATGCACGAGCACTCATTGGAGTAAACCCGTTCCGCGAAAGTGGCGTGGTTCTTTGATTTGCCTTATTATTGTTGTTAATAAGTTGAATGGATTTCTCATACCAGTCCCATGACTGACTCGTAGTTTGTTTCATCTTGCAAACTCGGGTGCCCTTATTTTCACACGGGCAGCCTAGTTACAGGTTTCTGACGCACCTTTTGGCTCATGGCGAGGCTTGACTACACCGTGCTGACTTGGATTTTCTCCGCCATTATTGTATCTATATTATGATTCCGCCATTGGCGATGTAGACTGATATTCCTTTTGTGTACTCTTTATGTATGATTCCGCCTCAGGCGATGGTGACTGATTATGTATCATTATGCACTAAGTTGTATCCTGTACTGTGCTTCTCTGATGTGATGTTATCTATATGATTCCGCTGTCATATGTGTGTAAATTATTCTATTTTCTGTTTATGCTATTATCTGTGATCTGCTAATGATGATTAATGTGTTATATTCCAATGATTATCCTTAACACCATGCAACGGGGTTTTGGGATCGTCACAGTTGGTATCAGAGCTTTGGTTAACCTTAGTTCTGGAGTCTAACACATTAAACACTTCGTCAAGATAGAATCAGTAGTATTCTAAGGCGAGTCGCTCATTAGAGATAGGACTAGTAAAGTCCTAGGATGAGCTGAGCAGAATAGCAAAAACAATTGATCAGTCCATCGTTATCTTTCCGTAGGAATTTCTGCTTAACTATGCAATAGACTATCATTTCTGTTAGCTGACTTTTTTTTCGTTGCTTATACAGAATTTGACAAATGGCTACCAGAGCAGCCGCCGCTAGAGGAGGCCGTGCCGGCTGAGGCCGAGGAAGGGGAGAAATCCCAGCTCAAGAAGGACCTTTGATACAACCTCCGGTAGCTCAATACTTCGAGCTTGACCGTGTAGCTAAGAGATATAAGAACTTAGGAGGCAAGACCTTCTCGGGAACTGGCACCGTAATAGAGGCCCTTGCATGGCTCAAAACATGCGAGAAAATTCTTGAAGGCCTAAGGCTAGGAGACGAAGACAAAGCTATTATGGGCGCCTGGCTTATGCAGGAACAAGCCGAATTATGGTGGGAATCTCTTACCGCCGGGAATAGAGAAACTGGAAGAACATGGGATGGATTCAAAGAACTCTTCAAGGAGAAATATGTCCCAGAACAGGCTCTAGAAAGAATGCACGATGACTTCGCCAATCTCCAGCAAGGGGATCTTTCCGTGCAAGATTATCTGAACAAATTCATAATGTTGTCGCCCTATGCTCCAGAACTCGTTGCTACCGCGAAATCCAAAAATAAGAGGTTTATCTTTGGACTAAGACGACAATATCATGATAGAGCCATGGCCCATGTCAAGCTGGATTTCAACGAGCTAGTGGAAATGACATGCTACTATGAAGACCTTGATCATAGGCATCTGGATCAGGATCGCGCTAGAAGCCAAGCAGGAAACAAACGCAAGCCTACTGTAAATCAGGGCGAGTCAAGCCAAGCAGCATCTTCAAAGCCTCAGACTGGCAAGCCACCAAGAGGAAATTGCTTTAACTGTGGTAAGCCGGGGCACTACTCAAACGTCTGCACAGCTCCGAAGAGGTAGAAAACAAATTCTCAAGGCTCGAGCCAAGGCTCTCAGAACCCTCGCTCGTGCTTCAACTGTCGCAAGACCGACCATCTGGTCAAAGACTGTCCTTTGCTAAAGAAAGCTACTGTAGCTCATGTCTATGACGGGTCTAGCCCGCCAGCTGCTTCCGATGGAGCAGGTAAACCCGATGTTTTGGGAGGTACCCTTACAATTAAAAATATTCCTGTTTCTGTATTGTTTGACACAGGTGCATCGCGTAGTTTTATTGCTAGAAACACAGTGCACAAATTAAAGTTAAAACAGCGAAAGCTTAAAGAATCGGTTGAAGTTCATAACCCGATAGGGGGTCCTGTTACTCTCGGTTTATATTGTAGAGTGCCAATCTCCTATTCTTTCTATAAATTTCCTTTTGATTTAATCGTTATGGATTTTCCCGAATTCGATATTATTCTCGGGCTAGATTGGTTAACGAAATATGAAGCTGAAGTGAAGTGTGCGGAAAGAATTGTTAAAATCCGAACGGAGCTTGGACATATATATATTCCCTGTCATGGTTCGAATTCGAATAGAGAAGAATTTTGGTCAGCATTAGAACTTATCCCCACTTCCATAGAAAAGATTCCGATTGTTAGCAACTATGCGGATGTGTTTGAAGAAGTTGAAAACTTACCTCCGCAAAGAGAAATAGAATTCCGAATCGATCTAATTCCCAATGCTAGACCAGTGGTGCATCCAATTCGTAGAATGACTCCGAAAGAAAAAGAAGAATTAGGCGATCAAACTCGTCAACTGTTGTGGAAAGGTCTAATCAGACCGAGTTTTTCTAATTGGGGTGCAGCTGTTGTGTTTGTCCCGAAGTCAGACGGTACTCTTAGATTATGTGTTGATTACCGAGACCTCAACAAACAGACGCTCAAAAACAAATATCCATTACCCCGCATTGATGTTTTGCTAGACCAATTGAATGGGGCGAAAGTATTTTCCCGAATGGACCTAGCTACAGGTTTTCATCAATTGAGAATAGCAGAAGAGTGTGTTCCTTTGACCGCTTTCAGAGGCCCAGACATATTTTATGAATGGTTAGTAATGCCGTTTGGCCTTTGCAACGCTCCAGCATACTTTGTCGATCTAATGAATAGAGTGTTCAGAGGAGTTCTGAATAAATTTGTCCTCGTATTTATCGATGATATCTTAATCTACTCCAAATCAAAACCCGAGCACGAAAAACACTTAGAACAAGTATTGGAGATTCTAAGGAAGAACGTCTTCAAAGCCAAATTCTCTAAATGTGTCTTCTGGCAAGAAGAAGTTAAATTTCTTGGCCATGTCGTGTCAGAGAAAGGAATTTCTGTTGACCCAAGCAAAATAATAGCGATTCAAGACTGGAAACAACCCACTACTCCCACAGAAGTTAGAAGTTTTATGGGGTTGGCTAGTTATTATCGAAAGTTCGTTAAGGATTTTTCGAAGATATCCGGTCCGTTAACGAAGCTCACAAAGAAACATGAGGAGTTTAAGTGGACCTCCGACTGTGAAAAAGCTTTCCAGGAATTGAAATCGAAGTTGACCACCGCTCCAGTGTTAACTATTATTGATGGCAATCAGGACTTAACGGTTTGGACAGATGCTTCTATTAGAGGTCTTGGTGCAGTGTTAATGCAGAGAGGCCAAGTAGTCGCTTATGCAAGCCGCCAACTGAAACCGCATGAGAAGAATTATGTGACTCATGATCTTGAGTTGCTAGCCATCGTATTTGCCTTGAAAATCTGGAGGCATTACTTATTGGGCGAGAAATTTATATTGTACACAGATCACCAATCATTGAAGTATTGATATACCCAGAAAGATCTAAATCTGAGACAGCAGCGTTGGCTAGAATTTCTTGCAGCGTATGATCTTGATATCCTGTATACGCCGGGAAAAGCTAACGTAGTAGCGGATGCGCTTAGTAGAAAAACCGCAATCATTGCCAATCTTATAATTACACCTGGATTGATTGATAGGATATCTGTTCTTCAGAAAAGTGATAATTTTGCGAAAGAGATGGTAAAAAGGATTCAAGGGGGCGAAGGCTCCAGTTTCCAAGTGGATACAGAAGGAGTTCTGAGGCTGAATAAAAGAATATGTGTCCCCGACATTCCCGAGCTTAAAAGAGAAGTACTAGATGAATGCCATAAATCCAAATTTTGCATCCATCCTGGGGTGAGTAAAATGTACAACGATATCAAACGCACTTTCTGGTGGAAGGCAATGAAAAGGGATATTTCTTTGTATGTTAGCAGATGCCCTACTTGTCAATTGGTCAAGAGTGACCAACAGAAGCTAGCTGGATTGTTGCAACCGTTGGAAGTCCCAGGCTGGAAATGGGAACAGATTTCCATGGATTTCATAGATGGTTTGCCGCGAACCGAGAAAGGTAATGACAGCATTTGGGTAATCGTAGATCGCTTCACGAAGACTGCCCATTTTATACCTGTCAGGTCCAATAGAACTGCCCAAAGTCTAGCACAGATATATTTCAAAGAAATTGTTAAGCTGCATGGAATTCCCATCAGCATAGTCAGTGATAGAGATCCCCTATTTACTAGCAAGTTCTGGGAGGCATTCCAGACAGAATCGGGAACGAAACTGAATATGAGCACCGCTTATCACCCACAAACAGATGGCCAAACTGAGCGGGTGAATAGAATTCTAGAAGATTTATTGCAGGCTTGTATAATCGATTTTGGTGGGTCATGGGAAGATCATTTGCATTTGGCAGAATTCTCATATAACAATAGCTATCAAGCAAGTTTGAGGATGTCACCATTTGAAGCATTATATGGCAGACCCTGCAGATCTCCAGCATGTTGGGTAGAACCAGGCAACAGACTTGTACTAGGACCCGATATGATTAGGGAAGCATCTGATAAAGTGGACTTCATCAAGAAGCGATTGAAAACCGCCCAAAGCCGACAGAAAAGTTATGCAGACTCTAGAAGGAGAGATTTGACATTTGCTGTTGGTGAACGCGTTTATTTAAAGGTTTCTCCGATGAGAGGAGTAATCAGATTTGGTAAGACTGGGAAGTTGGCACCGAGATTTATTGGTCCCTTTCCTATACTTGAGCGAATTGGAACTCTTGCTTATAGGGTTCAATTGCCAGACTGGTTGCCTGGAGTGCACAATGTATTTCACGTATCTCAACTTAGAAGACATGTGCATGATCCGGATCTTGTTGTAGAAGAAGCAGCGCAACAGGATGTGGAGATAACTCCAGAATTAGCACTCAGAAGAGAGCCATTAAAAATTGTTGGCAAAGAAACCAGGGAACTCAGAAGCAAAAAGGTTCATTTAGTTAAAGTGCAGTGGAGCAGTGATCCTAGAGACTGTACTTGGGAAACTGAGGAAAGCATTAAGCAAGCTTACCCCAAATGCAGAGTGGATATCTCTGACTAACTCCGGTGCAAGGTACCTTTACCATACTTTGCATTTACATTTTATTTCCTACTTTATTGTTGTTTCCTTTTCGAGGACGAAAAGTTTTAAGTAGGGGAGATTGTAATAACCCGGAAAATACGAGCCAATTTAAAAATTTTAAATTGATTATTTAAAAGCAATTTGAACCATTGAAATAGAATATTTCAATAAAATAGTGAATTAGAAATAGTGAGTCAGTTTGAAAATTTGAATTCGAAATTTGACCGACTGTGCAGGGTGGAAAATATAACGGATTTTAGTGAAACCAAAAATATTTAAATCTGTTAGTCAATACCTTTCTAACGAATCTGAAAAATTGAAGTTTCATAACGGGAATCAAAAGTTATGGCCGAATGAATTTTCAGAAGAGTCAGTATATAGAATATATAAGCCTGGAAAATTGATATTTTGCATACGGCCTCGGAATTCGACGAAACCACTTTTGTTGGGTCCGGGATGTCAAACTATTGCTAGGTTTCAAATTTCATAATTTTTCGAATCAATATGTGAGCGTGGCAAAAGAAAACGCGTTTGACCAGTTTCTGTTGAATTTAATCGACTGGAAATTGGCCATTTTTCAAACGGTCTCAGAATTCGACGAAACTAGTTTTGTTAGGACCGTATCGTCAATACGAAACTAGAAAATATTTTTCTGGAATTTTTTTAGTTAGTATGTGACCCCGGTAATTTGAAATGTACGTTTAAAATTCAACATAAGGATTTAAATGTAAATTCAACGGAAACTGATTGTAACGATCAAATCAGCTTACGATACATATCTCATTGTGTTCGGAATGGGGGTAAAACGCTATGGACGACAGGCGGTAGGCCTCGTTTCGAGGTCGTATGTAAAAGTCAACCTTTTTGCAAAATTAAATAATTAAATAATAAAGAGGAAAAAATATATATTATTTTAATTCCCTCCCTTTTCTTCTTCTTGCCCCCCCCCCCCGATTCATTAATCAGAAACGAAAAAAAAAGGAAAAACCTAAACCTAGACCGCTTCCCCCCTCAAGACATCGCCGCCGACGAAGACCTCGCCGCCGCCCCCCCTCCGTCCAGCCTCCTCCTCCCAGTAGCGAAACCCTCGAACCCCTCGCGACGCATACGCCCCCGTCGAATCAAATCGAGCAGCCCCTCTGAAGCCTCGACGCCGCCACCACCGAACAACACCACCCTGCCGCCGACGCCTTCTTCTTCCCTCCCCTTCGCAGGCTACGGTGAGCATTTTAGGTTATTTTATTTTATTTTTTATTTTTGTTTTGCAAAAACTGATTTTTAAAGATATAAAAACTGATTTTTAAAGAATATAAAAACTGATTTTTAAAGAATATAAAAACTGATTTAAAAAGAATTTAAAAACTGATTTTTTTTAAGAATTTAAAAACTGATTTTTAAAGAATTTAAAAACTGATTTTTAAAGATTTAAAAACTGATTTTTAAAGAATATAAAAACTGATTTTTAAAGAATATAAAAACTGATTTAAAAAGAATTTAAAAACTGATTTTTTTTAAGATATAAAAACTGATTTTTAAAAAGAATTTAAAAACTGATTTAAAAAGAATTTAAAAACTGATTTTTAAAGAATATAAAAACTGATTTAAAAAGAATATAAAAACTGATTTTTAAAGATATAAAAACTGATTTTTTTTAAGGAAATAAAAACTGATTTTATTTCAAACTTTGAAATAGAAAAAGGTTTAATCTTTTAAAAGAAAAAGATTTGAACTTGCAAAAATAAAGATCATATTTTTAAAAAGAGAAAAAGATGGAATTTTTATTAGGTAAAAGGAGTAAGATATGATTTTTGTATTTTTAAAGTAATAAAAATATAATTTTTACATCATAGGAATAATAAAAATATAATCTTTATATATTTAATAGCGAAGTCAAAATGCAATCTTTATATATTGAATAACATAGTAAAAATTCGATTTTTACCTATGTAGAGAATACGGGCAACGAAGGCGACAAGAAGGCGAAATAGGCGAAGATTTCTATAAAGGAAGAGTCGTGTTATTGGATAGCTATTGGTGAGAATTTCTCACTCTTCAATTTCTTTTTATATATATATATGTGTGGAAATAAAAGTGAATTGCTATATATAAATATTTATATATATATATATACGCCCCCTCGTCCACAAACCATGGACGATATTTATTGGTTGAAATTGTTGCGAAAATTGATTGACGGCGAATTGTTGTTTGGGATTGTTTGTGGTTGATATTGAATTGATAGTGGTTGAAAAATACCCGTTTGTGATTGGAAAATATTTGGTTGAAACCACATAGGATTAGTTTGTGGAAATGAAATAAATATATACATGCCGCCTGCGTGCGAATTAGATGCATGAATCCCATTGTCAAAAACCGCGAGGTTTTAAGGTAGAGCGAGGAGCCGTACTAGGGACGGTGCCGGTTTTAACTACCCTGCCGTTATGCTGCCGAAATTTTGAATAATCTTTGTGTGTTAGAATTATTTTCATATGTTGAAATTATTTGCATGCATAGAAATTAAAGCCATATATTGAAACTATATCCATGTGTGGAAATTGTTCATGTGTTGGAAAGTGTTGTGTGAAAATTAAATTCATTTGTGAATGAATGAAGTGTATAAACAATAAAAATCACATTTTTATATATATATGAAGTATCAAAAATATTCGCCTTATATGAATAGTTTCAAAAATCAAAATTTCATCTTTTTAATAAGAACAACATAAATAAGATGTCCATGTGTGGAAATGCTCATTTGTTGAGAAGTGTGTGTAGTGGAAAGGTTCATGTGTTGAATAAAAAGATTGAACGATAAAAATTACATTTTTATTGAAACTATGAAGTGTTGAAACCATACATTGGTTGAATAAATATTTTAAATGATAAAAATATCATTTTTACCATATGTGTGATATGCTAAAGATATGCAGATGTTGAAACAAATATTTGTGATAGAAATATTATTTTTAACATGCATAGGAACTAAATAAAATAGTCATGTGTTGAAATCTACTTTAGTTCGCCAAAATTATCATCTTTGAAATGTGAAGTGTTAAAAATAGCCATTGGTTCGAATAAACGTGCATGAGTTGAAATATACATTAACTAGCTAATGATATGATTTTAGCCTATGCATGCGATATTAGAATGAATGGTGTTTTTAGACCAAAGCAAGTCAAATATGAAATTTAATGGAAAATGATAAATGTAAGAGATTGTATATATGTGCATGCATATCTATTGAACAGGTTAAAGCAAAAGGGGCTAGAGAAGAGGAATAAAATTTTGTGCCCGACAAATAGGTACACATTTACTGTTTTGTTTGGGTGATGATTTTATGAGCCTGTTGGCTAGCCGCTTGGCTTTTTCTTTTTCTTTTTGAGATTAGAAGGACCGGGAACGCTATTTGCGATTTCCCGATGCTCCCGGTGCAGGGGAGGTTATGGCGAAATTTTCCAAAATTTTAAGGTGTTAGAAAAATATTTGAAGTGAAAACGATATGGAAATCATTGAATGAACTATATTTATATAAATATATAAATATAAATATAATTAAAACGAAACGTGGCCGTGCAGTTCATATTTTGAAACCGTGATTTCAAATGATTAGTGCGGAAGATCCGACCATTGGATTTTCCCGAAACCTCAACCGTTGGGTTCGCCTTGGAGATATCTTTCCAACGGCACCAACTTTGTGAAGATCCGACGGTTGGATTGTCTGGAATGTTTAATTCAAAATTAGTGAAAAACAGCGCCAGAAACGATTATATTTATATATATATATATATAAATATAATTAAATTAAATCGAATAACGACGCTGCAGTTCGTAAATTGAAATCGTAACTTCAAATGGTTAGTGTGGAAGATCCGACCGTCGGATTTTCCCAAAACTGGAACCGTTGGATTCGTTTTGAAAAGACCTTCCTAATGATGTAAAATTTGTGAAGATCCAACGGTTAGATTTTCCTATATGTGTAAAACAAAATTAGTGGAAAGCAACGCCAGTGCATCGATACGACCTGAAACGTCGTTTAATTAAATATGGTCGTTTTAAATTAAATAAAAATGGCGATATATCGTTATTAAGTGCTATAGACGATATAAAGTGAAAATAAACCAATTTTGTTGTGTTTGCTTGATATGTGATGGTTGAATGTATTTGACGTGAAAATTATAACTAAATAACTGAAATGTGAATGTTGAATAGTTCAACCCTGTGATTAATTGGTTTGAAAATCTAAATATACGTGGGTTATTTGAAAAGGCCGAGTTTATCTCATTTCAAATAATCGATCGACGTTGAGAAGTCGAAGAGTCGAAGACGACTGAAGACCGACGATCTCCACATTGGATGGATGGGCGCTACTGATGCTCGTGATTGGAGTAGCTACCATGAAGGAATTGAAGTAGTAGCCGTCCAAACATATTGTTGATTGTACGGATATGCGAGGAATTGGTGCCTCCGGTTTCGTTCAGACCCAGAACGGACTTGTAAATGGACTGTGTGTCTAACATTGGATTTTGTTCTGTGTTGATTGATCTCTATTAAATATATATCTGCTTGGCGGCGGAGAATTTATTCTCTTGCTTAACGCCCTTCTCTGAGACGTACGAGCTCAGAGGTTATGTATTGACAGAAATCAGTCGCATGGAGTGGATTGCCTGTGTGGCACGCCTAAGTGTCATATGATCAAGGCTTCTGTTGCAAAGCAAAGTCTTGTGGTTGATGATCAAAGCATGGTCTGTGTGACATAGCTTTGTGTATAACGTGAATTCGCGAGCCTCACACCCCGGTATGAGTCAAAAACGGGAGAAGGACCCAAGGAGTGCATGACGTTTCTTTCTAGCTATGGTGGTGTCAGTGACCTCCCAGCCCTGACATTTATATCTACTTTTCACCTGTGTGGTTGTTGGAATGCGAGGCGCCTCGATTATAGGTCTGTAAGGACCGGGAAACGTGTGTTCAGGAATTGCCAATCCTCAAAAGTAAGAGAGGACCGGCCTTGGAGGATCCAGGGGATTGCTGTGTGCGGTCCCGAGGCATTTGCTAGAGTGTCTCGAACGGAGAGGAGCTTGCCCCTTGCCTCGACTCATGAAGGAATCCAATTTCCAATACGATATGTGCGGTTGTGATTGTATTACTAGTATGGCGACATAGTGGTATTGGTCATTTATGCCGCCTATGCTTGATATTTATGATTGAAATCGCTTTTGAAACATATATGCACTAGTAATAATATCAAGCACTTTTGTTTATTCGTATGAAGCATCTTTGGCCATTATAAGGTAAAAACTCTATCCTCCGGCTTGCGTTGCATTGTGTGATGGGACCTGAGTCTTATAATGGCTTCATTTTATAAAAAGCATTGCGTTGATTTAATCATTTACTTTATTTCATGCACGAGCACTCATTGGAGTAAACCCGTTCCGCGAAAGTTGCGTGGTCCTTTGATTTGCCTTATTATTGTTGTTAATAAGTTGAATGGATTTCTCATTCCAGTCCCATGACTGACTCGTAGTTTGTTTCACCTTGCAAACTCGGGTGCCCTTATTTTCACACGGGCAGCCTAATTACAGGTTTCTGACGCACCTTTTGGCTCATGGCGAGGCTTGACTACACCGTGCTGACTTGGATTTTCTCCGCCATTATTGTATCTACATTATGATTCCGCCACTGGCGATGTAGACTGATATTCCTTTTGTGTACTCTTTATGTATGATTCCGCCTCAGGCGATGGTGACTGATTATGTATCATTATGCACTAAGTTGTATCCTGTACTGTGCTTCTCTGATGTGATGTTATCTATATGATTCCGCTGTCATATGTGTGTAAATTATTCTATTTTCTGTTTATGCTATTATCTGTGATCTGCTAATGATGATTAATGTGTAATATTCCAATGATTATCCTTAACACCGTGCAACGGGGTTTTGGGATCGTTACAAAGACGGTGGTTGAAGACCGGAAGTCTTCACATCGTTTGGATAATTACTGATGATCCTGATTGGGCTGTACACCCAAGAGGATGGAAGTAGTTGGTGGTCGTCCAGACGTACTTGGAGACGGATGGATATGCAAGGAAAGTGCCTCCGGTTTCGTTCAGACCCAGAACGGACTTGTAAATGGATTGTGTGTCTGACATTGGATTTTATTCTATGTTGATTGATTTCTGTTAAATATATATCTGTTTGGCGGCAGAGAATTTATTCTCTTGCTTAACGCCCTTCTCTGAGACGTACGAGCTTAGAGGTTATATATAGATAGATATCAATCGCATGGCATGAATTGCCTGTGTGGCACGCTAAGATGCATGGATCAAGGCTTCTGTTCAAAAGCAAAGTCTTGTGGTTGATGATCAAAGCACGGCCTTCGTGGCATAGCTTTGTGTATGACGTGAATTCGCGAGCCTCACACCTCGGTATGAGTTAAAAACGGGATACGGACTGCAGGGAGAGCACGACGTTTCTTTCTAGCTTTGGTGGTGTCAGTGACTTACCAGCCCTGACATTTATATACTTTTCACCTTTGTGGTTGTTGGAATGAGGCGCCTCGATTATAGGTCTGTAAGGACCGGGAAACGTGTGTTCAGGAATAAATAATCCTCTAGCGTAAGTGAGGACCGACCCTGAAGATCCAGGATTGCCCAGAGTGTGTAGTCCTGAGACATTTGCTAGAGTGTCTCGAACGCGGAGAGGAGCTTGCCCCTTGCCTCGACTCATGTTGGAATCCAATTTCCAATACGAGATATTTCGGTTTTAATTGTAGAACTAGTATGGCGACATAGTAGATGGTAGCTATGCCGCCTATGATTGATATTTATGATTGAAATTGTTTTGACACTATACACCTATTATAGTATCAAATGATTTGTTTTAAACGTATCAAGCATGTTTGGCTATTATAAGGGAAAACCCTATCCTCCGGCTTCCGTTGCATTGTGTGATGGGACCTGGGTCTTATAATAGCTTCATTTTTCAAAAAAGCATTGCGTTGTTTATTCTATGCACTTGTATTCTTGGGAAGAAACCCGTTCCGTGTTATACGATGTGGTCCCTTGAATTACTCTCTTTTAAAGTAAAGCTTTAAATAACTGTTTTAGTTCTCACATCAGTCACATGACTGACTTGGTGTTTATTGTTTTAACCTAAACTCTGGGTGCCCCTATTTTCCAAACGGGCAGCTAGTAGTTTTGGTTTTGCAGATTTATATTCACAGGATCCTGGTTTACAGCTGGAATGATATCCGGAAAGCTCTGTATCCGTATATCACCTTCAGTTGTGCTTTGTATTATTTTCCGTTGCTATGTAATTTATTGTAATCTCTGATATTTGTCGAATGTAATTTATTCGTTTATACTCTGTATATTCTTGTATCTGATGGAATTGTTGTAATATACAATGAAATGTTCTTCCGTCTGCGTTTTGATTTGGCTTGTCCTCACAGTAATTCGTTCTTTCTCATCTCTTCGGAGACCGGGGAAGTTCGGGTCGCTTCATTTGGTATCAGAGCTTTGGTTTACACAGCTCAAGAATAAGACACATTAGAACCATACGAAAGAATTCACCAGATATTGGATTAGTAATATCCAATTAGAATGACTCGTTAGAGATAGGATCAGTAGTATCCTAGAACGAGTGTGAAGAGTATATTTTTCAAATGAAAACAATTTTGTTTTAAAATTTAAATCGCTTTATACGTATTTGATTATTTATTTATTTTGAATATGGACAATAGAATATATAAAGATTTTGCATATACGTGTCATGAACGTATATTCGAAGTTTTAATATATTAGATAGATGTAGAATCACATTCTAGTCGCCCGGACATGATTCTGATGATGGCGCGCCATCACCAGTATTTATTTTCGTGTTTCGAAGGTGTGATTTCTATATATTTCCATTAGACTGGTGTGAGAACCAAAACTAATATAATTAGAATACATTGTTGTGTATTGGCATCAAAAACATGATTTTTTTGTATATATATCAAAATTATGAATTTGAAACTCTAATTCACTAATTGATTGATGATTGTGTTGTTTGATTATTGTTGCCTAATTGAATTTTGAACCATTATGCCTAATTGCATCAAATATTGAACTGTATTGAAAATTAGTCGTATTTGCTTGCATATACATGTATATCTTTTGAACAGGTCATAGCAAGGAGGCTAGAGCAGAGAATAAAATTTGTTTTCCCGACAAATAGGTACATATTTACTATAATTTACTGTTTTGTTTGGGTGATGATGATTTTATGAGCCTATTGGCTTTTTTCTTTTTCTTTTTGAGATCAGAAGGCCTATATGGCAATTTCGGGATTTTCCCGTGGCTCCCGATGCAGGGGAGGTTATGGCGAAATTTTTCGAAAATTTAGCGTGTTAGCCAAATTTTTGAAAATTTGAAAATTCTCAGAAACTGAAAAGTTGGAGAATGGAAGCCGGATTGAACGTAGAGTTGATTGATCAAACCACTTTCGACTTTATTCCTTTTCGGGGACGAAAATTTTAAGTGGGGGAGATTTTAATAACCCGAAAATCTGGGCCAATTTAAAATTTTTATTTTGGCAATTTTAGCGAATTTTGAAAATTTAAAATAGAATATTTTAAATAATATCGACGAGAAATTTATTTTGAATATAATTCGACGTATATATTATATACGTCGTCGTTAGAATATGAATAATTATATATAATTATAAATAGAATTGAAAATGGCGTGGTAGTTCGATAATTCGATTTCAAACTTCAATTGAATGTACCGGGTGCAAAATGATCCGGATTTTAGTGAAACCAAAAACATTAGGATCTATTTGAGGACATCTTTCCAACGAATCTGGAAAATCGAAATTTCATAACGGGAATCAAAAGTATGTCCAGTTGAAAATTCTGAATAGTCGCTATGGAATTCAGGCCCTTAAAAATGGGAATTTTGCAAACGACCTCAGATTTCGACGAAACCACTTTTGTTGGGTCCGTGATGTCAAATTATTGCTAGATTCCAAACTTCATAATTTTTCGAATTAATATGTGAGCGTGGCAAAGGAAAACGTGTTTGACCAGTTTCAGTTGATTTTAATCGACTGGAAAATGACCATTTTTCCAACGGTCTCAGAATTCGACGAAACAAGTTTTGTTAGGACCGTATCGTCAATACGAAGCTAGAAAATATTTTTCTAGAATTTTTAGAGTTAGTATGCGACCCCGGTAAATTGAAATGCGCGTTCAAATTCAATATATAGTGTTATATTTTGATTTTGACGAAAACTGATCGAAACAGCCGAACTGGCTTACGATACATATCCCATTGTGTTCGGAATGGGGTAATTAGCTATGGATGACAGTCGGCGGGTTCCGTTTCGAGTTTGAAATTTAAAGTTGCTTTTTGAAATTAAATAATTAAAATAATATAATTAAATTTTATACTTTAAACCCTACCCTACCCTCTCTCCTCCTTACTGATTCAGAACGAAATGAAAAAAAAATGTAATCGAATCGCTCGTCGCCAGGCCACCTCGAAGCCACCGCGCTCCGTCGCCTTTACCCAGATCCGCCGCCACTCACCAGAAAAGCCACCGCACCGATCGAGCACCCCTCCCTGGCCTTCACCCGCCTCCGTCGAACTTCCCTCTGGCCCCAATAACCCGGTCGCAACGCCCCCCCCCCCCTCTCGTAAACCCGCCAGAAACTGCCCCGCTGGCCTCAGCAACCACCGCCGCCTCTGTTCAGGTTCCCTCTCCCCCCATCGATGCTCCCTCCTCCAACCGATTTACTATGAGTCCCTCCTTTCCTTTCTTCTTCTTCTTTTTATTTTATAACCGAATTAACATGATTTTTAAAACTGAATTAATATGATTTTTATAAATATGAATTCTGTATAAAAGTTGGATCTTTATATTTGAAAAGCTCACATTTTTCTAATGAAAAGAGCGATATATAAAAATACGATTTTTAGTATGAAATTGAAGTTATAAAAATACGATTTTTAATGAAGAAGATAATAGAAAAGTTCATAATTTTATATAAGAAAAGTTTACATTTTTATATTGAAAGGAAAAGATTGAATTTTTATTGTCTGATTAGAAAAAGAAAAATGAGATTTTTATGAAGTCGCCTTATCGATAAAAATATAATCTTTTCTATATAGTAGCGTCGATGAAAATATAATCTTTTCATATAGAAGCGGTGTAAAAATATAATCTTTATTATGTAGCATCGATGTAAAAATAGAATTTTTATCTATATAATAACAATGTAAAAATAGAATTTTTTATCCATATAGCGTGATAGTAAAAATTCGATTTTTATATATTGAATAGCAAGTGAAAATGTGATTTTTATATATTGAATAGTAAAGTAAAAATTCAATTTTTATATACATAACGAAATAAAAATGTGATTTTTATATATGTAGTGGCTACGGGCAACGAATGTGACAAAAGGCGAGAACGGCGATGATTCCCTACATAAGAAGAGTCGAGATGATTGAATTAGCTTTGGTGAGAACTTCCCACTCTTCAATTTCTTTTTCTAGTTATATATATATACTAGGATGCAGGCGGTGTTTAGTAGCACCCGACACCCGTCATCCACAGACCATGGATGGCTTGTTTGTTTAATTGTTTGGTTGTGTAGTTGGTTAGATTATTTGGTTTGAACTGAATCGTTTGGTGAAATGGAATGATTTGATTGATGTGTGAATGGCGTGGGACTTCACTAGACCGGGGATAAGGCTAGGCCTTGTCCCGTTTCTGGTATCGTGCCGTTATGCCGCCGAAATTTCTAAAATAAGTAGAAAAATAAAAATATCATTTTTATTTTGTAAATGAACTGAATAGAAATCCATGTGTTAAAATAAAATAATTTATCGTTAAAAATATAATTTTTAACGTGAATGTGAGTAAATAAATAGTTATAAACAAATCGGCCGATTTGTTTATATACACTGATTTGACTGATATTGATTGGGTCGATAAATTTTACAAATCGCCCAACTGCACAAATAAAATCTGTGTTTGATTGTTTGAAACCCCACACGGGTATTGGGATAATATATGACATACACTAATCCCAATTATTTAATTGTATGTCGATCGATTGATTGACAGGCTGTTATAAGCGTTAGATATCTATATTTGATGCTTATACAGTGTAGTGCACTTTGGATGATGGTTGATTATTTATCGTTGCTATTATATACATGTGTTGTATGGAATCCATATAATTAACTTTATATGGTAATTGGTTGGGCCTCATTCCAATTTAGAAGATAAAGAATATTATAAAATAAAGGTTCATGTGTTGACTAGACTCATCCGTTGAGATTAGTCATGTGTTGAACGAAATATTTTAACAATAAAATTTATATCTTTAACATATATAAAATTAGAAACTAACTGAAAAATAGATAAGATGAGTGGCCTCCTGGATATTAATCTGATGTTGGTTTCGGACTTCGGGGTTAATATTCAGAGAATCGTTCTCTTACTAGTTTACAGTTGGAGTCTAATTTTAAATCAAACGATAGATACCATAATTTTTATAAAATATATTAAATCCAAAAATAGTCACACGTGGACAGTACTCATTCGTTGAGATTAGTCGTGTGTTGACAAAAATATAGATTCACGTATTGAATAGAATAAATATTCATTTGTTGAATAGAATAACGGAATTATTGAAATATATGAAGCCGTGTTGATTAGATTGACGCCATTTTGACGTGAACGATATTTATATCGATTTTACTCATTTTAAAATGAATATTGAAAAGTGATTTCGTAATCGAATATTTTGAAATGAATTGAATATAAAATGATTTCGAAATGAATTGAATATAAAATGATTTCGAAATGAATTGAATATAAAATATTTTGAAATGAATTGAATAGGAAACGATTTTGAAATGAATTGAATATAAAATGATTTCGAAATGAATTGAATATAAAACGATTTCGAAATGAATTGAATATGAAACGATTTCGAAATGAATTGAATATGAAACGATTTCGAAATGAATTGAATATAAAACGATTTGGAAATGAATTGAATATAAAATGATTTCGAAATGAATTGAATATAAAAGCAATTCGAATTGAATTGAAAACGAATTCGAATTGAATTGATAATGAATTGAAATGAATTCAAATTGATTTGAAATTTGAATTGAATAGAAATGAATTTTAAAACGAATTTATAAGGAAGAATTCAATTTTGATTTGAATTGAAATGGAAGTTGAAATTGTTTTTGAAACGAATTTAAAACGATTTATAAAATTCGTTTTAAATAGAAATCGATGAAATATATATTATATATATTATATATATTATATAATGGTCTGAATAGAACGCGCCTCGCTGCGGCAGTTCGTGGATTTTGACCATTTATTTCAAACGGACATTACGGGAGATCCGACCGTCGGATTCTCCTAAAACCGGAACCGTTGGGTTCGTATCGGAAAGAGCTTTCTAACCAATATTGGAAATTTGAAATCTAACGGTTGGATTTGGAGACACATCCAAATCAAATTTGGAAAAGGTCGATGTAAGTGCAGTTCGATGGCCGTTGATGGAAATCGACTGTTCGGGCCTTGATAAAATTATTAAAAATAGTAATAATTTGTGTAAAATCATAAGAAATGATTTGGGAAAAATTGGGAAGAAAAACCCCATATTTGAAAGGATAAAAAAAGATTTTTATCGAAACGAACTAGTTTTGAACTAAAATTAAAACCCAACTATTTTTAAATAAATAAATTGGATTAAAAAAGGGGTTTTAAATAATCGGAATTTCTAATATATTTGATTGAAATTAAATTAGAAGTGATTGGTGGGTTTATCATGAACAGTGTTTTAAATAACACTTGTTCTTTAACCCGATAATAATTAGAATGTTATTTGGGTTTGTCGTGAACTGTGTTTTAAATGACACTAGTTCTTTAACCCAGTAAAAGGAGTTTTATTGAGTCTGCAATTAGATTGAAAAGTGAATTGATAATTCAAATTATCAAATTTGGCAAATGAGCGAAAATGGAGTATCACCAGTTTTGCTCCAAAGTGATAGTTAAATCTTTAATCAGATTTGAACGTGAAATGGTAATTAATTTTACCGATAACACTGTGATGTTAGATGTGGAGTATTACCAGTTTTGCTTCATAGGATGAATAGGTTGGGATTGGGAAATAAAATAAATAATTACTTCGGTGTGGTTTGCTAATCTCGACTAGTTTAGAAAGCCATAATTTGGTTTGAAACGATATCCAAAGGAAGATTAAAGGATAAATTTTAAAGAATTTGTCTTGGATAAAATTAATGGGAACCTTTCCCTAAGAATGTGGAATCTAGAAACTAGCTGTAGGTTAGTTAAGAAGAATGGTTTCCTGGGTATTGATCTGATGTTGGTTTCGGCCTTCGGGGTTAATATTTGGGAAATTGCTCTCTTACTGATTTACGGTTAGTGACTAATGAATTGGAATGAGGTGTATGTTGTGTTTGTGTAACATTTGTTTTTAAAAAACCGTGTTGTTCGGAAAGTCCGGGTTTATACCCATTCTGAATAACCGATTCGACGATAAGTCGAAGATAAAGACGGTGGTTGAAGACCGGAAGTCTTCACATCGTTTGGATAATTACTGATGATCCTGATTGGGCTTTACACCCAAGAGAATGGAAATAGTTGGTGGTCGTCCAGACGTACTTGGAGACGGATGGATATACGAGGAAAGTGCCTCCGGTTTCGTTCAGACCCAGAACGGACTTGTAAATGGATTGTGTGTCTGACATTGGATTTTATTCTGTGTTGATTGATTTCTGTTAAATATATATCTGTTTGGCGGCGGAGAATTTATTCTCTTGCTTAACGCCCTTCTCTGAGACGTACGAGCTTAGAGGTTATATATCGATAGATATTAATCGCATGGCATTAATTGCATGTGTGGCACGCTAAGATGCATGGATCAAGGATTCTGTTCAAAAGCAAAGTCTTGTGGTTGATGATCAAAGCACGGCCTTCGTGGCGTAGCTTTGTGTATGACGTGAATTCGCGAGCCTCACACCTCGGTATGAGTTAAAAACGGGATACGGACTACAGGGAGAGCACGACGTTTCTTTCTAGCTTTGGTGGTGTCAGTGACTTACTAGCCCTGACATTTATATACTTTTCACCTTTGTGGTTGTTGGAATGAGGCGCCTCGATTATAGGTCTGTAAGGACCGGGAAACGTGTGTTCAGGAATAAATAATCCTCTAGCGTAAGTGAGGACCGGCCCTGAAGATCCAGGATTGCCCAGAGTGTGTAGTCCTGAGACATTTGCTAGAGTGTCTCGAACGCGGAGAGGAGCTTGCCCCTTGCCTCTACTCATGATGGAATCTAATTTCCAATGCGAGATATTTCGGTTTTAATTGTAGAACTAGTATGGCGACATAGTAGATGGTAGCTATCCCGCCTATGATTGATATTTATGATTGAAATTTTTTTGACACTATACACCTATTATAGTATCAAATGATTTGTTTTAAACGTATCAAGCATGTTTGGCTATTATAAGGGAAAACCCTATCCTCCGGCTTCCGTTGCATTGTGTGATGGGACCTGGGTCTTATAATAGCTTCATTTCTCAAAAAAGCATTGCGTTGTTTATTCTATGCACTTGTATTCTTGGGAAGAAACCCGTTCCGTGTTATACGGCGTGGTCCCTTGAATTACTCTTTTTTAGAGTAAAGCTTTAAACAACTGTTTTAGTTCTCACACCAGTCACATGACTGACCTGGTGTTTATTGTTTTAACCTAAACTCTGGGTGCCCCTATTTTCCGCACGGGCAGCTAGTAGTTTTGGTTTTGCAGATTTATATACACAGGATCCTGGTTTACAGCTGGAATGATATCTGGAAAGCTCTGTATCCGTATATCACCTTCAGTTGTGCTTTGTATTATTTTCCGCTGCTATGTAATTTATTGTAATCTCTGATATTTATCGAATGTAATTTATTCGTTTATACTCTGTAAATTCTTGTATCTGATGGAATTGTTGTAATATACAATGAAATGTTCTTCCGTCTGCGTTTTGATTTGGTTTGTCCTCACAGTAATTCGTTCTTTCTCATCTCTTCGGAGACCGGGGAAGTTCGGGTCGCTTCATTTGGTATCAGAGCTTTGGTTTACACAGCTCGAGAACAAGACACATTAGAACCATACGAAAGAATTCATCAGATATTGGATTAGTAATATCCAATTAGAATGACTCGTTAGAGATAGGATCAGTAGTATCCTAGAACGAGTGTGAAGAGTATATTTTTCAAATGAAAACAATTTTGTTTTAAAATTTAAATCGCTTTATACGTATTTGATTATTTATTTATTTTGAATATGGACAATAGAATATATAAAGATTTTGCATATACGTGTTGTGAACGTATATTCGAAGTTTTAATATATTAGATAGATATAGAATCACATTCTAGTCGCCCGGACATGATTCTGATCACCAGTATTTATTTTCGTGTTTCGAAGGTGTGATTTCTATATATTTCCATTAGACTGGTGTGAGAACCAAAACTAATATAGTTAGAATACACTGTTGTGTATTGGCATCAAAAACATGATTTTTTTATATATATCAAAATTATGAATTTGAAACTCTAATTCACTAATTGATTGATGATTGTGTTGTTTGATTATTGTTGCCTAATTGAATTTTGAACCATTATGCCTAATTGCATCAAATATTAAACTGTATTGAAAATTAGTCGTATTTGCTTGCATATACATGTATATCTTTTGAACAGGTCATAGCAAGGAGGCTAGAGCAGAGAATAAATTTGTTTGCCCGACAAATAGGTACATATTTACTCTAATTTACTGTTTTGTTTGGGTGATGATGATTTTAAGAGCCTATTGGCTAGCCGCTTGGCTTTTTCTTTTTCTTTTTGAGATCAGAAGGCCTATATGGCAATTTCGGGATTTTCCCGTGGCTCCCGGTGCAGGGGAGGTTATGGCGAAATTTTTCGAAAATTTAGGGTGTTAGCCAAATTTTTGAAAATTTGAAAATTCTCAAAAACCGAAAAGTTGGAGTATGGAAGCTAGATTGAACGTAGAGTTGATTGATCAAACCACTTTCGACTTTGTTCCTTTTCGGGGACGAAAAGTTTTAAGTGGGGGAGATTGTAATAACCCGAAAATCTGGGCCAGTTTAAAATTTTTATTTTGGCAATTTTAGCGAATTTTGAAAATTTAAAATAGATTATTTTAAATAACATCGACGAGAAATTTATTTTGAATAAAATTCGACGTATATATTATATACGTCGTCGTTAGAATATAAATAATTATATATAATTATAAATAGAATTGAAAATGGCGCGGTAGTTCGATAATTCGATTTCAAACTTCAATTGAATGTACCGGGTGCAAAACGATCCGGATTTTAGTGAAACCAAAAACATTAGGATCTATTTGAGGATATATTTCCAACGAATCCGGAAAATCAAAATTTCATAACGGGAATCAAAAGATATGTCCAGTTGAAAATTCTGAATAGTCGCTATGGAATTCAGGCCCTTAAAAATGGGAATTTTGCAAACGACCTCGGATTTCGACGAAACCACTTTTGTTGGGTCCGTGATGTCAAATTATTGCTAGATTCCAAATTTCATAATTTTTCGAATTAATATGTGAGCATGGCAAAGGAAAACGTGTTTGACCAGTTTCAGTTGATTTTAATCGACTGGAAAATGACCATTTTTCCAACGGTCTCAGAATTCGACGAAACAAGTTTTGTTAGGACCGTATCGTCAATACGAAGCTAGAAAATATTTTTCTAGAATTTTTAGAGTTAGTATGCGACCCCGGTAAATTGAAATGCGCGTTCAAATTCAATATATAGTGTTATATTTTGATTTTGACGAAAACTGATCGAAACAGCCGAACTGGCTTACGATACATATCCCATTGTGTTCGGAATGGGGTAATTAGCTATGGATGACAGTCGGCGGGTTCCGTTTCGAGTTTGAAATTTAAAGTTGCTTTTTGAAATTAAATAATTAAAATAATATAATTAAATTTTATACTTTAAACCCTACCCTACCCTCTCTCCTCCTTACTGATTCAGAACGAAATGAAAAAAAAATGTAATTGAATCGCTCGTCGCCTGGCCACCTCGAAACCACCGCGCTCCGTCGCCTTCACCCAGATCCGCCGCCACTCACCAGAAAAGCCGCTGCATCGATCGAGTGCCCCTCCCTGGCCTTCACCCGCCTCCGTCGAACTTCCCTCTGGCCCCAATAACCCGGTCGCAACCCCCCCCCCCTCTCGTAAACCCGCCAGAAACTGCCCCGCTGGCCTCAGCAACCACCGCCGCCTCTGTTCAGGTTCCCTCTCCCCCCATCGATGCTCCCTCCTCCAACCGATTTACTCTGAGTCCCCCCTTTCCTTTCTTCTTCTTCTTTTTATTTTATAACCGAATTAACATGATTTTTAAAACTGAATTAATATGATTTTTATAAATATGAATTCGCTATAAAAGTTGGATCTTTATATTTGAAAAGCTCACATTTTTCTAATGAAAAGAGCGATATATAAAAATACGATTTTTAGTATGAAATTGAAGTTATAAAAATACGATTTTTAATGAAGAAGATAATAGAAAAGTTCATAATTTTATATAAGAAAAGTTTATATTTTTATATTGAAAGGAAAAGATTGAATTTTTATTGTCTGATTAGAAAAAGAAAAATGAGATTTTTATGAAGTCGCCTTGTCGATAAAAATATAATCTTTTCTATATAGTAGCGTCGATGAAAATATAATCTTTTCATATAGAAGCGGTATAAAAATATAAACTTTATTATATAGCATCGATGTAAAAATAGAATTTTTATCTATATAATAACAATGTAAAAATAGAATTTTTTATCCATATAGCGTGATAGTAAAAATTCGATTTTTATATATTAAATAGCATAGTGAAAATGCGATTTTTATATATTGAATAGTAAAGTAAAAATTCGATTTTTATACACATAGCGAAATAAAAATGTGATTTTTATATATGTAGTGGCTACGGGCAACGAAAGTGACAAAAGGCGAGAACGGCGATGATTCCCTACATAAGAAGAGTCGAGATGATTGGATTAGCTTTGGTGAGAACTTCTCACTCTTCAATTTCTTTTTCTAGTTATATATATACTAGGATGCAGACGGTGTTTAGTAGCACCCGACACCCGTCATCCACAGACCATGGATGGCTTGTTTGTTTAATTGTTTGGTTGTGTAGTTGGTTAGATTATTTGGTTTGAACTGAATCGTTTGGTGAAATGGAATGATTTGATTGATGTGTGAATGGCGTGGGCCTTCACTAGACCGGGGATAAGGCTAGGCCATGTGCCGTTTCTAGTATCGTGCCGTTATGCCACCGAAATTTTCTAAAATAAGTAGAAAAATAAAAATATCATTTTTATTTGGTAAATGAACTGAATAGAAATCCATGTGTTAAAATAAAATATTTTATCGTTAAAAATATAATTTTTAACGTGAATGTGAGTAAATAAATAGTTATAAACAAATCGGCCGATTTGTTTATATACACTGATTTGACTGATATTGATTGGGTCGATAAATTTTACACATCGCCCAACTACACAAATAAAATCTGTGTTTGATTGTTTGAAACCCCGCACGGGTATTGGGATTATATATGACATACACTAATCCCAATTATTTAATTGTATGTCGATCGATTGATTGACAGGCTGTTATAAGCGTTAGATATCTATATTTGATGCTTATACAGTGTAGTGCACTTTGGATGATGGTTGATTATTTATCGTTGCTATTATATACATGTGTTGTATGGAATCCATATAATTAACTTTATATGGTAATTGGTTGGGTCTCATTCCAATTTAGAAGATAAAGAATATTATAAAATAAAGGTTCGTGTGTTGACTGTACTCATCCTTTGAGATTAGTCATGTGTTGAACGAAATATTTTAACAATAAAATTTATATCTTTAACATATATAAAATTAGAAACTAACTGAAAAATAGATAAGATGAGTGGCCTCCTGGATATTAATCTGATGTTGGTTTCGGCCTTCGGGGTTAATATTCAGAGAATCGTTCTCTTACGAGTTTACGGTTGGAGTCTAATTTTAAATCAAACGATAGATACCATAATTTTTATAAAATATATTAAATAACAAAAATAGTCACATGTGGACAGTACTCATTCATTGAGATTAGTCGTGTATTGACAAAAATATAGATTCACGTATTGAATAGAATAAATATTCATTTGTTGAATAGAATAACGGAATTACTGAAATATATGAAGCCGTGTTGATTAGATTGACGCCATTTTGACGTGAACGATATTTATATCGATTTTACTCATTTTAAAATGAATATTGAAAAGTGATTTCGTAATCGAATATTTTGAAATGAAAAATGAATTGAATATAAAATGATTTCGAAATGAATTGAATATAAAATGATTTCGAAATGAATTGAATATAAAATATTTTGAAATGAATTAAATAGGAAACGATTTCGAAATGAATTGAATATAAAATGATTTCATAATGAATTGAATATAAAACGATTTCGAAATGAATTGAGTATGAAACGATTTCGAAATGAATTGAATATGAAACGATTTCGAAATGAATTGAATATAAAACGATCTCGAAATGAATTGAATATAAAATGATTTCGAAATGAATTGAATATAAAACCAATTTGAATTGAATTGAAAACCAATTCGAATTGAATTGAAAACGAATTCGAATTGAATTGAAAACGAATTGAAATGAATTCAAATTGATTTGAAATTTGAATTGAATAGAAATGAATTTTAAAACGAATTTATAAAGAAGAATTCAATTTTGATTTGAATTAAAATGGAAGTTGAAATTGTTTTTGAAACGAATTTAAAATGATTTATAAAATTCATTTTAAATAGAAATCGATGAAATATATATTATATATATAATATAATGGTCTGAATAGAACGCGCCGCGCCGCGGCAGTTCGTGGATTTCAACCATTTATTTCAAACGGACATTACTGGAGATCCGACCGTCGGATTCTCCTAAAACCGGAACCATTGGGTTCGTATTGGAAAGAGCTTTCTAACGAATATTGGAAATTTGAAATCTAACGGTTGGATTTGGAGATACGTCCAAATCAAATTTGGAAAAGGTCGCTGTAAGTGCAGTTCGAAGGCCGTTGATGGAAATTGACTGTACGGGCCTTGATAAAATTATTAAAAATATTAGTAATTTGTGTAAAATCATAAGAAATGATTTGGGAAAAATTGGGATGAAAAACCCTATATTTGAAAGGATAAAAATAGATTTTTATCGAAATGAACTAGTTTTGAACTAAAATTAAAACCCAACTATTTTTAAATAAATAAATTGGATTTAAAAAGGGGTTTTAAATAATCGGAATTTCTAATATATTTGATTGAAATTAAATTAGAAGTGATTGGTGGGTTTATCGTGAACAATGTTTTAAATAACACTTGTTTTTAACCCGATAATAATTAGAATGTGATTTGGGTTTGTCGTGAACTGTGTTTTAAATGACACTAGTTCTTTAACCCAGTAAAAGGAGTTTTATTGAATCTGCAATTAGATTGAAAAATGAATTGATAATTCAACTTATCAAATTTGGCAAATGAGCGAGAATGGAGTATCACCAGTTTTGCTCCAAAGTGATAGTTAAATCTTTAATCAGATTTGAACGTGAAATGGTAATTAATTTTACCTATAACACTGTGGTGTTAGATGTGGAGTATTACCAGTTTTGCTTCATAGGATGAATAGGTTGGGAAATAAAATAAATAATTACTTCGGTGTGGTTCGCTAATCTCGACTAGTTTAGAAAACCATAATTTGGTTTGAAACGATATCCAAAGGAAGATTAAAGGATAAATTTTAAAGAATTTGTCTTGGATAAAATTAATGGGAACATTTCCGTAAGAATGTGGAATCTAGAAACTAGCTGTTGGTTAGTTAAGAAGAATGGTTTCCTGGGTATTGATCTGATGTTCGTTTCGGCCTTCGGGGTTAATATTTGGGAAATTTCTCTCTTACTGATTTACGGTTAGTGACTAATGAATTGGAATGAGGCGTATGTTGTGTTTGTGTAACATTTGTTTTTAATATATGCGGGTTGTTCGGAAAGTCCGGCTTTATACCCATTCTGAATAACCGATTCGACGATAAGTCGAAGATGAAGACGGTGGTTGAAGACCGGAAGTCTTCACATCGTTTGGATAATTACTGATGATCCTGATTGGGCTGTACACCCAAGAGGATGGAAATAGTTGGTGGTCGTCCAGACGTACTTAGAGACGGATGGATATGCGAGGAAAGTGCCTCCGGTTTCGTTCACACCCAGAACGGACTTGTAAATGGATTCTGTGTCTGACGTTGGATTTTATTCTGTGTTGACTGATTTCTGTTAAATATATATCTGTTTGGCAGCGGAGAATTTATTCTCTTGCTTAACGCCCTTCTCTGAGACGTACGAGCTTAGAGGTTATATATCGATAGATATCAATCGCATGGCATGAATTGCCTGTGTGGCATGCTAAGATGCATGGATCAAGGCTTCTGTTGAAAAGCAAAGTCTTGTGGTTGATGATCAAAGCACGGCCTTCGTGGCGTAGCTTTGTGTATGACGTGAATTCGCGAGCCTCACACCTCGGTATGAGTTAAAAACGGGATACGGACTGCAGGGAGAGCACGACGTTTCTTTCTAGCTTTGGTGGTGTCAGTGACTTACCAGCCCTGACATTTATATACTTTTCACCTTTGTGGTTGTTGGAATGAGGCGCCTCGATTATAGGTCTGTAAGGACCGGGAAATGCGTGTTCAGGAATAAATAATCCTCTAACGTAAGTAAGGACCGGCCCTGAAGATCCAGGATTGCCCAGACTGTGTAGTCCTGAGACATTTGCTAGAGTGTCTCGAACGCGGAGAGGAGCTTGCCCCTTGCCTCGACTCATGATGGAATCCAATTTCCAATACGAGATATTTCGTTTTTAATTGTAGAACTAGTATGGCGACATAGTAGATGGTAGATATGCCGCCTATGATTGATATTTATGATTGAAATTGTTTTGACACTGTACACCTATTATAGTATCAAATGATTTTTTTAAACGTATCAAGCATGTTTGGCTATTATAAGGGAAAACCCTATCCTCTGGCTTGCGTTGCATTGTGTGATGGGACCTGGGTCTTATAATAGCTTCATTTTTCAAAAAAGCATTGCGTTGTTTATTCTATGCACTTGTATTCTTGGGAAGAAACCCATTCCGTGTTATACGGCGTGGTCCCTTGAATTACTCTCTTTTAAAGTAAAGCTTTAAATAACTGTTTTAGTTCTCACACCAGTCACATGACTGACCTAGTGTTTATTTTTTTAACCTAAACTCTGGGTGCCCCTATTTTCCGCACGGGCAGCTAGTAGTTTTGGTTTTGCAGATTTATATTCACAAGATCCTGGTTTACAGCTGGAATGATATCCGGAAAGCTCTGTATCTGTATATCACCTTCGATTGTGCTTTGTATTATTTTCCGCTGCAATGTAATTTATTGTAATCTCTGATATTTATCGAATGTAATTTATTCGTTTATACTCTGCATATTCTTGTATCTGATGGAATTGTTGTAATATACAATGAAATGTTCTTCCGTCGGCGTTCTAATTTGGCTTGTCCTCACAGTAATTCGTTCTTTCTCATCTTTTCGGAAACCGGGGATGTTCGGGTCGCTTCAGAAGATCAGATAAAGATAACGTTAAAGGCACACCAAATTGCTAACGAATAATTACTACACTGCACCACACCAGTCACCCTAAAGGTTGATCTCACTTGCTTCACTTAGAAATTATATAAATAGCTTCGTGTACCCCTAGCTGACTACATAGGTGCCGCCTGCCCCTATCTCCACTAGGTGTACCCCACTACCCACTTTCGATCGGCTCCCTACTCGTAGATACCCGTGCTGGCCCCACAGTGGGGTGTATCACTCCCCTAAAGTGGCAACGCGATACAACTTGAGAATGCACGGCTTATACCTACACGATGCAACAACGTCTTACCTACCAGCCTGGGTCCACACACGCATATGAAACCCGTTGGACTTGCGCTGCCACCGCTACCCCGTTTGGCCTTTTATAGTCAAGCCCAGTATGCGTGTCCCGTCCTCGACTTGGGTCGAGCCCACAAAGATACGTTTGGGTTACTGGTTGAAATGGGCCCCCACAAGCTATCCACCTAAGCTTGTCCCCACTAGTATATCCCACTTAACCCTCTTCTTAGTCATGTTCATTCACATGTGTGTTTGGTTAAGTCTTACTAATCATATTTCAAATGCCACTAAAGGCAACCACTAGATTCCTCATGCCACCCAAGGCACCTACTTAACCCCCATGTCCCACCTTACATGTTTATCTGGTTAAGTATTTCTTAATTCATTCAGGCCATAACCTCATAAAGACCTCTCACATTAGACTGGCATTTATGGCAGCTGGATTTGCCGGGCGGGTCCGGGCAGTCTTACACCATAAAAGAGTCTAACCTCGTGTCTCTACAACTGTTATGCTTTAGTTTGGGCCTAGGACCTCTCACATTGGACTGACATTTGTGACTATTGGATTTGCCGGGCGGGTCCGGGCAGGTTTACGTCACAAACGAGTCCAACCTCGTGTCCTAAGTATTGATTAACACTTATAATCTTTTACCACAGTTTTAAATATATCCCTATTCAAATCATTAATTAATTCCAATTTTAATGATGTCCATAATTGACTCAATTATGGCCATCCACTTATGGTGTGCAAAATCATATCAATTGCACCCCAATTTCTTAATATTAAATCCTTAATATCTCCCCTACCCCACGTTATACGTTCGTTTATTCAACGCAGAATATACGTTAGACTCGAATAGTCTAACTCATAGCATAAAGATAAATTATCACAACATATGGACAAATAAAATAGACCTAATCATAATAGGGGTGAAACTTGCATAAAACTACACATGTCATGGACCTAAAGGTGTCAACTTGTTTGTTAAAATGTCACAACTTACATAATATGATCATAATCCAAATTCATGTATGGACTTGCATATGTGGTTTAGGCAACATAATGATGGTGTGGACTAGCATCTAACACATAGAATTCACACATGTCATAGCACAATTTTAGATCTAAATAGATGTCATGGCACATGTTCATAGTCTTTACTAATCAATCTAAACTTGCATATGTGATTTGTCATATAGATCAACATAGCCCAAATAATATCAACATTATGATTTGATTAACATGAACTAATTAACATAGATAATAACATCATGACTTTTTAACATGTATGATTTATCACAACTTAGTATAGAAAATTACAACCTATACAATATCATCATAGCATGATTTACAACATATAGGATATCATCACATAACATAGGATTTACAACATACATGATATCATAAGGTTTACAACAACATATATGACAATTCACATCATTTTCTTATGATCCATATCACATCTTAATCTAATTAATTTTCCAATAATCTTGTTAAGATCATCATACTCACAATTAGAGAAGAAAGAGAGTCTTGATTTGCTTTAGAGTTGAGTAGAATTAGAATTTTGATTAGCTTTCTTCCTTCTTAGTTGGCGGCGACTACACTGAGTTCCATGGCGATGGCATGTTGGTGGCTATTCTATTTTTCATGTGATTTAGAGTGGGAGACTACCTAGGTATATATAGAGTTTAGGGTTTATTTAGGCCGTCAGATCAACTCAGAACTAAACTAAACTGTTTAATTTGCCAACTCAGCCCTAAAGACACATCAGCAGCTCAAGATTGGGCTCAGCCAAACCCTGGCCGACTAGACCAAGTCGACACCCAGGTCGACTGCCCAGTCGACTCCCCAGTCGACCTGGGGGGTGTTGACTGCCCAGTCGGCTCCCCAGTCGACCTGGGGTGCTGGGCGGGAAATTTCCCGCCTAGCCTGTTTGACTTCGAATTTTGAATTTTAAATTTTCTGAAATATGTTTTGAATTTTCTAAAACTTCTGATGGCCATATCTCCTTCATATGAAGTCCAAATCACGTAAACTCGGACTCTATTTCAACCAGAATTCCGAGACGAACACAATGGCGCACCCCGTTCCCCACAATTCTCACGTCTGAGATTAGTTATTCTTTAATTTGTGAATATTAATATTAACAGAATTACGGGGTGTTACATTCTCCCCTCCTTAAAGGATTTCGACCCCGAAATCTTCAAGTCAAGAAGAATGTATATCCTAACATCCAATCGTCCATCTACTCAACCATTAAACACAGGCATCCATTGTCCTTATAGACTTCTAATGCTTTCATGTTTAAATGCACAGTGTGTGTATATGTCCATATCTAATGCAAAATCAGGCGGTCCCCTGATTAAGTTGTCCTCCTTAATGCAAATCATGATAGTTCCATGCGTCCATTATGTATGCAAAAGTTCCTTAATGCTACATATTATCTCTATATGCGTGCACGATCATCATCTGAATGCAGCATCCATATGATAAAAAAATCCTCATACATCCATTTTACTAAATACATCCATATATATGCAATATGCAATATGAAGTGACTGAGCCGATCTAGTGCCTAATAGTGTGTGTATATGCGTCCACGAGCAACCACTAGCAAACACTTGCATCCACTTTGCATCCATCATACATAACATGTCTCAAACATATGTTTCAACCATAGGATAATCCTAACTAAAGGTCAAAGATACTAGCGAGAGGATACTTTAAAGATAATATAAGTACAAGCTAAGCGATGGAGGAGAAATTAAAAGACATACCCTCAAAAAGAAAAGGGTACAACGAACGCATCTTCGCTTCTGTCTCCCAAGTAGCGTTGCTCTCATCATCTCCCCATTGCACTTTGACTAGTCTGACCTCTCGATTCCTCAACTTCTTGATCTCCGACCCAAGAATGCATGTAGGAGCTCGTCGAATCGTCGCATCATGCTCTATCTCCACCTCTCTAAGCAAGTTCGGCTCTACCACTTCCGCAGTCTCGTGCAAGCACTTCCTCAAATGTGACACATGGAATACGTCGTGTGCACCACTAAGCCTCTTAGGCAACTCCACTCTATACGCCATCTGTCCAATCTTACCCAAAACGAACAACATTCCGTAATGGAGACACTTTGATAAAGACCATGTCCCCAACATCAAACTCAAGATCTGTCCTCCTTTTGTCCGCATAAGATTTCTGCCTATCTTGTGCCGTCTTCATCCTCCTTCGAATCAAGTCGATCTTTTCCGAAGTCTCTCTAATCATATCGGGCCCAAGTAAGATCTTATCCGTAGATTCCCACCAACATGTAGGTGAACGACAAGGTCGTCCATAAAGAGCTTCGAAAGGTGCCATGCCAATGCTAGACTGAAAGCTATTATTATATGCGAACTCTACCAACGGAAGATGCTCTTCCCATGTACCCCCAAAGTCTAGGATACATAGCCTCAAAAGGTCCTCTAGAATACGATTCACCCTCTCGGTTTGGTCGTCCGTTTGAGGATGATATGCGGTGCTCAAACATAACTGAGTCCCTACCGCCTCTTGCAAGCTCTTCCAAAATTCGCTAGAGAAGATAGGATCGCGGTCGCTTACTATGCTAGAAGGAACACCAGGCAAACGAACTATCTCTCGAACGTATACAGAAGCTAACCATGGAGCAGTCCTCTTACTCTTCACGGGAATGAAATGGGCGCTTTTAGTAAGTCTATCTACTATAACCCAAATCCCCGTATTACCCTTCCTTGATCTTGGTAATCCATCCACAAAATCCATCGAGACACTATCCCACTTCCATTGTGGAACCTCCAATGGGTGAAGCAACCCATCGGGCTTCTTTTGCTCCGCTTTTACTTGTTGGCACACCAAGCATCAAGCGACATACTCGGCCACGTCCCTCTTTATACCGGCCCAAAAGAAAAATCGCTTCATGTCTTTGTACATCTTGTCCCCGCCGGGATGAATGGTCATCTTCGAATGATGTGCTTCGTCAAGAATAGCCTTCCTCAAGTCCTCGTCTTATGTTACACAAAGTCTACTATCCCTACGTAACCAACCCTTATCATCTAGGTTATACCTATGGAGATGGCTCAATGACTCCCCTCCTTTGAGCTTTTTTACTAACTCAACCAACTGTGGGTCGTCTCGCTGTGTCTCGCCAATCCGTCCCAAAAGCGTAGGTCTGACCTCTAAGGGTGCAAGCAAACCGGGTACGAAGTCAACGGAAGGTCTAAAGTCAAACATAGAGACGAATTCTAAGTTTCACCGCTAAACAAACAACGGACTCAAGGAAAACCTTTTTCTACTTAAGGCGTCTGCCACCACGTTACCCTTGCCAGGGGTATATGTTATTTCGAAATCGTAGGACGCTAAGAACTCCATCCACCTTTGCTGCCTTAAGTTCAAGTCCTTCTAAGAGAATAAGTATTTTAAAGATTTGTGATCAGTGAATAATTCGAATTTCTCGCCAAGAAGATAATGACACCAAGACTTAAGCGCAAAAACAATAGCGGCCAACTCTAGGTTATGTGTAGGGTAATTTTTCTCATGCACCCTTAACTGCCTTCCACCATAGGCTATTACCCTTCTCTCCTGCATTAAGACTGCGCCTAGTCCTGTCCCACAAGCATCGGTATAAACAGTAAATGGCTTACTCCCGTCTAGCAGCACTAAGACTGGAGCTGAGGTCAAAGCTCTCTTCAAACGTTGGAACACATCATCACAATCTACATCCCATGTGAAAACTAGGTTCTTCTTCGTCAAATGCGTTAATGGAGCTGATATCTTTGCGAAGTCTTTGATAAACTTCCTATAGTAGCCAGCCAACCCCAATAAACTCCTTACTTTGGTAGCATTTTTAGGGACCTTCCAATCTTGAATGGCCACCACCTTCATGGGATCCACAGCTATCCCTTCTTTGGAAACCACGTGCCGTAAGAATCGTACTTCCTTCCTCCAGAAGTGACACTTAGAAAATTTAGCTTTAAGGTTATGCGCTCGTAGGGTCTCCAACACTTCCCTAAGATGTAGGGCATGCTCTTCTTCATCCTTAGAAAAGATCAAGATGTCGTCTATAAAGATTACCATGAATTTGTTAAGGTACTCCCTAAACACCCTACTCATCAAATCAACAAAGTATGCGGGGGCGTTTGTCAAACCGAAGGGCATCACTAGCCATTCATAGAAACCGTCCGGAGTCCTAAAGGCAGTCTTGTCTATGCTATCCTCAGCCACCCTCAACTGATGGAAACCAGTGGCTAAGTCCAACTGCGAAAACACTGAGGCGCCAACTAACTGATCGAAGAGATCGTCAATCCTCGACAGTGGGTGTCTGTTCTTCTTAGTAAGCTTATTAAGTTCTCTATAGTCCACACAAAGTCTAAGGGACCCGTCTGCCTTCGTGGCAAATACTACTGGAGCACCCCACTCCGATATACTTCATCTTATGAACCCCTTCTCAAGCAACTCCTTCACTTGCTTATTGAGTTCCCTCCTTTCACGAGGAGCCATGTGGCGTACCGGTAAAGATACAAGTTTTGCATTATCCACAAGATATATTCGAAAATCTATCTCCCGCTTCGGAGGAAAGCCCTTCACCTCCTCAAACACATCCGAGTATTCTCGGACCACTCTAACAGATCGTAGATTTTCCACTGACGCGTCAAGCGATTCTAGATAACTTAGCATAACGGAATTTATGGGATTCCAAAAGATTTCGAGAGTGTTGCCAAGGCGAGTCACGAGCCTAACTACTCTCCTTTCACAATCAAGAACGGCCCCATTTATGGATAACAATCCATTCCTAAAATTAGCCCATAGCCCGTGAAGCCCAAAACATAAGCATCACATCTAAACTCAACGCTAAGTATAGAAAATTTCAAATCCAAACACATCATGGACAAATAAGCTGAGCCCCCAATTGGATTCGAAACAACTAAGGGATCGTCTACTAAGCTGGTGTTTAAGTGCAGTGATTCAACTAATGATGTAGAGATAAACGAATGCGATGCGCCCGAATCGAATAAGGTACGGACATGATGATCTAACAGAAAAACTAAGCTTTCAACAGAAATGGTTCTACCTCGTTCTTGCAGCGGTGGGACCGCGAGAGCCTGATCTTGTCCCCTTGCCTGTCCGGGTGCCATAAGAGCCTGCACCTGTCCTACAGAGGTAGACCCTGCCCTCTGCCCCTTCTTTGGGCAGTCCTTCACTAGATGTCCCGCTTCGCCACATTGAAAACAGCCAGTCTTCTTTTTCTTCCGGCAATCCTTGCTGAGATGGCCTGGTGTCCCACAGTTAAATCATCTTTTCTTTCCTTTGCCATTATTGTCCTTACCACCCTTCTTGTTTTGCTGTTGTGGTTTCTTCTGTTCTCCTTTCTTCTCGGGTGCCTTATTAGCATTAGCACCTTTCTCCTCGTGCATGAGTGCCATGTCTAGTAGCTTCTCAAAGGTGGCCCCCATAGGGATGTGGGTCATAGCCAACCCCTGCAACGGCTCATTCAAGCCATTAACGAACCTCAGAGCCTTCTTCTCCGGCGTGTCCACTAAGTCCAAGCCAAACCTTGCTAACTGATTAAATTTGTTAACATATTCTTTCACTGATGAGCTTCCTTGCTTTAATGTCAAGAACCTTTCCATATATAGATTCTCTTATGCCCTTGAGAGAAACTTTGCCTCAAACCTATGCCTGAAATCCGCCCAAGAGTCAACATGACGCTCCCCATTAGTGACCTCCCACCAAAATAGGCCTCTCCCTTCATTAACCAAGCAGCTAATTTGACTTTCCTCCCTTCTTCTACTTCAAAGAGTTCTAGCAATTCTTCCACCTCCTTAAGCCAATCTCTAGCTTCCACAAACGTTTCTGACCCTTGAAAAGGTTTTCCACCCATAGCCTTAAATTCCTTGCACGTCTTTGCAAAAGTATCTACGCGAGGAGGAGGAGGAGCTGGTGCAACTGGTGGTGGAGGAACATTGGCTGGACCTGCAGCGGCCCTAGCCGCTAATAACCTCCTATACCATCCTGGTATCGTTACACCATCCGGAAGGTTAAGATCTTCAGCCATGCTGAAACGAAAAAGGAAAGATTCAAAATGGAGAATTCGAAATATAAAGATATATGGCTATTGGGGATTATGTTTTTCATAAAAACTTTCCTCTTAAAACCACTCATTAAGACATGTTTTTGAAAATATTTATTCCAAAAATACTTTAGAAAAATAGTTTTTCTAAAAAATTTATCTGTTCTGGTAACCTTAAGCTCTGATACCACGTGTAACACCCCACGTTCATTAATGTCACTCACAAAGGGAATGCATTAACTTCCATGGAGGTTTTAAGTGAATATAGAACAGAAAAATTACAACAAGATAGATAATAAGTAGTACATGGAAATCTAAAACTTTATTTCATTGCAGTGGAAATTAAACATGTTTGTTACATCATAAAACCATAAATCAGAGTCAAGTACAATATCCATCTTGATAAAACAAAATACATAACCCCATTACATAAATAGCCATTAAAGAAGATAACAAGCCGGACTTTACTTCAGCGGTCCAAGCTTTCCAAAAGAGGGATAAAGCAATCAAATCAGACTCCACTAGAGCTGGGTCCACCCTGAGGACCTGGAGGGGGAAAAAGAGATAGAAATGGAGGGGGTCAGACATAAAGTCTGGCGAGTATGATAATTCTAACAATACTATTATCAAAATAACTAGACTAAGGCATAAGCTGGAAAACAAGGAAATGTCTTTGAACTATTGGGTATGGAAGAGCAGATAAAGATAACGTTAAAGGCACACCTAATTACTAACGAATAATTACTACACTGCACCACACCAGTCACCCTAAAGGTAGATCCCACTTGTTTCACTTAGAAATTATATAAATAGCTTCGTGTACCCCTAGCTAACTACATAGGTGCCGCCTGCCCCTATCTCCACTAAGTGTACCCCACTACCCACTTTTGATCGGCTCCCTACTCGTAGATACCCGTGCTGGCCCCACAGTGGGGTGTATCACTCCCCTAGAGTGGCAACCCAATACAACTTGAGAATGCACGACTTATACCTACATGATGCAACAATGTCTTACCTACCAGCCCGGGTCCACACACGCATATGAAACCCGTTGGACTTGCATTGCCACCGCTACCCCGTTTGGCCTCTTATAGTCAAGCCCAGTATGCACGTCCCGTCCTCGACTTGGGTCGAGCCCACAAAGATACGTTTGGGTTAATGGTTGAAATGGGCCCCCACAAGCTATCCACCTAAGCTTGTCCCCACTAGTATATCCCACTTAACCCTCTTCTTAGTCATGTTCATTCACATGTGTGTTTGGTTAAGTCTTACTAATCGTATTTCAAATGCCACTAAAGGCAACCACTGGATTCCTCATGCCACCCAAGGCACCTACTTAACCTCCATGTCCCACCTTACATGTTTATCTGGTTAAGTATTTCTTAATTCATTCAGGCCATAACCTCATAAAGACCTCTCACATTAGACTGGCATTTATGGCAGCTGGATTTGCCGGGCGAGTCCGGGCAGTCTTACACCATAAAAGAGTCTAAACTCGTGTCTCTACAACTGTTATGCTTTAGTTTGGGCCTAGGACCTCTCACATTGGACTGACATTTGTGACTACTGGATTTGCCGGGCGGGTCCGAGCAGTTTTACGTCACAAACGAGTCCAACCTCATGTCCTAAGTATTGATTAACACTTATAATCTTTTACCCCAGTTTTAAATATATCCCTATTCAAATCATTAATTAATTCCAATTTTAATGATGTCCATAATTGACTCAATTATGGCCATCCACTTATGGTATGCAAAATCATATCAATTGCACCCCAATTTCTTAATATTAAATCCTTAATATCTCCCCTACCCCCACGTTATACGTTCGTTTATTCAACGCAGAATATACGTTAGACTCGAATAGTCTAACTCATAGCATAAAGATAAATTATCACAACATATGGACAAATAAAATAGACCTAATCATAATAGGGGTGAAACTTGCATAAAACTACACATGTCATGGACCTAAAGGTGTCAACTTGTTTGTTAAAATGTCACAACTTACATAATATGATCATAATCCAAATTCATGTATGGACTTTCATATGTGGTTTAGGCAACATAATGATGGTGTGAACTAGCATCTAACACATAGAACTCACACATGTCATAGCATAATTTTAGATCTAAATAGATGTCATGGCATATGTTCATAATCTTTACTAATCAATCTAAACTTGCATATGTGATTTGTCATATAGATCAACATAGCCCAAATAATATCAACATTATGATTTGATTAACAAGAACTAATTAACATAGATAATAACAACATGACTTTTTAACATGTATGATTTATCACAACTTAGCATAGAAAATTACAACCTATACAATATCATCAAAGCATTATTTACAACATATAGGATATCATCACATAACATAGGATTTACAACATACATGATAGCATAAGGTTTACAACAACATATATGACTATTCACATCATTTACTTATGATCCATATCACATCTTAATCTAATTAATTTGCCAATAATCTTGTTAAGATCATCATACTCACAATTAGAGAAGAAAGAGAGTCTTGATTTGCTTTAGAGTTGAGTAGAATTAGAATTTTGATTAGCTTTCTTCCTTCTTAGTTGGCGGCGACTACACTGAGTTCCATGGCGATGGCATGACGGTGGCTATTCTATTTTTCATGTGATTTAGAGTGGGAGACTACCGAGGTATATATAGAGTTTAGAGTTTATTTAGGCCGTCAGATCAACTCAGAACTAACCTGAACCGTTTAATTTGCCAACTCAGCCCTAAAGACACATCAATAGCTCAAGATTGGGCTCAATCAAACCCTAGCCGACTGGACCAGGTCGACACCCCGGTCGATTGCCCGGTCGACTCCCTAGTCGACCTGGGGGAGGGGTGTCGACTGCCCAGTCGACTCCCCAGTCGACCTGGGGTGCTGGGCGGGAAATTTCCCGCCTAGCCTGTTTGACTTCGAATTTTGAATTTTGAATTTTCTGAAATCTGTTTTGAATTTTCTAAAACTTCCGATGGCCATATCTCCTTCACACGAAGTCCAAATCACGCAAACTCGGACTCTATTTCAACCATAATTCCGAGACGAACACAATGGCGCATGCCGTTACCCACAATTCTCAAGTCTGAGATTAGTTATTCTTTAATTTGTGAATATTAATATTAACAGAATTACGGGATGTTACAATAATGATAAGGAAAATTCAACTTTTATTTAAAATTGAAAATTAAGTTGGAATCATTTTAAAACGAATGTATAAACGATTTATAAAATATGTTTTAAATGGAAATAGATGAAATATATATAATTTATACATTATATATATTTAATAGCCTGGATAGAACGCGCCGCGCCGCGGCCGTTCCCGAATTTTGACCGTTGACTTCAAATCGATATTACGGGAGATCCGTCCGTCGGATTCTCCTAAAACCGGAACCATTGGGTTCGTATTGAAAAGAGCTTTCCGAAGAATATAAGGGATTTGAAATCTAACTGTTGAATTTGGATTTATGTCCAAATCAAATTTGGAAAAGGTCGTTGTAAGTGCAGTTCGATGACCATTTATGGAAATCGACTGTATGGGCATTGATAAAATTATTAAAAATATCAATAATTTATGTAAAATCATAATAAATGATTGGAAAGAATTTGGATGAAAATTTCCAAGTTTGTAAAGAAAAAAAAACATTTTTATCAAAATGAAGTAGTTATGAACTAGAATTATAATCCAATATTTTTAAATAAATAAATTGGATTTGAAATGGTTTTAAAAATAACCAAAATTTCCAATATATGAATTGGAATGGATTTAAATCAAAATTATCTTCGGAATATTTTGATATTGGATTCCGTGATTATATGGATATTGTGGAGGAATTTGGAAGATATATATCATTGTTCCCAATACGATATTTGTTAATTTCAGAATTTGGTATTGAATATAAGCCGATATAATTTCTATTCAGAGCCTTGTATTTAATACTGAATTGGATTTTGGGTTTTTCGTGAATGATGTCTTAAGTTACACTGTTCTTAAACCCCATGTGAAAAGAATAAATCTTTTAATTAAGATTTAGCGAAGATTACCAATTAATTAAGATTTAGTTGGAATTGAATAAAAGAATTGGATTTTGGGTTTGTCGTGAATGGTGTCTTAAATAACACTATTCTTAAACCCCATGTGAAAAGAATAAATCTTTTAAATAGGAATATTAAAGTTTCCCGTTAATTAACATTTAATTAGAATAAAATGGGATGTGAATTAGATTTATTGTGAACTATTTTTTTAACGACATTCGTTCTTTAACCCGATTTACAGTGAAATGTGATTTGGAATTTATAAATCTTTTTATTAAGATTTAATGGAAAATTTCCAAAGTAAAGTTTTCCAATTTAATATATTAAATTGGAATTGAATGGAATTCGATTTGGTAATAATCGAAGTGAGCTTCTGTGGAGGAAGACTGTTACTATATATTGAATTTAAAAGGATTTGTTGTTATTCCATTTATATTATTGGTCGGATACGGAAATTGATATCGATTATATATTGATCTATTTCCTGTGAAGATTCCATAACTAATGGAATGTGATTTGGGTTTATTGTGAACTGTGTTTTAAATGACATTAGTTCTTTAACCCAGTTAAAGACAGGATTACATGTATAACATTGTATTTCGAACTGTATGGTTGATCTCTGCTAAATATATATCTGTTTGGTGGCGGAGAATTTATTCTATTGCTTAACATCCTTCTCTAAGATGTACGAGCTTACATGTTATATATCTGTAGAAATCAATAGTACGGTGTAGATTGTCGATGCGGCATGTTTGTGTTTCCAAAGTTAAATAATCATTAATATTGATTTTTGGGAAAATTAAAACTAAGTGGAGTTTTAATGAATCTTTAATTAGATTGAAAAGAGAATGTGATAATTTAAATTATCAAATTCAGGAGATGGTCAAGAATGGAGTAGCACCAGTTTTACTCCAAGCGATAATCAGATTTGAACATGAAATGGTAATTAAATTTACCGATAACACCGTGGTATTAGATGTGGAGTATTACCAGTTTTTCTCCATGGGATAAATAGGTTGGGAATGGGAAATAAAAGAAATGATTACTTCGGTAAGGTGCGCTAATCCCGACTAGTTGATAAACCTTAACTTGGTTTAGAATTGGTATCCAAAGGAAGATTAAAGAATAAATTCAAAAGAATTTATCTTTGATAAAATTAATGGGAACCTTTCCCTAATGATATGAATATTTGAATAAAAGAATATTCTAAATTGGAATGAGGCGTATGTTGTGTTTTTATAGCACTTGTTTATTATATACGCGAGTTATTCGGAAAGGGCGGGTTTATACCCATTTTAAATAACTAATTCGACGATAAGTTGACGATGAAGATGGTGGTTGAAGACCGGAGGTCTTCACATTGTTTAGATGATTACTGATGTCCTGATAGGGTTGTACACCTAAGACGAGGTAATAAGTGGTCATCATCTAGACGTACTTGGAGATCGACCAGATATTCGAGGACCTCTCTCTTGTATTGGACATATGGGTCAAGGAATAAGGTGCCTCCGGTTTCGTTCAGACCCAGAACGAACTTGTAAATGGATATGTGTTCGACATTGGATTTTATTCTGTGTTGATTGATCTCTATTAAATATATATCTGTTTGGCAGTAGAGAATTTATTCTCTTTCTTAACACCCTTTTCTGAGATGTACGAGCTCGGAGGTTATATATCGATAGACATCGGTCGCATGGCGTGAATTGCCTGTGTGGCATGCTGAGATGCGAATGATCAAGACTTCTGTTGAAAACCAGAGTCTTGTGTTTGATGATCAAAGCATGGCTTTAATATAGCATAGCTTTGTGTATAGCGTTAATTCACGAGTCTCACACCTCGGTATGAGTCAAAAACGGGATCGGACCATTAGGTGAACATGACGTTTCTTTCTATCTATTGGTGGTGTCATGGTATGGAGCCCAGACATTTATATTTTTTACCTATTTGGATGATGGATAGCGAGGCGCCTTGGATATATCGGTTACTACGGAGCCGATGGATAGGTCCGATTGGACCTGGAAACGTTTGTTCAGGAATTGCCGATCCTCAACCGTAAGAGAGGGTCGGCCCAATCGATACAAGGGTTGCCCATAGTGTGTAGTCCTGAGACATTTTCTAGAGTATCTCAAAGCGGTGAGGAGCCATCCCTGGCCTTGACTCATAGATGGAATCCAATTTCCAATACATGACATTTTGGTTTGATTGTAAACTTATATGGCGACATAGTAACATGGGACACTATGTCGTCTATGATTGATACATTTATATTTGAAGTTGTTTTATACACTATGCACTTATAATAGTATCAAATGATTTGTTTTTTAAACTTACCAAGCATGTTTGGTTATTATAAGGGAAAACCCTATCCTCCAGCTTGCGTTGCATTATGTGATGGGACCTGGGCCTTATAATAGCTTCATTTTCCCAAAAAGCATTGCGCTGTTTGTTTAATACACTGGTATTCTTGGGAGGAAACTTGTTCCGTGTTATACGATGTGGTCCCTTGATTTACTTTTAAAGTAAAGATTTAATAACTGTTTTGAGTTCTCACACCAGTCACATGACTGACTTGGAGTTTATTGTTTTAACCAAAACTCTGGGTGCCCCTATTTTGTACACGGGCATCTAGTAGTTTGGTTTTGCAGATATTATATTCATAGGATGCAAGATTTACAGCTGGAACTATACTCGGAAAGCTCTATATCCGTGTATTCCTTTCAGTTGTGTTATGTATTATTTTCCGCTGCTTTGTAATTTGAATCTCTGATATTTATCAAATGTATATTATTTTTTCATACTCTGTAATATTCTTGTACTATGATGTAATTGTTGTAATAAGCAATGAAATGTTCTTCTGTTTGTGTTCTGATTTGTTGTGTTCTTAACTCAATCCGGGCTTTCTCGTTAGGGAAAGTTTAGGTTGTTTCATCGTGGTATCAGAGCTTGGGTTTACAGAGCTCGAGAACAAGACATATTCGAACCGAACGAAAGAATTTATCAAAGATTGGATTAGTAGTATCCAATAAGAATGACTCGCTAGAGATAGGACCAGTAGTATCCTAGAACGAGTGTGAAGAGAAGTGTTTTTAAAATTTATAAAAACGAATTTTGTTTTGAAAATTATAACTTATTATATGTAATTGAATATTCATTTTATATTGATTTTGGACAATCAAGTATATGAAGATTTTGCATATACGCCTTGCAAACGTGTATACAAAGCCTTAAATATACTGGATAGATATAGAATCACACTCTAGCTGCCCGGTGATGGTTCTGATGATGGCATGTCATCATCAGCACTTGTGTTCGAGTTTCGAAAGTGGGATGTCTATATATTTCCAATTGACTGGTGTGAGAACCAAAACTAGCTAGAATTTATTGTTTGTGATTTGACACACAAAATTGGATTTTTGGATATGAATTAAAGTTATGTGTTTGAAATGCTAATCAACTAATTGACTGTTGGTTGTGATGTATGACTACTATTAACTAATTAAACCAACATGTAAATGTAAGGAAAATTTAGACAAAGCGATCAAATATATAACTGAATGGAAAATTGCTTGAAATAGCATATGTATATGCATGTATATAATGAACCGGTCATAGCAAGGAGGCTAAAAAGAGGAATAAAATTGTATGCCCGACAAATAGGCACATGTTTACTAATTTATTCGGTTTGGATGATTTTATGAGCCGATTGGCTAGCTGCTTGGCTTTTTCTTTTTGGATGATGAGGGCTCTACGTGGCAAGTTTCAGTTTTAAATGTCTCCCCGTACAAAGGAAGTTATGGCAAAAAAATTCGAAAACTTAGGATGTTAGCCAAATTTTTGAAGAATTGGAAAATTATTAGAACTGAAAAGTTGAAGAATGAAACCCAAAATGAAAGTTGAGTAGATTATAAAAAAAAACTTTCAGCTCCGTTTCTGCTCGAGGACGAAAAGATTTTAAGTATGGGAGATTGTAACAACCCCAAAAATTAAAACCAATTTAAAATTTTTATTTTGGCAATTTTAATGAATTTGGAATATATAAAATGATTTATTTTAAATAATAATGACTAAAAATTTACTTTAAACTAAGTTAGAACGAATAAATTTATTTTAATTATATAACGAGTTGGAAATGGTCCGATAGTTTGAAAATTCGATTTCAAATTTCTAATGAATGTACTAGATTCAAAATAAATCGGATTTCATCCAAACCAAAAATATTTGAAACTGTCTAAAAACATCTTTCCAAGGAATGTAAAATATCCAGATTTCATAACGGAAATAAAAAGTTATGGCCAGTGGAAAATTCAGAATAGTCGCTATGGAATTATATGTAAAATATAGCCCTTAAAAATAGCGATTTTGCAAATGACCTCCATTTTAGACAAGACCACTTTTATTGAATCCAGAATGTCAAATTATTGCTAAATTCCAATTTTCATAATTTTTGGAATCAATGTGTGGGCGTGGCAGATTTAAACGTGTTTGGTAATTTCAGTTTGAATTTTATCGACTGGAAAATGACCGTTTTTCAAACGGTCTCCACATTCGACAAAATTAGTTTTGTTAGGACCATATCATCAAAACATGGCTAGATTTAATTTTTTTGGAATTTTTGGAGTCAATATGTGGCCCCGGTAAACTAAAATGTGCGTTGAAATCAATTTTGAAGGTTATATTAACTTATATTTTAATTTTAATGAAAACTGATCGAAAAGATCGAATTGGCTTACAGGACATATCCCATTGTGTTCGGGTTGGACGGGATTAGCTGGGGGCGACAATCGTTGGGTATCGTTTGGAGTTCGGAATAAAAGTCAACTTTTTGGGAATTAAAAATAAAATAAAATAAAAAATATACCCCCCCCGTATCCCCTTCCCCCCCAAAATCAGAAACCCCCCATCGTTAAAAAAAACCTCTCCCCTTGTAATAACCCGGAAATTCTGAGCCAATTTAAAAAATTTATTTTGGCAATTTGAGTGAATTTTGAACATTTAAAATGATTTATTTTAAATAATATTGACGAGATATTTATTTTGAATAGAATTAGAACGTATATATTTATATAGATAGTCGTTAGAATATAAATATTTATTTATATTAATAAAAGGAATTGAAAATGGCGCGGTAGTTCGATAATTCGATTTCAAATTTCAAATAAAAGTACCAGGTGCAAAATAAACCAGATTTTAGTGAAACCAAAAATATTAGAACCTAGTTGAGAATATCTTTCCAAGGAATCAGAGAAATCAAAATTTCATAGCGGGGATAAAAAGTTATGCCCAGTTGAAAATTCAGAATAGTCGCTATGGAATTTCTGGCCCTTAAAAATGGAAATTTTGCAAATGACCTCAGTTTTCGACGAAACCACTTTTGTTGGATCCGTGATGTCAAGTTATTGCTAGATTCCCAAAATTCGTAATTTTTCGAGTCAATATGTGAGCGTGGCAAAGGAAAACGTGTTTTAACAGTTTCAGTCAATTCCGATCGACCAGAAATTGGCCATTTTTCGAACGGTCTCGGAATTTGACGAAATTAGTTCTGTTAGGACCGTATCATCAATACGAAGCTAGAAAATATTTTTTCTGGAATTTATTGAGTCAGTATGTGGCCCCGGTAAATTGAAATGTACGTTCAAATTCAATATATAGAGTTATATTTTGATTTTGATGAAAACTGATCGAAACGATCGAATCAGCTTACGATACATATCCCATTGTGTTCAGATTGGGGGTAATTAGCCATGGACGACAGTCAATGAGTTCGATTTGAAGTTCGAAATAAAAAGTTACTCTTTGAAATTAAAATAAAATATATATATATATAATTATATATTCTTTCCCTCATATCCTCTCCCCACTCTCTCTACTCTCAGTCAAAACGAAATAAAAAAACCCTAAGCGATCGAGCACCGCCCCCTCGTCGATGACCGCGCCGACCGCCCCCCTCCACCTCAGATCGGCCGACCACCCCCCCATCTTCTCCTCCCTCCTCTCGCGCAGCACCCGATGCACCGAGCCCCTGAAAACCCGAACCCCCAACGCCCAATCACCAGAAGCCACCTCCGACCACACCCCCACCGTGTGAGCACCCCCCTTTCGATGAGACCTCGACTGCGCTCCCCCTCCTCTTCAATTACTGCGAGTCTCTTTGTTTTTAATTATTTTTTTTATTCTTTTTAGTGGTTCATTTAAAAGTAATGGGTGTATTAGGATTTTCATAATGAAAATATTATCCTAAAAACGTTAGATTTTTATATGAAATTAGTTTTTCTTTTATGTATTTAAATAAAGTTTTAATTTTTTTTATATAAGCATGAAACTTTAATTTTTAAAAGAATGAAACTTTGATTTTTAAAAAGCATGAAAATTTGATTTAAAAGCATGGGACTTTGATTTTTATTCGATTAAAGAAGTGATTTTTATTCGATTAAAGAAATGATTTTTATTCTATTAAAGAAGTGATTTTTTATTCTCTTAAAGAAATGATTTTTATTTTGTTAAAGGAGTAATTTCTATAAACATGAAGTTAGGATTTCTATGATATGAAGTTCAATATAAAGATTTGATTTTTATATGTAATATAGCGTAATAAGAATGTGATTTTTATCCATATAGAGCGGTATAAAAATGTGATTTTTATATACATAGCAACAATATAAAATACGATTTTGATATGTGTAGTGGCTATGGACAATGAAAGTGACAAAAGGCGAGATTGGTGAAGATTTTCTACATATGAAGAGTCGTGGCATTTGGTTTAGCTAGTCGGTGAGAACTTCTCACTTTTAATTTTATTTCTAGTTGAAATATATACTAGGATGTAGACGGTGTTTAGTAGCACCCGACACCCGTCGTCCACAGACCATGGACGGCTCATATGCTTGTTTGTTTTGATTTTGATGTGTAGTTGATTGTGTGATGTGATGTGAAATGAAATAAAATATTTATATAGTTAAAAATATTTTATAGTTGAAAATAGAATTTTTAACGTGTATATGAAATAAATATTTATAAACAAATCGGACGGTTTGTTTATATACACACATTTGACTGATATTGATTGGGACGATAAATTTTACACATCGCCCCACTGCACAAATAAAATCTATGTTTGATTGTTTGAAACCCTACATGGGTATTGGGATGATATATGACATACACTAATCCCAATAATTAGTTGTATGTCGATCGATTGATTGACAGGCTGTTATGAGCGTTAAATATTTATATTTGATGCTTATACAGTGTAGAATGCACTTTGGATGATGGTTGATTATTCGTCAATGTTAATATATACATGCGTTGTATGGAAATCCATAGAAATAAAATCTATGGTAATTGATTGGGCCTCATCCAGTTTTGAAATAGAATATTAGAGGAGAAATATTTGAATAAAATATTGAGAGGAAATATTTGAACGAAATATTTGAATAGAATATTTGAAATAAAAATATATAAAGCTGTGTTGATTAGATTGCGCTATTTTGACGCGAACGATAATTTTATCGATTATATTCGCTTTTATAGTGAATATTGAAAACTGATTTCAAAATCGAATATTTTGAAATGAAATTCGAATTGAGTTGAATTGAAACGAATTAGAATTCAAATTGAATTGAAAATAAAAGGAATTCGAATCGAATTGAAGTTGAATGGAAATCAATTTGAAATGAATTCGAACAGAAAATGAATTCGAATAGAATTCGAATTGAAACTAAATAGAAATGAATTCGAATTGAAAATGAATTCGAATTAAAATGGAATAGAATTGGAATTGAAACTAAATAGAAATGAATTCGAATTGAAATTGAATAGAACTGAATTCGAATTGAAACTGAATAGAAATGAATTCGAATTGAAAATGAATTCGAATTGAAATTGAATATAATTGAATTCGAATTGAAGGTGAATAGAAATGAATTTGAATTGAAATCGAATAGAATTGAATTCGAATTGAAACTGAATAGAAATGAATTCGAATTGAAATTGAATTGAAAACGAACTGAAATTGAATTAAAAATCGATTTGAATTGAAATCAATTTGAAATGAATTTAAAAAGAATTTAAAAGGAAAAATTCAATTTTGATTTGAATTTGAAATGAAGTTGAAATCGTTTCGAAAACAAATTTAAAATGATTTATAAAATATGTTTTAAAATGAAATCGACGAAGTATATATTATATATATTATATATATATATAATATAAGGGCCTGAATAGAACGCGTCGCGCCGCGGTAGTTCACGAATTTCGACCATTGACTTCGAATAGATATTGCGGGAGATCCGACCGTCGGATTCTCCAAAAACAGGAATCCTTGGGTTTGTATCGAAAGGAGCTTTCTAACGAATATTAGAGATTTGAAATCTAACAGTTGGATTTGGAATTATGTCCAAATAAAATTTGGAAAAGGTCGTTGTAAGTGCAGTTCGATGGCCGATGATGGAAATCGACTATACGGGCCTTGATAAAATTATTAAAAATAGTAATAATTTGTGTAAAATCATAAGAAATGATTTGGGAAGAATTGGGATGAAAAAATACATATTTGAAAAGATAAAAATAGATTTTTATCGAAATGAACTGGTTTTGAACTAGAATTATAATTCTATCTATTTTTAAATAAATAAATTGAATGTGAAAAGGGTTTTAAAAGTAACCAGAATTTTCAATAATTGAATTGGAATGGATTTGAATCGAAATTTTCTTCGGAATATTTCGATTGGGTTTCGTGATTATACAGATATTGTTATGGAAATTTGGAAGATATATTTATATCGTTATTTCCAATACGATATTTGTTGGTCGTAGAATTTGATATTGAATATAAGACGATATATTTTCTATTCAGAGCCTTGTATTTAATATCAAATGTGATTTGGGTTTGTCGTGAATGGTGCCTCCATTAACACTGTTCTTAAACCCAGTTTAGAAAAAGATTAAATCTTTTTACTTAGATTTAATGAAGTGTACCAATTAAATAATATTTAATTGGAATTGAATTGGTATTGATTTTTGGGTTTATCGTGAATAGTGTTTTAAATAACACTTGTTCTTTAACCCGATAATTAATGGAATGTGATTTTGGGTTTATCGTGAACCGTATTTTAAATGACATTGATTCTTTAACCCAGTTAAAGATTAAAACTAAGTGGAGTTTTAATGAATCTTTAATTAGATTGGAAAGATCGAGAATGGAGTATCGCCAATTTTACTCCAGACGGTAGTTAAATCTTTAATTAGATTTGAAAGTGAAATGTTAATTGAATTTACCGATAACATCGTGGTGTTAGATATGAAGTATGACCAGTTTTACTTCATGGGATAAATAGGTTGGGATTGGGAAATAAAATAAATAATTACTTCGGTGTGGTTCGCTAATCACGACTAGTTTGAAGTGATATTCAAAGGAAGATTAAAGAATAAATTTAGAAGAATTTATCTTTGATAAAATTAATGGGAACCTTTCCCTAAGAATGTGAAATTTAGAAACTAACTGGAGGTTAGCTAAGCAGGACGGTTTCCTGGGTATTGATCTGATGTTGGTTTCAACCTTCGGGGTTAATATTTAGGGAATTATTCTCTTGATTAATTTACGGTTAGTCACTGATGAATTGGAATGAGGCGTATGTTGTGTTTGTGTAACACTTGTTTATTATATACGCGAGTTATTCGGAAAGACCGGGTTTATCCCATTCTGAATAACTATTATGACGATAAGTCGAAGATGAAGACGGTGGTCGAAGACCGGAGGTCTTCACATCATTTGGATGATTACTGATGATCTTGATTTGGCCGTACACCCAAGAGGAGGGAATCAGTTAGTGGTCATCCAGACGTACTTAGAGATCGATGGATATGCGGGGTACAAGGTGCCTTCGGTTTCGTTCAGACCCAGAACAGACTTGTAAATGGACTGTGTGTCTGACATTGGAATTCATTCTGTGTGATTGATATCAGTTGCATAGCGTGAATTGTCTGTGTGGCATGCTAAGGTGCAAATGATCAAGGCTTTTGTTGAAAAGCAGAGTTTTATGGTTGATGATCAAAGCATGGCCTGTGTGGCGTAGCTTTGTGCAATGTTGATTCGCGAGCCTCACACCCCGGTTGTGAACCAGAAACGGGAGAGGACATCAGGGAGTGCATGCGTTTCTTTCTAGCTAGAAGTGGCGTCAGTGGTTTTACATGCCCTAACGAGTTTGACTTATGTGGTTGTTGCTGTTGCGAGGCGCCTCAGATATATCGGTCAATCCGGGACCGATGGAGTCATTCGTTGGCTCATTTACGCCCCAAAAGGCGGGGAAACGTAGTGTTTAGGCATAATAATCCACATGGTGGACCGACCCTGACAATCCAAAGGGTTGATGCGTTCTGATTCTGAGGCTTGGGCTAGAGAGTCTCGAATCGGTGAGGACTATCTTTTGTCGCGGTTCACAGATGGAAATCCAATTTCCAAATACGTGACATTTGCGGTTTTGATTGTAGAGCCTAGTATGGCGATATGATATATGGTACCCATGCCGTCTATGATTAATATTTATGATTTGAAGTTGTTTTATACACTAAGCACTTATAATAGTATCAAATGATTTGTTTTAAACGTACTAAGCATGTTTCGCTATTATAAGGGAAAATGCTATCCCCCGGTCTGTGCATTGTGTAATAGGACCTGGGTCTTATAATAGCTTCATTGTTTTTTATTTAGCATTGTGCTGTTGTTTTATGCACTGGCATTCTTGGGAGGAAACCCGTTCTGAGTTATACGGCATGGTCTCTTGATTTACCGAACTTTAAAATAAAGATTAATAACTGTTTTAGTTCTCACACCAGTCCCATGACTGACCTGGGGTTTATTGTTTTAGCCTAAACTCTGGGTGCCCTTATTTCGACAAGGGCAGCTAGTAGTTTTGGTTTTGCTGATTTATATTTACAGGATCCTGATTTACTGCTGGAGCGATACTCGGAAAGCTCTGTATCCGTGTATTACTTCTGGTTGTGTATTGTATTATTTTCCGTTGCTATGTAATGCATTGTAATTTCTGACATTTTATAATGTATATTATCTGTTAATACTCTGTATATTCTTGTATTCTGATGAATTGTTGTAATATACAATGAAATGTTCTGCTGTCTACGTTCTAATTCGTCTTGTCCTAAAAGTAATTCGTCCTTTCTCTTCTCTTCAGAGACCGGGGAAGTTCGGGTCTCTTCATTTGGTATCAGAGCTTTGGTTTACAAAGCTCAAAGAACAAGATACATTAAAACCATACGAAAGAATTCATCAGACATTGGATTAGTAATATTCAATGGGAATGACTCGTTAGAGATGGGATCAGTAGTATCCTAGAATGAGTGTGAAGAGTATATTTTTGAAAATGAAAACAAATTTTGTTTTGAAGTTTAAATCGTTTTATACGTATTTGAATATTTATTTGTATTGAATTTGGACGATCCAGTATATAAAGATTTTGCATATGCGCCTTGCAAACGTGTATTCGAAGTTTTAATATACTGAATAGATATAGAATCACACTCTAGTCGCCCGGAGAGGATTCTGATGATTTATGCATCGTCATCAGAGTTGATATTCGAGTGCCAAAAGTGAGATTTCTATATATTTCCAATTGACTGGTGTGAGAACCGAAACTAGAATAGGGCTTATTGTTGATTTGGCATCAAAAATGTGATTTTTGACTATATATCAAAATTATGAATTTGAAATGATAATTCACTAATTGATTGATGGTTGTGTTGTTTGATTATTGGTTGATTAATTAAATATTGAACCTATAACCAAATTGAATCAAATAGTGAATTGTATTGGAAATTTGTCACATTTTTTTGCATATACATGTACTTACACTGAACAGGTCATAGCAAGGAGGCTAGAGCAGAAGAATAAAATTGTTTGCCCGACAAATAGGTACATGTTTACCATAATTTACTGTTTTGTTTGGGTGATGATGATTTTATGAGGCGATTGGCTTTTTCTTTTTGATTGAAGAAGGCCATAGGAGGCTATATGAAATATCCCGAAGTCCCCGGTGCAAGGGAGGTTATGGCGATACTTTTCGAAAATTTAGGGTGTTAGCCAAAATTTTGAAAATTTTGAAATGTTCTTAGAAACTGAAAAGTTGAAGAACTTAAGCCGTAGTGGAAATAATGAAAGTTGACCTGATTAGTTAGACAACTTTCGGCTTCGTTCCTTTTCGGGGACGAAAATTTTTAAGTGGGGGAGATTGTAATAACCCGAAAATTCTGAGCCAATTTAAAATTTTTATTTTGGAAATTTGAGCGAATTTTGACCATTTAAAATGATTTATTTTAAATAATATCGACGAGAAATTTATTTTGAATAGAATTAGAACGTATATATTTATATAGATCGTCGTCAGAATATAAATATTTATTTATATTTATAAAAAGAATTGAAAATGGCGCGGTAGTTCGATAATTCGATTTCAAATTTCAAATGAAAGTACCTGGTGCAAAATAAACCGGATTTTAGTGAAACCAAAATTATTAGAACCTAGTTGAGAATATCTTTCCAAGGAATCTGAGAAATCAAAATTTCATAGCGGGGATAAAAAGTTATGCCCAGTTGAAAATTCAGAATAGTCACTATGGAATTTCTGGCCCTTAAAAATGGAAATTTTGCAAATGACCTCGGTTTTCAACGAAACCATTTTGTTGGATCCGTGATGTCAAGTTATTGCTAGATTCCAAAATTCGTAATTTTTCGAATCAATTTGTGAGCGTGGCAAAGGAAAACGTGTTTTAACCGTTTCAATCAATTTCGATCGACCAAAAATTGGCCATTTTTCAAATGGTCTCGGAATTTGACGAAATTAGTTCTATTAGGACCGCATCGTCAATACAAAGCTAGAAAATATTTTTTCTGGAATTTATTGAGTCAGTATGTGGCCCCGGTAAATTGAAATGTGCGTTGAAATTCAATATATAGAGTTATATTTTGATTTTGACGAAAACTGATCGAAACGATTGAATCAGCTTTCGATACATATCCCATTGTGTTCGGAATGGGGGTAATTAGCTATGAACGATAGTCGGTGGGTTCGATTTGAAGTTCGAAATAAAAAGTTACTTTTTGAAATTAAAATAATAAAAAATATATAATTATATATTCTTTCCCTCATATCCTCTCCCCTCTCTCTCTACTCTCAGTCAAACTGAAATAAAAAAAACCCTAAACAATCGAGCACCCCCCTCATCGATGACTGCGCCAACCGCCCCCCTTCCACCTCAGATCGGCCGAACCCCCCCTCTTCTTCTCCTCCCTCCTCTCGCGCAGCACCCAATGCACCGAGCCCCTGAAAACCCGAACCCCCAATGCCTAATCACGAGAAGCCGCCTCCGACCACAACCCCACCGCGTGAGCACCCCCCTTTCGATGAGACCTCGACTGCGCTCCCCCTACTCTTCAATTACTGCGAGTCTCTTTGTTTTTAATTAATTTTGTTTTATTCTTTTTAGTGGTTCATTTAAAAGTAATGTGTGTATTAGGACTTTTATAATGAAAATATTATTCTAAAAACGTTAGATTTTTATATGAAATCAGTTTTTCTTTTATGTATTTAAATAAAGTTTTTTTTTATATAAGCATGAAACTTTGATTTTTAAAAGCATGAAACTTTGATTTTTAAAAATCATGAAACTTTGATTTTTAAAAGCATGGGACTTTGATTTTTATTCGATTAAAGAAGTGATTTTTATTCGTTTAAAGAAATGATTTTTATTCTGTTAAAGAAGTGATTTTTTATTCTCTTAAAGAAATGATTTTTATTTTGTTAAAGGAGTAATTTCTATAAACATGAAGTTAGGATTTCTATGATATGAAGTTCAATATAAAGATTTGATTTTTATATGTAATATAGCGTAATAAGAATGTGATTTTTATCCATATAGAGCGGTATAAAAAATGTGATTTTTATATACATAGCAACAATATAAAAATACGATTTTTATATATGTAGTGGTTATGGACAATGAAAGTGACAAAAGGCGAGATCGGTGAAGATTTTCTACATATCAAGAGTCGTGGCATTTGGTTTAGCTAGTCGGTGAGAACTTCTCACTTTTAATTTTATTTCTAGTTGAAATATATACTAGGATCCAGACGGTGTTTAGTAGCACCCGACACCCATCGTCCACAGACCATGGATGGCTTGTATGCTTGTTTGTTTTGATTTTGATGTGTAGTTGATTGTGTGATGTGATGTGAAATGAAATAAAATATTTTATAGTTAAAATTATTTTATAGTTGAAAATAGAATTTTTAATGTGTATATGAAATAAATATTTATAAACAAACCGGACGGTTCGTTTATGTACACACATTTGACTGATATTGATTGGGACGATAAATTTTACACATCGCCCAAATGCACAAATAAAATCTGTGTTTGATTGTTTGAAACCCTACACGGGTATTGGGATGATATATGACATACACTAATCCCAATAATTAGTTGTATGTCGATCGATTGATTGACAGGCTGTTATGAGCGTTAAATATTTATATTTGATGCTTATACAGTGTAGAATGCACTTTGGATGATGGTTGATTATTTGTCATTATTGATATGTACATGCGTTCTATGGAAATCCATAGAAATAAAATCTATGGTAATTGATTGGGCCTCATTCCAGTTTTGAAATAGAATATTTGAAGAGAAATATTTGAATAAAATATTGAGAGGAAATATTTGAAATGAAATATTTGAATAGAATATTTGAAATAAAAATATATAAAGCCGTGTTGATTAGATATGCGCTATTTTGACGCGAACGATATTTTTATCGATTATATTCGCTTTTATAGTGAATATTGAAAAGTGATTTCAAAATCGAATATTTTGAAATGAAATTCGAATTGAATTGAATTGAAATGAATTAGAATTTGAATTGAATTGAAAATAATATGAATTCGAATCGAATTGAAGTTGAATGGAAATCAATTGGAAATGAATTCAAATTGAAAATGGATTCGAATTGAAATTGAATAGAATTGAATTCGAACTGAAACTGAATAGAAATGAATTCGAATTGAAAATGAATTCGAATTGTAATTGAATAGAATTGAATTCGAATTGAAACTGAATAGAAATGAATTCGAATTAAAATTGAATAGAATTGAATTCGAATTGAAACTGAATAGAAATGAATTCGAATTTAAATTGAATAGAATTGAATTCGAATTGAAACTGAATAGAAATGAATTCGAATTGAAATTGAATTGAAAACGAACTGAAATTGAATTAAAAATCGATTAGAATTGAAATCAATTTGAAACGAATTTAAAACGAATTTATAAGGAAAAATTCAATTTTGATTTGAATTTGAAATGAAGTTGAAATCGTTTCGAAAACGAATTTAAAAAGATTTATAAAATACGTTTTAAAAGGAAATCGACGATGTATATATATATATATATATACATATATATATATATATATATTATATATAATATAATGGCCTGAATAGAATGCGTCGCGCCGCAGTAGTTCGCTAATTTCGACCATTGACTTCGAATGGATATTGCGGGAGATCCGACCATTGGATTCTCCTAAAACCGGAACCGTTGGGTTTGTATCGAAAGGAGATATCTATCAAATATTGGAGATTTGATGTCTAACTGTTGGATTTGGAATTATGTCCAAATCAAATTTGGAAAAGGTCGCTGTAAGTGCAGTTCGATGGCCGATGATGGAAATCGACTGTACGGGCCTTTATAAAATTATTAAAAATAGTAATAATTTGTGTAAAATTATAAGAAATGATTTGGGAAGAATTGGGATGAAAAAATCAATATTTGAAAAGATAAAAATATATTTTTATCGAAATGAACTAGTTTTGAACTAGAATTATAATTCTATTTATTTTTAAATAAATAAATTGAATGTGAAAAGGGTTTTAAAAGTAACCAGAATTTTCAATAATTGAATTGGAATGGATTTGAATCGAAATTGTCTTCGGAATATTTCGATGTTGGGTTTCGTGATTATATAGATATTGTTATGGAAATTTGGAAGATATATTTATATCGTTATTTCCAATACGATATTTGTTGGTCGTAGAATTTGATATTGAATATAAGCCGATATATTTTCTATTCAGAGCCTTGTGTAACACCCCGAATTTTCTATTAACACTAAAGTTGCTAAAATATTAATAAGTGTGTAAGAGAGGGGATGTATCTAATATGAATATAAAAATATTAATAAGTGTGTAAGAGAGGGGATGTATCTAATATGAATATAAAAATATTAATAAGTGTGTAAGAGAGGGGATGTATCTAATATCAATATAAAAATATTAATAAGTGTGTGAGAGAGGGGATGTATCTAATATGTATATAAAAACAATAATAAGTAAAGGGGGATGTATCTAATATGTACATTGTAGAAAATATATATATATTTATGACATGAATAGAAGTTTATTAATATGCTGAGTGTTTGCTGAGTCACTTCTGACTCATTGCTGAGTCAACAAGATAAACCCCATCTTGTCTGAACGGCTGCAGTTATTTCTAGGTTAAATCTAATGGCCTAAATGAATTCTAAAATCTATATATAAGTGGGTAGACCCTAGACCTAAATCACTTGTAAAATTAGAGAATCTACCGTCATGCTGCTGCCATGGAGTTCAGCGTAGCCGTCACAAACTAAGAAGAGGAAGCCTAATCATCTACAACTAAATCTACACAAATCAAATCAAAAGATCTCTCTTTCTCTAATTCTTTTCTTTTGTTGGTGAGTATGATGATTCTCACAAGACTATTACAAACTAATTTGACTCAGTTATGAATGGATCACAAGAAAGTGATGTGATTTGTAATTGTAAATTCTATATATTGTGGATCTCTTATTATGTTATTATGTTGTCGTATGATGTAAATTGTATATGCTATGTCATGCTATGTTGTAAATTCTCTTATGCTATGTCGTGCTATGTTGAGAATCATGTCAAGCTATGTTATACTATCATACTATGCCATGTTATAAATCATGCTATATTATGTTGAAAAATCAAGTTGTTGGATCATGCTTAAAGTTATGTTTTTTTTCTTAATTTAAATGGATCTTGTTTATGGGAATTTGCCTATTAGGTTAGGTGTACCCATAAACTTGAAACTATAATTAAATAAAACTTGATTATGGGAATTTGCCTATTGAGTTAGGTGTACCCATATAAAACCATGTTGTTAAAAAATTAGATGATGTTGATTCACACATGTTCATATGTAAGTTTATGCAAATTGATTGAGATCATATTAGGTGAATTTTGAACAAGTTGACACCTTTAGATCCATGACATGTATAATCTATGCAAGTTGGACATATGCAAGTTTCACCCCTTATTATGATTCATTTGGTCACATATACATGTTTTTATTATGATAATCTCTTTTATGCTATGAGTTAGGCTATTCGAGTCTAACATATATTTTGCGAATAAACGTTCAAACGTGGGGTAGGGGTAATATTAGGAATTAATAAATTGGGTGCAATTTTGTAAGATGTTGCATACCATGAATGAATGTCCATAATTGAGTCAATTATGGACATTGTTAAAAATTGGAAGTAATTAATAATTCAAGTAGGGAATTATTAAAATTGGGGGAAAGTGGATTATTATTAATAATCAATGCTTAGGACACGAGGTTGGACCCGTTTGTGATGTAAACCTGCCCGGACCCGCCCGGCAAATCCAGTAGTCACAAATGTCGGCCCAATGTGAGAGGTCCTAGGCCCAAACTAAAGCATAACAGTTGTAAAGACACGAGGTTAGACTCTTTTATGGTGTAAGACTGCTCGGACCCGCCCGGCAAATCCAGCTGCCATAAATGCCAGTCTAATGTGAGAGGTCTTTATGAGGTTATGGCCTTAATGAACTAAGAAATACTTAACCAGATAATCATGTAAGGTGGGACATGGGGGTTAAGTAGGTGCCTTGGGTGGCATGAGGAATCTGGTGGTTGCCTTTAGAGGCATTTGAAATACGATTAGACTTAACCAAACACACATGTAAATGAACATGACTAAGTGGGTTAAGTGGGATGGACTAATGGGGACAAGCTTAGGTGGAATGCTTGTGGTAAATAGTGGGGGCCCATTTCAACCAGTATCCCAAAACGTATCTTTGTGGGCTCGACCCAAGTCGAGGACGGGACACGCATACTGGGTTTGACTATAAGAGGCCAAAACAGGGAGCGGTGGCAACGCAAGTCCAACGGGTTTCATATGCGTGTGTGGACCCGGGCTGGTAGGTAAGACGTTGTTGCATCGTGTAGATATAAGCCGTGCATGTCCGTTGTATCAGGTTGCCACTTTAGGGGAGTGATACACCCCACTGTGGGGCCAACACGGGTATCTACGAGTTAGGTAGCCGATCGAATAATGGGAAGTAGGGTACACCTAGTGGAGATAGGGGCAGGCGGCACCTATGTAGTCAGCTAGGGGTACGTAAAGCCATTGGGAAAGTTTCTAAGTGAAGCTAAGTGGGATGAATCTTTAGGGTGACTGGTGTGGTGAAGTATAGTGTTTATCCTTTGGTATTTAGGAGCGCCTATAACGTTGCCTTTAGCGATTGTCTATGTCCTTAATCTGCTCTTCATAGACATTTTCTTGTTTTCCAGCTTATGCCTTAGTCCAGTTATTTTGGTAATAGTATTGTAGAATTATCATATTCACCAGACTTTATGTCTGACCCCCTCTTTTCCCATCCTTTTTCTCCCTTCAGGTCCGCAGGTTGGGCCAAGTTCTAGTGGAGTCTAGTTGGATCGCTTATCTTCTGGAAAGCTTGGACTGCTGAAGTAAAGTCCAGCTTGTTATCTTTGTTTTTAATGGCTATTCATGTAATGGGATTATGTACTTGTTTTATCAAGATAGATATTGTACTTGACATTGAATATGGTGTTATGATGTAATCAAACATGTTTTGACTTCTGCTACAATGAAATAAAGTTTTTGAATTTCCAAGTACTATTTTATATCTGTCTTGTTGTAATTTTACTGTTCTATATTCACTTAAAACCTCCATGGAAGTTAATGCATTCCCTTTGTGAGTGACATTAATGGACGTGGGGTGTTACACGTGGTATCAGAGCATAAGGTTACCAGAACAGATAAAAAAAAAAATTTTAGAATTTTTTTTTCTAAAGTATTTTTGGAAGAAGTGCTTTCAAAAAAAAAAAAAAAAAAAAAAAAACATGTTATTTAAAGAGAGTTTTTATGAAAAACATAATCCCAAATAGCCACATCCTTATCTTTATCTTTCGAATTCTCCATTTTGAATCTTTCCTTTTTCGTTTCAACATGGCTGAAGATCTTAATCTCCCAGAAGGTGTGACGATTCCAGGGTGGTTTAGGAGATACTTGGAGGCTAGGGCCACCACTGCAGGCCCAGCGGATACTCCTCCACCCCTAGTTGCACCCATTCCTCCTCCTCCTCCTCGTGTTGACACTTTTGCAAAGACGTGTAAGGAATTCAAGGCTATGGGAGGAAAAACTTTTCAAGGGACTGAGACGTTTGTGGAGTCCAGAGATTGGCTTAAGGAGACTGAGGAATTGTTGGATATCTTTGAAGTGGAAGATGGGAGGAAAGTCCGTTTAGCTGCTTGGTTAATGAAGGGAGAGGCCTCGTTTTGGTGGGAGGTCACTAACGGGGAACGTCCAGTTGATTCATGGGCGGATTTCAGACGAAGGTTTGAGGCAAAGTTTCTTTCAAGGGCAGAGGAGAACTTAAATATGGAAAAATTCCTAGCACTAAAGCAAGGGAGCTCATCAGTAAAGGAATATGTCAATAAATTTAATCAGTTAGCAAGGTTTGGCTTGGAGTTGGTGAACACGCCAGAGAAGAAAGCTTTGAGGTTCGTTAGAGGCTTGAATGAACCGTTGCAAGGGTTGGCTATGACCCACATCCCTATGGGAGCCACCTTTGAAAAGCCAGTAGAAATGGCACTTATGCATGAGGATAAGGCAGTTGAAAAGAAAGGGGATCAGAAGAAACCCCAACAGCAAAATAAGAAGGGTGGTAAAAACAATAATGGCAAAGGGAAGAAGAAATGCTTCAATTGTGGGACGCCTGGCCATCTCAGCAAAGATTGTAGAAAGAAAAAGAAGACTGGTTGTTTTCATTGTGGAGATGCGGGACATTTAGTGAAGGACTGTCCAAAGAAGGGGCAAAGGGCAGGGTCTACCTCGGGAGGACAGGTGCAGGCTCTTATGGCACCAGGGCAGGCAAGGGGGCAAGTTCAGGCTATTGCGGCCCCACCGCTGCAAGAAAGAGGTAGAACAATTTCTGTTGAAAGCTTAGTTTTTCTGTTTGATCATCCTGTCCGTACCTTATTCGATTCTGGCGCATCTCATTCGTTTATCTCTGCATCATTAGTTGAATCACTGCACTTGAACACCAGTTTAGTAGAGGATCCCTTGGTCGTTTCAAATCCAATTGGGGGTTCGGCTCATTTGACCATGATATGTTTGGATTTGAAAATCTCTATACTTAGCGTTGAATTTAGATGTGATGCTTATGTATTGGGCTTCACGGGCTATGGGCTAGTTTTAGGAATGGATTGGTTGTCTAGAAATAGGGCCATTCTTGATTTTGAAAGGAGAGTAGTTAGGCTTGTGACTCGCCTTGGTAATGCTCTTGACATCTTTTGTAATCCCATAAATTCCGTTATGCTAAGTTATCTTGAATCGCTTGACGCGTCTGTAGAGAACCTGCGATCGGTAGAAGTGGTCCGGGAATATCCGGATGTGTTTGAGGAGGTGAAGGGCTTACCTCCAAAGCGGGAGATAGACTTTCGAATTTATCTTGTGGATAATGCTAAACCCGTATCTTTGCCAGTGCGCCACATGGCTCCTCGTGAAAGGAGGGAACTCAATAAGCAAGTAAAGGAGTTGCTTGAGAAGGGGTTCATAAGACGTAGTATATCGGAGTGGGGTGCTCCAGTAGTTTTTGCCACAAAGGCGGATGGGTCTCTTAGACTTTGTATGGACTATAGAGAACTAAACAAGCTTACTAAAAAGAACCGACACCCACTGCCGAGGATTGACGATCTCTTTGATCAGTTAGTTGGCGCCTCAGTGTTTTCGCAGTTGGACTTAGCCACTGGCTTTCATCAACTGAGAGTGGCTGAGGATAGTATAGATAAGACTGCTTTTAGGACTCCTGACGGATTCTATGAATGGCTAGTGATGCCCTTTGGTTTGACAAACGCCCCTGCATATTTTGTTGATTTGATGAGTAGGGTGTTTAGGGAATACCTTAACAAATTCGTGGTAGTCTTTGTGGATGACATCTTAATCTTTTCTAAGAATAAAGAAGAGCACTCCCTACATCTTAGGGAAGTGTTGGAAACCCTTCGAGCACATAACCTTAAGGCAAAATTTTCTAAGTGTCACTTCTGGAGGAAGGAAGTACGGTTCTTAGGGCACGTGGTTTCCAAAGAAGGGATAGCAGTGGATCCCGCAAAGGTGGTGGCCATCCAAGATTGGAAGGTCCCTAAAAATGCAACCGAAGTAAGAAGTTTCTTGGGGTTGGCTGGCTATTATAGGAAGTTTATCAAAGACTTCGCAAAAATATCAGCTCCATTAACACGGTTAACGAAGAAGAACCTGGTTTTTACGTGGGACAAAGATTGCGATGATGCGTTCCAACGTTTAAAGAGAGCCTTAACTTCAGCCCCAGTCTTAGTGCTGCCAGACAGGAATAAACCGTTTACCATCTATACTGATGCTTGTGGGACGGGACTTGGCGCGGTCCTCATGCAAGAGGGAAGAGTAATAGCCTATGGTGGAAGGCAGTTGAGGGTTCATGAAAAGAATTACCCCACGCATGACTTAGAGCTAGCCGCAATTGTTTTCGCGCTTAAGTCTTGGCGTCACTATCTTCTTGGTGAGAAATTCGAACTGTTCACTGGCCACAAATCATTAAAATACTTATTCTCTCAGAAGGATTTGAATTTAAGGCAGTAACGGTGGATGGAATTCTTAGCCTCCTACGATTTTGAAATAGCATATACCCCGGGCAAAGGTAACGTGGTGGCAGACGCCTTAAGTAGGAAAAGGTTGTCCTTGAGTCCGTTGTTTGTTGAACGACAAAGCTTAGAATTCATCTCTATGTTTGACTTTAGACCCTCCGTTGACTTAGTACCCGGTCTGTTAGCATCCTTGCAGGTTAGACCTACACTTCTAGGACGGGTTGGTGAGGCACAGCGAGGCGACCCACAGTTGGTTGAGATAGTAGAAAAGCTCAAAGGGGGGGAGTCTTCAAGCCATCTTCGTAGGTATACCCTAGACGATAAGGGTTGGTTACGAAGGGATAATAGACTTTGTGTACCACAAGACGAAGACTTAAGGAAGGCCATTCTTGATGATGCTCATCGCTCAAAAATGACCATTCATCCCGGCGGGGATAAGATGTACAAAGATATGAAGCGGGTTTTCTTTTGGGCCGGTATGAAAAAGGATGTGGCCGAGTACGTCGCTAGATGCTTGGTGTGCCAACGAGTTAAAGCAGAACAAAAGAAACCCGGTGGGTTGCTTCACCCATTAGAAGTTCCACTATGGAAATGGGAAAGCATCTCAATGGATTTTGTGGATGGATTACCAAGATCAAGGAAGGGTAACACGGGGATTTGGGTTATAGTAGATAGACTTACTAAAAGCGCCCATTTTATTCCCGTGAAAAGTAAGAGGACTGCTCCGTGGTTGGCTTCTGTATACATTAAGGAGATAGTTCGTTTGCACGGTATTCCTTCTAGTATAGTAAGCGACCGTGACCCCATCTTTACTAGCGAATTTTGGAAGAGTTTACAAGAGGTGGTAGGGACTCAGCTATGTTTGAGCACCGCATATCATCCTCAGACAGACGACCAGACCGAGAGGGTGAATCGCATTCTAGAGGATCTTTTAAGGCTTTGTATCCTAGACTTTGGGGGTACATGGGAAGAGCACCTTTCGTTAGTAGAATTCGCATATAATAATAGCTTTCAGTCTAGTATTGGCATGGCACCTTTCGAAGCTCTTTATGGAAGGCCTTGCCGTTCGCCTACATGTTGGTGGGAATCTACCGATAAAATCCTACTTGGGCCCGATATGGTTAGGGAAACCTCGGAGAAGATTGAGTTGATTCGAAGGAGGATGAAAGCAGCACAAGATAGGCAAAAATCGTATGCTGATAAGAGGAGGACAGATCTTGAGTTTGACATTGGGGACATGGTTTTTATCAAAGTATCTCCGTTACAGAATGTTGTTCGCTTTGGGTCCGTGGGGAAATTAGCACCAAGGTTTGTAGGGCCGTTTCCTGTAAAAAACAGGATTGGGAAAATGGCATATAGGGTGGAGTTGCCTGAGAAACTTAGTGGAGTACACGATGTATTCCATGTATCACATTTGAGGAAGTGTTTGCACAAGACCGCGGAGGTGGTAGAGCCGAGCTTGCTTAAAGAGGTGGAAATAGAGCGTGATGCAACAATTAGACGAGCTCCTACATGCATTCTTGGGTCGGAGATCAAAAAGTTGAGGAATCGAGAGGTCAGACTGGTTAAAGTGCAATGGGGAAATGATGAGAGCAACGCAACTTGGGAGACAGAAGAGAAGATGCGTTCGTTGTACCCTTTTCTTTTTGAGGGTATGTCTTTTAATTTCTCCTTTATCGCTTAGCTTATCTTATCTTATCTTTAGTATGTCCTCTCATTAGTATCTTTGACCTTTAGTTAGGATAATCCTATGGTTGAAACATGTGTTTGAGACATGTTATGTACGATGGATGCAAAATGGATGCAAGTGTTTGCTAGTGGTTGCTCGTGGATGCATATATACACACACTTTAGGCACTAGATCGGCTCAGTCACTTCATATTGCATATTGCATATATATGGATGTATTTAGTATAATGGATGTATAATGGTTGTACCATCATATGGATGCTGCATTCGGTTGAATGGGTGTGCACGCATATAGAAGTAGTATGTAAGCAATTAGGATCTTTTGCATACATAATGGATTCATGACACTTAAATAATTTGCATTAAGGAGGTCAACTGAATCAGTATACCGCCTGATTTCGCATTAGGTAAGGACATGTACACACACTTGCATATGATCATAAAGCATTAGAAGTCTTTTAAGGACAATGGATGCCTGTGTATGATGGATGAGTAGATGGACGTTTGGATGGTAGGATATACATTCTTCCAGACTTGAAGATTTCGGGGACGAAATCCTAAAAGGAGGGGAGAATGTAACACCCCGAATTTTCTATTAACACTAAAGTTGCTAAAATATTAATAAGTGTGTAAGAGAGGGGATGTATCTAATATGAATATAAAAATATTAATAAGTGTGTAAGAGAGGGGATGTATCTAATATGAATATAAAAATGTTAATAAGTGTGTAAGAGAGGGGATGTATCTAATATGAATATAAAAATATTAATAAGTGTGTGAGAGAGGGGATGTATCTAATATGTATATAAAAACAATAATAAGTAAAGGGGGATGTATCTAATATGTACATTGTAGAAAATATATATATATTTATGACATGAATAGAAGTTTATTAATATGCTGAGTGTTTGCTGAGTCACTTCTGACTCATTGCCGAGTCAACAAGATTAACCCCATCTTGTCTGAACGGCTGCGGTTATTTCTAGGTTAAATCTAATGGCCTAAATGAATTCTAAAATCTATAAATAAGTGGGTAGACCCTAGACCTAAATCACTTGTAAAATTAGAGAAGCTACCGTCATGCTGCTGCCATGGAGTTCAGCGTAGCCGTCACAAACTAAGAAGAGGAAGCCTAATCATCTACAACTAAATCTACACAAATCAAATCAAAAGATCTCTCTTTCTCTAATTCTTTTCTTTTGTTGGTGAGTATGATGATTCTCACAAGACTATTACAAACTAATTTGACTCAGTTATGAATGGATCACAAGAAAGTGATGTGATTTGTAATTGTAAATTCTATATATTGTGGATCTCTTATTATGTTATTATGTTGTCGTATGATGTAAATTGTATATGCTATGTCATGCTATGTTGTAAATTCTCTTATGCTATGTCGTGCTATGTTGAGAATCATGTCAAGCTATGTTATACTATCATACTATGCCATGTTATAAATCATGCTATATTATGTTGAAAAATCATGTTGTTGGATCATGCTTAAAGTTATGTTTTTTTTTTCTTAATTTAAATGGATCTTGTTTATGGGAATTTGCCTATTAGGTTAGGTGTACCCATAAACTTGAAACTATAATTAAATAAAACTTGATTATGGGAATTTGCCTATTGAGTTAGGTGTACCCATATAAAACCATGTTGTTAAAAAATTAGATGATGTTGATTCACACATGTTCATATGTAAGTTTATGCAAATTGATTGAGATCATATTAGGTGAATTTTGAACAAGTTGACACCTTTAGATCCATGACATGTATAATCTATGCAAGTTGGACATATGCAAGTTTCACCCCTTATTATGATTCATTTGGTCACATATACATGTTGTTATTATGATAATCTCTTTTATGCTATGAGTTAGGCTATTCGAGTCTAACATATATTTTGCGAATAAACGTTCAAACGTGGGGTAGGGGTAATATTAGGAATTAATAAATTGGGTGCAATTTTGTAAGATGTTGCATACCATGAATGAATGTCCATAATTGAGTCAATTATGGACATTGTTAAAAATTGGAAGTAATTAATAATTCAAGTAGGGAATTATTAAAATTGGGGGAAAGTGGATTATTATTAATAATCAATGCTTAGGACACGAGGTTGGACCCGTTTGTGATGTAAACCTGCCCGGACCCGCCCGGCAAATCCAGTAGTCACAAATGTTGGCCCAATGTGAGAGGTCCTAGGCCCAAACTAAAGCATAACAGTTGTAAAGACACGAGGTTAGACTCTTTTATGGTGTAAGACTGCCCGGACCCGCCCGGCAAATCCAGCTGCCATAAATGCCAGTCTAATGTGAGAGGTCTTTATGAGGTTATGGCCTTAATGAACTAAGAAATACTTAACCAGATAATCATGTAAGGTGGGACATGGGGGTTAAGTAGGTGCCTTGGGTGGCATGAGGAATCTGGTGGTTGCCTTTAGAGGCATTTGAAATACGATTAGACTTAACCAAATACACATGTAAATGAACATGACTAAGTGGGTTAAGTGGGATGGACTAATGAGGACAAGCTTAGGTGGAATGCTTGTGGTAAATAGTGGGGGCCCATTTCAACCAGTATCCCAAAACGTATCTTTGTGGGCTCGACCCAAGTCGAGGACGGGACACGCATACTGGGTTTGACTATAAGAGGCCAAAACAGGGAGCGGTGGCAACGCAAGTCCAACGGGTTTCATATGCGTGTGTGGACCCGGGCTGGTAGGTAAGACGTTGTTGCATCGTGTAGGTATAAGCCGTGCATGTCCGTTGTATCAGGTTGCCACTTTAGGGGAGTGATACACCCCACTGTGGGGCCAGCACGGGTATCTACGAGTTAGGTAGCCGATCGAATAATGGGAAGTAGGGTACACCTAGTGGAGATAGGGGCAGGCGGCACCTATGTAGTCAGCTAGGGGTACGTAAAGCCATTGGGAAAGTTTCTAAGTGAAGCTAAGTGGGATGAATCTTTAGGGTGACTGGTGTGGTGAAGTATAGTGTTTATCCTTTAGTATTTAGGAGCGCCTATAACGTTGCCTTTAGCGATTGTCTATGTCCTTAATCTGCTCTTCATAGACATTTTCTTGTTTTCCAGCTTATGCCTTAGTCCAGTTATTTTGGTAATAGTATTGTAGAATTATCATATTCATCAGACTTTATGTCTGACCCCCTCTTTTCCCATCCTTTTTCTCCCTTCAGGTCCGCAGGTTGGGCCAAGTTCTAGTGGAGTCTAGTTGGATCGCTTATCTTCTGGAAAGCTTGGACTGCTGAAGTAAAGTCCAGCTTGTTATCTTTCTTTTTAATGGCTATTCATGTAATGGGATTATGTACTTGTTTTATCAAGATAGATATTGTACTTGACATTGAATATGGTGTTATGATGTAATCAAACATGTTTTGACTTCTGCTACAATGAAATAAAGTTTTTGAATTTCCAAGTACTATTTTATATCTGTCTTGTTGTAATTTTACTGTTCTATATTCACTTAAAACCTCCATGGAAGTTAATGCATTCCCTTTGTGAGTGACATTAATGGACGTGGGGTGTTACACCTTGTATTTAATATCAAATGTTATTTGGGTTTGTCGTGAATGGTGCCTCCATTAACACTGTTCTTAAGCCCAGTTTAAAAAAAGATTAAATATTTTTACTTAGATTTAATGAAGTGTACCAATTAAATAATATTTAGTTGGAATTGAATTGGTATTGATTTTTAGGTTTATCGTGAATAGTGTTTTGAATAACACTTGTTCTTTAACCCGATAATTAATGGAATGTGATTTTGGGTTTATCGTGAACCGTGTTTTAAATGACATTGATTCTTTAACCCAGTTAAAGTTTAAAACTAAGTGGAGTTTTAATGAATCTTTAATTAGATTGGAAAGATCGAGAATGGAGTATCGCCAGTTTTACTCTAGATGGTAGTTAAATCTTTAATTAGATTTGAACGTGAAATGGTAATTGAATTTACCGATAACACCGTGGTGTTAGATTTGAAGTATGACCAGTTTTACTTCATGGGATAAATAGGTTGGGATTGGGAAATAAAATAAATAATTACTTTGGGATGGTTCGCTAATCCCGACTAGTTTGAAGTGATATTCAAAGGAAGATTAAAGAATAAATTTAGAAGAATTTATCTTTGATAAAATTAATGGGAACCTTTCCCTAAGAATGTGAAATTTAGAAACTAACTGGAGATAAGCTAAGCAGGACGGTTTCCTGGGTATTGATCTGATGTTGGTTTCGACCTTTGGGGTTAATATTTGGGGAATTATTCTCCTGGTTAATTTACGGTTAGTGACTGATGAATCGGAATGAGGCATATGTTGTGTTTGTGTAGCACTTGTTTATTATATACGCAAGTTATTCGGAAAGACCGGGTTTATCCCATTCTGAATAACTTTTACGACGGTAAGTCGAAGACGAAGACGGTGGTCGAAGACCGGAGGTCTTCACATCGTTTGGATGATTACTGATGATCTTGATTAGGCCGTACACCAAAGAGGAGGGAATCAGTTAGTGGTCGTCTAGACGTACTTGGAGATCGATGGATATGCGGGGTACAATGTGCGTCCGGTTTCGTTCAGACCCAGAACGGACTTGTAAATGGATTGTCTGTCTGACATTTGATTTCATTCTGTGTGATTGATATCAGTTGCATAACATGAATTGCCTGTGTGGCATGCTAAGGTGCAAATGATCAAGGCTTCTGTTGGAAAGCAGATTCTTGTGGTTGATGATCAAAGCACGACCTATGTGGCATAGCTTTGTGTAACGTTGATTCGCGAGCCTCACACCCTGGTTGTGAACCAGAAACGGGAGAGGACACCAGGGAGGGCATGCGTTTCTTTCTAGCTAGAAGTGGCTTCAATGGTTTTACACGCCCTGACGAGTTTGAGTTATGTGGTTGTTGCTGTTGCGAGGCGGCTCGGATATATCGGTCGATCCGGGACCGATGGAGTCATTCGTTGGCTCATTTACACCCCAAAAGGCGGGGAAACCTAGTGTTTAGGCATAATAATCCACATCCGTGGACCGGCCCTGACGATCCAAAGGGTTGATGCGTTCTGATCCTGAGGCTCGGGCTAGAGAGTCTCGAATCGGTGAGGACTATCTTTTGCCTCGGTTCACAGACGGAAATCCAATTTCCAAATACATGACATTTGTGGTTTTGATTGTAGAGCCTAGTATGGCGACATGATACATGATACCCATGCCGTCTATGATCAATATTTAAGATTTGAAGTTGTTTTACACACTATGCACTTATAATAGTATCAAACGATTTGTTTTAAACGTACTAAGCATGTTTGGCTATTATAAGGGAAAACCCTATCCCCCAGCCAGCGTTGCATTGTGTGATAGGACCTGGGTCTTATAATAGCTTCATTGTTCTTTATTTAGCATTGCGCTGTTGTTTTATGCACTGGTATTCTTGGGAGGAAACCTGTTCCGTGTTATACAGCGTGGTCCCTTGATTTACCGAACTTTAAAATAAAGATTAATAACTGTTTTAGTTCTCACACCAGTCCCATGACTGACCTGGGGTTTATTGTTTTAACCTAAACTCTGGGTGCCCTTATTTTGACACGGGCAGCTAGTAGTTTTGGTTTTACAAATTTATATTCATAGGACCATGATTTACAACTGGAACGGTACTTAGAAAGCTCTGTATCCGTGTATTACTTCTGGTTGTGTATTGTATTATTTTCCGCTGCTATGTAATGTATTGTAATCTCTGACATTTTATAACGTATATTATCTGTTAATACTCCATATATTCTTGTATTCTGATGAATTGTTGTAATATACAATGAAATGTTCGTCTGTCTGTGTTCTGATTCGTCTTGTCCTAAAAGTAATTCGTCCTTTCTCTTCTCTTCGGAGACCGGGGAAATTCGGGTTGCTTCACCCCCCAAACCTCACGCCACCACCGTCAACATGCCCTCCCCTAGCCGCTGCACCAGCACGTGCCACCACCACCTAAGTCCGCCCTCCTCTCTCCCTTCCTCCCTCTCCTCTCTCGATTTCTGCAAGAAAAGCCCTAGCCCCGAAAACAACCGCTGCCACCGTCAGAAAGGGAGTCGCCGCCTCCACCTCCGACGCAACGCAGCGCCCCCCCTCCAATTCGACTGTAAGTTTTTATTTATTTATTTTATTTAGTTATTTTTATTTAAAGTAATTAGTTTTAAAAAGGATAAAAATCTGTTTTAATATATATAACATTGCATAAAAATGTTACTTTTATTATGAAAGAGTTTTAAATGAAAATATAACTTTTATTATAAGGTTAACAATATAAAAATGTGATTTTTATATGTATAACGTTATAAAATAAATAAATTGGATTTGAAATAAAAATAGGATTTTATACATATAGATTTGAATAAAAATACGATATTTTTACATATAGATTTGAAATAAAAATAAGATTTTTATACATATAGATATGAAATAAAAATGTGATTTTTAAATATGATGTAGCGGTGTAAAAATTGGATCTTTATCATATAAATAGCATTATAAAAACCAGTACGATGGCACGTTCATTGGACATGTGCATAGATGGTCTGGGCAAAGATAGGTTATGTGAAGAAGCATGTGAAGAAGTAAAAAGGGAAAACAGTAAAAGCGCTAGCATCACTATGAATGCAATATAGTAAAAAGGGTATACAGTGGTACAAAACTGCAGGCTATTCATGCACAGCAGGGCAACTCACGGTTGGACTGCACGGAAGGCTTGGACTGCACTTCTAAATATAGTGGTACAAAAATTGCACTTATTAACAGACGCGCTTCATAACTGCTTTTACTGTTTTCATGCACTTTCGCCACAGACGTGCTTCACAGCTGTACTTCTAAATGTACGAAATAAAGATTATATTAATGAACAATGATAGTACAGGAAGAACAAAACAAATTAAAAAGAGGAACTAAATTTTTTAGTTTACTGGTAGTGACAGACGTGCTTCACAGCTACTGTGCTGAAGTAATAAAAAGAATTGCCTACTTATTTCAAAGACAAATAAGAAATAATGGCTAGTTATTATTATGTAATACAAACGGTAGCTGAACAGCTTTGAACAAAGGAAAACGCAGGTAGGTGGAAGTTGCATGACTACTTAGTTGAATGCCTGACACGATACTCTGCCTCGATCCTGTCAGCTTGTGCAACCTGCGAAAATAGTAAAAATGTTAAAAATAAAACAATGACGGAAATAAGAGAAGTGAGTTAAAAATTAATTAACAAACCACTTCAGGAGAAGAGAAGCAAGCAACCCAATAATATTCATCATGGTTCTATATGTACATCATGATACCTACAGAATATATAAAAGTGAATGATATTTGGCATTGACTCAGCAAGGAAATAGCACACACAATTTCAGTAGTCATTATTTGCAACTTCCGAAAGTTCTTCCACTGCAAAAAGGAATTTCAAACTTAGCCTACTTAAAGCCAATAAAAGGTGAATCATGATTATATTGCAAAATGAGCTAACATAATACCATCAATGGTCCTTATTTCTTAACCATATTTAACATCATATGAACTAACTCATGGATATTGTTCTATATTGTTTATTATGCTGCCATCATATATTAATCAATACAAATACTTCAAATGAAAAACCTTAAAATACTTCAACGCATAAGAACTTTGCCAAAAAAAGTAGGTGCAAACAATTATTGTTCATTTTGACAAATGAGAGTAGCATCAATGATTATATTAGTTGTTTAGATAGCACAATGAACCAATTCAAACTTGTACAGTATCTGAAACAAATAAAGAAAATATTAACAGATCCTAATGTATTCATGCTTTTATTGGAAACCTATAGCATCTATATGTTTGAACGAATAAGATATGAAGAGGAAAAGTTGAATGTTTGTGTGAACAAAATATGAAAAGACTCTCTCTGAGTTATTAAGTTGGCAAGGGCCCTTACCATTTGAACTATAGGCGAGTACACAGCAGACCATTATTCAATTTAATGCCGCTCTTCGCTGCAAGTGAATGCATAGGCTGAAATTAATGGATAGAACACATGCGCAGGATGTAAGCGGATGCACATGTCATTGTTTATTATATAGTTAACAATTGTATCAGCACGTATAACACCTTAAAGAGCACACTTAAGGATCCTTCAATTGTTTTATGTATTATACAATTAACAATTTCAACAGCACAAAGTAATATTAAAAAGCTTTTATCTAATTTTCCCTATTAATAACCTATGCCCTTAATTATCAAATTCCTCAGTCTTAATTTCACCACACTCTGGATCAAATTACAATGTAAAATACTAAAATATGGTCATTGTTTAATTCTTGTGGTATATAAATGTGAAAATACTGATTTATAAATCTCAATTTTAGCTCCCAGTTCATGTGTTCTCAATTTTAGCTCCCAGTTCATGTGTAAAATGCTTATTTCCTTGGTGTTCAATAATAGGAAATGTGAAGGATCACTGGAAAACAAAAAAAGAAAAGAAACGGAAAGTAGGATTATATTCAAGGAGTCATGAACAGACCAAGCATATTGAAGGCAACAACAATCAAAGTGAAGATAACTCATATTACTTAAAGATAGTTCAATGGAAACTAAAGGAGGCAATTGTTTAGTATGCTATTAAAACTGGACTCTATCCATAGAAACCAATATCGTAAACAGGGATCTCAAAAGAGCTAATGGCAAGACCAAGTCCGACACTAACTCTTTCTTAGGGGATCAAATCGTGTTTTATAACGACAACTTTGTTATCCATTAGGTAAAGAAATTTTATCAATGACCGCAAATATAAACTTAAAGACTCAAGGTCCATATGAACTCATGCATAACATACTGTATGGTAGTTAATATCATAATATCTTTTTTTTTTTTGATAAAAAACAGAAATGTAGAAAAAAACATAAAATAATAAAAAATATTGGCCATAGAGTTTACAAACTGCTGACTTTATATTTCAAAAATTGAAGATATCCGTACTTGTGATCTGTTATGTTAAAAGATTATTATTATATTTTTCACGAAATACTTCCATAATCTGATATGTTCCCAATATATGTATATCTGACATAAATCGGTAGACTGGGGTAAGAAGTATTTCAGTGTGTGTATATTTTGTGATACCCTTAAAGTTTATGAACTGCATAATGAAAATGGTTCTTCCAAAGTAGATGAGCTAACGAAATAATAAAAACTACATATGAAATTAAACAAAAAGACAGAATTCATACCCAAAACATTTACTGTCATTTCGCAATGTAGATTGGAAAGCATGTGTGAAAACCTATCGTCACTCTGATATTTTGCGGAGAATACATTTTAAAACTTATGTTTTCATACGAAAATAAAACATGAAACAAAAAAAAAAATCAAACTAAAGCATAATGGTTTTACCAATGATGTCGTCGTAGAGGCGGAAGACAGTTCATCCACTGCCGTATCTGAAGAGGAGTAGCATATATGAGGAAAAGATGAAATTAAACAGAAGGTTTAAACATTGATCGTATGCTAATTAAGCATGAAACAGAAACCACAAATCAAACTATACCTTAACAGTTTTACCGTTGATATCGTCGTCGAAGCGGAAGATGGTTCATCCTACATGTTGAAATAAACAAAGCAAGAAGAAGCTAGCTGTAACTAACAATTAATATTTGGAAATTGTGCAGACTACAAATTAACTTGAGCTAAAAAAAATTCTATTGCAACCTGTAACGTGCTAAATGCGTGCAAGAATATTTGAAACTTCTTTGCTATTAATGTGATATAATATTCCATTTATAAGCTCATTAACCTATTAAAGCTGTAAACGTTAAACTTTTGAAACAAAACAACCAATGCAAGGTGGAATACTTTCAGGTGCCATAACTGTTATCCCACACCTAACAAAACACAGGAAAGTGAGATAAAATCATAGCATACCATCATCACCACTATTTGTACAAAACCTAGCTTCAGTTTACTCCAGAAGTATAGAAATTATGTTTTAGCTAGGTAATAAAATCCATAGTGAGTTTATTGACAATTAATTCAGCTATGAACTAATAAAATTCTGAAATGGAGGCAACATTAAACTATTAACTAAAAAAAATCAAAATTTCAACCGATGACTAAGAAATTCACTTACATGAACAATCCCAGATGATGGAACCCAAGGAGAGCCGCAAAGTTGAGAGGGGCAATCCCAAGTGCTTCAGATCTGTAGCATCGCAAACCTAAAATGAACCGCTTCACCAATTAAGGATCTAACTCAAAAATTCAAAATAGATCTGAATCGGTATGGTGCAGTGAATAAAGGAGAAGGGAATCAAGTGGAAATAAAATAAAATTTTCAACTGATGACTAAAAATTCACTTACATAAACAAAGTTGAAAGCGCCGAGCCCTAGCGCTTTAGATCCGTAGCATCCCCAGCCCAAAATGAACTGCCTCACCAATTAAGGAACTGACCTGAAAATTCGAAAAAGATCCGAATGGGTACGGTGCAATGAAAGAAAGAGAAGGGAAGAAGAAAATCGTGGGGAGTAACTGAGCAGCATCGTGCAATCAAATGAAGTATTCGTTGAACGTGGGAAAAAATGACAAAAATGTTCAGTTGGTTATATTTTTCGGCATTGTATAAAAGGGGTCGTTTGGGAAATTGAAAAAAGTTTTACTTTGATTGACTGAATTGCGCTAATAGCTGCTTGTACATAGAATCTAAAATAGGGGCATCGTCGGGATGGCCAAAAAGCTTCACCGTTCTTAAAGTATTTGTATTATTATAAAGATATGATTTTTACTATATAAACATCAAATAAAAATATGATCTTTATAATGTAAAAATCGTATTAAAGATGTGATTTTTCATACATATGGTCTTGAATTTAAAAATATGGTTTTGAATTTAAAAATATGATTTTTATTATATGCATAGCGTTATAAAAATATGATCTTTATAATATATGTAGCAAGATAAAAATGTGATTTTTATTATATATATATATAGCTTTAGTTAAAAATACAAAGATGATATTTTAAAAAATATAAAAATGAGATTTTTATCGTATGAATCATAATGTTTTAGTTAGATAAAAAATTCGATTTTTAGTTAGATAAAAATTCGATTTTTAGTTAGATAAAAATTTGATTTTTAGTTAGATAAAAAAAATTCGATTTTTAGTTATATAAAAATATGATTTTTATTATATATAGCGATATAAAAATGTGATCTTATATATATATATATATATATAGCAATATAAAAATGCCATTTTTAAATATATAAACATCATAATAAAAATGTGATTTCTACTATGAATAGCGTGGAAAAGATTGCGTTGGAATTTCGGGCGAATCCAAGCGGTTCCGAAATTCAGAAATAAAAATGGAGGAGTGGATCCCAAAGGTGAGAACTTCTCACTCTAATTTTGGTTACAGTTAAATATATATACTAGGATGCAGACGGTGCTTAGTAGCACCCGAAAACTTTGTTTGAAACCATGGATATTTGGTTGATTTTTGGATTGAGTGATTTATTTGTTTTAATTTGGTTTGGGACGTAAATTGAATTGATTAGAATTAGTATGTGTATGGCGCGATCCATTATTAGGAGAGGGGTAAGGCTAAACCTTATTCCGGTTCTACTATCGCGCCGTTATGCTGCCGAAATTTTCTAAAAATGTTAGAACAATAAAAATATCATTTTCATTGTATAAATGAACTGTATAAAATATTTATGTGTTGAAATAAATATTTTATTGTTAAAAATATAATTTTTAATGAGTACATGAATGAAAATAAATATTCATTTAGAAATCGGACGATTTGTTTATGTACACATAGTTGACGGATAATGATGGGGACGATATATTTTACACATCGCCCAACTGTACAAATAAAATATGTGTGTGTTGATTGAAACCCCACATGGGTATTTGGATGATATTTGACATACACTAATCCCAATTGTTTAGTTGTATGTCAATAAAGTGGTTGATAGACTGTTGTAACCATTAATTATTTATATTTAACACTTATGCAGTTGTGTAATGCACTCTAGATGATGGTTGACTGTGTTCGATTATTGTTATGTACATGTGTGTATGAAATCCATATAAATAAAATTATATGGTAATTTACTATGTCTGGTTCCAATTCGGAAAGGACGAATATTTTAAATTAACGAATATTTTAAAATGACGAATAATGAATATTTTAAAATAACTAATATTTTAAAATAATATTCGGTAATAGATCAAAATATGATTTTGATGTCCGATTTGGGATGGACACGAAAATATTGAAATATATGAAGCCGTGTTGATTAGAATAACACCATTTTGATGCGAACGATATTTATATCGATTTTATTCATTTTTATAATGAATATCGAAAAGGAAATTATTTCAAAATCTGATATTTTGAAAATATTATCATTTATATATTATAATGATAAGGAAGAATCAATTCTGATTTAAAATTGAAAATGAAGTTGGAATCGTTTTAAAATGAATTTACAAACGATTTATAAAATACATTTTAAATGGAAATCGATGAAATATATAATATATATAGATATATTATATATATTTAATCGCCTGCATAGAACGCGTCGCGCCGCAGCCGTTCGCGAATTTCTGCCATTGACTTCGAATTGATATTACGGGAGATCCGACCGTCAGATTCTCCTAAAACTGGAGCCATTGGGTTCGTATCGAAAAGAGATTTCCAACGAATACAAGGGATTTGAAATCTAACAGATGGATTTGGAATTATGTCCAAATCAAATTTGGAAAAGGTCATTGTAAGTGCAGTTCGATGACCATTTAAGGAAATCAAGTGTACGGGCCTTGATAAAATTATTAAAAGTATTAATAATTTGTGTAAAATCATAATAAATGATTTGGAAAGAATTTGGATGAAAAATTCCACGTTTGTAAAGAGAAAAATATATTTTTATCAAAATGAACTAGTTTTGAACTAGAATTATAATCCAATATTTTTACATACATAAATTGGATTTGAAATGGTTTCAAAAATTACCAGAATTTCCAATATATAAATTGGAATGGGTTTGAATTGAAATTATCTTCGGAATATTTTGATATTGGATTCCGTGATTATATGAATATTATAGAGAAATTTGGGAGATATATATATATCATTATTCCCAATACGAATTTGTTGATTTCAGAATTTGATATTGAATATAAGCCGATATAATTTCTATTCAGAGCCTTGTATTTAATATTGAATTGGATTTTGGTTTTGTCGTGAATGTTGTCTTAAATAACACTGTTCTTAAACCCGTGTGAAAAGAATAAATATTTTAATTAAGATTTAGTAAAGATTTCCAATTAATTAAGATTTAATTGGAATTGAATAAAAGAATTGGATTTTGGGTTTGTCGTGAATGATATCTTAAATTACACTGTTCTTAAACCCTATGTGAAAAGAATAAATCTTTTAATTAAGTTTATTAGAGTTTCCAGTTAATTAACATTAAATTGGAATAAAATGGGATGTGAATTAGGTTTATTGTGAACTGTGTTTTTAACGACATTCGTTCTTTAAGCCGATTACAGTGAAATTTGATTTGGAATTTATAAATCTTTTTATTAAGATTTAATGGAAATTTTCCAAAGTTTTCCAATTTAATATATTAAATTGGAATTCGATTTGGTAATAATCGATGTGAGCTTCTACGGAGGAAGACTTTTGACATATATATGGAATTTAAAAGGCTTTGCCGTTGTTCCATTTATATTATTTGTAGGATACATAAATTGATATCAATTTTATATTGATCTATTTTCCGTGAAGATTCCATAATTAATGGAATGTGATTTGGTTTTATCGTGAACTGTTTTTTAAATGAGATTAGTTCTTTAACCCAGTTAAAGACAGGATTACATGTCTAACATTGTATTCCGAACTGTATGGTTGATCTCTGCTAAATATATATCTGTTTGGTGGCGAAGAATTTATTCTCTTGCTTAACACTCTTCTCTAAGACGTACGAGCTTAGAGGTTATATATCGGCAGAAATCAATAGTATAGTGTAGATTGTCGATGCGGCATGTTTGTGTTTCCAAAGTTAAATAATCATTAACATTGATTTTTGGGAAAATTAAAACTAAGTGGAGTTTTAATGAATCTTTAAGTATATTGAAAAGAGAATGTGATAATTTAAATTATCAAATTCGGGAAATGATCGAGAATGGAGTAGCACTAGTTTTACTCCAAGCGATAGTTGAATCTTTAATCAGATTTGAATGTGAAATGGTAATTAAATTTACCGATAATACCATGGTGTTAGATATGGAGTATTACCAACTTTGCTCCATGGGATGAATAGGTTGGGATTGGGAAATAAAAGAAATGATTACATCAGTAAGGTGCACTAATCCCGAATAGTTGATAAACCTTAACTTGGTTTAGAATTGGTATACAAAGGAAGATTAAAAAATAAATTCAAAAGAATTTATCTCTGATAAAATTAATGGAAACCTATCCCTAATGATATGAATATCTGAATAAAAGAAAATTCTGAATTGGAATGAGGCGTATGTTGTGTTTTTATAGCACTTTTTTATTATATACGCGAGTTATTCAGAAAGGCCGGATTATACCCATTCTGAATAACTGATTCAACGATAAGTCGACGATGAAGACGGTGGTTGAAGACCGGAGGTCTTCACTTCTTTTGGATGATTACTGATGTCATGATTGGGTTATACACCCAAGACGAGGTAATAAGTGGTGATCGTCCAGACGTACTAGGAGATCGACCGGATATGCAAAGACCTCTCTCCTGTATTGGACATATGGGACCAGGAATAAGGTGCCTCCGCTTTCGTTCAGACCCAGAATGAACTTGTAAATGGATGTGTGTCTGATATTGGATTTTATTCTTTGTTGATTGATCTCTATTAAATATATATCGGTTTGGCGGCAGAGAATTGTGTAACACCCCATGTCCATTAATGTCACTTGCAAAGGGAATGCATCAATGTCCATGAAGAGTTATTGTTGTATAGAACAGATAAATTACAATAATAAATAAATAAATAAAAGAACACAGTGGAAGATAAAACTTATTTCATAGTATCATAACTCAAAACAAGCTTACATAAGTAGTCTCCAAAACCATTACAACATGATCAATAGTCTTTTCCAAAAACTTCAAAGTACATAAAGAAGCAAATACTTAAATAACATAAATGCATAAATCCCCACTGAACATAAGCAAAACCATAAAGATGAGAGAGTCCAAAGCGATACATCTACTCTCTTCAAGCAACTGAAAGAAATTGGCACTAAGCTGTAGTATTCCCTCCTTGCAAACCAGAAGGGGGAAAGGAAAGAAAAGAGGTGGAAACAAAACGGGTCAGACATAAAGTCTGGCGAGTCCAGTAATTTTAACAAATAATAGGTGAGGTAAATGATCAAGACATAAATAGGCTTCATGATATGGCTGTAACATAGATAATGTAGATAAAAAGTGTAATGACCCGCATTGGCAGAGGTATTATAATTAATTAATTTAATTATATATATAGTGATATAGTGAATTAAATGGTCGTGGAATTGGATAATGGTGAAGATTTAATTAAAATAATAAATTAAATAATATATTTAATTCTGAAATAATCAGAATTGGCTGAAATGACGATATGGTGTGAACTGGATCATCTGTGATATTTAATTCAGCTTGGAATTGAATTTAAATAACGTATATATTATATAAACGACAGTTTGAACGTATAATTATAATATAATTATAATCGAGCTCGAAATGGCACTGCAGTTCGTAAATTGGCAATTCGAACTTCAACTGAATGTACAAGATTCGTTTTAAGCTGGATTTCTGTGAAACAAGAAACGTTGGGAGCTGGTGAAGTATATCTTTCTAGTGGAAGAGAAAAGTCTGGATTTCGTCGCATAGATTTTGATTCACGTCCAAATCAAATTTCAGAAAAGTCGTAGTGGAATTCCTTTATAATTTATAAATGAATTATTTATATTTTAAAAAGGGATTTCAATATAAATCGAATATCGGGTTGATCCAGAAGTGAATATCGAGTTAGAAATCCATATAGGAATATTCTGAAGCTGTACGGTATTCCATGTGAATATAGACATTAATATTTAATTTAAAATATTTAATTCAATTATATTTAAAATATATTTATATATTTAAATAGGCTATTTAGAGCTTTAAAAATAGCCACTTTTGCAAACGAAGTCGGAATTCGACGAAACTAGTTTTGTTGGATCCGCAATGTCAAATAGTTGTTAGATTTCCAGTTTCGTGATTTTTAGAGTCAATGTGTGGCCGTACAGATTTTTAGAGTGTAAAACAGTCAGTATTTTGACGGTTAAAAATACGCTATGTGAGCAAACGGAGTCGGAATTCGATGAAACCAGTTCTGTTGGGATCGTAATGTCGAACTCTAGCTACATGTCAATTTTCATGATTTTTGGGTATCGTATGTGGTAACAGGAATTTTAGAGGACGAATAAAATTAGCGATGGCTTAAAATAAAATATTTAAATCAAATATAAAAATAATTTTTTCTTTCTATAAATACCCTACACATTTCCTTAAACCCTAAAATCACTCCATAGTCAATGAAAATTGCGCTGACACTTTCTTCCTCAGGGAAAACAAACGGTGAACAAATCCATCTCCTAAATTCAAGATAAATTCATATAAATTTCTTTAAATCCCCAAACTCGTATGTTTGTACTCCTCATGGCAGCCTCTTCAATTTAGGGTAACTTTTGTTTGGTGCGATGTGAGATTTGGAGGTCGAATGTTCCAGCAGTAGACCTAGGGTTCTAGAAATTTCGATATACACAACATCGATCTGGATTTAAGTGTTGTATTGGGGTTTATATCAGCGAATGGAATTTGTCTGGAGATTCTAAGGTGTTTCCATGAGAAAGTATGTCGTTGTCCACTGTTCATTTCGTGGATACCTGCTGTCGACGGAAAATGGTATAAGGGATCGGAGTGTGTATGTGGGACATGATGTTGAATAGGAGACTTTGATGAGATGTGTGGTGTATTTGGTTTTGGCAAACGACGATGAAGAGGAGGAGTTAGGAGGATGTAACGATCAGCAAATGGAGGAGGAAACAATTGGAGATCGCGGTTTTTAATTTGGGGAAGAAGTTACCAAGAGCGGGTCTGGGTTAGTGATAACGGGGTTGGGCTTTAGGTGAATGGTGAGCCCAAATTTATATTTAAACATTAAGGTTTAATTTATTTAATCATATAACTTCTATAAAGTATAACTTATTCATATGAAATCAGAATCACGAACCGTAAGTTGCTTTGGGACCGTATGGACGAGAATGAAGCTGACTAGATATAGATTGGAGATCGTATGAATTTATGGTGAAATAAATTGTTTGATTCAAATCAAACAAATAGTTTATCGTTCTTTAACGATGAGCTGCAAATGTGAGTAAATCTCACTAATTCTGAACAGTTTATAATTTCATGTTGTATTTTTAGAACTATTAGATGTTGACTGATTGACTGTGTGTTGACCGTTTGATTGAACTACTAGTCAGTTGGTTAAATTTCTATATTGATTCTGTTTAACGGAATATATCATATGGAACTGAAAGTGATGTAATCTATATTGTTTAACATCTGTGATGCAGGGAAAACAGGTTAGAGGAATCCAACTGGATTCCTCAACATTTATTTTACTGTGATTCATATATTGTGATATATGATGTGATATATAGTCTGTTGTTGATTATGTGTGTTTGGACGATATTTATCGTTGTTATATGTTATGTTAAATACCATGAGAAATACTGGATATGGAAAAGGGGATTTTTCAAAGTGTATTTTGAAAATGAATTATTTATATAAAATCGATGGATTTTATATAGAAAAGGAAAAGGGTTTTTATAAAAGAAATATTTATAAAATCAAAGGACAAGTTAGAATAAAAAGGAAATCATTTGTAAAGTGGAGAACCGTTACTATAAGTAAATATTTATAAATGAATAGTTTATTCGAAAAGGAGTTAGTCGAATTAGTTATTCGAATAGAATAAAGGAAGTTATCGAATAAAGTTTAAAGGATGTATTCAAATATAGTTTAGCCAAAAGGAGTTATTCGATAAGAATTCATCGTATATAATTAATTGATTATAGTTAATCAACCAGAGTTAATCAGTTAGGGTTAACCACTTAGAGTTAATTGGTTAGAGTTTATCAGTTAGAGCTAAACCAATTAGGAGTTAATGATGTTAGTTTAATCGATTAGAGTAAAAGAAAATGAGTTAATCGAATATAGTATATTCGAATAGAAAGTAAAAGGAGTTAATCAATGATAGTTTAATCGATTAGAGTTAAAGCAAAGGAGTTAATCGAATATAGTATATTCAAATAGAATAAAGGAGTTAATCGAATATAGTTTATTAAAATAGAATAAAGGAGTTAATCGCATATATAGTTTATTCAAATAGAATAAAGGAGTTAATCGAATATATAGTTTATTCAAATAGTATAAAGGAGTTAATCGAATATATAGTTTATTCAAAGAGAATTAAAAAGAGTTATCGAATATAGTTTATTCGATAGGAGTTAAGTGAATAGAGTTAAAGTTAAATCAAAAGAGCTAAGTGAATAGAATAAATTGAATAGATTTATCGAATATACCTTATCGAAGGAAAGAATTATCGAATAGAGATGATTTAAAAGAGAGTTACGTAAGGAAGTTTGTTAAAGAATTAGAAGGGTGAACTTTGTCTATTTCAAGGTTAGAAACTTTGTTCAGTTAAGGTCTGAGAGGTAGTATTACCCCAATTTAATTGACTTCATTTTTAACTAAGGGATGATTAAGGTTCGGCAGTAAAGGATGGTTAAGTGAATTTAGTAATTTAAGGAAATGGTTTGAGTTGGCATCGCGATGGTTTGTTTAAACATCTGCCTAAGTCCAATGAAGAAGCTTTGGAAATGTTTTCCAAATAAGAAACCAGAAATGTTTTATAATAAAGAAAACAAGAAATGGAAATGTTTTCCATTGTTAATAACGTATATTTTCCAAATTTAGAAAATAAGAAATATTGAATATAGGGAAACAGGAGATAAGTAAATTAATGAAATAAAAAGAGAAATGTTGAAGGATGGTTGATCGATATAAATTTCCATTTGGAAATAATATCGTTGTTTGCACACCTGTTTTTCTTCGATAGTTAAATCACAGACTATCGAAGTTTTGACCATTTTAACGTTGTTAATATGGAGAGACCGGTTGGATTATTATCCAAAGAACCACTCTGTATTGGTATAAGTGTTGCGAATCATATATGCCAAAGGAAATTGAAGACGGAGTTATGCAAGGGCTACCCTATTTGCAGAATAGTGCCTTCGGTTCATCCTGTTCCTGGATGACTTGTATAGACGGATGTCTGACAGAGTATTTCCAGACGATCACGTATAATGATTTCTCCAACCATACCAAGAGTGGAAGCGGAGAAGGAAACTTCTTTTAGCTAACACATAATGTATGATTGAGGACGTCAATCGATGATTTGATGGATTTGACGATGTGGCATTCAAAGTGAATCTGGTGTGATGATAAAGCGTAGCTTCTAGCCTCACATCCGGTAAATGACAGAAATCGGGCAGGCAGCAAGGCTAAGTCGGTCGGACCGAAGTAGGGTGTATAATCACCTGATCTAGAGTTTCATTTACTTCTAAAAATCTATTGTTGATGCTGTCCCATTCGGGAAACGGTTGCTGATCCCAACCGTTGGTGATACACATTCGATACACTCAAGCGAAATGAGTGGTCGGTCATGTGTGGTCGGGTTGCAAGATGTTCTTGTTGAACCCCGTGTATTCCTCTCTTGAGGTACACTAGCGAAAGGTGGTTCCATACCTTGTCATAGTTGGAAATCCATTACCCAATACGTGCTTGCGGTTTTGATTGTATACTATATATGTAGAACGTGAGATGAAAGCGTTTCTGCTAGATGATTAATATATTGTGGTTGATAGACATTATTATAATATCAATGAGTTTTGATATAGAGATATTTTGGATTCTCATAAGGGAAAAACCCGTTCCGTTATACGACGTGGTCATATGAGATATCGTTGCATTGCTCAAACTGTTTTAAACTGTTTTACTCATACCAGTCCCATGACTGACCCGGAGTTTATTTGTTTATTTCCCTAAACTCTTGGGTGCCTAATTTTGCACGGACAGTCAAGTAGTCGGGGTTTTACAGATACACTTGAAGAGCTGGAGCAGGAGGCTTCAGGATCATATAGCTATATTGTATTTCCGCTGTGTTGTAAGTGTTGTACTCTGAAATGATATGTATATTCAAGTACAGATTTGTATTTCAAAGTTATGTTATGAAATATATTTATTCGTTCCGCTGTGAGATTCGTGTTACTCTGATATTGTGTTCTTCTTCTTCTTCTTCTATTCTTAGTTTCTATTTTATCTTTCCTCATCCTCTAAATTCTTTCATTAATGATCGGTATTTTTCGATGTTTGGTTAGTCCTCATTGTGTTTATGTCGATAACCAAAGTCGTCAAAATCCCAGGTCATTACAAAAAGGATGGAAAAGGTGATTCTGTTCCTAAGTACTAAGACAATCCTACACCTTGGCTAAGAGAACAACCCTCCAAGTACAAACCCCGAAGTCCGAAGTCAACATCAGACTAGCACCCAAAGGACTATCCAACTCAACCAACATGTATTTCGTTACACCACGCTTTTGCTAAGTTGCACCACATTACTTAATTACACCGCACATCTACTAGTCTCTTTTACTCAAGGTTGATCCCTTCCCACTAACTGTACCCACATGACACACTTGGTAGTTACTTGTACCTAGCTGCTATCGTAGGTGCCGACTTGCTCCTACCACCGCTCAGGTACCCTTACCCTACCCATTTGACCGGCTTCCTAAACCCCGTACGCACCCGTGCTGGCCCCACAGTGGGGTGTATCACTCCCCAAAGTGGCAACCCCGATACCAACATGAAATGCACGGCCATACCTACACGATGCAACAACGTCTTACATACCAGCCCGGACCCATGCATGCACATGAACCCGTTGGACTTGCGTTGCCACCGCTATTCACGTTTTGACCTCTTATATTCAAGCCCAGTAAGCGTGCCCTAACCCCGGCCTAGTACCGGGCCCAATTAGATACTCAAATGGTTTACTGGTTGAAACAGGTCCCCATCCGACACAAGCCTCCCACCTATGCTTGGTCCCCGTTAGGTTTTTCCCCTGCTTAACCATTTTAATTTAAATGTTCATGTCTTACACATGCTACGGTTAAGTCCATACTTACATGTCATAATTTACATGTCTTATCTTATTCCGGTTAAGTCCATATTTACATGCCATAATTTACATGTCACCACACTTAACCCTCTAACCATACCCATGTCTTATTATGGTTAGTATTCCTTAATTCATTCCTTATGACGAACAGTGCATGACCTCCCATATTAGACCGAACAATTTGTGGTCGTTGGATTTGCCGGTCGATTCCGGGCATTCTTACGCCACAAACCGGGTCTAACCTTGTGTCACCCATCGTTACGCCTACAATTCATGCCTTTGACCTCTCACATTAGACGTCCAATTGTGGCAGCTGGATTTGTCGGGCGGTTCCGGGCAGTCTTACACCACAATTGCGCCTAACCTCATGGCAAAGGTTTATTAATAATCGTATTTCACCCAAACCCCAATTTTCATGTCATGTGTTTCCAATTCAACATATAATCGTGTTTACACTTTTTGCCTGTTCCAACTTGCCACTAATTACACTAATTACATATTAATTTGCCTCAATTACAAATTTTCAATTGTAGGCAATTTCATCAATTCCATGTAATTCATACCCAAATGTGCCAATTTCACATATTATCCAATTATCCAAAATACCCAATAATATCCAATTTTCCATATTTCACATATCCCCATCGTTCCCACGTATTCGCTTTCGCACGTATTTTTAACATAGGCTTGAAGGTATCCTAGATCCAAAAATAAAAGGAATAGGGATAAGAAGAGAGAATCAAATCACAAAATATTGGAATTAACATAACATCATGAAATAAAAGGGCATATAAACTGACATAGAGGCATAATGACAGATTCAGCATGAATAAACTAATAAAAGGTATGAACTTTACATAGAAACATAGGCATATGATGACATGAATAAAAAAGGTGAAGAATTGGTGAGATTTTCATTACAAACATATATGAATCCTTTTTACAACTTTTTCATGTTACTTTAATCCCATTAAATTTGTGAAAATAACTGTACTCACCTTTCATGGTTAAAGAATAGAATTATGCACTGAAATTGGTGTAGAAACGTTGCGGTGTTGCTAATTTATCTTCTTGAATTGTTGTAGAAGCTCTAATCTTTAATTTGAGTTGAAGTTGAATGCTTGCAATTTGAGTCAGAGGCAGCGGCTAGGGTTCGAGAGAGAGTTTGGCAGCATAATGGTGTCTTAGAAATTATTTTATGAATTAGGGTTAAGTTGATGACATATTTATAGGTGTCGGAAGTTATTTAGGCCTTAGGATTAACCCTAGAACTGACCTGGACCCTCAAAAATCGTCCTAGGCCCAAAAATCGCTCCGCGCTGCTAATCTGGTCGAACCAAGTTCGACCTCCCAAAGGGGGAGGTCGACCCCTAGGTCGACCTGGGGGTACCCAGGTCAATACCTTGGTTGACCTCCCCCCCCCAAGAGGTCGTCCTCCCTGGTCGTCCTGCTCATATATATATATATATTCTTGTTATCTTCCGAGGGTCATATCTTTTTCGTCCGGACTCCGTTTTTCGAAAACTTGGACTCTATTCCATGCAAAATTCTGAGACGAACGCAATGGTACAACCCGTTTCCCTTTATTCCTCTTTTAAAAATTAAGTGTTCTTAAATTTAGTTAATTCAATCATTCAAAATTCGGGGTGTTACATTCTCCCCTACTTAAAGGATTTCATCCTCGAAATCTCTAAGTTAAGAAGAACGTATCCTACCATCCAATCATCCATCTACTCAACCATCATCCACAAGCAACCATTGTTCTTAAAAAAATTCTAATGCTTTTCATGTACATATGCATAGCGTGTGTATATGTTCGTATACTAATGCAAAATCAGGCGGTCCACTGATTCAATCGACCTCCTTAATGCAAATAATGATAGTGCCATGTATCCATCATGTATGCAAAGAACCCTATACATATCATTACTACATGTGTGTACAACCATTCATTTAAATGCAACATCCATATGATACACATATTCAATGTACATTCATTTTACTAAATACATCCATTTATATGCAATATGAAAGTGACTGAGCCGGTCTAGTGCCTAAAGTGTGTGTATATGCATCCACGAGCAACCACTAGTAAACACTTGCATCCACATGCATCCACCATACATAACATGTCTCAAACACATGTTTCAACCATAGGACTACCCTATCTAAAGGTCAAAGATACTAGTGAGAGGACATACTAAAGATATAACAAGTACAAGCTAAGAGGTAAAGGAGAAATTAAAAGACATACCCTCGAAAAGAAAAGGGTACAATGAACGCATCTTCTCTTCCGCCTCCCAAGTAACGTCGCTCTCATCATCTCCCCATTGCACTTTGACTAGCTTGACCTCTCGATTCCTTAACTTCTTAATCTTCGACCCAAGAATGCATGTAGGAGCTCATCGAATCGTCGCATCATGCTCTACCTCCACCTCTCTAAGCAAGCTCGGCTCCACCACTTCCGCGGCATCATGCAAGCACTTCCTCAATTGCGAAACATGGAACATGTCGTATACACCACTAAGTTTTTCAGGCAACTCTACTTTATATGCCATCTGTCCAATCCTCTTATTAATAGGAAACGGCCCTACGAACCTTGGTGCTAACTTCCCAACGGACACAAAGCGAACAACATTCCGTAATGGAGACATCTTGATAAAGACCGTGTCCCCAATATCAAACTCAAGATTTGTCCTCCTCTTGTTCGCATACGATTTCTGCCTATCTTGCGTCGTCTTCATCCTCCTTCGAATCAAATCAATTTTTTCCAAAGTCTCTCTAATCATATCGGGCCCAAGTAATATCTTATCTGTAGATTCCCACCAACATGTAGGTGAAAGACAAGACCTTCCATAAAGAGCCTCTAAAGGTGCCATGCCAATGCTAGACTGAAAACTATTATTATATGCGAACTCCACCAAAGGAAGATGCTCCACCCATGTACCTCCGAAGTCTAAAACACATAACCTCAAAAGGTCCCCTAGAATACGATTCACCCTCTCGGTCTGCCCATCCGTCTGAGGATGATATGCGGTGCTCAAACATAACTTAGTCCCTACCGCCTCTTGCAAGCTCTTCCAAAACTCGCTAGTAAAGATAGGATCGCGATCGCTCAATATGCTAGAAGGAAAACTGTGCAAACGAACTATCTCTCGAATGTATACGGAGGCTAACCATGGAGCAGTCCTCTTACTCTTCATGGGAATGAAATGGGCGCTCTTAGTAAGTCTGTCTACCACGACCCAAATCCCCGTATTACCCTTCCTCCATCTCGGTAACCCATCAACAAAGTCCATCGAGACACTCTCCCACTTCCATTGTGGGACCCCCAATGGGTGAAGCAACCCACCGGGCTTCTTTTGCTCTGCTTTTACTTGTTGGCACACCAAGCATCTAGCAACAAACCCGGCCACATCCCTCTTCATACCGGCCCAAAAGTAAACTCGTCTAATCTACATGTACATCTTGTCCCTACCGGGATGAATGGTCGTCTTCAAACGATGTGCATCATCAAGAATGGTCTTCCTCAAGTTCTCGTCCCGTGGTACACAAAGTCTACCGTTCCTACGTAACCAACCCTTATCATCTAGGGTATACCTACTGAGATGGCTCGATGACTCCCCCGTTATGAGATTCTCTACTAACTCAACCAACTGTGCGTCATCTCGCTGTGCCTCACCAATCCGTCCCAAAAGTGTAGGTCTGACCTCTAAGGATGCTAGCAAACCGGGTACAAAGTCAATGGAAGGTCTAAAGTCAAACGTAGAGATGAACTCTAAGCTTCGCTGCTCAACAAACAACGGACTCAAGGACAACCTTTCCTACTTAAGGCGTCTTCCACCACGTTACCCTTGCCAGGGTTATATGCTATCTCGAAATCATAGGACGCTAAGAATTCCATCCACCTTTGCTGCCTTAAGTTCAACTCCTTCTGAGAGAACAAGTACTTAAGCGATTTGTGGTCTGTGAACAATTCGGATTTCTCGCCAAGAAGATAATAGCGTCAAGACTTAAGCGCGAAAACAGTAGCGGCCAACTCTGGGTCATGTGTATGGTAATTTCTCTCATGCACTCTCAATTGCCTTCCTCCATAGGCTATTACCCTCCCCTCTTTTATTAAGACTGCGCCTAGTCCTGTCCCACAAGCATCGGTATAAACGGTAAATGGCTTACTCCCATCTGGCAACACTAAGACTAGGGCTGTGGTCAAAGCTCTTTTTAAATGTTGGAACGCATCATCACAATCTATGCCCCACGTGAAAACTTCTTCGTCAAGCATGTCAACGGGGCTGATATCTTTGTAAAGTCCTTGATAAACTTCCTATAGTAGTCAGCCAACCCCAAGAAACTCCTCACCTTAGTAGCATTTTTAGGGACCTTCCAATCTTGGATGGCCACCACCTTCGCGGGATCCACAGCTATCCCTTCTCTGGAAACCACGTGCCCTAAGAATCGCACTTTCTTCCTCCAAAAGTGACATTTAAAAAATTTATCTTTAAGGTTATGCGCTCGAAGGGTCTCCAACACTTCCCTAAGATGTAGGGCATGCTCTTCCTCACTCTTAGAAAAGATTAAGATGTCATCCATAAAGACCACAACGAATTTATTAAGGTGCTCCCTAAACACCCTAATCATCAAGTCAACAAAGTATGCGGGTGCGTTTGTCAAACCGAAGGGCATCACAAGCCACTCATAGAAACCGTCCGGAGTCCTAAAGGCAGTCTTGTCTTTGCTATCCTCAACCACTCTCAACTGATGGAAAACAATGGCTAAGTCCAACTGCGAAAACACTGAGGCGCCACCTAACTGATCGAAGAGATCATCAATCCTCGACAGTGGATTCCTGTTCTTCTTAGTAAGCTTATTATGTTCTCTATAGTCCACACAAAGTCTAAGGGACCCATCCGCCTTCGTGGTAAATACTACTGAAGCACCCTACTCCGATATACTACGTCTTATGAACCCCTTCTCAAGCAACTCCCCTACTTGCATATTGAGCTCCCTCCTCTCACGAGGAGCCATGTGGCGTACTGGCAGAGATACTGGTTTTGCATTATCTACAAGATAAACACGAAAGTCTATCTCACGTTTTGGGGATAGACCCCTCACCTCATCGAAGACATCAACATATCCACAGACAATACGAACAGAATGTAAATCATCATTGGATGCATCAAGTGACTCAAGATAACTAAGCATTACCGATCCACTAGGGTCACAAGAAATATCAAGGGTCTTTCCACTACGAGTCAACAATTTTACTACCCTTCGTTCACAATCTAGGATGGCACCATATCTGGCTAGCCAATCCATCCCCAGAATCAACCCATAGCCCATGAAGCCAAGCACAAAAGCATTACATTCAAAACCAACGCCTAAGATAGACAATCTCAAATCCCTACAAACTATGGATAAATGAGTCGACCCACCAATAGGATTTGAGACTACACTGGGATCCACAACGAGACTAGTATTTAAGTTCAGTGTTTCAACTAATGATGTAGAGATAAACGAATGTGATGCGCCAGAATCGAATAAAGTACGGACATGATGATCAAACAAGAAAATCAAACTTTCGACAGAAATTTTTCTACCTTCTTCCTGTCCCGATGCCATGAGAGCGTGAACCTGCCCTCCCGAAGTAGAACCTGCCCTCTGCCGTTGCTTCTTAGGACAGTCCTTCACAGCATGACCTGCATCACCACAATGATAACAAGCGAACTTCTTCTTCTTCCTACAGTCTTTCTTCAAATGGCCGGGTATCCCATAGTTGTGACACTTCCTCTTTTCTTTACCACCTTTCTTTTGTTGTTGGGCTTTCTTTGGATCCAACTTCTTATCTTTGCGGCCTAAAAGTACTTACACCCTTCTCTTCTTCATGTATGTATGCCATATCAACAAGCTTTTCATACGTAGACCTATTGGAATGTGGGACATAGCCAAATTGTGAAGCGGTTCGTTTAGGCCCTTTGCAAACCTCAAGGCCTTCTTGTGAGGCGTATTCACCAACTCTAGCCCAAATCTCGCCAACTTATTAAATTCGGTCACATACTCCTTCACAGCCAAGTTTCTCTACTTCAATGTCAAGAACCTCTCCATGTACATACTCTCCTCAGCTTGAGAAAGGAATTTCAACTCAAACCTTCCCCTAAAATCTTCCCACGTCTCTACAACACGCTCTTCATTAGTAACCTCCCACCAAAATGAAGCTTCGTCCTTCATCAACCAAGAAGCCAATTGGACCTTCCTACAATCATCCAAATCGAAAATGCCAAACAGATCCTCCACATCTTTCAACCAATTTCTAGTTTCAACGAACGTTTCAGACCCACTAAAAGGTTTTCCACCCATCGAACGAAAGTCTTTACATATCTTGGAGAAAGCATCTCCACGCAGAGGAATGACTGGAGTTGGTGGAGGAGGAGGAGGAACGTCGGCCGGACCCACGGCAGCGGCCCTAGCCTCGAGATATTGACGAAACCAACCGGGTACATGAACACCCTCTGGTATCTCAGATGCTCCAGACATGCTGAAAAGAAAAATCAAGAGTTTCAAAACAAGGGAAGCGAAAGAGAGATGTATGGCTTGCGGGGATTATGCTCCTTAAAGTGAACTTTCCTTGAAAATAGCTTCTTTAAAACAAGTTTTTGAAAAATACTTTCTAGGAAAATAATTCTTTTGAAAACATTTTTAAAAACTTTTTATCTGTTCTTGTAACCTCGCTCTAATACCATGTGTAACACCCCATGTCCATTAATGTCACTCACAAAGGGAATGCATCAATGTCCATGAAGCGTTATTGTTGTATAGAATAGACAAATTACAAGAATAAATAAATAAAACAACACAGCGGAAGATAAAACTTATTTCATAGCATCATAACTCAAAACAAGCTTACATAAGTAGTCTCCAAAACCATTACAACAGGATCGATAGTCTTTTCCAAAAACTTCGAAGTGCATAAAGAAGCAAATACTTAAATAACATAAATGCATAAATCCGCACTGAGCATAAGCAGAGCCATAAAGATGAGAGAGTCCAAAGCGATACATCTACTCTCTTCAAGCAACTGAAAGAAATCGGCACTAAGCTATAGTATTCCCTCCTTGCAAACCTAAGGTGGGGGGAAAGGAAAGAAAAGAGGTGGAAACAAAGCGGGTCAGACATAAAGAATGGCGAATCCAGTAATTTTAACAAATAATAGGTAAGGTACATGATAAAGACATAAATAGGCATCATGATATGGTTGTAACATAGATTAGGTAGATAAAAAGGATGGACAAGGCGATTCCATTCCTAAGTACTAAGACAATCCTACACCATGGCTAAGCGACCAACCCTCCAAGTACTAACCCCGAAGACCGAAGTCAACATCAGACTAGCACCCAAAGGACTATCCAACTCAACCAACATGTATTTCGTTACGTCGAACTTTTGCTAAGTTACACCACATTACTTAATTACACCGCACATCTACTAGTCTCTTTTACTTAAGGTTGATCCCTTCCCACAAACTGTACCCACATGACATACTTGGTAGTTACTTGTACCTAGCTGCTATCATAGGTGCCGACTTGCTCCTACCACCGCTCAGGTACCCTTACCCTACCCATTTGACTGGCTCCCTAAACCCCGTAGGCACCCATGCTGGCCCCACAGTGGGGTGTATCACGCCCCAAGTGGCAACCCCGATGCCAACATGAAATGCACGGCCATACCTACACGATGCAACAACGTCTTACATACCAGCCCGGACCCATGCAAGCACATGAACCCGTTGGACTTGCGTTGCCACCGCTGTTCACGTTTTGACCTCTTATATTCAAGCCCAGTAAGCGTGCCCCAACGCCGGCCTAGTACCGGGCCCAATTAGATACTCAAACGGTTTATTGGTTGAAACAGGTCCCCATCCGACACAAGCCTCCCACCTATCCTTGGTCCCCACTAGGTTTTTCCCCTACTTAACCATTTTAATTTAAATGTCCATGTCTTACACATGCTACAGTTAAGTCCATACTTACATGTCATAATTTACGTGTCTTATCTTATTCCGGTTAAGTCCATATTTACATGTCATAATTTACATGTCACCCCACTTAACCCTCTAACCATACCCATGTCTTATTATGGTTAGTATTCATTAATTCATTCCTTATAAAGAACGGTGCATGACCTCCCACATTAGACCGAACACTTCATGGTCGCTGGATTTGCCACGCGGTTCCGGGCATTCTTACGCCACAAACCAGGTCTAACCTCGTGTCACCCAACGTTATGCCTACAATTTATGCCTTTGACCTCTCACATTAGATGTCCAATTGTGGCAGCTGGATTTGTTGGGCGGTTCCGGGCAGTCTTACACCACAATTGCTCCTAACCTCCTGTCAAAGGTTTATTAATAATCATATTTCATCCAAACCCCAATTTTCATGTCATGTGTTTCCAATTAAACATATAATCATGTTTACACTTTTTGCCTATTCTAACTTGTCACTAGTTACACTAATTACATATTAATTAGCCTCAATTACAAATTTTCAATTATAGGCAATTTCATCAATTCCATGTAATTCATACCCAAATATGCCAATTTCACATATTATCCAATTATCCAAAATACCCAATAATATCCAATTTTCCATATTTCACATATCCCCATCGTTCCCACGTATTCGCTTTCGCGCGTATTTTTAACATAGGCTCGAAGGTAGCCAAGATCCCAAAATAAAAGGAATAGGGATAAGAAGAGAGAATGAAATCACAGAAAATTGGAATTAACACAACATCATGAAATAAAGGGGCATATAAACTGGCATAGAGGCAAAATGAAAGATTCAACATGAATAAACTAATAAAAGTATGAACTTTACATAGAAACATAGGCATATGTTGACATGAATCAAAAAGTTGAAGACCTGATGAGATTTTCATTACAGACATATATGAATCCTTTTTACAACTTTTTCATGTTACTTTAATCCCATTAAATTTGTGAAAATAACTGTACTCACCTTTCGTGGTTAAAGAATAGAATTATGCACTGAAATTGGTGTAGAAATGTTGCGGTGTTGCTGATTTATCTTCTTGAATTGTTGTAGAAGCTCTAATATTTAATTTGTGTTGAAGTTGAATGCTTGCAATTTGAGTTAGAGCGGCGGCTAGGGTTCAAGAGAGAGTTTGGCAGCATAATGGTGTCTTAGAAATTATTTGTGAATTAGGGTTAAGTTGATGACATATTTATAGGTGTAGGAAGTTATTTAGGCCTTAGGATTAACCCTAGAACTGATCTAGACCATCAAAAATCGTCCCAGGCCCAAAAATCGCACCACGCAGCAAATCTAACCGAACCAGGTTCGACCTCCCAAAGGGGGAGGTCGACCCCTAGGTCGACCTGGGGGTACCTAGGTCAACACCTTGGTCAACCTCCTGCCTTGGGAGGTCGACCTCCCTGGTCGGCCTGCTCACACACACACACACATATATATATATATATATATATATATATATATATATATATATATATATATATATATATATTCTTGTTATCTTCCGAAGGTCATATCTTCTTCGTCGGGACTCCGTTTTTCGAACACTTAGACTCTATTCCATGCAGAATTCCGAGATGAACGCAATGGTGCAACCCATTTCCCTTCATTCCTCTTTTAAAAATTAAGTGTTCTTAAATTTAGTTAATTCAATCATTCAAAATTCGGGGTGTTACATAATGACCTTCTCTTAGAAGTATAAGCTAAGAGGTTATATATCGATAGACATCAGTCGCATGTCGTGAATTGCCTGTGTGGCATGCTGAGATGCAAATGATCAAGGCTTCTGTTGAAAAGCAGAGTCTTGTGGTTGATGATCAAAGCACGGCTTTAATATAGCATAGCTTTGTGTATAGCGTTAATTCGTGAGCCTCACACCTCGGTATGAGTCAAAAACGGGATCGGACCGTTGGGAGAACATGACGTTTCTTTCTAGCTATGGGTGATGTCATGGTATGGAGCCCAGACATTTATATTTTTCACCTATGTGAATGATGGATAGCGAGGCGCCTCGGATATATCGGTTACTACGGAGCCAATGGATAGGTACGATAGGACCTGGAAACGTGTGTTTAGGAATTGCCAATCCTCAAACGCAAGAGAGGACCGGCCCAACCGATCCAAGGGTTGCCCAGAGTGTGTTATCCTGAGACATTTTCTAGAGTGTCTCGAAGTGGTAAGGAGCCATCCCGGGCCTCGACTCATAGATGGAATCCAATTTCCAACACGTGACATTTCAGTTTTGATTGTAAACCAACATACCGACATAGTAGCATGGGATACTATGCCGTCTATGATTGATGCATTTATATTTGAAGTTTTTTTATACACTATGCACTTATAATAGTATCAGATGATTTGTTTTTAAACGTACCAAGCAAGTTTGGCTATTATAAGGGAAAAGCCTATCCTCCAGCTTGCATTGCATTACGTGATGAGACATGGGTCTTATAATAGCTTCATTTTTCCAAAAAGCAATGCGCTGTTTATTCTATGCTCTAGTATTCTTGAGAGGAAACTCGTTCCGTGTTCTATGGCGTGGTCCCTTGATATACTTTTGAAGTAAAGATTTAATAACTGTTTTGAGTTCTCACACCAGTCACATGACCTAGCATTTATTATTTTAACCTAAACTCTGAGTGCCCCTATTTTCTACATGGGCAACTTGTAGTTTGGTTTTGCTGTTATTATATTCACAGGATCTAGGATTTACAGCTTGAACTATACTCGGAAAGCTCTGTGTCCGTGTATCCCTTTCAATTGTGTTATGTATTATTTTCCGCTGCTTTGTAATTTGAATCTCTGATATTTATCAAATGTATAATATTTGTTAATACTCTATAATATTCTTGTACTCTCATGTAATTGTTGTAATAAGAAATCAAATGTTCTTCTGTTTGTGTTCTGATTTGTCATGTTCTCAACTCAATCCGGGCTTTCCCGTAAGGGCAAGTTTGGGTCGTTTCATTAAATGTCTGATATTTTTCTAATGTATATTATTGATTCATACTCTGGAATATTCTTGTACTCTAATGTAATTGCGGTAATAGCAATAAAATGTTCTGTCGTTTGCATTCCGATTTGTCGTGTTCTCAACTCAATTCGGGCTTTCCCATAAGGGCGAGTTTGGGTCGTTTCATCGTCATTATTACAACTTCAAAATATTGTCTCTAAAGCAAAATAGAAAAGGTATACTACTAATGCCCAAAGCAGTGACCAGCAACAACACAGGGAGGGTATATATAAATATTATGTGGAAGCCTCCTGCTCGTCTTCGGACAGCTACTCGTGCATACGACCTAACCTGTCTCTAGTCTTCTCGTTTAGCAGCACCCAAGGTAATAAGAAGAGACATAAAACACTGGGTCAGACAAAAGTCTGGTATGAGCGACAACAGCAAAACAAAGCAATAACAGGTATAAATAATCATACCTGAACCTGGACCTGTAATTAAAGAGTTACCACAACAAGATGTATAGTACTCAAAGGTAACACTAACATAAAGTGTAAAATGGGAGTTTTTATGTCATGGTAATTGCAAACATCAAACATAGCAATCATTCTCACATCTCTCACTCAGTGCGTCAAGCATACGATATCCATCACTTTGACCACCAAATCCTTTGCTACGACCACTTGCCCTTGAGAGTCTTAATGATCCCATTGCGCTGGTCCATATCCACTAATCCTTTGCTACGATCACTTTGCCCTTGGGAGTCATAATGGCCCCATTGCACTGATCCATAGCCATGCTACGATCACTTGCCCTTGGGAGTCTTAATGATCCCATTGCGATGATCCATAGCCACTAATCCGTCTCTCAGTCATGAACTAAAGCTATAGATATCGATAACCCCTTTGCACACGTCCCGTAGAAAAGCCCTACTCATGAAGTTAACTCATTGGTTCCCATCTAGATCCTGAGTTCTAACTTCTTATTTGGACTACATTTGCATCTCGGGTTTTAGGTCTCCTCCAGTTCATAGTTTTGCTTCCATTTAGTTCGGTCGTTGTCCAGACTCGAGGACTGGTTCGTGGTTCAAGTATCCAGCTCAGCTCGCAGTTCGTGGATGCTCCGGTTCGCGACTCATGGTCGGCTCATGGGCCACATTCGGGTCGTGGGACCCACTCGTAATCCCTGTCCTGGTCGTATTCTTCTGGATCGGCTCGTGGTCCTTATATGGACCAGGTTCGTGACCATTGTCTTCCGGTTTGTGACATCTTGGTTCATGGTTCCACCTGGTCCTCGGCTTGTGGCATATTGGTTCACACATGGTTCGTGACCTTTGGAGTAGTTTGGCTCGTGGAGGGTGGTCGGCTCATGAGGGGGGTTCACGACCGGGGTCGGGTCGTGGTCGTGATATGCCTCGCGATAGGAGACCTGCTCCGATTTCCTACAGCTACCATTTTACGCTATATGACGGCGTTTTCGACCATTCTAACTTGACTATACAATCACAAAGCATGCCAAACAGTAATAGCAACATGTATAATCAACCATAAGCACAAAACAACAATTTATCATGTTAATACGGATTAAACATACCCAAAACCCATGGTTTCCCCTTAATCATGTTTAACTATATCTAACAATAGGATTAACGAACTTAATCCAAATTAACCCAAATTTCTAACAGAGGCATAAAATAATATTTAAGAATTTCTACATATTTTTGTAAGTCATAATTTCGCCATTTATCGCTAATCACCCCTAATTAGCCGTAATTAGTGAATAAACATAGTAATCACCCACCTTAGCCACAAATAAATCTCAGATCTGAAAATATCTCTTATTTAGTTCGAATCACTATGCAACACAGCAGCTGTACCTCTAATTTGATGTTAATTTGCCTTGATTTGATGTTGATTAGCTTAATATTGGAATAAATGTGATTAAGAGGTAGTTTAGAAGGTGGAGGTCATTGCTAGGGTTAGAGAAAGGTAAATGACGGCTAGAAAAATGAATAAAACTGATTTCCCAAACCTTGTCAGCCCTCCCATAACCCTAATTCCGAAATGGGTTATGGGCTTAGCTAATCATCCGGTTAAGCCCAATTATGTTGTTTTTCACCTTTCAAACTTTATTTCAGCCACATCTCCCAAACGGTAAGTCCATTTGATTAATGTGACCACTCTATGGAAAGGTAAACCATCATCTGAATCCAATGGAAGTAGTTTTAGGTCAAAACTCCTTACCAATCAAAAGTTATAGGCAAAACAAGATTCGCTAAGGGTAAAATAGTCATTTAAAATTCGGCATAAATCGTGAACATGGGAAATGGCTCCAATAGTCGTTTCCCAAAGTTACACGACCATACGACTTCATACGAAAACGAAATTATTATTCTACGATTCTCCGATGCGTAGAATGCGGGTCGTTACAGGCTATGTTTTACCTTTCATACAGGTAACATCCCTGTCTTTTAATGTCACGTCTCCAATCCGTCGATCGCTGCTTGACATCCATACAACTTCCGAGCTCATACATCTCAATGAAGGATGTTAAGCTAATAAAAGTTGCCTTCTTCGCCACAAAAAAAAATGCACGTTTGTAAAAATCAATGTAGTGTATTCAAAGAAATGCAATGTCAGACACCCATCCTTACAAGTTGTCCAAGAATAGGACAAACCGAAGATACTTCTTTACCACATCTTGTTGGTTATAATCCCTAGAATTAGTAACAAAAAGTTCTTGCATCATGCAGAATCCCAAAACGTAGGAATTACTACTACAAGTATTATTCTGGTAGTTAACCAAAGATGTCAACAAGTAGTTCCTTTCGTTTTAAGGCATACACCTTCAAATCATCTTAATGCACATAAGCATACCTGTAAATTTAGTTTGAACACAAAGTCGGTTTGAAGTGGTCTTGGGTCTAATCCCAATTCCGGATCCTGGAACCAACACGTTATAAGTTAAAAGGGAATTTATTGATGAATGATTCTTTAACTATCAATCTATAGTCATATGATTAAGTACATTAGCAGCACTAGCCCTTTTAATTTAAACAGATCATTAAAATCATTTCATCGATTCTTATAAATTGATGTCACATACGTATCTCAATGGGACAAGCATATTCAATAATCTCTTGCTTTCATTACTTCGAAAACCAGAGCCATATACTTATCTCTTGGAATAAGTGCATTCCCAAAACCATATTATTTACACTCCTTAGAAAATAACGCTATAAGTATAGTTTCAAATCCTACATGTGCCAAAATAATGTCATGATACATTGTTTACTGTAAAACTCAAACAATACTATTTAACTTATAAGCTTTTCGAATTTAAGTTTATAATAGCGTATACGGAAATAATAATAAATTTTATTTCCAACATCACTTTTGTTTCAAACTGGTATCATCCCTTGGATAGTAATAAAGTCGTTCAAATTGGAGTATTTTATTTACCTCTCATACCTTGGCTTGGCAACATTCTTATCATCAAGATAAGTAAAAGTTTTTTAATGCAAAACTTGATATTTAGTAAATAACAAAATAAGTTCAATTTACTATTTGATTTAAATAGGGTTTTGAAAACTTTATCTTGCATTTTGAAAATCTCTTCCCAATAATCATTTTTATTTAATTCATCTATTAAGAAAATCGGTATTAAAACCATTTAATTAGCTTTCAAAATTCCTTTTGTAAAACTCGTTTACAAACTTGGATTTGGTATAAAAATCCTCTATAAATTTTGTTTACAAACCTTATTATAAAATAAATTTTATTCTCTTAATATAACTTTACTTCTTATTTAAACTTCTCGATTTTATCTTATACCATATAGAACATAACTTGCAAATCAATTTCAGTTAATCAAAGGTTCTCATTAAGATTTTTAAACCTCGTGACATTCTAACTTTAAGTTTTGATTCTATTTATAAGCCATTTCCAAATTTATAAAACCTATTCCAACAGTCAAAACCACTTATAAAAATTATTCATTTGTAAAACTTAGTTCCATTACTTCATGAAACTTATTTATAAAATTTGGTTAAGTTGCAACACTCTAAATCTCCAAGTATAAAACTTATTTATAAACTAATAATTTAGCTATACAAATCAATTTATAATTTCTTTACAAAATCCAACTATAAATAGTGATTTATCTATAAAACTTTTATTTTATATAACTTATATAAAATTTGATCCAAAATCTTACTTTTGTTATAAAATTAAATTTATAACTTCAAAAGTTAGTCAATTCGCCTTGCGGCAAATCAACATCTCAAAAAGATGGATTTGAGGTCATCTGTTGCCACTCAATTAACCAATATATTTTATTGATTAATAACACATCAATGTTGAATTTAATTCAAAAATCATCTTCGAAATAAGATTTTTAATGTTACTTATGTTAAATAGTTCATATATATATATATAATATGAAAGCAAGTAACATCCAAAACATTGAGGAATTATGTTGGATCCCTCTAACCTGTCTCCCTGAATCATAGCTCAAATATCAGTTCATATATGCATATAAAATTGATAATCTAAGCTAATTAATTTAAGATGAAATTTCCACTTAAAATAAGGTAATGTCAAAGGTCTTCCGTTTACAGATGGCATGTATATTGACAACCACCAACAAACTATAAATCATCCAAAACATCTAAACAGACAATTTGACAAAAAAATCAACAATGAATATTATATGGTATAATAATATTCAACAGTATTCTAGCAAGTGTGAGATTTAACTCACATTCTAATTTTGATCGATGATTTCATGTCATTTTCATCTGTTGGAATAGATACAAAACAAACCAATCTAGTTCCTACGCATAGTATTTGTAACGCAACTAGTTTCGTCTCAATCTGACATCATAAGAAATATATATGCATTTTACAGTTTTAACTTGGATTGAAATAATGTAAACATCATTAACAATTTACTAACACATCACTAATCTTAATCTTGTTGATTCATGAGATTTTTGATTCACGACAACGAAGAAATGAAGATTGATTGAAGAGTTAGTATATATGTTTACGTGTGTGTTTAGTGTGTTAAAATATTGTTCCTCAAATAATTATACACAAATGCACGAAGAAACTATGCACTTTTGAAAAGAACTAGTCAACTAGTTAAAAATCTACTAGTTAACTAGTAGCAACTACAAGTCAACTAGTTAAAAATCTACTAGTTAACTAGTAGCAACTACGAGTCAACTAGTTAAAAATCAATTAGTCAACTAGTAAGTTCCAAAATTGTACATTTTTGTACTAACTAGTCGACTGGTTAGTTTTCTACCAATCGGCTAGTAAGCATAAAAATGCACAATTTTGGCCTCTTATGAATACATATACATATATATATATATATATATATATATATTGAAAATTGGTACACTTTATTGCAAATACCAATCACATACTTTGTATATATGCCTCATCAAAACCTTAAGCCCCCTAACCTAAATGGGTGTGACATTAAGGGAAAAGAGCACATATATACGCCATATATTGATAATACAAAGTTTGTGAAACTGAAAATAAATATATAACAATCTCTCCACTCTATGTTCTCTTACATCATATCATCATAACAAATAGAAAAACTAAAACAAGTTAACCAGTATCAAGAAGATCAACACCCCAAGCTTTCAGCAAATCCAGCTTACACTGTATCCACTTCGATTTACTCCCATTGTTCTTCACAGTATACTGCATTCTCAATCATCTTTGGCTTTATTTCCTTAGGCACTTTTCTTTGATTATGAAGCCTCGAATTTCTCTCTTTCTAAACAAAGTAAATTGTTGTTGTAAAGGCTGCACACGCCAAGTCTAAGCATTGATCTTTCTCCTTGAGTTCGCTCAGAAGTCTTATAGCTTCTTTATCTATTGATCCAACATCTGAAACACTAAAGCCCAATTTAACTAAAATCTTAAACCATAGAAAAAAAGAATACTCACAAGAGAAAAACAAGTGAAAAACTGATTCTTCCCCATCATCACATAGTAAACATTTGTCATCTTCAATAATACCGAACCTCTTCAGTCTAGCTTTTGTGTTTAACCAATCATGAACAGCTAGAAATGAAATGAAAGCCATTCTCTTCACATTCTTCTTATGGCAAATGACATTCATGAATTCCTGTTCAGGGAGTTTACTTCTAGATTTGTCCCAAGCCTTATGAAAAGAAAACTGCCCACCCTCAAACCATCCATAACAATCAGCAGAATATTTAGCATTCAAAGAAATAGAACTAATCTCATTTTGATTCTCTCTAGTTGCTTCATGTAAACTACCATCCAATACCCCATCATGGATAATGGATGAAACAAATTCATCTCTTCTACCAATTTGCTGAAATCTTGATAAACTTAACATATCAACCAAACACTTACTATTAACCCATGGATCAAACCAAAGTAAAGTGGATTCACCATTAGCTATCTCTTTTTTAAACAACTTCTTACCACAAGTTCTCAATCTAAGGATGGATTTCCAAGTACAAGAAGCCTTATTATCAATCTTTATATTCCAGAATAACTTATTTAAACAATATTTTTTACACATCCATTTACTCCATAAAGATGTCTATGACAAATACTTCCACATTAATTTAATGATTGTTGCCTTCTTTAGATCTGAAAAAGATTTAATTCCTATTCCAGCTTCTAGTTTAGGCTTACATAAATTTTCCCGATTCATCTTATGTGAAGAGCTACCCCAAAAAAGTCACTACACATCACATTAATCTTATCAATTGTGTTTTCTGGAAGCTGGTAAACTAATAACCAATATAATACTATAGGAGTAATAACAGACTGAATTAACTCTGCTCTTCCAGCATAACTCAATATTTGGCATCCCAAGCTTGAATTTTTGATTAAATACGATGAAGTAAAGATTGACAATCAGTATAATGTATATAATTGGAAGATAAAGGCACACCTAGATACTTGACAGGTAATGTTCCACACTGAAGTCCTAAAATACTGCAAATCTCATCTGTATTCTTAGCATGAGCACCAGAATAAATTTTAGTTTTCATCTGACTCACTGATAATCCACAATAATGTTTCAACTTATCAAAAATTAATCTCAATTCAGAAGCACAAATGTGTTGACATTTTCCAAAAACCATTAGGTCATCAACGTACAAGAGATGTGTCACAGATGGATCAAAACTATGTACTGGGAAAAATTTGTTCTGAATCTGAGCTATATTGATGCTATAAGTAAAAAAGTTCCACGGAAAAAAAAATGGTGATAAGGGATCACCTTGGGTAATTCCCCTATTAGATTTGATGAATCCTTTAGTTATTCCTTGAATTAATATGGAGAATGAAGGGGTTGAAATACATTCAAAAGTAACATTGATAAAGTGGATAGGAAATCCCATTTTAAACATGATATGGCGTATAAATTCTCTATTAATCATGTGGTATGCCTTATGAAGGTCCACTTTAACACAAAATTTATTAACCCATGGTTTCTTAAAAGCCCTCAAAAGTTCGTGAGCAAGTAGAATATTCTCCTCTATAAATCTCGAAGGAATGAAAGCACATTGATTTGGAGAAACCAAATAAGGCAACTACCATTTAATTCTATTACATAAGACTTTGCTAAAAATCTTATAATACAAGTTACAACATGATATAGGACGATAATGAGAAATTTCACTTGGTCTCTCAACCTTAGGAATCAATGTTATAAAAGTATGATTAAGTCCTTTAGGTATCTTTGCTGAAATAAATATATCCTGTAGACCTGCTAATAAATCATACTTAATAACAACCCAGTGAATTTTAAAAAAAAAATCAAATTCAACCCATCAGGCCTCGGACTAGAATCATCATGGACTGAATCAATGGCTACTTTAACTTCTTCTAAAGAAAAAGGTTGTAAAAGTACCTGTTGACCATGAGCATTAATAACATGAGAGGATTGAAATTCAGGAAAGACCGAGCAACTCTCTCCATTGAACATGGAAGTAAAGTATCCAATTGCTTCACCAGCTACTTCATCATGCTTATATAACAACTCCCCATATGCCTTGATAAGAGCTTGCAAGTGATTACTATGCCTTCTATTTGACATCTTAGAACAATTTTTTTGAATTCGTGTCACCATCCTGCAACCAAGCGACCTTAGCTTTCTGTTTGTAACTCCAAAACTTGATATATTTATGCACATACAAATAATGTTTAGCTTCAAACTTCTTGTCATAAAGCTCAATATTCTCTGGATCCAAGTCTGAAGCTACTTTAGCATCTCTAAAATTGTTTTGAGCTTCACTAAGTAATATGTCATCTTTTGGTCTAATTCTATTCTAAGACTTCAATTCACTTTTACATGCTTGGATCTTCTGTTGGAAGACATAACTAGGAAAGCCCCACCCCAATGTCCGTAAGCCTTTCTGAATACAATTTGGATAACCATCTTTTAATTGCCGTTCATTGGAGTAATGAAAAGGAAACCCCTTCAAGTTAGTAGAAGAAATAAGCTCCAATAAAAGAGGATTGTGATCACTAGATAATTATGATAAAGAAATAGCTTTCGTATCAGTAAAATTTTGCAAACACACATGATTGACAAAAATCTTGTCTATATTGTTTGCCATTCCTCTATGTCTCCAAGTGTAATTAAAACCCATGGTCTTTATTTCTATCAAAACCAGCTTGAAGAATGCGATGATTAAAAGCTCTAATATGTTGGAAAAGGACAGGATGACCCCCCTTTTTATCAATACGAGAAGTAAAATTATTGAAGTCGCCCATTATAACCCATTCTCCACTAAGATGGACTACTTCCTGGATCAAATGATGCTAGAGAATTTGCTTCTCATAAAAATTGTTACTAGCATAAACTATTGTAAAGAACAAAGAAAATCCACCTGAATTTGTTGCTTGAACCATAATGTGCTGATTAGAAGAGGAAACAATCATGATATTCCATACAGTAGTGTGCCACAAACATAATATTCTGCCTAAAAAGGGGATGAGCTTTTAGGTAAACAATCCCATTCACTAGAGATAAAACTACCAAACATCTTCACATTATCTACACTAAGCTTAGTTTCCACCAAACCAACCAAAGTTAGTTTGTATTTAGTCAGAAGAGATAATACTTCTCGCATACGATGAGGAGTATTCATCCCTCTGACACTCCATGTCATGAATGTCATTTGATTGAACAATTGCTCCTGTTATTTCTTTTAGAAGGAGCAATGAATGGGTGGATCAACCTTACTCTTACCTTTATTATTTCTCAAGTACTCTTCATTGACTGACATACCATCAGAAACATCATGAAGCTCTTCCAATGAATTATTTTCCTGTATGCAATCAACAACATGATTTAAACCATCCTATAAAATATCATTTGGCAATTCTGAATCAAGAAAACCTAAGCCAATTTATGCACTATCCTTCTCCGCTTCATTATTGACATTATGATTATCCACAGTATCTTCATCAGTATTATTTGTAGCTTGAGAATTATCTTTTTTATCCCCTGTGTTTAAAGTACTCGGCATCTCGGATCTCTGTTTATCCATCTATGCAGGTTCCTTGGAAAATTCATGCACAACTAATTTATGCCCAAATCTTTTACACTTGTCACACTTACGTGGAAGAAATTCATATTCTACTTGTATTTCCTTCATATGTCAATTATGGAGGAGAATAAGAATTTTTGTAGCTAAACTTGATTCCATATCAACAGAAAAACGGACTCTAGAAAACTAGTCACAACTTTGTTTGTAGTTTTCCAATCTATTCTTATAGGTACTCCAATAAAACTAGAAATTCAAGAAAAAACTTGATTTAACCACATCTCCATATCTAGGTTAAACATTTTGATCTAGATTTGAACTCTAAAGACTTTAAACTTCTAAAATGCATAACCATGGTACCACTTATAAACCATTAGCAATTTGCCAAAGTATGAATAAGTATTAGATCTAAGAATATATATACAATCATCACTACTTTCAAACTTTATAGTATAGAAAAACACCGGAGCTATATGTACCTTAAATCTACCTTTCTGTTTCTAGACTTTCGTAATGTATTCTTTTATTTAATCAGAGAAATTCTGAAATCAACTGGACGCAAAACCACTATATTTTGCCATGAATCTACAGACAAATTGAAAGTATTCTCAGGAAGGAAAACATGAGTAGAAGGAGTGTAACACCCCGTAATTTTAAAATATTAAAATTAACAGGTTAAAGAATACTTAATTCTAGAAGAAGAATTAAGGGAAACGGGTTGCGCCATTGTGTTCATCTTGAAATTCTGCTTGTGATAGAGTCCGGGTTTGCGTTAATCGGATATCGTATGGAGAAGTTATAAGCCTTAGAAGTTTGTGTACGCATAAGGAAGAACATATATATATATATATATATATATATATATATATATAGGCCCACAAACATAACCGTTAAATAAACATGCTTGAATCAGTGGGAGGGTTAAGTAAATATTAGGTAGGTGGGTAATATTAGTATATATAGGCCCACAAACTTAACCGTTAAATAAAAATGCTTGAATCAGTTGGAGGGTTACGTAAATCTTGGGTAGGTGGGTAATATTAGTATATATAGGCCCAAAAACTTAACCATTAAATAAATAAGCTTGAATCAGTGGGAGGGTTAAGTAAGTCTTGGGTATGTGGGTAATATTAATATATATAGGCCCACAAACTTAACCTGATAAGGTTATGTAATTAAAGACACCTTTTAGGTAAGCATAACTAGTTGAAAACCTAGTAGTGGGGATGCAAGACAAAGGGGAGAGCTTACATCATCTTGTATGGGACCGATTTCAGTCAGTAACCCTTAAATAGGTATCAAACGGTTACTCCGAACTAGGTCAGAGTGGGGCACGCTTACTGAGATGATTGTAAGAGATCCAAACATGGAGGAGGTGTTGACGGCGCGTTCCAACGGGGTCATGTGCGTGCATGACTCCGCCTGTTGGGGAAGATAAGATGTTGTGACATTAGTAGATATGGTTGTGCACATCCAGAAAATAAAGGGTTACCACTTTAGGGAGTAATACACTCTACTATGGGGCCAGCAAAGGTTATCTACGGAATAGGGAGCCGATCGATTGGGGTGGTAAATAGGGTACATCTAGTCATGTCTGTTTCCGTGGGGTACCTATGTTTCTGTCTGGGCTAACACCTGTTATTTCTGTTTAGGTACCAGTTCTATTTGGGATAAAACTATTTACTAGAGTACACCTAAAACTACCATTATGTTTCTATTGGGATCATCCTGTTTTTGTTAAGTAATTGGGAAGTATGTAATCCTATTACATATCTGTTATACTAGTATTGGTGCGGAGCAAGGAAGGTATTAAGAAGCGCTATATATTCTATCCTGTTATCCTGTTATCCTGTTTACCATGTCATACCTGCCATTTGTATAGTGAACTCTCTTATCCACTTTATGCCTTTCATGATTACCTTTATTTATTTACTGGCTAAAAGTTACTAGACTCACCAGACTTTATGTCTGACCCCTTTTATTTTTCCTTCTCTCTTCCGTTCCCCCTCTCCCCAGGTTCTCAGGGAGGAAACACTCAGTCCTGATCGTGATTTTGCTTGATTGCTGGAGCTGCTGATATGTATAGATCAAGCTCCTATTCTCGTTGCAATGGCTATATTTTGTTATTGGGGAATTTTCTTTCTTTTATGTACTCTGGTATTTGTAAAGTACAAGACAGTTGTTTTTATGTTGTAATGGGTTTTTATATTTCAGACAAATGATGCTTTGGACCACGATATTTTGATGATTAATAAAGTTGTTTATTTCCACTGCAAAAAATTTTATATCTGTCTTGTAATATTATGTGTCTGTTTACCTAAACGCTTCACGAAACTTAATGCATTCCCTTTGTGAGTGACATTAACGGACATGGGGTGTCACACTTGGTATCAGAGCTGAAGGTTACCAGATTAGATAAGAGTTTCTGAAAAATATTTTCAAAATGAGTTTTAAAAGAAAGTATTTTCAAAAAGAAAAGTCTATTTTGAAAAACATTCCCCGAAAAGCCATATGTAGCAGCCCTCGGTCCTTTATCTAAATTTATTCCTTTTTCCTTTTTCAGCATGTCTGGGGAACAAAACATTCCTAATATCCCAGAGGGCGTCACAATACCCGGATGGCTCCGTAGGTTTTTGGAGGTCACGGCGCCTGCCGAAAGCTAAAGAGACATTCCTCCCCCAGCTGCGCCAATCAATCCTCCTCCTTCCCCTCCAAGAGCAGATAACTTCGCCAAGATCTACAAAGACTTCCGTGCTATGGGAGGGAAACCATTCCATGGGAATGAGACATTCGTTGAAGCTCGAAATTGGCTCAAGGAAACCAAGGGCTTGTTCATGGTCTTTGAAGTAGAGGATAGAAGGAAGGTTCAGTTAGCCGCCTGGCTACTGAAGGACAAAGCCACTTTTTGGTGGGAAATTACCCAAGCTGGATGACCAGTAGATACTTGGGGAGGTTTTAGGCAGAGGTTCGAAATGAAATTTCTTTCCCAAGCTGAGAGAAGAATACCGATGGAGAGGTTCTTAGAACTCAAACAAGGAAACTTTACGGTGAAAGAATATATGAACAAATTTAACCAGCTAGCAAGGTTCGGTTTAGAATTGATGGATACACCGCACAAAAAGGCTTTGTGGTTTGGTAAAAGGCGGAATGAACCCCTTCAGGGGTTAGCCATGTCCTATATCGCAATGGGAGCCACTTTTGAAAAACTTTGTTATATAGCCCTAATGCATGAGGAAGACAAGGGAGAAAAGAAGGAAGTAAAGGCTGAGGAAGCAACGCAAAATGAGAAGGTGTGGCCCAAGAAGGGACAAGCAGAAGAAAGGCAAAAAGAATGACAAGGTTAAAGATAAGAGGAAGTGCCATAGTTGTGGGCGAGAGGGTCACTTAGCCAAGGACTGCGGGAAAAGGAAGAATGCTTGCTTCGCTTGTGGAGAGGTCGGACATCTTATTAAGTATTCCCCGAAGAAACAGGAACAAGGTCAAAGGGCAGGAACTTCGGGAGGGCAGGTGCATGCTCTCGCAATCAGTGCCCCAGAAGAGAGGTAGAAAAATATCCGTAGAAAGTTTAGTTTCTCTTTCAATTCATCCAATTAGAACACATTTTAATTCGGGCGCTTCACACTCATTTATACCTAGTTTTGTTGTTGTATATATACACTTAGTTACTAGTACAGTAGTGGATTCTGTAGTTGTCTCAAACCCCATGGTGGTTCGGCTCATTTATCTATGATTTGTAGGGTTTAAGAATATCTGTGTTAGGCGTCGAATTTGAATGCGACGTATATGTGCTCGGATTTATGGGCTATGGGTTGATTCTAGGGATGGGTTGGCTTACCACATATGGTGCCATTCTGGGGGGTGAGAGGAGGGTCGTTAAGCTTCTAACTTGTCATGGGAGGACCTTCGGAATTTCTTGTGACCCACAAGGGTCTGTCATGCTTAGTTTCCTAGAGTCTCTTGGGGTGTCTATTGATGATCTGCGATCGGCACCAGTAGTCCGTGAGTATCCTGATGTCTTAGATGAGGTTCGGGGTTTACCCCCGAGGCGTGAGATTGATTTCCGTATATACCTGGTGGACAATACAAAGCCAGTTGCATTACCTGTGCGCCATATGGCTCCTAAAAGAAAAGTGGGAACTTGATAAGAAAGTGGCGGGGCTACTAAAGAAGAGGTTTGATAGGTGATCATATTAGGATGGGAAACCTATTGAAGACAGTCCTTGAGGAAGCCCATCATTCCAAGATGACTATTCATCCAAGTGGTGATAAAATGTATAGAGTTCAAGGTAGTGGGGCCAAACTTGCGAAAGGAGGTGAAAATAAAGAAGGAAGTAATGATTGGATGAGTTCCGATTTGCATACTTGGATCGGAGGTTAAGAAGCTACGCAAACGAGAAGTCAAGTTGGTGAAGGTCCAGTAGGGAGACAACCAAGAAGATGCAACTTGGGAGACCGAAGACAAGATTTTTACGCTTCGAACACTTTCCTTTTCAAGGGAATGTTCTTAACTTCTCTTCCAAAAGCTTTTATTCGCATTTGCTTCTATCATCTGAGTATATCCTATCGATCGAATCTTCGACCTTTAGGTTGGAAATCCCATGATTGTAAACATATGTTTGAGACATGTTATGTTTGATGGATGCAAGTGTTTACTGGTGGTTGCCTATGGATGCATATACACACACATTAGGCACTAGATCGGCTCAATCACTCTCTCATACTGCATATGGATGCGTGTGCATTTTCTTTTCTTTTATGGATGAAAATGGATAAGTTAGCATATGGATGTTGCAATTGGACGAATGGACGTGCACACATATAGAACTTACATGTTATAATAGGATTATTTGCATACATATTGGATTCATGGTACTAATCATACATCACATTAAGGAGGTCAACTGGATCAGTAGACTGCTTGGTTTTCGCATTAGTATTGGTACATATACACACACCTCTGCATATACTCATATAAGCATTATAAATTTTTTAAGGACAATGGATGCTTGTGGATGATGGATGAGTAGATGGATGATGGATGGTAGGATACGTTCTTCTTAACTTGAATATTTCGATGACGAAATCCTTTAAGGAGGGGAGAATATAACACCCCGTAATTTTAAAATTTTAAAATTAGCAGGTTAAAGAATATTTAATTTTTAGAAGAAGAATTAAGGCAAATGGGTTGTGCCATTGCGTTCGACTCAGAATTCTGCTTGGTATAGAGGCTGGGTTTGCGTAAATCGGATATCGTATGGAGAAGTTATATGCCTTAGAAGTTTGTATACGCATAAGGAAGAAAAATATATATAGGCCCACAAACTTAACCGTTAAATAAACATGCTTGAATCAGTGGGAGGGTTAAGAAAATCTTGGGTAGGCGGGTAATATTAGTATATATAGGTCCACAAACTTAACCGTTAAATAAACATGCTTGAATCAGTGGAAGGGTTAAGTAAATCTTGGGTAGGTGGGTAATATTAGTATATATAGGCCTACTAAGCCGTTAAATAAACATGCTTGAATCAGTGGGAGGGTTAAGTAAATCTTGAGTAGGTGGGTAATATTAGTATATATAGGCCCACAAACTTAACCTGATAAGGTTATGTAATTAAAGATACCTTTTAGGTAAACATAACCAGTTGAAAACCTAGTAGTGGCGATGCAAGACAAAGGGGAGAGCTTTCATCATCTTGTGTGGGACCCATTTCAGTCAGTAACCCTTAAATAGGTATCAAACGGGTACTCTGAACTAGGTCGGAGTGGGGCACACTTATTGAGCTGATTGTAAGAGATCCAAACATGGAGGCAGTGATGACGACGCATTCCAACGGGGTCATGTGCGTGCATGACTCCGCCTGCTAGGGAAGACAAGACGTTGTGACATCAGTAGATATGGTTGTGCACATCCAAAAAAAAAGGGTTGCCACATTAGGGGTGATACACCTTACTATAGGGCCAGCACAGGTATCTACGGAATAGGGAGCCGATCGATTGGGGGTAGTAAATAGGACACATCTAGTCTTGTCTGTTTATGTGGTGTACCTGTGTTTCTGTCTGGGCTAACACCCGTTATTTCTGTTTAGGTACTAGTTCTGTTTGGGTTAAAACCCGTTACAAGAGTACACCTAAAACTACCATTATGTTTCTGTTGGGATCATCCTGTTTTTGTTAAGCAATTGGGGAGTATGTACTACTATTACATATTTTTTATACTAGTATTGGTGCGGAGCAAGGAAAGTATTAAGAAGCTCTATCTATTCTATCTTGTTGTCCAGTTTACCTTTTCATACCTGCCATTTGTATAGTGATCTCTCTTATCCACTTTATGCCTGTCATGATTACCTTTATTTATTTACTGGCTAAAAGTTACTAGACTCACCCAACTTTATGTCTGACCCCTTTTGTTTTTCCTTCTCTCTTCGTCTCCTCCCCCTGGTTCTCAAGGAGGAAACACTCAGGCTTGACCATGATTTTGCTTGATTGCTGGAGCTGCTGATATGTATGGATCAAGCTCCCATTCTCATTGCAATGGCTATATTTTGTTATTGGGGAATTTTCTTTCTTTTATGTACTCTGATATTTCTGAAGTACAAGAACAGTGGTTTTTATGTTGTAATAGGTTTTTATATTTCAGACAAATGATGCTTTGGACCATGGTATTTTGATGATTAATAAAGTTGTTTATTTCCACTACAATATTTTTTATATCTGTCTTGTAATATTTTGTGTCTGTTTACCTAAATGCTTCAAGAAACTTAATGCATTCCCTTTGTGAGTGACATTAACGAACGTGTGGTGTCACAAGGAGGCTGAATAAATTCCAGATCTAGATCTACCTCATTCACTTGATTGATCATAGCTTGATTCTCCGAATTAGACATAATCAAAAAAACCTGATTAAGAAGTTAGACAAGTATTGATTAAGGATTTCGAAAAATATTATATGTATATATATACACACACACGTTTTAAACAGTTGACCAGTGATTTTTGACCAGTCGATTAGTTATTTATAATAGCTATTTCCAGTGAAGAGACTCTTCTTTTCACCAACAGTTTTCATTCCAATTTCAAGAGAAATAGTCACTTCTTTTCACTGGAACTTTTCATGAATAATTACTACTCTTTGATCACTATTTAAACACTACAAACATCACTTTCCAAAATACTGAAATCACCAATTCTTATTGATTTTATTCTAATTTTTTGTCTACATTTAGATGAATCTTTGAAATGTTGCTAATGTCATCATCCTCCTCCCCTTCCATTCTTGTTTCGTCCTCCTCTACTCTTGATTCGTCTGCATTCCCTCCTCTTCAAACTCGTCCTGTCGCTAATCTAGATCCTCCCCCTTTGTCATCTTCCTCCATTGACATTGCTTCATCCTTAATTTCTGGTGAGGCTTCTATTGAAAATGTTAATTCAGTTGTGCTTAAAACTTCGGTTGGTACTGATCTGTCAAACTCTGAGATTTCAGATCCAAATTTTGTTAATCATTCTTGTGTAATTCCTGAATCTTCAAATCTTGGTAAATTTTCTTTTGGTGGTAATACTAATACAGTTGTTGTTCCTGGTAGTTCTAGTAATTCTTTAATTGTTGGTAATCAATCAAATATCAATTTCACTCTTGATGTTTCTAAGCCTAGAATTTCGTTGAACACTTCAAATGCTCCACCCCCAGTTGTTAATAATTTCAATGTTAACTATAAATCTTCTGTTGATACTCAATCTTTTTCCACTTCCGTTGATAATTGTGATTCTTCTGTTACTGTTAATCCCAATTTTTCTTGTGCTAATCCTGTTCTTAATCCTATTTCGTTTTCCAATTCTAATCCGCTTGGATCTAATTTGCCTGATAATCATACTATTTCGGAAACTAAAACAGATTATCTTTCTCTATTTAATTCATTGCTTCGTAATGTTGATTGTTATAAGCCTGTTAATTTTGATATAATTAAAGATGGATTATCGAAACCTCCTCCTGAAATAGTCAAACAAGAAGGTTTGAAATATTGGAAAAGTTATTTTGTTGGTTTCTTTCTTGATGGTTCATTGTCATATTTGTTTGTTGTAAATTTCTTGCGCAATTTGTGGAAGCTACATGGTGAAGTGTATATTAAGTCAGATGGAATTAATTTCTATTTTAAATTTTTGAATGAAATTGATATGGAGAAAGTATTGCAGGCTGATCCTCTTTTCATTAGAGGAAGAATGTTCATTATAACCAGATGGGATCCAAGTATTGGTAGTGCTCAATCTCAAATCAAGAAGGTTCCCGTTTGGATTCATCTTCATCATATTCTTTTGCTACTATGGACTTTGGTGGGGATTAATTGGTTAGCATGCCATGTGGGCAAATTGATTTGTTTTGATTCTAGCACAGAAAGAATGCAAAGGCTAAGGTATGCTAAAATTTTGGTAGAAATATCATCAGAAACAGAATTACCAGCGTGTATTCCAATGGATGGTTTGGGAGAAAAGTGTCCACCTGTAATGATCTCATATAATTGGCGTCCGCGTATATGCACTCATTGTAAAATCTTTGGACATGATACTAAATGGTGTGAATTATTGAAAAGGGATGATGAGAAGCCGAATTATCAAGCTGAAGAGGTAGTTATGGAAAAGCAGGCATTTGATAATGCAAAGGAAAAACAAATTGGATATAAACTATCTGACGAGAATAATCAATTTGATTGAAAAAAAGTTGTAAGTAAGAAGAAGCAGTATTGGAGGAAAAAGGCGAGCACTTATGGTACAGAAGTTGAAAAAGATGTAAATGATGCTTTGAACAAGGTTGTCCAAATTATGGGAAATGGTAACACTAGAAGAGGAAAATAACGATGATGTGCAAATGGATATAAGTAATTCTGTGTTGGGGAGAGGTAATCAAAATATTGTGATAGTAGATAAGAATGGTGATAGTGTGGTGCACAACAAGGATGACATTGCCTCTAAAAGTAATTTGGTGATGGAAATTAAGGACAAAGGCAAGCAAATTTTTGAATCTGTGCTTAACGAAGTAGTTGATCAGGAATTTCATGTGAACAATCCTTTCTCTATTCTTGATGATCAGTTTAATATGCCATCTACTTCTGCTGGAACTTCATCTAGTTCAGCTAATCATTCCACCTTTGGTAATTCTTTGTAGTGACCCGCATTAGCAGAGGTATTATAATTAATTAATTTAATTATATAAATAGTGATATAGTGAATTAAATGGTCATGCGATTAAATAATGGTGAATACTTAATTAAAATAATAAATTAAATAATATATTTAATTCTGGAATAATCAGAATTGGCTGAAATGGCGATATGGTGTGAACCAGATCATCTGTGATAGTTAATTCAGCTTGGAATTGAATTTGAATAACGAGTATATTATGTAAACGACAGTTTGAACATAGAATTATAATATAATTAAAATCGATCTTGAAATGGCGCTGCAGTTCGTAAATTGGCGATTCGAACTTCAACAGAATGTACAGGATTCGTTTTAAGCCGGATTTCTATGAAACAAGAAACGTGTAGAGCCGGGATTTCGTCGTGTAGATTTTGATTTATGTCCAAATCAAATTTTAAAATAGTCGCTATAGAATCGTTATCGGCCGTAATGGTTTATTCGATATAACTAGAGATTGGGTTTGAATTTAGACAAGGTTCTTTTGAGACATAGTGATAATTTGATTTTTAGAATTTTATTGTAATTTTTAATTAATTAAATAAGCAACATTTTATTTTGAGTGTTTCGCAACCTATATCAATATTTTTGGGTTTCACAATATGAGTTAATCTACCGATATTATTATATTTTCGGGGTCGTGATACATTTCTTGACACAACGACATGTTATTTCTGTCTATGGCGGTGCACAAAACAAATGAACCATGTGTAACGAAGTCCGTACAACTTCACTTCAAAAACAAAGCATACCCATGCCAACCATGTGCAACTAAATATATATATAGCAAAACCTCAGCCACTAATGTACACCAATTTGCCACGAATCACCAAGCAAATACAATATTAAAATAGAATATTCAATTTAGTTTGAAATTGTGTATAACTCATTACCATCCCTTTTCCCCGATCAGATCAAAGTCCACGAATCATTCTCCTTAGCCACCAGTTGTTTTCCTTATAAAATAAAAACCATATAATACCCCTTAGTACAATACTAAACCTAATTGACAAATTCCTCCAAGTTAAAACAGTGCGCCGTCAGTTCTCTTGTCCAAAACTGGAAAATCGATCTGCCAAAAATCAAACAAAATAAAAGAAAAATCTATGAATCAATCTATGTATATATTTGGGTTCAGGAAGATTTTAGCTTCATTTCTGTATGCATTTTATACGGTTCGAACACAGTAGGGCTCGTTGACCTGCTGTTGCGCGAAGATTAGGGCTGAGCGATACGCCATTTTGGAGCATCGAATCCTGTTTCGAAGTGTGTATTGGTGTTTGGGGTATGCAGTAGCATCAGATGGTGAAGTTTGGTTGTATTTGAAGTAAAATGGGATCGTGAGTTCACTGTACAATAGCATTGAAGCCTGGACGACGCATTGTTGATGAGTGATGCGAGTTAGTAGTTTTGGGTATGAAGAGGATGATGATTCGAATAGATAATCAGTGGTGAAAACAGTTCTAGATGTCGTGATTCATGGATGGAGATAAATGGAGGTTTGGATTCGAAAATGGCTTGGTTTGAATTTACTGGAGTTCGGATATCATGAGGAAGAAGGAGGAGGTATGTACGGGCTGAATGATTTGGACTATGGGTCGTATAAATGTGGTAAAGGCCTAAGGGGTTTAAGTAGGAATTTAGTTTTAAATTTTATTAAATAATGTATAAACTTGTGAATGATATATCTCGTTCATAAATGGTCAGAATTCTGAACGGTCAGATCCATTAGGATCGTAGGGACAGACACTACAACATGGAAACGAGTGGAAGTAATTTTGAGCTCGTTACAATTTATGGAAAAATAAATTGTTTGATTCAAATCAAACAAACAGTTTATCGTTCTTTAACGATGAACTGCCAATGTGAGTAAATCTCACTAACTCTAAACAGTTTATAATTTCATGTTGTATTTTTAGAACTATTAAATATTGACTGATTGACTGTGTGTTGGCTGTTTGATTGAACTGCTAGTCAGTTAGTTGAATTTCTATATTGATTATGTTTAACAGAATATATCATATGGAACTGAAAGTGATGTTGTTTTTATTATATAACATCTGTGGATGCAGGGAAATAGGTTGGAGGAATCCGACTAGATTCCTCAACAGTTATTTTATTGTTTTTTCATATATTTTGATATATGATGTGAATTATAACCTATTGTTGATTGTGTGTGTATGAACGATATTGGACATCGTAATTTGATATGTTAAACACCACAACATATCGGGATTTGGAGAAAAGGGGAATTTGTCAAAAAGAATACTGGAAATAGAATATTTATAAAATCGTAGGATTTTATAAAAGAGAATATTTATAAATAGAATATTTATAAATAGAATATTTATAAATAGAAATTTATTTATAAATGGATTGTTTATAAATAGAAAATACTTAGAAACAAAACCCTAAAGGAATTATTTGCAAACCATTTGCAAATAAATTAGAAAGAGAAATGTTTGTAAACCATTTACAAATGAGATTGAATATGGAATATTTGTAAAACCTTTACAAATGAAATCGAAAAAGGAGATATTTGTAAAACCATTTACAAATAAAATAGAATTATAAAGGAAATATTTGTAGAACATTTACAAATGGATTAAAAGGGATTATTTATTTATTTAGGGAATAAATAGAATTAGAATAAAGGAATATTTATTTGAGAAAATAAATAAAATAAAGGAAATATTTATTTAGAAAATAAATATGATATTATAAAAGGAGTTAGAATTAATCAGTTAGAGTTGAAAGAGTTAATCGAATATAATTTATTCGAATAGAGTTAAAGGAGTAAATCGAATATAGTTTATTTAAAAGGAGTTAATCAGTTAGACTTAACCAGTTAGAGGTAATCAAATAGAGTTAATCGATTGGAGTTAAAAACGAACAAGAATTAGTCGTACAGAGTTAAAGAAATAGAGTTAAGCAAAATTAGAAAATGACTAGAGATTAATAAGTTGAATGGTTTCCTGAGTATCGATCTGATGTTGGTTTTGGCCTTCGGGGTTTATACTTAGGAAGTTATTCTCTTGTTAATTCATAATTAGAGTCTGATAGATGTGGAAGAATAGTGATACATAATTAAGCCATGGAAATGTTTTCCAGTGTTAATAACGTATATTTTCTAAACATAGAAAATGAGGAAATATATATATATGTTGGATGACTGATCGATATAATTTCCATCTGGAAATAGTATCGTTGTTTGCACACTTGTTTTTCTTTGATAGTTAAATCACAGACTATCGAAGTTTTGAACATTTTAACGTTGTTAATATGGAGAGACCGGTTGGATTATTATCCAAAGAACCACTCTGTATTGGCATAAGCGTTGCGAACCATATATGCTAAAGATAATTGAAGATGGAGTAAAGTGCAAGGGCTATTGTATAAGTCTTAGATAACAGTGCCTAAGATGGATGTACTGAATAGTGACTTTGGTTCATCCTGTTCTTGGATGACTTGTATGGATGAAGGTCTGACAGTGTATTTCCAGAAAGGTCACATACTTTGATTTCTTCAACCGTACCAAAAGTAGAAGCGCAGAAGGAAACTTCTTTTTGCTGACCCGTAATGTATGGTTGTAGACGTCAATCGGTGATATGATGGATTTGACGATGTGACATTCGAAGTGAATCTGGTGTGATGATAAAGCGTAGCTTCTAGCCTCACATCCGGTAAATGATAGAAATCGGGTAGGTAGCATGGCTAAGTTGGTTGCTCCGAAGTAGGGTGTATAATCACCTGATCTAGAGTTTCATTTATTTCTAAAAATCTATTATCGATACTGTCCCATTCGGGAAATGGTTGCTGATCCCAACTAGTGGTGATATACATTCGATACACTTAAGCGAAATGAGTGGTCGGTTATGTGTGGCCGGGTTGCAAGATGTTCTTGTTGAACCCAATGTATTCCTTTCCAGAGGTACACTAGCGGAAGGTGGTTCCATACCTTGTCATAGTTGGAAATCCATTACCCAATACGTGCTTGCGGTTTTGATTGTATACTATATATGTAGAACGTGAGATGAAAGCATTTCTGCTAGATGATTATTATATTGTGGTTGATAGACATTATTATAATATCAAAAGGTTTTGATATAAAGATAATTTGGATACTCATAAGGGAAAAAACCGTTCCGTTATACGCCGTGGTCTTATGAGATATCGTTTAAATGGCTCAAACTGTTTTACTCACACCAGTCCCATAACTGACCCGGAGTTTACTTTGTTTTGTTTTCCCTAAACTCTCGGGTGCCCAATTTTGTACGGGCAGTCAAGTAGTCGGGATTTACAGATATACTGGAAGAGCTTGGAGCAGGAGGCTTCAGGATTATATAGCTATAGTTTATTTCCGTTGTGTTGTAAGTGTTGTACTCTGATAATGTTATTGTATACATATACTTATTCTATTTCAAGGATATGTTATCTATTATATGTTATTCGTTCCGCTGTGAGGTTCGTGTTACTCTGATGTTGTGTTCTTCTTCTTCTTCTATTCTAAGTTTCTATCTTATATATCCCCACCCTCTAATTTCTTTCTATTAGTGTTCTGATTTTCCAGTGTAATTGGGTTGGACTTGTGTTATTTAGTCAGCTCAAATTGGACCGGATTTTCGGGTCATTACAGTTGGTATCAGAGCTTAAGGTTAAGTGAATTACCTTGGCTCTGTGGCGTGACTCGGTAGAGATAGGGTTAGTAATACCCTAGATTGAGTTGAGTGTATATATACGAGAGAGCGTATTTGTTATTGATATAAAAATTGTTTTATATTGTGGAGATTCATTGGTTGAGTTGTCTATGGGTTCTGGTCGATCAGTTTGATCCACTGTATCGGTAGGAGTTTATAAACACTCGAATACGATGGGTCGTCACGATATGTTTTGGAAAGAGGGTAAATTAAAATAAGTTTACCCACAGTATATCTTGATATAGAGAAGATATATATATATATATATATCAAAATTATAATATGGTGGATATATTTGTTGATATTATAATCGAGTATGATTATAAAGTGAAATGGTTATGTAAATAATCGATTAGAATTCATATAAGTGAAATATATGAAATTGAAAAGAATTAAATCTGAGAATTGAAATTGAAACCCTGGAAATTTGGAATAGAGTTTGTAAATAGACTTGGATTAAATATATGTAAATTTTAAGATCCTGGGAGATTTTAAAATTGTATTCCAAGAAATGGTGAATGATATTTTGAACTGATTTCAAAATAAAAGTATTTAAAATGGTTTTGAAAGTAATATAGTATTGAACTCACTTCGATAGCTGGGGAATAACCCTGATGATGAATCGCGACATCATTAGTGTTCATTTTCGAGTATGTGAGTGATGGATTACTACCAAAGGTTTTGTTTGGGAAATGTTTTGCGAAAACAAGTTGTTTGAATTTCAAAAAGGATTGTAGGATTTTTGAGAAAAGTAAAGTTCTTTAAAACTCCCGGGAAGAGACTGTTTGAATTAAAAACAAATTAAACAAAAATTTGTGAAAGAAAATTGGAATTGAAATAAAGTCAGTTAAGTGGTAACTGAAATTGAATTAGAATGATATCGAGAGAAATTGGATTTGTGAGATTCAAATTTGAAGTGTAATGTGATAATCAAGTTAAGAGTTGGGAATCGAGAAGGAACTCAAGTTGAAATGATATTTGGCTCGGATATAAGCGAATGGTTGTGTTGCGGATAAAAGCAGATTGGAATTTGATTGGGATGACCCTTGTATCCGCTGAATTGATAACAGGTGGAAAGGATATAATGATATGCCGATAAAAAGGTACAAGTTTATATTTGATATAAGCATAAGAATTATGAGCCGAATTGGCAAGCCGCTTGGCTGTTTGATTTTCTTTTGGGTTGGAGATAGCCCAGAGAGGCGAGTTGGAGTTTGACCGATTGACCAGTACAAACGGGGTGCTAGCGAAATTTTTCAAAAAAAGTTAAGGTGTTAGAAAATTTTCAGGATTTTTGAAATTTTCATTGATAAGAATTAATTAATATTTTAATTGAAATTAAATTGGTTCAGTTGAAACTGAAGTTATGAAGTGAACAAATATATTCTAACCAGTCGATAGGGTCGTTCTCTACCTTAGCAATTTCGAGGACGAAATTATTTTAAGTGGGGAAGAATGTAATGACCCGCATTGGCAGAGGTATTATAATTATTTAATTATATAAATAGTGATATAGTGAATTAAATGGTCGTGAAATTAAATAATGGTGAATATTTAATTAAAATAATAAATTAAATAATATATTTAATTTTGAAATAATCAGAATTGGCTGAAATGGCGATATGGTGATTCAGCTTGGAATTGAATTTGAATAACGAATATATTATATAAATGATAGTTTGAACATAGAATTATAATATAATTAAAATCGAGCTTGAAATGGCACTGCAGTTCGTTAATTGGCGTTTCGAACTTCAACTGAATGTACAGGATTCGTTTTAAGCTGGATTTTTGGGAAACAAGAAACGTGTGGAGCTAGTGGAGTATATCTTTCTAGTGGAAGAGAAAAATCAGGATTTCGTCGTGTAGATTTTGATTTATGTCCAAATCAAATTTTAAAATAGTCGCTATAGAATCGTTATCGACCGTAACGGTTTATTCTATATAACAAGAGATCGGGTTTGAATTTATACAAGGTTCTTTTGAGACATAGTGATAATTTAATTTTTAGAATTTTATTGTAATTTTTAATTAATTAAAAAAAAAACTTTTTATTTGGAGTGTTTCGCACCCTATATCAATATTTTTGGGTTTCACAATATGAGTTAATCAATAGATATTATTATATTTTCGGGCTCGTGATACATTTCTTGACACAACGACATGTTATTTCTGTCTATGGTGGTGCACAAAACAAATGAACCATGTGTAACGAAGTCCGTACAACTTCACTTCAAAAACAAAGCATACCCGTGCCAACCATTTGCGAATAAATATATATATAGCAAAACCTCAGCCATTAGTGTACACCAATTTTCCACGAATCACCAAGCAGATACAATATTAAAATAGAATATTCAATATAGTTTGAAATTGTGTATAACTCATTACCATCCCTTTCCCCGATCAGATCAAAGTCCATGAATCATTCTCCTTATCCACCAGTTGTTTTCCTTATAAAATAAAAACTATATAATACCCCTTAGTGCAATACTAAACCTAATTCACAAATTCCTCCAAGTTAAAATAGTTCGTCGTCAGTTCTCTAGTCCAAAACTGGAAAATCGATCTGCCAAAAATAAAAATAAATAAAAGAAATAACTATAAATCAGTCTATGTATATATTTGGGTTCAGGAAGATTTTAGCTTCATTTCTGTATGCATTTTATATGGTTCAAACACAGTAGGGCTCGTTGACCTGCTGTTGCACGAAGACTAGGGTTGAGAGATTCGCCATTTTGGAGCATCGAATCCTGTTTCGAAGTGTGTATTGGTGTTTGGGGTGTTCAGTAGCATCAGATGGTGAAGTTTGGTTGTATTCGAAGTAAATTGGGATCGTGAGTTCACTGTACAACAGCGTTGAAGCCTAGACGACGCATTGTTGATGAGTGATGCGAGTTAGAAGTTTTGGGTATGAGGAGGATGATGATTCGAAGAGATAATCAGTGGTGAAAACAGTTCTAGATGTCATGAATCATGGATGGAGATAAGCGGAGGTTTGGATTCGAAAATGGCTTGGTTTGAATTTACTGGAGTTCGGATATCATGAGGAAGAAGGAGAAGGTATGTACGGGTAAAAGATTTGGACTATGGGCCTTGTAAAATATGGTAAAGGCCCAAGGGGTTTAAGTAGGAATTTAGTTTTAATTTTTATTAAATAATGTATAAACTTGTGAATGATATATCTCGTTCATAAGTGGTCAGAATTCTGAACGGTCAGATCCGTTGGGATCATAGGGACGGACACTACAACATGGAACCGACTGGAAGTAATTCTGAGCTAATTACAATTTATGGAAAAATAAATTGTTAGATTGAAATCAAACAAACAGTTTATCGTTCTTTAACGATGAACTGCCAATGTGAGTAAATCTCACTAACTCTAAACAGTTTATAATTTCATGTTGTATTTTTAGAACTGTTATGATTGACTGTGTGTTGACCGTTTGATTGAACTGCTAGTCAGTTAGTTGAATTTCTATATTGATTCTGTTTAACAGAATATATCATATGGAACTGAAAGTGATGTTGATTTTATTATATAACATCTGTGGATGTAGGGAAACAGGTTGGAGGAATCCGGCTGGATTCCTCAACAGTTATTTTATTGTTTTTTCATATATTTTGGTATATGATGTGAATTATAACCTGTTGTTGATTTTGTCTGTATGAACGATATTGGACATCGTAATTTGATATGTTAAACACCATAACATACCTGGATTTGGAGAAAAGGGGAATTTGTCAAAGTGAACACTGGAAAGAGAATATTTATAAAATCAGAGGATTTTATAAAAGAGAATATTTATAAATAGAATATTTATAAATAGAAATTTATTTATAAATGGATTATTTATAAATAAAAAATACTTAGAAACAAAACCCTAAAGGAATTATTTGCAAACCATTTGCAAATAAATTAGAAAGAGAAATGTTTGTAAACCATTTACAAATGAGATTGAATAGGGAATATTTGTAAAACCTTTACAAATGAAATCGAAAAAGGATATATTTGTAAAACCATTTACAAATTAAATAGAATTATAAAGGAAATATTTGTAGAACATTTACAAATTGATTAAAAGGGATTATTTATTTATTTAGGGAATAAATAGAACTAGAATAAAGGAATATTTATTTGAGAAAATAAATAGAATAAAGGAAATATTTATTTAAAAAATAAACAAGATATTATAAAAGGAGTTAGAATTAATCAGTTAGAGTTAAATGAGTTAATCGAATATAATTTATTCGAGTAGAGTTAAAGGAGTCAATCGAATATAGTTTATTTGAAAGGAGTTAATCAGTTAGCGTTAACCAGTTAGAGGTAATCAAAAAGAGTTAATCGATTAGAGTTAAAAACGAACTAGAGTTAATCGTATAGAGTTAAAGGAATAGAGTTAAGCAAAATTAGAAAATGACTAGAGATTAATAAGTTGAATGGTTTCCTGAGTATCAATCAGATGTTGGTTTCGGCCTTCGGGGTTTATACTTAGGAAGTTATTCTCTTGTTAATTTATAGTTAGAGTTTGATAGATGTGGAGGAATAGTGATACATAATTAAGCCATGGAAATGTTTTCCAGTGTTAATAACGTATATTTTCTAAACATAGAAAATGAGGAAATATATATATATATATATGTATGTTGGATGACTGATCGATATAATTTCCATCTGGAAATAGTATCGTTGTTTGCACACTTGTTTTTCTTTGATAGTTAAATCATAGACTATCGAAGTTTTGACCATTTTAACGTTGTTAATATGGAGAGACCGGTTGGATTATTATCTAAAGAACCACTCTGTATTGGCATAAGCGTTGCGAACCATATATGCTAAAGATAATTGAAGATGGAGTAAAGTGCAAGGGCTATTGTATAAGTCTTAGATAACAGCGCCTAAGATGGATGTACTGAATAGTGCCTTCGGTTCATCCTATTCCTGGATGACTTGTATGGATGAATGTCTGACAAAGTATTTCCAGAAAGGTCACATACATTGATTTCTTCAACCGCACCAAGAGTGGAAGCGGAGAAGGAAACTTCTTTTAGCTGATACATAATGTATGGTTGTAGACGTCAATCGGTGATTTGATGGATTTGACGATGTAACATTCGAAGTGAATCTGGTGTGATGATAAAGCATAGCTTCTAGCCTCACATCCGGTAAATGAGCGAAATCGGGCATATAGCATGGCTAAGTCGGTCGCTACGAAGTAGGGTGTATAATCACCTGATCTAGAGTTTCATTTATTTCTAAAAACTATTGTCGATATTGTCCCATTTGGGAAACGGTTGCTGATCCCAACCGTTGGTGATATACATTCGATACACTCAAGCGAAATGAGTGGTCGGTCATGTGTGGCCGGGTTGCAAGATGTTCTTGTTGAACCCAGTGTATTCCTTTCTAGAGGTACACTATAAGGCTGTCAATGGATACCCGAAAAATCCGAAATCCGTCCGTATCAGTATCCGAAAAGCGGATAAATATCCGATATCAGGAAAAGCGGATGCAGATGCGGATATAGGCATATCCGCATCCGAAAATTATCTGTCCGCTTTTTCTCCCGATTATAGCTTAAATTATGTGTATTTAACACAATTAAATATACTAATTTATTAATTTGCAAAATTAAAAGTCTAACTAAATGCTTGCTAATTGCTCAAAATTATATATTATCATCATATTTATTTATTTTTAACACTTAGTAATCAATTTGGTTGAAAAAGCTTAATATTATGTTAAAAAAATTCATTTATGTTCATTGATTTATCGATCGTTGGCGGAGCGGATAATTATCTGATATCCGTCCGTATCCGTGGATGCGGATATCCGATATCTGAAAATGGTTTCGGATGTGGATACGGATATGGCACTATCTGAATCTGAAAGTATCCGTTGACAGCCCTAGTACACTAGCGGAAGGTGGTTCCATACCTTGTCATAGTTGGAAATCCATTACCCAATACGTGCTTGCGGTTTTGATTGTATACTATATATGTAGAACAAGAGATGAAAGCGTTTCTGCTAGATGATTATTATATTATGGTTGATAGACATTATTATAATATCAAAAGGTTTTGATATAAAGATAATTTGGATTCTCATAAGAGAAAAACCCGTTCCGTTATACGGCGTGGTCTTATGAGATATCGTTTAAATGGCTCAAACTGTTTTAAACTGTTTTACTCACACCAGTCCCATGACTGACCCGGAGTTTACTTTGTTTTGTTTTCCCTAAACTCTTGGGTGCCCAATTTTGTACGGCAGTCAAGTAGTCTGGATTTACATATATACTGGAAGAGCTTGGAGCAGGAGGCTTCAAGATTATATAGCTATAGTTTATTTCCGCTGTGTTGTAAGTGTTGTACTCTGATAATGTTATTGTATACATATACTAATTCTATTTCAAGGATATGTTATCTATTATATGTTATTCATTCCGCTGTGAGGTTCGTGTTACACTGATGTTGTGTTCTTCTTCTTCTTCTTCTATTCTAAGTTTCTATCTTATCTATCCTCACCCTCTAATTTCTTTCTATTAGTGTTCTGATTTTCCAGTGTAATTGGGGTTGGACTTGTGTTATTTAGTCAGCTCAAATTGGACCGGATTTTTGGGTCATTACATTCTTCCTTCATCTTTCAAATTCCTCAAAACTCCTCTTTCACTTATAAACTTAACAATCCAGCTGTATCTTCTTCATCCCCTTATTCCTATCTAGCTCCTCCTTCCAAAATCATCCTACCTCCTCCTCTTAATTCTGATCCTGATCCCTCATCTAATCTTAATATCAGCATTGTTGTTAATTCTATTGGCAAGGACTCACCTTCCTCTAATTCTGTTGATAAGGGCTTGGTAGATTTTTTATTATAATCTGCAACTAAATCAAAAAAAAGGAAGGGAAAAAAGCTCAAAAAGGCTTTATCTGATATGAATGATCTTGATGAGGGCATGGAATTTAAACCTGATGATGTAATGCCTTTCGGGAAGTTAAAAATTTATGTCAAAAAGGCATACTAGGAAACATCCTACCCCATTAACTGTACCTTTAATTCTCAAATGATGATGCATAATATATCTTTTTGGAATGTTAGGGGAGTGAATTCAGAAACTAAACTTGACATCATTTCTTCTCCTAAAGCCGCATCACTCATCTTATCTGATTGGCAATTTGATCATAATCTTGCTGAGGCAAGATTTGGTCGATTGTTAACCATATGGAACCCCATTTTTTAGCTTATTTAAATTATCATCGTTTGACTAGTATATTCATTATAAATGTCTTCATATTCCAAGTGACTCTTTGTTGTTCCTGACATCAGTTTATGCACAAAATGCAGTGTCTTTGAGGCTTACTTTCCTCAACTCTCTTTCTCAAATTCACTCTCAATCTAATCCTTGGATAAATAGTGGTGATTTTAATTGCATGTATTCTGCTAGCCAGGAACTGAGTTGTTGTGCTATTAATATTAATGACATTGCTCCTCTAAATCAAGCCATTATACAATCTAATCTCATCCTCTTAATAGCTTTGGTTTTGGATATTCCTGGTCAAAAAGAAGTCACTCTGGTTTACCAACATTGTGTAAAATTGATCACATATATGCCAACTCTTCCTTCGTAAACCATTGGCCAAAATCATTTTTTTAGATTTTGGCTCCTTCCGTTTCTGATCACTGTCCTATTCTTTTAAATTGAGGAGTAAATGAAGCCATTAGTAAATGGAAGTCCTCTTTTAAATTTTTTAAATTTTGGTTTTTACACAAAGATTTTTCTAATATTCTTTTGCAGATATGGTCTAATTGCTTTGGCTCTAATTGTAATGACCCATATTTCGTAACATCAGAGTTGACTATATACATCATACGTCCAACCCAAATATCGCGAAAATACGAAACATTTTTTTTAGAAGAGAGATAGAAGAAGAACAGAAACAATAACACAGAATCTCACATCGCAGCGGAACAAAATATAATATATCATATCTTCGAAATACAAAATCTTAATTGTATAACATACACTTATCATAGTACAACACTTACAACACAACGGAACCACTATAACTAGATAACGCTGAAGCCTCCTGCTCCAAGCTCCTTTAGATATATCTGAAAAATCCTGAACTACTTGACTTCCCGTACAAATTTAGGCACCCAAGAGTTTAGGTAGAACAAAACAAAATAAACTCCGGGTCAGTCATGGGACTGGTATGAGTAAACAGTTTAAAACAGTTTCATAAAACTAAATGATATCTTATAATACCACGCCATATAACACGAAATGGGTTTTTCCCTTATGAGAATCCAAACACTTGACATATCTTTATATCAAAACTCTTTTGATATTATAATAATGTCTAAATCAAGTAAATAACAATCTAGTGGAACGTTTGCATCTCACGTTCCACATATATATACAATCAAAACCGCAAGCACATATTGGGTAATGGATTTCCAACTATGAGAAGGTATGGAACCACCTTCCGCGGGTATATCTCTAGAGGAGAATACACCGAGTTCAACAAGAACATCTTGCAACTCAGCCACACATGACCGACCACTCATTTCGCTTGAGTGTATCGAATGTATATCACCAACGATTGGGATCAGCAACCGTTTCCCGAATGGGACAGCATCGACAATAGATTTTTAGAAGTAAATGAAACTCTAGATCAGGTGATTATACACCCTAATAGGTGCGACCTACATAGCCATGCTGCTTGCCCGATTTCTGTCATTTACCGGTTGATGAGGCCAGAGGCTACGCTTTATCATCACACCAGATTCACTTCGAATGCCACATCGTCAAATCCATCAAATCACCGATTGATGCCCTCAACAGTACATTACGTGTTAGCTAAAAGAAGTTTCCTTCTCCGCTTCCACTCTTGGTACGGTTGAAGAAATCAATGTACGTGACCTTTCTGGAAATACTCTGTCAGACATTCATCCATACACGTCACCCAGGAACAGGATGAATCGAAGGTACTATTTCTATTAATAGAAAAAGTCCTTGCACTCTACTCCGTCTTCGATTATCTTTATATAATCTGATTCGCACGCTACTGCCAATACGGAGTGGTTCTTCGGATAATAATCCAACCGGTCTCTCCATATTGACAACGATGGACAAAACTCCGATAGTCTGTGATTTAACTATCGAATAAAAACAAGTGTTTCGATAGTCGATGATTTAACTATCGAATAAAACAAGTGTTCATCCAAACATCCAACAATCACTGAGCCTTTAATTAATATCCCATTGATTAAATCTCTTCTCTATTTCTTTACCAATATTTGTTAACCAACTATTTTCAATAACCATATTGGCCTTATACGTTCTTTGGAAAACATTACCATATATCGCCTTCCTTTATTTTCTATACTAGGAAATATTCATTTTTCTGTTTCCAAGCTTACATTTATTTGGGTTAAAATGGATGTTGTGTAAAACATCGTTACGACAACCCAAATACTATATTCAACTAACTCTTATTGAACATTGATCTTCGAGCCTGAATCTTACTGTTTATTTGTTAATAGTGAAATCAATCAAGTTGGGGTATAACTACCTCTCAGACCTTGACTGAATAACATTTATAACGTCAAAACAGATAAGACTACTTACTCGAACAATCAATACCATACAACTACTGATTTACTTTTACACACATATACACTTCCCTTTTCTATTCTTACTAGATTTTATTCTTATACTTCCTTTTTGATTATACTATTCTATTTCTAAGTTCGTTTTCTTATCGACTTCTATATATTTCGATATGTTAATTTATAACTATCAAATTATCTTAAAAATATTCTATCTCCTTAAATTTCAGGAAAAATTCGCCATAACCTCCTTTGTACCGGGAGCATCGGGAAAATCCCCAAACTGCCACATAGGCCTTCTCCAATCAAAAAGAAAAAGAAAAGCCAAGCGGCTAGCCAATACGGCGCATAAAATCTCATATGGAAATAAAATACATACCTTTTTGTCGAGCATTCTATTTATTTCACTTCTATACTTTATTCCAAACCTGTCTCCTGTATATTTATACCTGTCCATTCTATTTTAACTATACCAATCGTTTTAACTAAATTTGTTAATTAATTTGTTAATTAACTCTTCAGTCTATTTCACCTTCATATTTGAACATGACATGTTCAAATATATTATAACTTGCATATTAACAAATTCTAATTATACTCACACTCTCGTTTCCTTATCGACTTCTTATTCATATTCCAATTCAATTCTATTTGAATTCTCTTTATTTAAACTTCATTTGAATTCTATTTTCAAATTCTATAGTTTAAAGTCCATTTGAATTCTCTTTTCAAATTCTATAGTTTAAAGTCCATTTGAATTCTCTGCATTTTTTTATAAACAACATTTATAAATTCAAATCAAATCCCACCTTTCCATTTATAAACAACGTTTATAAATTCAATTCAAATCCCATATTTTCATTTATAAAGAAAGTTTATAAATTCGATTCAAATCCCATATTTTCATTTATAAACAAAGTTTATAAATTCCATACTTGTTTTATATACCTTCAAACAAGTTAATGTTTTCTATAGTTTTATTTAAAATTCAAATTCTATTTATAAAAATAGAATTTCCTTTTTAAAATCTCAAATACCCTTTACGATATTTTTATAGATCAATATTCAAACCCCAGTGATATTTTAAACAATCAAATCAACCAATTTTCAATCATTTGACTTTTAACACATCATATATGAATATATATGAAATCAAACAAACAACAACAGATAATATATTTTTGAGGAATCCAGTTGGATTCCACTAACCTGTTTTCCTGCATCCACAGATGTTAGTCAACATAGTAATACCCATCCTGCTACGAGGCAGGATATCGCGGTATAGAAGGTCATCCACTAATCATAGCGTGGGGCGTATAGGGTAATCATCCGCTAATGGTACCGCGGGCATCCGCTAATGATACTGCGGGAATCCAACCAATCATCAACCCAATATATATATATATATAATAGTCAACCAATCCTAAATAACTGTATATATTTTAAAACAATCAGACTAAATAGCATTCAAACAAGAAACAACAATTATTTTTAACGATGAAAATAATTTCAAGAGTGAGATTTTACTCACCAGAATTTTGTAGTTGTTGAATATCCATATTTCACGGCTACGCATCTATTCGAACTATCTCAAATGAATTCATCTCACCTTCAAAAATCACAACCCGGCAACTCGCCACCAAACACCATCATTGACCGATCTTCACGTTCACCAGAGATGAATCACGGCTTTCGAACCTTGACAGCAGCAACGCCTGCTTTACCCTCTTCATTTACACCCTCGATCTCCAGAAAAGATCGGACTTCAAACAGTTCTACTGGACTCAAATTCGGCTACCCCCAAATCGTGTTTTCAGTTTATCGCGAGGTCATTTACAGTGAACATTGCGTCACTATTTTCACTAGCTTCTCCGTATCGCGACTATCATCCCACAGCCTCAATCAACACCATCGAGCCAAGCTTCCTCGAACAGTCAAGCTTCCAGAACGCCGGCGCTTGCAAAAATCGAGATTCCACTAAAAACCCAAGTTGTCCTCTCCGTCCATCGCATAAAGCGATTTAGATCTGAAACTCAGAAGAACACCACGATGAAAAATCCGCTCCTACAAGCGAGCGTGTAGCTTGGTCGAGCTAAATGGTGTCTCGGGTTTTGCATTTAACTGATTGGCTTGAGGGCATCTGGAGCTTGGATTTTTATTTGATTCATTTGGATTGGTGTTTGCGTTTTACTGAGAAAAGAAACGAGAGGAGGACTTGGATTTCCTTTCTGATGAATTTAGGAAATGAACCAAAACGACTAGAGAGGGGAACGCTTTTATATATACAGATGAAGACTTCGAGTGAAGAGGAGAAGGACACGTTCTGATTTCCTTTCCACATGAATTTCTAAAGCTCAAATTGCTCCAACGAGATAATGTGAAGGCAATGTTTTAGAGATGAAGAATACCCTGGGTATTTAGGAAAAAATCATTTAATTTAATTTGAATTGAATCGGTACCAATTTAAAAATATCCCATGGTTCCGAACTCCTCTCCGAACCCAACAACTGTCAATCTTAGGGTAATACCCCTATTCCAGACACACTGGGATAGGTCAGGAAGTCCAATTCGATTGTCTGGAATAGATATTAATTTAAATTGATTTAAATTAATTTTTAAACCAATTAATTCTTCGATAATTCAATTAATATTCTTCTTCTAATTCAAACAGAAGTTTGAATTGATTATCTGAACTGTTTCTAATTCAGTGTTTGACTTCGAATTCAGTTATTCGCTAATTCCTTATTTTGATAATTTAATATATTCGATATTAACTCGAAATTGATTATTAAATCGATAACTCTAATATAAAAATTTCCATTTATATTATCCACCCAATATTTAAATCTGTATTAAATAGTTAAAATTAACCCATCAGAATGCGGGTCATTACACTAATCCTATGAACAAGTTGTTGTACAAATTGAAGCTGCTCAAATTTCACTTAAGAGTTTGGTCTTCTTTTCAATTTGGTCAAGGCTCAAAGAATTCCAGTTTGGTGAGAGATGAGCTTTTCAAGGTGCAGCAGAAATTGAATGTGAATCCATTTTATTATCAGCTCCAAAAATTGGAGGCAGACTTGCAGAATCAACTAAGTTCTGTTTTGGATATGGAAATGAAAGCATCTAAGAAAAGTTCTTATTTAAGGAGTTGGAGGGTGATAGGAATTCAAAGTTTTTCCATAATTCGTTAAAAGTAAGGAAAGCTAAAGATGCCTTATTCATGATTAAGGATATTGATGGTAATATCTTTTCAACACTAGCTGGAATAGATAATGCTTTTGTAAAGTACTTTACATCAATATTAGCTCCACAATCTTTGTATCCTACAAATATTCAGCCATTGTTTCAATTAGTACTCCCAACAATAACTAATAAATAATCTATGCAGATGATTACTTAGGTCAGTAGGGATGAAATCAAATTTGCAGTGTTTAATTTAGATCCTAGTAGTTGTGGTGGTCCAAATGGATATAATGCCTATTTGTTGCAAAAGTGTTAGTCAACTATTAGGGGAGACATTGTGGAAGCTATTCTGTATTTCTTTTTGAAGAATTTCTTGCCAACAAGTTTGATAGAAACAACTATTGCTTTGATTCCAAAAGTTGAGAACCCATCAGTTGTCTTTGTATTAAGACCAATATCTTGTTGTAGCGTATTTTACAAAATTATCTCAAAAGTATTGGCTAATAGATTACAATTGTTACTGCTTTCTATTATTTCAATGAATTGGTCTGCTTTTGTTTGTGGTAGGTCTACAAGTGACAACATTTTGATCACTCAAGAGCTTCTACATGGATATGATAGGAAGCACATTTCTCCAAGATGCATGCTAAAACTGGATATAAAGAAGGCCATTGACACGGTTTCTTGGGAATACATTTTAGCCATTTTGTCAAGAATGAATTTTCCTCATCCTTTCCTAGATTGTTTATACACATGCATTTCAACCCCTATGTTTTCTATTTCAAGACAGGTGGAGTACATGGATATTTCAAAGGAAAACATGAAGTAAGGCAAGGGGATCCCATCTCTTCGCAACTTTTTATCATTGTAAGGGAGTTACTCAATTCTCTAATTATTAATCAATTGAAGCTCAAAAGGTTAGAATTGCATCCTCGTTGCAAGAATCCTCTTATAACTCACTTATTATTTGCATATGACTTAATCATTTTCACTAAGCCTACGCTAGGTAATATTCAGTGCATACTTTCTACTCTACAAACCATCTATGAAATCACCAGTCTTCAAATTAATGTGAGAAACACATTAAAATAGCTGGCTTGCTATTGAATCTGAGGAATTAGTTAATCCTGAAATCTGGTTTAAACGAGTTACCTTTAGACATTATATATCAGGATTACCTCTTTTCAGTGCTAGGGTTTCAAAGGCAAAATGTATGCCTCTAAATGAAAAATTTATTGAAAAGATGAAACTTTGGCCTTCATGCAATCTATCACAGGCTGATAGATTGACCATTGTTCAGGCTATCATTACTTCTATGACTACATATTATACAAGTCATTACATATTAGCAGTGAAGCTTATAAACATGGTAAATAGTGCTATGAATAAATTCTTATGGCATGGGGATCCTTTTGCCAAGAAGCTGATTCCAATATCTTTCTCTAAGTTGTATGATGAAAAGGGAAATGGGGGTTTAGGCATTACTAATCTACTGCAGTGGAATAAAGCTGCCATTTAAGTCTACATTAATAAGTTGCTCTCTTATGATGGCAGTCTCTGGACCTATTTTATGAAGTCAAATTTGATTCAGAAAAAAGAATTCTGGACTATGGTTGTTCCCCAAAATTATAATTGGAGCTGGAGGCATATCTTAAAATTAAGAGGTACTTTTATACCTCTAATACAATGTAATGCTGATATAATCAAGGGGTTATCTTTCTGGAATTCACCTTAGGATGGTAGGTGTATTATTCTAAGTAATATTATGGAGTATAATATTAGTAGAAACAGTGGTATTCCTGAAGCTGCAGTTGTTAATGATTATATTCATGATAGTGCTCTGGTATTGCCTTATAGTAGTTATACTACGTTAAGGAATTTATGGAGAAAAATCATGGATAGCTTTAAGATTTGCAGTGACCTTGAAGTTGTTTGGATGGGGAAAAATCATTCTACTAAGCATGTATATGGTGTCTTGTAGGGATAGAAGCCAATATTCCCTTGGCATGCTAGAATTTGGAGTATGAAAACATGAGTTAAAGTAAACTTCTAGTTGTGGAAGGTCATGTCAAATGCACTAAACACAAAGGAGAAGTTGTATACAATGGGAGCCATTGCAGACAATATGTGTGTGTTTTGGTAGATCTGAAGTAGAAAATAATACTCACTTGTTCTTCGAGTGCTACTATGCTTTTCTGGTTTGGAGAAGATTATTAGCTCCTGGAAACTATTATAGACCTTCTAGATTTAGTAGGATTGAATGGTTTAATGTTTTCACGGATACTAGATGGAAAACAATTAAGGGTATTATACTTTTGAAGATTTTGAAATTGTTCTTATTTGAAATCTACGTTGAAAGAAATAGAAGGATATTTGGTGGTTCCTCTTTGAATACTAATGAGGTTTTTGTTGTGAATCATAAGAAAAATCTAAGGAGATTGAAATCTGATTGAGGATTTAGTGTGTTCATGCTTGTTCTAGCAGTGAGATTAATCTGGTTGATGAAGATCAGGTATGTTCAGTAATCGGAATTGAAGATGGTGAAACGCCCCACCCTCCATTAAGGTCACTCACAAGGGAATGCCTTAACTTTGGTGGAGGTTTATAAGTAAAAGTCACAGATAAAACACAAGATAGATATAAACACATATATAAGCAGCGGAAAACAACAGAATTTTTATTTCAAGAATATGCGTTCAAACAAAACATTTCCATGATTGTCATATAACAACTTCGAAACATTACATCATCATTTCTGTCTTGGTTATTACATTAAAGAAGCATAAGACATAATTAAAACTGCATAAATCCCCATAGAGTATGTCCAACAGCCAAAGCCAAAGAGATTCCAAACCGTACATCTACTATCTTGAAGCTTGCAAAGAATCTGACTAAGCTAGGTTGTTTCCTCCCTGTGGACCTGGGGGGGAACGGAAGAAAAGAAGACGAAAGAAAATAGGGTCCGACATAAAGAGTGATAAGCCTAGTGACTCTTCAGTATGAGAATAAGAAAAAGGGCATGACAGGTATAAACTGGAAATAGGAAAGTGTTATAAACTAAGGTAAAGCAGTTTGAATCGAATATACTATCGCACCCCACACTATATCTCTGTACCTACTTGTATTGTCTTAACTGGCACCCCATGCATGAGGTGAAGTGATCCCCTTTTTCTAAAGATCGGCTCCTACTCGCATAATCATCTGTGTCTTACGGCCCCCAAATATTGTAGATACCTATGCTGGCCCCACCATGGGGTGTATCAAGTCCCATGGTGGCGACCCGACACAATCCTTAGAATGCATAGGTTATACTACTGGTGCCCCTAGTGCCCTGTTTGTCTGCTCCGAAGTGTGCACACGCCCGCACTCCGTTAGAACCCACACTGTTGCACCCACCGCCGTAGCTTTTGACCGCTTACAATCAGCCCAGTAATCGTGCCCCACCCTGCCTAGTTTCAGGGTACCATGATAGATAATTGGATTACTACTGAAATGGGACCCCATTACTAGGGTTTTCTAGTCAAACATGTTAAGTGGTTAAGTGTCTGTATTTACCTAACCTCACCCATCGGTTTAATTTACTTGTTGAATTGGTCAAGTGTTTTAGTTAACTTAACCCTACCATCCTGACTTGTCTGTCCTTAGTTTCTTAAAGCACCGACCACTTACATTAAACAGATATTGTTACAGTTACTGGATGTGCCGGTCGGTTCCGGGCAGGTTTACACCGTGACTCAGTCTAACCTCGGGTCCTTATTAGGCTCCATGCTTAACCACCCACATTGGATAGGTATTGTTGTGACTACTGGACAGCCGGGCGGGTCCGGGCAGGTTTACATCACAACTCAATCTAACATCGTGTTAAGCATATCCGTATTTCTCTAAATTTACATATTTGTCTTTATAACTTAGTATATGTAAATTTGTCAACAATTAAATGTTGTGGCCCACTTTCCAAGTTTAACCTTCTTGGTATAAGAATTTATACCATTCAAGTGCCACCAATTTTGGCATGTGACAAACATGCCAATTTCATATATTTTCACCAATTTATATCAAGTTTTACCAATATTCCCAACGTTACCCCGTTTAAATATTAGGATAACAATCTTAGCCTAATTTTCGTTTGCATGGTTTTTAATATATAATATTAGGCCAAAAACTTAGCCTAATTTAGCGTGCACACAAAATTGGCATAAGGAAATTCATAAACATAAACATGACATAGGTGTAAACTTGGCATTTTTGGCATAGTCAATATGAACATCATAGGTATGAACTTGCAAAATAGTCAACATACATATATGTGAATTTGCAATATAGACTAAATCAACATACATGTTAATTTGCAACATAGCCTAGTTCAACTTACATATATGTGAACTTGCATTGAAATAGGGATCTAACCAAATAGGTATCACATAAATTGGCATATGATTTAGACAACATAAGCCTAAACATCTTTTGGATCTAGGCGTAACATCGAACATCACTAGCATATAACGAGGATATGACATTTTCATAAGCATGTATAATTTTATGACAAGGGTGTGATCTAGATCCAATCATATATCTAATTACAACATGAAACATGTATTAAAGTGGATCTTGGCATGGATCCAATTAACTTGCAACTTTCTTACAAACAAACTAGCATGTATGTGAACATAATTGTTTAGGCATAAAGGTTCTAGCATATATATATATATATATATATATATATATATATATATATATATATATATATATATACATGAAATCTTAATCACATACAACCTATATAATCACATAAACATATAGGTGTCAATTACAACATGAACTATACAACTTGCATGTGATTCTACATGTACAATAGGATCAATATCAACTCAACTATATCACAAACATCACAATACCACAATCATTTCAATACATAAATATGAATTAAAATCGTTGTTACATAATAACACAATTCCATTTCCATTTTACATCGAATCAAATCCTAACTTTTATTCACATCGGAAAAATCGCTATACTTACAACAAACGACGGTCTTGTTTTCTGATTTCTGAGTTCTGAATTTGAATTGCTTTCCTTTGGGTAGACTAACGTTGATTTGATTATTGTTTTAAATTTAATTTGGCTCGTCTCTAAGATTTTCTACAAGTGGAGGCTCCTCTTAGTTTTCTCCTGACAGCATGGCGGCTTCGTCTCTAATTTCTTATGTGAATTTAGGTTGGAGTCTAAAGTTGTTTATATAGAATTTCAGATTGATTTGAGCCGTCAGATGATCATAGATGAATCTAGACCATTCACTTCGAGAGAAGCCAACCAAAATGCGACAAGTCAGCCCTCGTGACACAGCCAAGCCTCAGAAATCGACCAGAACCTGATCAGGCCAACCAAGGCCAAACCAGGTCGGTTGGGCAGGTCGACCCCCAGGTGGACCCCAAGGTCGACCTTCCAGAAGAGACCGCATATTTTTCTGATCCTTCTGCTATTTTTGGTGGCGAACGGGAGACTCTTACCACTACATGTCGCAGTTTAGAGCATTAGTTCGCCAGTAGGCGCGAGACTCGAGAGGGTCGCCGTAAAACAAGGGAGGTCTGATGTTTTAGAAGGCACAATCGGGGAATTTTATAACCATACCATATGAAGGCCCGACTTCAAATAGAAAGGACTTCTGAGCAGCTTTGGATGTTTCTCCAGCCCAAATAGATATACCATTGTGTTCGGAATGGGGGTAAAACGCTAGGGACGACAGTCGTTGAGTTTAGAATGGTGGTCGTGTCAGAAAACCCCTTTAAAACCCACCGGCCAATCATAATTTTTAAAAAAAAAAAAAAAATCCTTTTTTTCTCTCTACCCGATCGAAGGCGGAAACCGCTCGAAACCTTCCCCCTCATTTTCCGATCACAATGGGATATGTTTCGTAGGCCCATTCAACTGTTTCAGTCAGTTTTCCTTCAAATTAAAATATAAAACATTCAATATTCAATTTGAACGTACATTTCAATTTGCCAGGGCCACAAACTGACTCGAAAAATTCCAGAAAAATAAATCTGACTATGTTTTGACGATATGGTCCGAACAAAACTAGTTTCGTCGAATTCTGAGACCGTTTGCAAAAAGGCCCATTTCTGGTAGATCTAATTTAACTATAATTGACCAAAACACGTTTTCCTTTGCCACGCTCACATACTAGCTTCAAAAATTATGAAATTTGAAACCTAGCAATAACATCCAATTCCGGATCCAACAAAAGAGGTTTCGTCGAATTCCGAGGTAGTTTGCAAAATGGCCAATTTCACGGGCTATATAAATTCCATAGCGACCTTTCTGAAAATTCATTTGGCCATAACTTTTGCTTTCCACTATGAAAATTCGATTTTTCAGATTCGTTAGAAAGGTATTCACTAACAGATTTAAATATTTTTTATTTCACTCAAATCCGTTTTGTTTTGCTCCCGGTACAGTCCGACAAAGTTTGGATTCAATTTTTGAAACTTCAGCACCTTTCCAGGCCTTGTTTATAATTAGAATTAATTATATTCGTTTTCAAATGTCGATTCAAACTCACTTTTCATCGCTATTATTTAAAATATTTATTTTAAATATTTAAAATCCATTATTTTAGCCAATTTAAAAAATTTAAATTGGTTCAGATTTTCCGGGTCGTTACAGACCCCCAGGTCGACCTGGTGCCTGGGCGGGAATTTTCCAGCATAGCCTAGTTTGGGCCTGAATTTGAAATTTGAACTGAATTTTGAACCATTTGAATTTTAAACTGAATTCTAAAACTTCCGGAGGCCATAACTACTTCATACGGAGTCTGATTCCCGCAAACTCGGACTCTATCTCAAGCAGAATTCCGAGACAAACGCAATGGCGTAACCCGTTTCCCTTAATTCTTTCAATTAGAATTAATTATACTTTAATTTTTTAATTTACTGTTAATAGAAAATTTGGGGTGTTACATTCTCCCCTCCTTAAAGGATTTCGTCCCCGAAATCTTCAAGTCTAGGAGAACGTAAGTCCTAACATCCAATCGTCCATCTACTCAACCATCAGCACAGGCGTCCATTGTCCTTAAAAAACTTCTAATGCTTCATAATCATATGCATAGTGTGTGTATATGTCCTTAACTAATGCCAAATGAGGCGGTCTACTGATCCAGTTGACCTCCTTAATGCAAATCATGTAAGTGTCATGAATCCATTATGTATGCAAATTTGTCCTTACTCATAATTCTACATGAGTGCGCAACCATTTATACAAATGCAACATCCATATGAAGATATATCAAGTTTCAACCACATAAAAATATGAATACATATATGCATATGCAGTATGAAGTGACTGAGCCGATCTAAAACCTAGGTTGTGTGTATATGCATCCACGAGCAACCACTAGCAACCACTTGCAACCACTTGCAGCCATCAACCATAACATGTTTCAATTACATGTTTACATCCAAAGGGGTTTCTACCTAAGGATAAAGGATAATATCTAGGAGATTATACCAAAAAAGATAGATACAAGCACAACTTGAGGAAAAAGAGAAATCAAAGATGTACCCTCAAAAAGAAAAGGGTAGACCGCTCGTATTCTGTCCTCAGTTTCCCAAGTTGCGTCTTCCTCGACGTCGCTCCATTGAACTTTAACGAGCTTGACTTTGCGGTTGCGTAGCTTTTATATTTCAGTTCCTACGATTCGAGTTGGAACTCTCCTCACAGTTGCTTCGCGTTCCACTTCGGCTTCTTCTAGAATGCTTAGCTCCACCACTTCCGCAGATTCATGTAGACATTTTCGGAGATGAGAAATGTGAAAGACGTTGTGAATTCCAGCCAATCTTTCAGGTAGCTCTAATCTATAAGCCATTTTCCCAATCTTCTCGATGATAGGGAACGGTCCTACAAATCTTGGTGCTAGCTTTCCTGCGGATTCAAAGCGAAGGACGTTCCTTAAAGGGGACACCTTAAGGAAAACCTTGTCCCCAACCTCAAACTCAAGGTCGGTCCTTCTTTTGTCGGCGTAGGATTTCTGTTTGTCTTGGGCAGTATTCATTCCCCTTCGTATCAAGTCCACTTTTTCGAAAGTTTCTCTAATCATGTCTGGCGCAAGTATAAGCTTGTCGGTAGACTCCCACCAACAAGTTGGTGATCGACACGGTCTTCCATATAGAGCTTTGAAGGGCGCCATACCGATAGTGAGTTGGTAACTGTTGTTGTGGGCGAATTCCACTAAAGGAAGATGATCCTCCCAAGTCCCTCCGAAGTCAAGAACGCATAGTCTCAAAAGATCTACCAATACTCTATTCACACTTTCTGTCTGACCATCAGTTTGGGGGTGATAGGCCATGTTCAAGCATAACTGTGTGCCAACAGCTTCTTGCAGACTCCACCAAAATTTGCTCGTAAATATGGGATCTCGTTCACTCACTATGCTGGAGGGTATTCCATGGAGTCGAACTATTTCCTTGAGATAAAGGGAAGCTGGAGACGAAGCAGCCCTTCTACTCTTGATAGGTATAAAGTGGGCACTTTTAGTAAGCCTATCCACTATTACCCAAATGCTAGTATTGCCTCTTCTTGACCTAGGCAAACCGTCAATGAAGTCCATTGAAATGCTATCCCACTTCCATTGCGGGACTTCTAGAGGATGAAGCAGTCCTCCAGGCTTCTTTTGTTCTACCTTGACCTGTTGGCATATCACGCACTTAGAAACAAAATCTGCCACGTCCTTCTTCATGCCGCTCTAATAGAAAACTCTCGTTATGTCTTTGTACATCTTATCTCCGCCTGGATGTATTGTCATCTTGGAATGATGTGCTTCCTCGAGAACCATCTTTACTAAATCCCTTGCTTGTGGGACGCATAGCCTTCCATCCCGTGCCTTTATCATCGATGGAGTACCTATTGAGGTGGCTGGAAGTTTCACCCCTAATTAGCTTATCAATCACATCCACAAGCTGAGGGTCTTCACGTTGTGCGACCCCTATTGAGTCTAAAAGAGTGGGTCATACTTCTAGGGATGCCAATAATCCAGGTACAAAATCAGAGGAGGGCCTAAAGTTAAAACTGGCTATATACTCCAAGCTTTGCCTTTCTAAAAAGAGAGGGCTTAGGGTCAGCTTCTTTCTGCTCAACGCGTCTGCTACTACGTTGCATTTGCCAGGAGTATAGGAAATTTCAAAGTCATATGAGGCAAGGAACTCCATCCACCTTTACTGCATCAAGTTAAGATCTTTCTGCGAGAAAAGATACTTCAACGATTTATGGTCAGTATATAATTCAAATTTCTCACCTAGGAGATAATGGCGCCAAGACTTAAGCACAAAGACAATGGCGGCCAACTCAAGGTCGTGGGTTAGGTAGTTCTTTTCATGCACTTTTAGTTGTGTTCCACCATAAGCTACTACCCTCCCTTCTTGCATAAGAATAGCGCCTAGTCCCGTACCACAAGTATCAGTGTATACGATGAACATCTTGCTTCCATCTGACAAAGCCAGAACTGGGGCTGTTGTGAGAGCCCTTTTTAATCGTTGGAAGGCAAACTCGCAATCCAAATCCCAAGTGAATGCCAGATTCTTCTTTGTTAGCCTTGTGAGTGGAGCTGAGATTTTCGCGAAATCCCTAATGAACTTTCGGTAAAACCGACTAACCCAAGAAATCTTCGGACTTCGGTTGCATTTCTTGGTGTCTTCCAATCTTGCACTGCCACCACTTTCGCGGGGTCCACAGCTAACCCTTCTTTGGACACTATATGTCCAAGAAATCTTACTTCTTCTCTCCAAAAGTGGCACTTGGAGGATTTGGCTTTTAGCTGATGAACTCGAAGAGTTTCCATGATCTCCTTCAGATGCTGAGTATGTTCTTCCTCATTCTTTGAGAAGATCAAAATATCATCTACGAAGACCACCACGAACTTATTGAGGAATTCTCCGAACACCCTACTCATTAGGTCCACGAAATAAGTGGGTGCGTTTGTAACACCCCACACCTACTAAGGTCACTCACTAAGGGAATGCCTTAACTTCGATGGAGTATTTTAAGTGAATATAAAAAAGAAAAATTACAACAAGACAGATGTAAATAATACTTGAAAATCTAAAACATCATTTCATTGCAGCAGAAGAAAAACATGTTTGGTTACAATACCAAAACCAACTAAAACAAGAGTCAAGTACTAAATATCCATCCTGATAAAACATAAGAACATAATCCCACTACATAACTAATAGCCATAATAGAAAAGATAAGATGAGCTTTACATCAACGGTCCAAGCTCCAAAAGATAGATAAAGCAATCTGATCAAAGCCCACTATTGCTAGGCCCACTCTGAGAACCCGAGGGTTGGGAAAAAGATAAAAACAACGGGGTCAGACATAAGTCTGAGCGAGTCCTATAACTTTAACAATACAATCATTAAAGTAATTAGGGTATGATATAAACTTGGTACGGTAATGACTGGGGATAAATGACTACACTAAGCAGCCAACTAGACATAGGATGAACTAAGATATCGGTAAAGACGCATCTACCCACCCAAGGGTAATTACTACACTGCACCACACCAGTCATTCCTACTTAAAGGTTGATCCCACCCAAGGACTTAGAAAATTTAACTAGTAGTTTCGTGTACCCCTAGCTGACCACATAGGTGCCGTCTGCCCCTATCTCCACTAGGTGTACCCACTACTCCCTAAGCGATCGGCTCCCTAACGTAGATACTCGTGCTGGCCCCACAGTGGGGTGTATCACTCCCCAAAGTGGCAACCTGATACAACCAACGGTGCACGGCTTATACCTACACGATGCAACAACGTCTTACCTACCAGCCCGGGTCCACACACGCATATGAAACCCGTTGGACTTGCGTTGCCACTGCTAACCCGTTTTGGCCTCTTATAGTCAAACCCAGTATGCGTGTCCCGTCCTCGACTTGGGTCGAGCCCACAAAGATACGTTTTGGGTTACTGGTTGAAATGGGCCCCCACAAGGTACCCACCTAAGCTTGTCCCTTTTTCTAGTGCATTCCACTTAACCCTTTAATCATGTTTAATTACATGTTTCCACTTGGTTAAGTATTCTAATCGTATTTTCTATTGCCACCCAAGGCAACCCACTAGATTTCAACATGCCACCCAAGGCACTTACTTGATTTCCACATGCCACCCAAGGCACCCACTTAACCCCTCATGCCCCACTACATGCTTATCTGGTTAAGTGTTTCTTAATTGATTAAGAACGTAACCTTTGTAAAGACCTCTCACATTAGACTGTCTTTTATGGCAGCTGGATTTGCCGGTCGGGTCCGGGCAGCCTTACGCCATAACAGAGTTTAACCTCGTGTCTTTACACTTGTCACGTATTTAGTTTATGCCTAAGACCTCTCACATTGGGCCAATCATTTGTAGCCGCTGGATTTGCCGGTCGGGTCCGGGCAGTCTTATGCTACAAAAGGGTCCAACCTTGTGTCTTAGTCGATTAATTACACCTAATTAATCACCCCCATATTTTGAATTAATTTTTCCTAATTAATTCCAATTTAATGATGTACATAATTGACTCAATTATGTCCATCCACTTATGGTATGCAACATCATACCCATTTCACCACAATTTTGTTAACATGAATATTAACCCCATCGTTCCCCACGTAATACGCTAACATGACATACTTAAAAGGGAAGATTCATCACAAACACAATGAGTTCCACTTTGCATAACATTAGCATCAACATGGGTTTTAAAGGTGTCAACTTGCATATATGACCATAGCATCAAACCCAACTAGCATAAATAACCAACCCAAACTTGCATGAATCACATATGTCATAAAGAGGGTAACTTGCATAGATGTTCATGTCATAGACCTATCATAAAGGGATAAACTTGCATACATGTCATAGGTCTAAAAAGGGATGAACTTTCATATGTTACTCATATCATAAAAAGGGGTAAACATGCATATATATGCATGACATACAAAGGGGTAAACTTGCATATGTACGCATATCATACAAAGGTGTAAACTTGCACATATTACTTGGATATAATCAAACACCAAACTTGCATAACATGTCATATATGAACTTGCATATAATCAAACACCAAACTTGCATAACATGTCATATATGAACTTGCATATAATCAAACACCAAACTTGCATAACATGTCATATATGAACTTGCATATAATCAAACATCAAACTTGCATAACATGGTGTCATAATGGATCAATGTTTATCATAATGATTTGCATAACTAGCATCATGAACATATAGCATAAAACTTGCATAACTAGCATCATGAACATATAGCATAAAACTTGCATAACTAACATCATGAACACATAGCATATGATAACATAACTTGCATTGATCCACATACATAACCATAACCTCATTATATCCTATCATAATTAGTTTAGCAATTGCTTGCTAAAGGCATAGAAACTCACAACTTGTTGATTAGCACTCCTATGAAGAAGATTAAGTTGCTAGAGTTGATTAGAAGTTGATTTGAGAAGCTATCTTCTTCTAAAATTTGATGGAGGCTCCTTCTACTTGCATTTTGACGGCATGACGACGTTGTATCTATTTTTAGTATGGATTAGGGTAGTCTTAGGGTGTATTTATAGATTTAGGATGTAGTTTAGGCCCTTAGATTAACCCTAGATTAGGTTAGAGCCGTCAGATTTCGTCACAAGCCCCAAAACACAGCCCAACAACCAAAGCAGTGCACCCAGGCCAAACTGGCTCGGCCACCTGTATCGACTCCCAAGTCGATTGGGCAGTCGACTTGGGTCTTGTGGTGTCGACTCCCAAGTCGACTCCCCAGTCGACTTGGGGTGTGGCGGGAATTTTCCCGCCTAACTCCATTTCTGCATTTGAAATCTGTTTTTGAAATTTGAATTTTCTGAAAACTTCTTCGGGCCTTAACTGGGTCATACGGACTCTAATTTACAAAAACTCGGACTCTATTTCGCGTATTTTTCCGAGACGAACGCAATGGCATAGCCCGTTTCCCCTGATTCGGATCTTAAAATTTAATTCTGCCCTGATTTATATTATAACAAGTTATTCAACATACGGGGTGTCACATTCTCCCCTACTTAAGGGATTTCGTCCCCGAAATATCTAAGTCAAGAAGAACGTATCCTATCAACCAAACAACCATCTACTAAACCATCAAACACTGGCATCCATTGTCCTTAAAGTTTCTTATGCTGTATGAACATATGCAAAAAGTGTGTGTATATGTTCCCTGTCTAAATCAAAATCAGGCGGTTTACTGATTCAGTTGACCTCCTTAATGCAAACCATGATAGTGCCATGCATCCAATATGTATGCGAAAGAACCCTATCGAGACATACTATTTCTACATGTGTGCACAACCATACACCAAAATGCATCATCCATATGATAACACAACCATTATACATCCATTAATATAGCTACCTACACACAATTATATGCAATATGCAATATGAAGTGACTGAGTCGATCTAGTGTCTAAAGTGTGTGTATATGCATCCACGAGCAACCACTAGCAAACACTTGCATCCACATGCATCCATCAATCATAACATGTCTCAAACACATGTTTCAACCATAGGTTTACCCTATCTAAAGGTCAAAGGTACTAATGAGAGGACATACTAAAGATAAGATAAGAACTAGACAAACGATAAAGGAGAAATTAAAAGACATACCCTCAAAAAGGAATGGGTAAAGTGAACGCATCTTCGCTTCTGTCTCCCAAGTAGCGTTGCTCTCATCATCTCCCCATTGCACTTTGACTAGTTGAACCTCTCTATTTCTCAACTTCCTAATCTCTGACCCAAGGATGCGAGTAGGAGCTCGTCGAATCGTCGCATCACGCTCTACCTCCACTTCTCTAAGCAAGCTCGGCTCTACCACCTCTGCGGTCTCATGTAGGCACTTCCTCAAATGTGACATATGGAATACGTCATGTACACCACTAAGTCTCTTGGGCAAATCCACTCAATATGCCATATGTCCAATCCTTTCCTTAATAGGAAACAGTCCTACAAACCTTGGTGCTAACTTCCCAACGGACCCAAAGAGAACAACATTCCGTAATGGAGATACTTTAACAAAGACCATGTCCCCAACATCAAACTCAAGATCTGTTCTCCTCTTATCCGCATAAGATTTCTGTCTGTCTTGCGCCGCTTTTATCCTTCTTCGAATCAAATCAATCTTTTCCGAAGTCTCTCTAACCATATCGGGCCCAAGCAAGATCTTATCCGTAGATTCCCACCAACATGTAGGTGATCGACAAGGCCTTCCATAAAGAGCTTCAAAAGGAGCCATACCAATACTAGACTGAAAGCTGTTATTATACGCGAACTCCACCAATGGAAGATGCTCTTCCCATGTACCTCCAAAATCTAAGATACATAGCCTCAAAAGGTCTTCTAGAATACGATTCACCCTCTCGGCCTGGTCGTCCGTCTGAGGATGATATGAGGTGCTCAAGCACAACTGAGTCCCTACCGCTTCTTGCAAGCTCTTCCAAAACTCGCTAGTGAAGATAGGATCTCGATCGCTCACTATACTTGAAGGTACACCATGCAACCGAACTATCTCTCGAAGGTAAACTGAAGCTATCCATGGAGTAGTCCTCTTACTCTTTACGGGTATGAAATGGGCGCTCTTAGTAAGTCTGTCCACCACAACCCAAATTCCCGTATTACTCTTCCTCGATCTCAGTAACCCATCAATAAAATCCATCGAGACGCTATCCCACTTCCATTGCGGAACTTCCAATGGGAGAAGCAACCCACCGGGTTTCTTTTGCTCCGCTTTCACTTGTTGGCACACCAAGCATCTAGCGACATACTCGGCCACATCTTTCTTCATACCGGCCTAAAAGAAAACTCGCTTCATGTCTTGGTACATCTTGTCCCCACCGGGATGAATGGTCATCTTCGAATGATGTGCATCATCAAGAACAGCCTTCTTCAAACCCTCGTCTTGCGGTACACAAAGTCTACCGTCTCTACGCAACCACCCCTTATCATCTAGGGTGTACCTACTCAAATGGCTGGACGACTCCCCCCTTATGAGCTTCTCCACTAACTCAACCAACTGTGGGTCGTCCCGCTGCGCCTCACCGATCTGTCCCAAAAGAGTAGGTCTGACCTCTAAGGATGCTAGCAAACCGGGTATAAAGTCAACGGAATGTCTGAAGTCAAACATCGAGATAAATTCCAAGCTTCGTTGTTCAACGAACAATGGACTCAAGGACAACCTTTTTCTGCTTAAGGCGTCTGCCACCACGTTACCCTTGCCAGGGGTATACGCTATCTCGAAATCATAGGATGCTAAGAACTCCATCCACCTTTGCTGTCTTAAGTTCAAATCCTTCTGAGAAAACAAGTACTTAAAAGATTTATGGTCGATGAACAATTCGAACCTCTCGCCAAGAAGATAATGGTGCCAAGACTTAAGCGCAAATACAATAGCGGCCAACTCTAGATCATGTGTAGGGTAAGTTTTCTCATGCGCTCTCAACTGCCTTCCCCCATAGGTTATTACCCTTCCCTCTTGCATTAAGACTGCGCCTAGTCCTGTCCCACAAGCATCGGTGTAAACAACAAATGGCTTACTCCCATCTGGCAACACTAAAACTGGAGCTGTGGTTAAAGCTCTCTTTAACCGTTGGAAAGCGTCATCACAATTTACGTCCCATGTGAAGACTAGATTCTTCTTCGTCAAGCGAGTTAATGGGGCTGATATCTTCGCGAAGTCCTTGATAAACTTCCTATAGTAGCCCGCCAACCCCAAGAAACTCCTCACCTCGGTAGCATTCTTCGGAACCTTCCAATCTTGGATGGACACTACCTTCGCGGGATCGACAGCTATCCCTTCCTTAGAGACCACGTGCCTTAAGAACCACACTTCCTTCCTCCAAAAGTGACATTTAGAGAATTTAGCCTTAAGGCTATGCGCTCGAAGAGTCTCCAACACTTCCCTAAGATATAGGGCATGCTCTTCTTCACTCTTAGAAAAGACTAAGATGTCATCCACAAAGACCACCACGAACTTATTAAGGTACTCCCTGAACACCCTACTCATCAGATCAACAAAGTATGCAGGGGCGTTCATCAAACCAAAGGGCATCAGCAGCCACTCATAGAAACCATCAAGAGTCCTAAAGGCAGTCTTGTCTATGCTATCCTCAGCCACTCTCAACTGATGAAACCCCGTGGCTAAGTCCAACTGCGAAAACACTGAGGCGCCAATCAACTGATCAAAGAGATCGTCAATCCTCGGCAATGGGTGTCTATTCTTCTTTGTAAGCTTGTTGAGCTCTCTATAGTCTACACAAAGTCAGAGGGAGCCATCCGCCTTCGTGGCAAAAACCACTGGAGCACCCCACTCTGATATACTTCGTCTTATGAACCCCTTCTCAAGCAACTCCCCTACTTGCTTATGGAGTTCCCTCCTCTCACGAGGAGCCATGTGGCGCACTGGCAAAAATACTGGTTTAGCATTGTCTACCAGACATATTCGGAAGTCGATCTCCCGCTTCGGAGGTAAGCCCTTCACCTCCTCAAACACATCCGAGTATTCCCGGACCACTCTAACAGATCGCAAATTCTCGACCGAAGCGTCAAGCGATTCAAAATAACTTAGCATAACAGAATTCATGGGATTACAAGAGATCTCGAGAGTGTTCCCCAAGCGGGTCATGAGCCTAACAACTCTCCTTTCGCAATCAAGAACGACACTATTACTGGATAACCAGTCCATGCCCAAAATTAACCCATAGCCCGTGAAGCCCAAAACAAAAGCATCACATCTAAACTCAACACTAAGTATGGAAATCTTCAAACCCAAACATATCATGGACAAATAAGTGGAGCCCCCAATTGGGTTTGAAACAACCAAGGGATCATCTACTAGACTGGTGTCTAAGTGCAGTGACTCAACTAATGATGATGAGATAAACGAATGCGATGCGCCAGAGTCGAATAAAGTACGGACAGGACGATCAAACAGAAAAACCAGACTTTCAACGGAAATAGTTCTACCTCTTTCCTGAGTCGGTGGAACCGCGAGAGCCTGAACTTGCCCCCTTGCCTGACCTGGTGCCATATGAGCTTGCACCTGTCCTCCTGAGGTAGATCCCGTCCTCTGCCCCCTTCTTAAGGCAGTCCTTCACTAGATGCCCTGCTTCGCCACAGTGGAAGCAGCCAGTCTTCTTCTTCCGACAATCTTTGCTTAGGTGGCCTGGTGTCCCACAATTGAAGCACTTCTTCTTTCCCTTGCCACCGTTGCCTTTCCCACCCTTGTTTTGCTGTTGCGGTTGAGGTCTCTTCTGATCTCCTTTCTTCTCGGGTGCCTTATTAACATTGGGACCCTTCTCTTCCTCATGCATGAGTGCCATGTCTACTAGCTTCTCAAAGGTGGCCCCCATAGGGATGTGAGTCATAGCCAATCCATGCATCGGTTCATTCAAGCCTTTAACGAACCTCAAAGCCTTCTTCTCCGGTGTATTCACCATGTCTATGCCAAACCTTGCCAACCAATTAAACTTGTTGACATATTCCTTCACCGATAAGTTTCCTTGCTTTAGAGTCAAGAACCTTTCCATATACAGATTTTCTTCCGCCCTTGAGAGAAACTTTGCCACAAACCTTTGTCTGAAATCCGCCCAAGAGTCAATAGGGCGATCTCCATTAGTGACCTCCCACCGGAACGAGGCCTCTCCCTTCATTAACCAAGCAGCTAACTTGACTTTCTTTCCTTCTTCCATCTCAAAGATGTCTATCAACTCTTTCGTTTCCTTAAGCCAATCCCTAGCTTCCACAAAGATTTCTGATCCTTGAAAAGGTTTCCCTCCCATAGCCTTAAATTCCTTGCAAGTCTTTGCAAAAGTATCCGTGCGAGGAGGAGGAGGGGGAGGAAGATCGGGTGCAACCGGTGGTGGAGGAACATTTGCTGGACCCGCAGCTGCGGCCCTAGCCTCCATCAATCTCCTATACCATACTGGTATTGCTACACCCTCCAGAAAGTTAAGATCTTTAGCCATGCTGAAACGAAAAAGGAAAGATTCAAAATGGAGAATTCGAAAGATAAAGATATGGCTATTGGGGATTATGCTTTTCTTTTAAAAACTTTTCTCTCAAAGACATGTTTTTGAAAATACTCCTTCGAAAATATTTTTAGAAAAATAGTTTTTCAAAAAGTTTTATCTGTTCTGGTAACCTTCAGCTCTGATACCACGTTTAACACCCCACACCCGCTAAGGTCACTCACTATGGAAATGCCTTAACTTCGGTGGAGTATTTTAAGTGAATATAGAACAGATAAATTACAACAAGACAGATGTAAATAATACTTGAAAATCTAAAACATCATTTCATTGCAGCAGAAGATAAACATGTTTGGTTACAATACCAAAACCAACTAAAACAAGAGTCAAGTACTAAATATCCATCGTGATAAAACATAAGTACATAATCCCACTACATAACTAACAGCCATAATAGAAAAGATAAGCTGAGCTTTACATCAACGGTCCAAGCTCCAAAAGATAGATAAAGCAATTTGATCAAAGCCCACTAGTGCTAGGCCCACTCTGAGAACCTGAGGGTTGGGAAAAAGATAAAAACAACGGGGTCAGACATAAGTCTGAGCGAGTCCTATAACTTTAACAATACAATCATTAAAGTAATTAGGGTATGATATAAACTTGGTACGGTAATGACTGGGGATAAATGACTACACTAAGCAGCCAACTAGACATAGGATGAACTAAGATATCGGTAAAGACGCATCTACCCACCTAAGGGTAATTACTACACTGCACCACACCAGTCATTCCTACTTAAAGGTTGATCCCACCCAAGGACTTAGAAAATTTAACTAGTAGTTTCATGTACCCCTAGCTGACCACATAGGTGGCGTCTGCCCCTATCTCCACTAGGTGTACACACTACTCCCCAAGCGATCGGCTCCCTAACGTAGATACCTGTGCTAGCCCCACAGTGGGGTGTATCACTCCCCAAAGTGGCAACCCGATACAACCAAAGGTGCACGACTTATACCTACACGATGCAACAACGTCTTACCTACCAGCCCGGGTCCACACACGCATATGAAACCCATTGGACTTGCGTTGCCACCGCTAACCCGTTTTGGCCTCTTATAGTCAAACCCAGTATGCGTGTCCCGTCCTCGAATTGGGTCGAGCCCACAAAGATACGTTTTGGGTTACTGGTTGAAATGGGCCCCCACAAGCTACCCACCTAAGCTTGTCCCTTTTTTTAGTGCATCCCACTTAACCCTTTAATCATGTTTAATTACATGTTTCCACTTGGTTAAGTATTCTAATCGTATTTTCTATTGCCACCCAAGGCAACCCACTAGATTTCCACATGCCACCCAAGGCACTTACTTGATTTCCACATGCCACCCAAGGCACCCACTTAACCCCTCATGCCCTACTACATGCTTATCTGGTTAAGTGTTTCTATATTGATTAAGAACGTAACCTTTGTAAAGACCTCTCACATTAGACTGTCTTTTATGGCAGCTGGATTTGCCGGTCGGGTCCGGGCAGCCTTACGCGATAACAGAGTCTAACCTCGTGTCTTTACACTTGTCACGTATTTAGTTTATGCCTAAGACCTCTCACATTGGGCCAATCATTTGTAGCCGCTGGATTTGCCGGTCGGGTCCGGGCAGTCTTATGCTACAAAAGGGTCCAACCTCGTGTCTTAGTCGATTAATTACACCTAATTAATCACCCCCATATTTTGAATTAATTTTTCCTAATTAATTCCAATTTAATGATGTACATAATTGACTCAATTATGTCCATCCACTTATGGTATGCAACATCGTACCCATTTCACCACAATTTTGTTAACATGAATATTAACCCCATCGTTCCCCACGTAATAAGCTAACATGACATACTTAAAAGGGAAGATTCATCACAAACACAATGAGTTTCACTTTGCATAACATTAGCACCAACATGGGTTTTAAAGGTGTCAACTTGCATATATGACCATAGCATCAAACCCAACTAGCATAAATAACCAACCCAAACTTGCATGAATCACATATGTCATAAAGAGGGTAACTTGCATAGATGTTCATGTCATAGACCTATCATAAAGGGATAAACTTGCATACATGTCATAGGTCTAAAAAGGGATGAACTTTCATATGTTACTCATATCATAAAAAGGGGTAAACATGCATATATATGCATGACATACAAAGGGGTAAACTTGCATATGTACGCGTATCATACAAAGGTGTAAACTTGCACATGTTACTTGGATATAATCAAACACCAAACTTGCATAACATGTTATATATGAACTTGCATATAATCAAACACCAAACTTGCATAACATGTCATATATGAACTTGCATATAATCATACACCAAACTTGCATAACATGTCATATATGAACTTGCATATAATCAAACACCAAACTTGCATAACATGTCATATATGAACTTGCATATAATCAAATACCAAACTTGCATAACATGTTGTCATAATGGATCAATATTTATCATAGTGATTTGCCTAACTAGCATCATGAACATATAGCATAAAACTTGCATAACTAGCATCATGAACTCATAGCATATGATAACATAACTTGCATTGATCCACATACATAACCATAACCTCATTATATCCTATCATAATTAGTTTAGCAATTGCTTGCTAAAGGCATAGAAACTCACAACTTGTTGATTAGCACTCCTAAGAAGAAGATTAAGTTGCTAGAGTTGATTAGAAGTTGATTTGAGAAGCTATCTTCTTCTAAAATTTGATGGAGGCTCCTTCTACTTGCATTTTGACGGCATGACGACGTTGTATCTATTTTTAGTATGGATTAGGGTAGTCTTAGGGTGTATTTATAGATTTAGGATGTAGTTTAGGCCCTTAGATTAACCCTAGATTAGGTTAGAGCCGTCAGATTTCGTCACAAGCCCCAAAACACAGCCCAACAGCCAAAGCAGTGCACCCAGGCCAAACTGGCTCGGCCACCTGTGTCGACTCCCAAGTCGACTGGGCAGTCGACTTAGATCTTGGGGTGTCGACTCCCAAGTCGACTCCCCAGTCGACTTGGGGTGTGGCGGGAATTTTCCTGCCTAACTCCATTTCTGCATTTGAAATCTGTTTTTGAAATTTGAATTTTCTGAAAACTTCTTCGGGCCTTAACTGGGTCATACGGACTCCGATTTACAAAAACTCGGACTCTATTTCGCGTATTTTTTCGAGACGAACGCAATGGTATAGCCCGTTTCCCTTGATTCAGATCTTAAAATTTAATTCTGCCCTAATTTATATTATAACAAGTTATTCAACATACGGGGTGTTATAGCGATTGTCAAACTGAAGGGCATGACAAGCCACTCGTAGTAACTGTTTGGGGTTCTGAACGCCGTTTTATCAATGCTATCTTCAGCTACACTTAGCTGATGGAACCCAGTAGCCAGATCAAGTTGGGAGAAGACCGACGCACCTACAAGCTGATCAAACAAATCGTCTATTCTAGGAAGCGGGTGTCTATTCTTTTTGGTCAGTTTGTTTAACTCCCTATAGTCCACACAGAGACGTAGTGAACCATCTGCTTTGGTGGCGAACACCACTGGAGCACCCCATTCCGAGAAACTCCGCCTTATAAACCCCTTCTCGAGAAGCTCTTTAACTTGCTTACTGAGCTCCTTTCTCTCCTTTGGAACCATGTGTCTAATAGGCAGAGCCACAGGCTTTGCATTATCAACAATATATATGCGGAAGTCTATTTCCCGCTTCGGAGGTAAGCCTTTCACCTCTTCAAAGACATCCGGATATTCACGTACCACTCTAACCGACTGCAAATTCTCAACAGAAGCGTCAAGCAACTCTAGATAACTAAGCATAACAACATTCAAGGGATTACAAGAAATTTCTAGAGTGTTATCGAGCCAAGTCAAGAGTCTAACCACTCTCTTCTCACAATCAAGAGTGGCACCATTAGTGGATAACCAATCCATGCCTAAGATCAGTCCATACACTGAGAAGCCCAAAACAAAGGCACTACAACTAAATTCAACACTTAGAATAGAGATTTTCAAATCCAAGCAAACCATCCACAAATAAGCCGAGCCCCCAATGGATTTGAAACAACCAAGGGATCTCCTACCATACTAGTGTCTAGGTGCAGAGATTCTACTAAAGCAGATGAAATAAAGGAGTGTGATGCACCAGAATCAAAGAAAGTGCAAACTGGATGATCATAAAGATAAACTAAGCTTTCTACAGAAATATTTCTACCTTAGGTTCTCAAGATTGGATTGAGAAGATAAGCAAGATAAAACAAAGCATCTAGGAGAAGAAGTTAAAGAGGTACCCCTAGAAGGTCCTGCTTACGGGCCTTGCCCTTGCTTCTTAGGGCAGTTCTTGCTGACATGTCTAGTATCACCACACTAAAAGTATGCTCCCGTCTTCTTCTTCTTCTTTCTACAATCCTGGACTATATGCTCAACAATGCCACAGAAATAACATTTTCTTTTCTTATGTGCCTTTTTATTATTGTTGTGGTCCTTTCCTCCTTGACTATTATCTGTCTTCTTGTTCTGCGATGCTTCCGCTTGCTATTTCACGTAAAGGAGGAGGAAGAGTAAAAGCATCTGTAGCTGGGGAGTAAGGTCCCCTGACATGTTGAAACGAAAAGGAAAGTTTCAAGACAAAAGGATAGAGAGATAGTGCGTATGGCTTTGGGGGACTATGCCTTTTAAAAATAAATCTTTTTCTTGAAAACAATGCTTCTTTAAACTTCTTTTTGAAAATAGATTCAAAAACTTTTATCTAGTCTGGTAAATCTGGGCTCTGGTACCAAGTGAAACTCCCCACCCTCTATTAAGGCCACTCACAAGGGAATGCCTTAACTTTGGTGGAGGTTTGTAAGTAAAAGTCACAGATAAAACACTAGACAGATATAAAAACATATATAAGCAGCGGAAAACAACAGACTTTTTATTTCAAAAATATGTGTTCAAACAAAACATTTCCATAATTGTCACATAATAACTTCCAAACATTACATCCTCATTTTTGTCTTGGTTATTACATTAAAGAAGCATAAAACATAATTAAAACTGCATAAATCCCCATAGAGTATATCGAACAGTCATAGCCAAAAAGAGTCCAAACCGTACATCTACTATCTTGAAGCTTGCAAAGAATCTGACTAAGTTGGGTTGTTTCCTCCCTGTGGACCTGGGGGGGAGGGGAACGGAAGAAAAGAAGACGAAAGAAAATAGGGTCAGACATAAATCCTGGCAAGCCTAGTGACTCTTCAGTATGAGAATAAGAAAAAGGGCATGACAGGTATAAACTGGAAATATGAAAGTGTTGTAAACTAAGGTAAAGCAGTTTGAATCGAATATACTATCGCACCCTACACTATATCTCTGTACCTACTTGTATTGTCTTAACTGGCACCCCATGCAAGAGGTGAAGTGATCCCCTTTTTCTAAAGATCGGCTCCTACTCACATAATCATCTGTGTCTTACGTCCCCCAAATTTTGTAGATACCTATACTGGCCCCACCGTAGGGTGTATCAAGTCCCTTGGTGGCGACCCGACACAATCCATAGAATGCATAGGTTATACTACTGGTGCCCCAAGTACCCTGTTTGTCTTCTCTGAAGTGTGTGCACGCTACACTCCGTTAGAACCCACACTGTTGCACCCACCGCCGTCGCTTTTGACCGCTTACAATCAGCCCAGTAATCGTGCCCCACCCTGCCTAGTTTCAGGGTACCATGATACCTAATTAGGTTACTGCTGAAATGGGACCCCATTACTAGGGTTTTCTGGTCAAACATGTTAAGTGGTTAATTGTCTGTATTTACCTAACCCCTCCCATCAGTTTAATTAACATGTTGAAGTGGTTAAGTGTTTTAGTTAACTTAACCCTACCATCCTGACTTGTCTGTCCTTAGCTTCTTAAAGCACCGACCACTCACATTAGACAGATATTGTTACGGTTACTGGATGTGTCGGTCGGTTCCGGGTAGGTTTACAATGTAACTGAGTCTAAACTCGGGTCCTTATTGGGATCCATGCATAAACACCCACACTGGATTGGTATTGTTGTGACTACTGGACAGCCGGGCGGGTCCGGGCAGGTTTACATCATAACTCAATCCAACCTCATGTTAAGCATATTCGTATTTTTCTAAATTTACATATTTGTCTTTATAACTTAATATATGTAAATTTGTCAACAATTAAATGTTGTGGCCCACTTTCCAAGTTTAACCTTTTTGGTAGAAGAATTTATACCATTCAAGTGCCACCAATTTTGGCATGTGACTAACATGACTGTTAGACCCAAATGTGGTTCTGACACCCAAATTGATTAGAAACAAGATAAAGTAAAGCAGAAATAAAAAAGAACACACAAGGTTTATAGTGGTTCGGCGAAGAAATGCCTACGTCCACTTAGTTTTCACTATATTCGGTAATTCAATTACAAATACAATGTAAGATTCGCTCACAACTCACTTTTGTTCACTCAGAAAGATAAAAACAAGAAATGAAAGATGGTTTGGATTTTCCGGGAGTGAAGGAATTCGAATGGTGGAAGTACTCGGATTCTCAAAAGTGCTCAAAAAGATCCTCCTCTTTGTCTCTAGTTGAGGTATTTATAGGTGTGAATTTGCCTGAAATGCAATCCGGGTCGGAACACGTGTCATCCATCGCCCTCTCTTCGGGTTCGGATGGGCCATCAAGCAGACAACGCATCAATGAGATGGACGTTAGGGGTAGGAATTGGTCACATCCGGTCCGGTTCTCCAGGCGACTTTATAGGAGATTTTCCTGGATCATGGGTGCGGGTCGGAGACATGCAGGTTGGGGGTTCGGATCGGAATACCCGACCCGAACCGGAGTAGCTTGAACGTCTCTTCTTCTCTAATCATACTCCGCTCCGCTCCGAAGTCGTGGCAAGCAGACAGCTTTCCGATCCACCTGAGATTCATTGGCCTTCCGATCCGATCAGGTATGCTTTACCAATTTATCCAATAAGAGATATCCGATCCGAACCGATACGCTGCTATCAATCTGAATTGTGGAGCTTCCTTCCGATCCGAACCGAAGTCGCATAACTTGAAATATTCTTCAACAGTTGGTTTCTTGACTTTGTGTTGCCTAGTTCACAAAGTAGGCTAACATTTTGCCCCCTCAAAGGATGCTTTCGTTGTACAAAGCGTCCTTTGATGTCGTTCAACCAGAATTGTCAAGAGTAATGCATTGATTTCCATTCGGTTCGGCGTCCGATCCGAGTGGCTTTTCTTCATTTCTGAGCAAATTTGGGAACTCTACTAGCCGTGTAATGCTTCTTGTAGGTATGCTCCTTTTACTTCCCTTCTCTTCAATTCGAGTCGGACGCTAAGTCAATCGCGTGAGATTTCCGCTCGGTTCGGATTCCGACCCGAAGCGTTTTCGTGAGCTAGGTTCTTGGACGTTGGGCCTTCGGAGAGAGTCGTGCTACTGGGCTTCCACTCCGGTCCGAGCGGATGAGATAAAACAGGGAGACGAGGAGTCAACACTATTCTCTATATAAACCCATCGCCGCCTTCATTCCTTCCTTCTTCGTTTCCATCGCCGCTCCCAACCTTAACATTGAAAACATCAGAAACTCAAAAATTCTCAAACTATTTCCTGTAGATTTCCCGAATCAAACATATAGGTAGCTTTTCTAATCTCAAATAATCTTGTTGTAACCGATCTCAATTTCGATTAGCGTTGGGTTAGGATGTTTTGGCCATAAGTATCACTCGAACCCTCCGCCGCTGCCGGTGGATGCGCCTTTGCTTCGAGACGTTGCGAAGTTGAAGAGGGCGAATATTTATTCTTAACGATGGCTTTGGTGATAAAGTGGACTTGTCTGTGAATAAATGGGAAAAGAGGAAAGAGATGAAGAGTGGGATGACAAGCTGGAGTCGGTTCGGGTGGAAGACGAAGGAGCAGAAGGAAAAAGGAGGGAAAGGGGATCGGCTCGGGTTCCGTTCTTTGGAAAGATGGAAAGGAAAGGAAAAGGCGGTTCGGGTCGGAAAAGTGAAAGGGATAAGAGGCTGAAGTAAACGGATCGGTCAGGTGGTGCTGATTCGGATCGGATCGGGTCACCCGATCCGATCAGATCAGTTTTGCTTCCGAACCCACCGTTCCTATTGTCTTGAACTAACCTTGCCTTACCGAAGCACCCGAACCGAATGTCTTCTGTATTGAGCCAATCATCACATGCATATCCGAACCGAACCGAACATATTGAACTCGACACATAAAGACCACCCAACTAACTCAACTAACACTTATTCTAGACGAATATGCCTCGCGGACAGTTAGGATAGTGCCTTGTGAACATAAATGAGAATCAAGGACAACTCGGACTATTACTTTCTCTTTAAAGCTTCGTCTTACACTGCTGTACTCTTATTTTGTACTTCCCGCATTTGTTGCACACACTTTAGTTCACACACATACACAAAAAAGGGGACACGGGATAATTCACTCTAATTCGTGCTATTGCTTCTTCAATAGTTCCATGACAATGAGGCCCAGACGCTCTTCTCGTCTAGCTGAGAGGAAAGAAGCTCCAGAAACTTCCCACAAAACCACTCTCGAGGATATATCTTCTTCATCTGATCCAGAATGGGACAGCGAGGGTCCGGATTACGGAGCTAGTCATCGGGAAAGCGGTGAAGTGTCTTCAGAAAATGAAGTTTCCCTAGGCTTTGAGGAGGAAGGAGGGATTGGTGACACCCGAGCACCCGATGAATTCGACTCAGCCACTATATTGGAATCACCTCCAGATTCCGTAGAGTCAACAATTGACAATGACCGACTCGTGAGAATTTGCTTGAAGTATGGAATAATGAAGAGAGACACTCTAGTGCCCTCACGCTCTGACCGTCCACATAACCCTCCAGAAGGATATATGACGGTCACTCGTTTGATGTGCATGGTTGGCGCCATTCCTCCTTTCTCGCCTTTCATCGTCGACTTCTTAAGACAAATGCGGATTGCCCCCATGCAGCTACATCCCAATTCATACGCCTATCAGCATACCTTATTCATAGCATATCGTGAAATTCTGGGCGTGGAGCTTACGTTTGACGATGTTCATTTCTTCTATAATTTCAAACATCGGACTAGGGAAACCCCTTCTTTCTGTTACTTTGAGTCGGTCCCAAAGAGGAAGATAATCTCTACACCGTTTAGCAGCAAGGCTGGAGATTCCAGATTGGAGTGGTTCTATATAAAGCAACAGCCTGGATGCGCCAGAAGATGGATAAAATCAAGTAAAGCACTGATTTTCTGACCCTGGATTCTAGACACTTGAATCATCACCCTGACCGGTTTTTCCTTTTTATTTGCAGTCGATAATCCCAAACAGGTATCAGACCAAGTGTTCTTTGATCGAATGCACCGTCTCCTCAATGGCGACCAAAAATTCCTTACTATTGACGAGGTTCTTAAAGATGAGTACCTTCATTTTCACGGGCTGCTATCCGTCCACCGTAGCATCGGTCATGGGACAGTCCCTTATGCATATATCCCTCCAGTGGAAACGGTTCCAGAAATAGGAGAAGGCTCGGGGATTCCTGCAGCTTCTCTTCAAACTTCACCCTCTCCCTCTTCCACTCAAGACGATGAGCTGGCTAATCTGGCCAAAAAACATCGTGAAGGGTACGTTGCCCCCGAGGAAACTACCTCGGTAGACAAATCAAAATCTCCCCAAGGGTCGCCACTTCACGCTTCCGAAGGGGATGTTCCTAGCGCCGACGAGCACATATTTCAGGGTTTGGGGGATCTCCCTTTACCCGAGGCTATATACACTTCGGAAGATTTCAGAAAGGACCCTCTAGTCTTCACTTCTTCTGAAGAGACTACTCCTGCTAAGGCCAAAGAGCCTGCCCGCACCACTTTAGCTTCAGACTCGGGTTGGTTGGGGGGACACATACACTACATAGGATGCACTTTGCACCGTAGCACCAGCATTCATTGCACTTCTCTTTCCATGGATCCGCTGATTCTAAACTTCGTTTAACATATCGTGCCGGTACAATGTCTCGATCCTCTTATGACATAAGGAAGCTTCGCCGCAGCATGTCTAATCCTCCCCAGGATGCCGAATATAACCGCCGGGATGACCGCGGCAGGGAGGAAAGGAGACCCTATGATCCTTATCGATCTCGATCCTCACGCTCCCGCTCACCAGTTCGACCAGAACAGGAAAAATACAAAAGCTATCAAGGTCGTAGGGAGGAGGATAGACCACAATCTAGGGATTCCACTTCCTCCCATGAAAAGCGAAGCAGAGAGAAAACACCTCCAAAGGAAACTGGGGCTAGAAGCAAGCAAAAAGTCCCTGCTACTAAGCGACCTCGGACAGACAAGGGTTCTACAGAATCTTCTTCGAGAAGGGACGCTGAACTAACAATCCTAGCCCCTCCTCCACCAGATGCGGGAACCGCCGTAAGGCTGGCATACTTAAAGGAGCAATTTCCCGAGCACTACTTCGAGACTCTGACCTTTCTACCTTCCCTTGAACCTATTTCTTCTAATTGGGCAGAGGAGGCCAGAGCAAAGATTGACTTGGTGGAAAAACAATATACCGAAATGTTCAAGTATTCCCGCACTCTTTCTAGAATCATTCGCACGCTACTGACAAATGCTGACTCCATGCACAAAACTGCAGAGGAAGATGCTAAGGCCCTGAAAACCTTAGGAAAAAATTTAGAAGATACTCAAGCTCAACTAGCTATCGCTCAAAAGAACGCTTCTAACTTCAAACAACAGTTTGAGGACATGCAAAAGCGCTATCATGATTTGCTAGAATCCCACACTCAGGAACGCTCCGAGTTGAAGAAGCAAGCTGACGAAGCCAAGTCAGAGGCTGCTAAGACACGTCTCGCTTATGTTGAGCTTGAGCAAAAGAATGCCGAGTTAGCGAAAAGGAGTGCCGAGTTAGAAAAGAAAAACGCTGATTTGGCTTCAAAATTGTTAGAGGCGGAAAACAGGGCTGCTCTGGCTGAGGGCAACGTTGAATGTGCTATTAAATCTGCGGAGGAAACCCGCAAACAGCTATCAGAGGCGGAGGCCGATATTCAGGGCTTCGGGGAGCTAATGATCGAATTCTTTGCGCACATTATTCGTCGTCGAAACATTTCCTGGATCGAGGACTATCCATCCACCTTGGTTCATGTGTGGAATCAAATCGTTGAGTGGGAAAAAGAAGAGCTTAAGGTCGATTCCCTCGATGAGGATAAGTTGATGGAGAAGTACTTGAGAGACGATGAACCAGAGCGCCTAGCTGAAGGTCGCCGTCTAATTGCTGAGGCCATGGAAGAAGAGAGGCGGAAGTCTAAACAGAAAACCATTCCTGAAGCTGGCTCCTCTTCTTCTGCTCCTGTAACTCCTGAAGTGGAAGGGTATGATCCCGAAAACCCGGGAATTCCCCGATCAACTTTACTATCTCCCATTCCTGAAATAACTCCAGAGGTAGTAGTTACCCCCGCTGAGAAGTCTTCAGAAGGTATCCCTGTCTTTTCTCCTCAACTTGTCAAGGCTACTACTACCTTTGGCTACATGATTGAACGTTCAATGAGAAATCCTTTGCTCTCGCCTGAGTTGATAACCGATGTTTCTCATTTTGTAGGCGTTGAATCCTCCGCGAAGACAGATGTAGTTCAAGGAGCTACCACTGGGACAAAGCCCGCCGATAGGGTCAAAGAAGGAGAAGACAAGGCTGCTCCCACAGACTTGGGGGAAAGGAGTGAATCAACTAAGGTGACTACTCCCCATGACGAAGAAATGATTGCAGCGTTAAAAGACGACGGAGGAGACGAGGGGCATGATGAGGAACCAGAAGTTATCATAACCGGGGAGTCGAAAAGCGCTGAGGACATTACCTTGGCTGCCATGAAGGCTGATCAAGACAAGCGCTTGCAATTAAAGGCTGAAGAATTAGATCCTGAGGTCCTCAAGCCCCTCGCTGTTGTGGATGCAGGTTCAAGGTTAGTTGTTAAGCTTTCCACTAGATCTATTACCGAAGAACTTGCTAAAAAATCTTCTCTCGATTCCAGTGCCCCGCCCTCCGGGAAAAAGTCTGCTGGTCCCAGTACTACATCTTCAGGGAAAAAGAAACCAAAGCGGATCTTGACTGAAGCCGAGAAGGAAGCAAAGGATGCAGAAAAAGCTGTCAAGAAATCAAAGGCTCATTCCAAGCCCAAATAGTGGGTTCTTCTGTGTCCTTTTAGCATCTTTGTAAATCAATAAGTGCTGCTACACCAGCAGCTTTCGCACTTTCTTTTTCAGTTATTTCCCTGTACAAATTCATTCATTCGTAAATAAAAATAATTCACTTTCTGCAATGTTTATTTGTTAGCAGTTCTGCACTTATGTAAAAATGCATATATATAGTTATGAAACAAAGTTGTGGAGAGGGGAGATATGTGTATATATATGTGTCCCCAGTCAATCTCCATAAGTTATTCAGTGCTTAACCATGCAATCTGAATATTCCCGATTCTTTAACGGGATAGCATTTCCTGTATCACCAACTCCTGTTGTTTTTCCTGGCATTCCTTTTATACTCTCTCTCATTCTCTCGAGAGTTAGAGTTCGAGTTCAGCTATTTGTTTATTCCCCGGTCGTTCAACGGGAAAAGATTTCTTTTTCGGCGCTCGGTCAGGGACGCCTTTATACTCTCTTTCTCTCTGGAAAGTTAGAGTTCGGAGTTGAACCTCTTTCTCAGCGCTCAGTCGGAGACGCTTTTATACTCTCTCTCTTTCTCTGGAGAGTTAGAGTTCGAAATAGAATTTCTTTTTCAGCGCTCAGTCGGAGACGCTTTTATACTCTCTCTCTTTCTCTGGAGAGTTAGAGTTAGAATGTCGTCTTCTCATTCTTTCACGTCCTATCGCACAAATAATCATTGTGCTTCTTTTTATGTCCAGACTGTTTTCCACCTTCTTTAGGCTCTCAGTTGTCCTGTATTTTATAATCACAACAGAACAACTAATGAATGTAAATGCATAAAAGTAAATAACACACAATATTTTTATAGTGGTTCGGCTAAGTCATAGCCTACATCCACTTTATAGTTCTTTATTCATATCACCGGATTTTCTCAAGGCAAGTCGTGCCTTATTACAGAGTTTACAGGAAGAACAGCAAAAAGTATAGCATTTCTAATCCAAATATCGCATTAAGTGTTGGGCATTCCATGCTCGAGGGACTTCTTCGCCATCTACGGTCGTTAACTTGAATGTTCCCTTATCAAGTTTCCGTTGGATGACAAAGGGTCCTTCCCATTTTGGGCCGAGGTGAGGAAGAGATGGAAAAACTCTCTTTAGCACCAAATCTCCTGGTTCAAAAGTTCTGAGGCGAACTTTTTTGTCATAATAGTGTGCCATCTGATGCCGATGTCTTGCTGCACGCAAGTCTGCTTCGTCTCTTTTCTCTTCGACTTCATCAAGAGACTCAAGTAAAAGTGCCCGATTCGTCATCGGGTCATAATATGTTACCCTGTGGGAAGGAACTTCCAGTTCAACTGGAATTACTGCTTCTGAACCAAAGGAGAGGGAGAAAGGGGTATGACCAGTAGCCGTTTTAAACGTTGTTCGATATGCCCACAAAGCTAGGGGCAATTCATCAACCCATTTTGCCTTTGCATGCTCTAATCGCTTTTTGAGGATGGATTTTATTACCTTGTTTATTGCCTCTATTTGTCCATTAGATTGTGGATAGGCAACTGCAGTATATCGTTTATCTATCTTATATTTCTGGCAAAAGTTTCTGAATTCAGTGCTATCAAATTGGGTCCCGTTGTCGGTAATAATTGTCCTTGGGATTCCGAATCGGCATATAATATTTCGGACCACAAAACTTATCACCTTTCTTGTGGTGATCTTAGTCAAGGGTTCAGCCTCCACCCACTTTGTGAAATAATCCACGGCTACTATGGCATACTTAGCTCCCCCTTTAGCAATTGGTAAAACTCCAATGATATCGATTCCCCATGTGGCAAATGGCCAAGGACTCACCATCGATTTAAGCTGGGTTGATGGTGCCCTGGGGATTTTGGCGAATCTCTGGCACTTATCGCAGCGTCGTGAATAATCAGCTGCATCCTTGTTGATCGTAGGCCAGAAGTATCCGTATCGCAATATTTTCTTCGCTAAAGTTTGACCTCCTGTATGATCTCCACACTCACCTTCGTGCACTTCTCTCAGTACACGCTTGATGTCGTCGTGTGCGATACATCGTAACAGGGGCATAGAAAATCCTTGTCTATAGAGAATATCGTCTTGCATAATATATCTGGCAGCTTTGCGAACTACAGCTCTCTTCTCACTCTTCTTCGATGGGAGAGTCCCATTCTTAAGAAAACTCTTGATTGGAGTCATCCATGACTCCTTCTCCGGTTCCGCTTCAAGAACGAATTCAACTTCCATTGACTCAAAGCTTGGCGACTCCAACGTTTCAATTGGAATTACCTCAGTCCCTTCTGGATTGTCAGAACTAGCTAATTTTGCTAGTCTATCCGCTTTCTGGTTTTCTTCTCTGGGAATATGTGTTATGTTGTACCGCTCTAAACTATTTAATAGCTCTTTCACTTTCTTGAGGTAAGCGACAAGTCGAGGTCCTCGAGCCGCGAATTCCTCTCGCACTTGACAAACAACAATCTTAGAGTCACAAAATATATCCATCACTTTTACTCCGAGGTCTTTAGCGAGTTTCAGCCCGGCAATCAGGGCTTCATACTCAGAGTCGTTGTTTGTTGCCGCAAATTCTAATCGCAGAGCGTAATATAACGACCGTCCCTCCGGAGTAACTAAGACAATTCCAGCTCCGGATCTTCGGTCATTTTTAGCTCCATCTGTATATAATTCCCACGGATTCATCTTTAGCTCATCCTCGGATTTAACCACTCGGTCATTGATTATTTCTTCCTCTGGAATGGTGAATTCCGCAATAAAGTCTGCTAGAGCTTGCCCCCTGATTGACTTTCGTGGTTGAAAATTCAAATCAAACTGGCTTAGTTCTATGTTCCATTTAATCAACCTTCCCGACGCTTCGGGCCTCTGCAACACTTGTCTTAACGGCTGATCGGTGTATATGATTATTGGATGGGCTTGGAAGTAGTGACGAAGCTTTCGGGATGCAATCAGGAGGCTGTAAGCAAGCTTCTCGATCTTTGGGTAGTTGCGCTCTGCCGCTGCTAATTTCTTACTCACATAGTATACTGGCCTTTGTACTTTATCTTCCTCTCGAACCAGAACTGTGCTGACAGCGTGAGCCGAGACTGCTAGATAAACAAATAGTTCTTCATGGTCTACGGGCTTTGATAAGATTGGCGGTTTTTCTAACAGTTCTAACAGATTTTGAAAAGCCTCGACACAATCGGGAGTCCACTGGAAGTTCTTCTTTCCCCTTTTTATTAAATCAAAAAATGGAACACATTTATCGGTGGCTTTGGAGATGAATCTACTTAGCGCCGCTACCTTCCCTGCCAGACTTTGGACGTCTTTAATTCTCCTTGGTTCTTTGATATTTCTAATCGCCGCTATCTGGCTAGGGTTGATCTCAATTCCTCGGGAACTCACAATGAAGCCAAGGAACTTTCCCGACGCCACTCCAAATGAACATTTTAAAGGATTCAGTTTCATACGGTATTTTCGCAAGATACCAAACATTTCTGCTAAGTCTTGCGTATGACTGGAGGACTGCTTTGATTTAACCAGCATATCATCCACATAAACTTCCATGGTTTTTCCTATCTGATCGTAAAACATTCTATTTACCAACCGCTGATAAGTAGCTCCAGCGTTTTTTAATCCGAATGGCATTACAACATAACAATATAATCCCAGATTCGTAATGAAACTTGTATGCTCTTGGTCTGGTACATGCATAGGAATTTGATTGTATCCAGAATATGCATCCATGAAAGAGAGAAGTTCATGACCTGCTGTCGAGTCTACAAGCTGGTCAATCCTGGGAAGTGGGAAACTATCTTTTGGGCAAGCCTTATTTAAATCTGAAAAGTCAATACAAGTTCGCCACTTTCCGTTTGGCTTCTTTACCAGAACGGGATTCGATATCCAGTCGGGATAGGTCGAATCTCGAATAAATCCATTTTGCTTCAATTTCTCTACTTCCTCTTTGAGGGCAGCCGACCTCTCTGGGCCCAGCATGCGTCTCTTTTGCTTTACAGGTGGATGCTTCGGATTTACATTCAATTTGTGACTGATAACGGAAGGCGATATCCCACACATGTCAGCATGGGTCCAGGCGAACACATCTAAGTTCGCCTTTAAGAAGTTCGTCAGCTCTTCAGCACGACGTGGGTCCAATTGGGAACCAATCTTCAAAACTTTCGTCGGATCAGCTTTATCAACAGGAATTTCCACTGTTGCTTCATTAGGAGTTGCATTCCTAGCCTCCGGTTCCTCGTCTTTTCTAGGATCCAGGTCTTCAGGCGTTCCTTTGCGCAACTCCCTTGGGTTCAACCTCTCTAATTGCTATGCCGAGTCCCCCTTTGAGGGAGATGAGGCATTCTTATTCTCAGCATTAACTCCTTTCATCAACATCTTCAGTTCGGCCACATAGCAGGCCCGTCCAGAAACCTGATCCCCTCTTATTACTCCAGTCCCGGCTTCGGTTGGGAACTTTAGTAACAAGCACCAAGGGGCGATACAAATTCTAAACTCAGCGAGGGCAGGCCTCCCTAAAAATGCGTTATATGGCGAATCTACGTCCAGTACTACAAACTGAAGCATTCGCACTCTTCTACGTTCTCCTTGCCCTAGGGTCACAGGCAACTCTATATATCCCAGAGGAGCTGTCGTCGCTCCGTTGAAACCTCTAATCCATCCTTCACAAGGTTTCAGATCTTCAGGCTCAAGCTTCATCTGATCAAATGACTTCTTGAACAAAATATTAACGGAACTTCCGTTGTCTACTAATACCTTATGGACCAACGCTGGCCCAATAGCGGTAGTAATAACCAACGGATCATTGGTGGGAGATTGTATTCCCGTGTTGTCTCGGCTGCGAAACACCACGTCATCGAACATGGTTTTTTGTTGTTTGATGGGAGTAACATCCTCCAAATCGTCACCTTCATTCACATCTAGATGCTTGGCCGCATTCACATATTGGTCCATTGACCTAAAGCTTCGGATTACCGGGTGAGGTCCGCCTACTATGGAGTTGATGACGATCCCTTTACCTTTCTGCTGCGCGGTAGGCTTAGGAGCAGGTAGGATTTGCCTTGGAGCCTGCTCTCCTTGCCCCCTGTCCCTCGGGGCAACCTTGTACTCATCCAACTTTCCTTCTCGCAGTAGCTTTTCAATTACATCCCTCAAATGTCGACACTCATTGGTCGAATGTCCATGCGTTCCGTGAAACAAGCAAAATTTCCCTGTCGCCATTTCTTTCTCGGTTGAATCACGAGGTGGCGGTCTTTTGTATTGCAACACATTATACGTATCCAGGTAAATATTTTCCAACGTGTCATTCAATGGTGTGTAGTTCTCGTAGTTCTGGAATCGGGGCCTTTTGTTTGGGTCGCTTCCCCTATTTCTGTTTCTTCTGTTACCGTTCGAATTACGGTTGTTGTTGTTTCCCCCGCTTCCAGTATTGCTGTTTCCACCCTTGTTTCCTACATTTACTTCAACCTTGCCAGAACTTTCCCCGGACTGCTTCACTGCAATATTACTCTGCACATTCTCCTTTGAAGCTGTCTCAGACTTTCTCTTCCGGTTTGCCCGGGCCTCCTCTCGTCTCAGATAAATATCGGCTTTTTCGTAGAATATCGCCCTTGTGGGGGGTGTCTTCCCAGAAAGGTAGTCTCCAAACTCAGACTCGGGATCGACTCCTTCCTTCAATGCCATCAGAGTAGTGGGCTCATGCGGGTCACTGACCTCAGTTACAGCTTGGTTAAATCGATCTAAATATGCCCTCAAAGATTCTCCTGGTGCCTGTTTGATCCTTGACAATTCAATAACGCTCTTGGACTTTCGAGCATGTAATCGGAACTGGTTCATGAAACGCTCGCTTAGTTCTTTGTAATTAGAAATTGAACGAGGAGGAAGTCGGGTAAACCAAAATAAAGCCACATCTTCTAGGTAGATTGGGAACGCTTTGCATTTTACTTCATCGGGGGCAGCAGCTGCATTCATAAGCCACGAATACCGCATCAAGTGCTGTCCTGGATCAGTCCTTCCATTATATTTATCCATCTGTGGCAAATTAAAGCGTCGGGGGAACTGGAAGTCTAGGATGTCGTCAGTGAACGGGGTATGGCTTCGCTCTATACCGTAGTCTTCATTTGTATAATTCCGGCTTTCGGACATAATTCGACGAACCATCGCCTGCACATCGGCACTAGTTAGGGGCTGCTCAGGTTCCCTGGCCCTAGTGTCCGAGTTCCTCCGGGGCTCTTGCTCAGGAGACGCCCTTCTTCTTCGAGCTGCCTCTGCTCGATTCCTTTCCCTGCGTTCCCGGTCGATCTCGGGAAGAGGGGACCGGAGTCTTTGCCCCCGAGATGGGCTATCGTTTCCTAATGCTCGTGCGATATCCTCGCGAGATCCCAAAGATCCAAACGTTAGCTGCTCCACGTTCTGAGGTCGTTCGAGTGGCCTTCGCTCACGGGGCCTCTCTTCCTCAGAAGATGAAGATTGATCTACTGGTGTATGACGAACTGGCGACGGAGTTCTTTGCCGGCGGAGCTCGCTGATTTCCCGACTCATGAGCCTCATATTTTCCTGCATCATGAGATTGGTGCGCTCATGAACTCTCATAGCTTCCCTCGTGCTCTCAAGCATATCAAGCAAGCGCGAGAAATCTCCTTGAGTGATGGGAGCAGATGGATTGGCCTGGTCTCCAACCCTGGCAGCTGGAATTGGAGCATTCGCGGGGACTCGAGTAGATGTTCCAGCTGCACCAAGCATCGGGTCGGATCGGAGGTAGGAAGTCGGGTCGGATCGGAGCTGGGGTGTCTGTTCGGATCGGTGTGCGGCGAGCAAGTCGGGTCGGTTCAGACTGGGGGAGTGCACTGCTTCAGAGTCTCCAACCCGGATCGGATCGTAACTTTCCCCTTGCTGTCGGTTCGGATTTCCTGCGTTGATTCTCCCTGCTGCTGAACTCTGCCCCCTAGACCTTGTTACAACAGCATGTTGCTGATCTTCACCAGCTCCATTTCCTTGAACTGACTGGACTTCTTTGCCTTTTCCTCTGGCCATGAGTCTTTGACAATTACTTCAACGAATGTAAGAAAGTGGAGAAGATTAAGGATTCACTTCTTTGAACCCAACGGTCCAAAAAGTAGAAAGAGATCCCGGAAAATAAAGAATTTAGATGAGGTTTCTCAGTGAAAGCACCAAAATGTTAGACCCAAATGTGGTTCTGACACCCAAATTGATTAGAAACAAGATAAAGTAAAGCAGAAATAAAAAAGAACACACAAGGTTTATAGTGGTTCGGCGAAGAAATGCCTACGTCCACTTAGTTTTCACTATATTCGGTAATTCAATTACAAATACAATGTAAGATTCGCTCACAACTCACTTTTGTTCACTCAGAAAGATAAAAACAAGAAATGAAAGATGGTTTGGATTTTCCGGGAGTGAAGGAATTCGAATGGTGGAAGTACTCGGATTCTCAAAAGTGCTCAAAAAGATCCTCCTCTTTGTCTCTAGTTGGGGTATTTATAGGTGTGAATTTGCCTGAAATGCAATCCGGGTCGGAACACGTGTCATCCATCGCCCTCTCTTCGGGTTCGGATGGGCCATCAAGCAGACAACGCATCAATGAGATGGACGTTAGGGGTAGGAATTGGTCACATCCGGTCCGGTTCTCCAGGCGACTTTATAGGAGATTTTCCTGGATCATGGGTGCGGGTCGGAGACATGCAGGTTGGGGGTTCGGATCGGAATACCCGACCCGAACCGGAGTAGCTTGAACGTCTCTTCTTCTCTAATCATACTCCGCTCCGCTCCGAAGTCGTGGCAAGCAGACAGCTTTCCGATCCACCTGAGATTCATTGGCCTTCCGATCCGATCAGGTATGCTTTACCAATTTATCCAATAAGAGATATCCGATCCGAACCGATACGCTGCTATCAATCTGAATTGTGGAGCTTCCTTCCGATCCGAACCGAAGTCGCATAACTTGAAATATTCTTCAACAGTTGGTTTCTTGACTTTGTGTTGCCTAGTTCACAAAGTAGGCTAACAATGACAATTTCATATATTTTCACCAATTTATGTCAAGTTTTACCAATATTCCCAACGTTACCCCATTTAAATATTAGGCTAACAATCTTAGCCTAATTTTCGTTCGCATGGTTTTTAACATATAATATTAGGCTAAAAACTTAGCTTAATTTAGCGCACACAAAATTGGCATAAGGGAATTCATAAACATAAACATGACATAGGTGTAAACTTGGCATTTTTGGCATAGTCAATATGAACATCATAGGTGTGAACTTGCAAAATAGTCAACATACATATATGTGAATTTGCAATAAAGACTAAATCAACATACATGTGAATTTGCAACATAGCCTAGTTCAACTTACATATATGTGAACTTGCATTGAAATAGGGATCTAACCAAATAGGTATCACATAAATTAGCATATGATTTAGACAACATAAGCCTAAACATGTTTTGGATCTAGGCATAACATCGAACATCACTAGCATATGACAAGGATATGACATTTTCATAAGCATGTATAATTTTATGACAAGGGTGTGAACTAGATCCAATCATATATCTAATTACAACATGAAACATGTATTAAAGTGGATCTTGGCATGGATCCAATTAACTTGCAACTATCTTACAAACATACCAGCATGTATGTGAACATAATTGTTTAGGCATAAAGGTTCTAGCACATATATATACATGAAATTTTAATCACATACAACCTATATAATCACATAAACATATAGGTGTCGATTACAACCTGAACTATACAACTTGCATGTGATTCTACATGTACAATAGGATCAATATCAACTCAACTATACCTTAAAAATCACAATACCACAATCATTTCACTACATAGATATGAATTAACATCGTTGTTACATAATAACACAATTCCATTTCCGTTTTACATCGATTCAAATCCTAACTTTTATTCACATCGGAAAAATCACTATACTTACAACAAACGATGGTCTTATTTTCTGATTTCTGAGTTTTGAATTTGAATTTCTTTCCTTTGGGTAGACTAACGTTGATTTGATTATTCTTTTTACTTTAATTTGGCTTGTCTCTAAGCTTTTCTACAGGTGGAGGCTCCTCTTAGTTTTCTCCCGACAGCATGGCGGCTCCGTCTCTAATTTCTTATGTGAATTTGGTTGGAGTCTTAAGTTGTTTATATAGAGTTTCAGATTGATTTGATCCATTAGATGATCATAGATTCCCGCAACCGTTTGAATTTTAAACTGAATTCTGAAACATCCGAAGGCCATAACTACTTTTTACGGAGTCTGATTCCCGCAAACTCGGACTCTATCTCAAGCAGAATTCCGAGATGAACGCTATGGAGTAACCCGTTTCCCTTAGTTCTTTCAATTATAATTAATTATACTTTAATACATTAATTTACTATTAATAGAAAATTCGGGGTGTTACAGATGGTAGCTTATGTAGAGTTTTTTCTGAGCTTATTGTACATATGTTATTGTTATTTTCTCTATATTGGTTGTCGTTAGCATTGGGATAATTGTACTGTAATAACCCGTAAATTCTGAACCAATTTAAAATTTTTATTTTAGTTATTTTAATGGATTTTGAATATTTAAAATGATTTATTTTAAATCATAACGGCTAAATTTTATTTTAAATCAAAGTAAGAACGTAATAATTTAATTTAATTATAAAACGAGTCTGAAATGGCGCGGCAGTTTAAAAATTCGATTTGAAATTTCAATTTGAAATTTCAATTGAATGTACAGGATTCAAAATAAATAGGATTTCAGTAAAACCAGAAGTATTTGAATCTGTTTAATTGTATCTTTCTAACGAATGTGAATATTTCAGAATTCATAATATGATTTGAAATTTATGTCCACTTTAAAATTTAAAATAGTCGCTACGGAATTTTTATATATTTTTATATAATATATAGCACTTAAAAATAGCCATTTTGCAAATGACCTCCATTTTCGATGAAACCATTTTTGTTGGATCCGGAATGCCAAATTATTGCTAGATTCCAAATTTCATAATTTTTGGAATTATTATGTAAGCATGGTAAATTAAAATGTGTTTGGTCAATTTCAGTTGAAATGGATAGACCAGAAGATGGCCATTTTTCAAATGACCTCCAAATTTGACGAAATTAGTTTTGTTAGGACCGTATCGTCAAAACAAAGCTAGATGTAATTTTCTGTAATTTTTGTAGTATGTGGTCCCTGTAAATTAAAATGTACGTTTGAAATTCAGTATATTGATTTATATTTTAATTTAGAGAAAAACTATTTGAAACAGTCGAATTGGCTTACGGGACATATTCCATTGTGTCTAGAATGGGGATATTTAGCTGGGGGCGACACTTGTTGGGTTTGATTTGGAGTTCGGAACGATACACGGGTTATATTGAAATTAAATTGAATTAAATAAATAAAATAAAAATATGTATAAATACACCGTATTTTCTCCAAACCCTAATTCACTTTACCTAGGCCGCCGTATACATGTTTTCAATGGCCACTACTCTCCGATTTTGAATCGTTAAAAATTTCCAATCCAATCAACATCGTCACAAACTCCTAAAATAAAATCAACGAGATTCCTGAGGGCATTAAAATGGTAGGGATGTGATCATCTTTCAGTTACTGGTTCGCGTGAATTTGTAGCTCAACTCAGCCGACTTCGGGTTCGGTTTTCGTGAAGTGGGGAGGTCCGAACGAGGTGCTGTGCATGGCGGAGGATGGTGATGCCAAGGCGCGCGAGGGGGTTGACTTCGATCATCATCCAGGTAGTCGGATCTTCGTGCGTGATGAAGATTCATGGTTAACGTTATGGGTTTGTTCGTTCAGGAAAATAACGAAGAGGAAGGGAGTTGACTAGCCTTAACGATGGTGATTAAACATTAATTGGTAATTAATGTGGTTAATGATATTTGTAAATTATATATTTAAATGTTCAAATGTCTTAATAACGATAACTTTTTCAAATAAAGTCAGAATTTGATGAAGCTAAATGTGTTGGACTCGCATTGACAATAGCTACAATATGGAATCAACTGGAACCAATATGGAGCTGGCTACAATTTAAGGAGGAGTAAAACCAATGTGAGATCTCTAATTTAAAATAAAATTAATTGTGATTGCGATATGAAATTTATATATATACGCTATTAAAATTCATATATATGCTGTATGAAACTGGAAGTGATTGTCATTGCGATTAACTATTGGATTGAATTGTGTAGCAAAAATAAAATGATCATTTATTGAATCATGTAAGGAGTAAAACATATTAACAATAAAAATTATATTTTTATTGTTTATGAATGATTAAAATGTTCATGTTAGCAATGAAACATATTAATAATAAAAATTATATTTTTATTGTATGCATGAATCACAAAACTAATCATGTTTTAAATAAATTGTTTAAACATTAAAAATTACATTTTTATTGTGTTATTGATTCGATAAAAAGAATCATGTTTTAAAGAAAATGTTTAAACATTAAAATAACAATTTTTTATTGCATGTTTGATTCATTAAAAAGTATCAGGTTTTAAATAAAAGATTAGACAATAAAAATTACTTTTTTATTGCATGTTTCATTCATTAAAAAGAATCATGTTTTAAATAAAAAGATAAGACAATATAAAAAATATTTTAATAGTAGGGTTGATTCATTAAAGAGATTTTGCTAAATTAAAATGTATATCATTTACATGATAGCAAAGTAGAAAAATTATCATTTGTTAATATATGTTTTGTTTATTAAAACATTATCATTTGCATGTTTGTGAAGTAGAAAATGATCATTTATTAATACATATTTTGTTTATTTAAATGTAATCATTTACTTGTTTGTGAAGTAGAAAATGATCATTTGTTAATACATGTTTTGTTTACTAAAAATAATCATTTACATGTTAGCAAAGTAGAAAATGTTCATTTGTTAAATATGTATTGATTCATTAGAATAATATCATTTACATGTTAGCTAAGTAGAAAAATAATTACATGTTAATACATGTTTTTTCATTAAAAATGCCATTTTTAATATGTTAAATTAGGATAAAAAGAAATTTATGATAAACATGTTTTGTCATTAAAAATGACATTTCTAATATGTCAAGTTAGAATAAAAAGAAATTTATGTTAAACATGTTTTGTCATTAAAAATGACATTTTTAATATGTTAAGTTAGAATAAAAAGAAATTTATGTTAAACATGTCTTGTCATTAAAAATGACATTTTTAATATGTTAAGTTAGAATAAAAAGGAATTTATGCTAAACATGTTTTGGCATTAAAAATGACATTTTTAATATGTCAAGTTAGAGTAAAATGATATATGCAAGAAATAAAAATATACATGTGATGAATTAAAAAAATATGCGAGGAAAAAAAATATATATGTGATGAATAAAAAAAAAATATGTGAGGAATAAAAATATATATGCGATGAATAAAACATATATATATATATATATATATATATGAAATGAGAATAAACCATATGTATGTGATATATAAAATGGTCTTGGTATGGAATAAATATTTGTTCGTTAAAAATATTGTTTTTAACATATATATATATATATATATATATATATATATATATATACACGAGCGTCATGGCACGCGCTTCGCGCGTGATGACGGCACACACTTTTTGTCAAATTTTGTGTATTCTACAAGTATTGTATAGAACTTAAAAATATAAAAAGAGTTAAAAGAAAATATAAATAAATTCAGAAGTATTTCTGCTTAAAGCTATTCCACCATTTTACCTTAATACCAAGAAAAATTCCTAGAAAGTTAAGAAAGAGCAAACACATGTAGAATGGTTACTTGCATGTGATAAATATTGTTTTGTATAAACTAAAATGCGGAAGGTGCAACTGTGTTAATTCTGAATACATTTTATGATTTCCATCTTCGGTATGGAAGCAAAGTTGTAAAATTCATCTGTTAAATATTCAGACTACTAACCTATAGATCCGAATTAGTTGCATTGCTAATCAAGAAGATTCGAAAAACATTATTTATTTCCCTTGTTGGATACACATGCATGTGACGTAATTCTTTCCTCCTTATGCAAAGCTCTCCACTATAGAGTGATCCACCTAAACAAAAAAAAGAGAAAACAACACATTTGTTATGCATGAGCATACAATATTAACATAGAGATCTTTATCTGTATATGGAAGAGAATGTTAACCAAGCTTGTGCCTACGTACCAGTATTCTACCAGATAAAGTTTCTCACTTTCTCCATTTACCAAGCACAACACTTCCATAAATTCTCTTCAGAATATCATTAGCCTTTAAAGACCTGCATACATCACCATTATTCAGTTCACTTCCATATACTTTTTGATGTTATTAAAAGTTGAATGTTTGTTAGTAAAAAATGGATAGTTTTTTAATATAGATATTACTGGCTGACTACCTGACAAAAGATTTTTTTTCCTTCCTCGGGACCGATATGAAATATAGATCATCTTCCTTCAACGTTCTATGTTTTTGTTGTAGTTACACATTGGTGGGCTTGTTGCACACGTAACTGAATGTAAAGTAATCATATGTAAGTTCTATACTTTTGTGACTTGCGAGTGACTAATGCATATGCATGTATTAAATATAACAATGGGAAAGTCAATGTTAATGTAAAAACCCGTAACTTCCCCGGTGAGGAAAGCGCGGATAGTTTGAGAACATGCCACAACAGAACGCAGACGGAAGAAAATTTCAATGTATATTACAACAATTCCATCAGAATACAAGAATATACAGAGTATAAATCAATATTACACAGAAATATCAGAGATTTAAATTACATTTAAATACATAGCAGTGGAAAATAATATAATACACAACTAGAAGAGATATACGGATACAAAGCTTTCCGGATATCGTTGCAGCTGTAAACCAGGATCCTGTGAATATAAATCTGCAAAACCAAAACTACTAGCTGCCCGTGTCAAAATAAGGGCACCCAGAGTTTAGGTTAAAACAATAAACTCCAGGTCAGTTATGGGACTGGTGTGAGAAATAAAACAGTTATTAATCTTTATTTTTAAAGTTCGGTAAATCAAGGGACCACGCCGTATAACACGAAACGGGTTTCCTCCCAAGAATACCAGTGCATATAACAACAACGCAATGCTAAATAAAGAAAAATGAAGCTATTATAAGACCCAGGTCCTATCACACAATGCAACGCAAGCCGGTGGATAGGGTTTTCCCTTATAATAGCCAAACATGCTTAGTACGTTTTAAACAAATCATTTGATACTACTATAAGTGCGTAGTGTATAAAACAACTTCAAATCATAAGTATCAATCATAGGCGGCATGGGTACCATATATCATGTCGCCATACTAGTTCTACAATTAAAACCGCAAAATCACGTATTTGGAAATTGGATTTCCGTCTATGAACCGAGGCCAGGGATCGACCTCTACCGATTCGAGACTGTCTAGTCCGAGTCTCAGGCAAGCGCGCAGGCAAGTCTTGGATCGTCAGGGCCGGTCCACCGATGTGGATTATTATGCCTGAACAATACGTCTCTCCGCCCTATGGGGCGTAAATGAGCCAACAATTGACTCCATCGGACCCGGATCGTCCGATCAAACCGAGGCGCCTCGCAACAGCAACAACCACATAAGTCAAACTCATTAGGGCGTGTAAAACCACTGACGCCACTTCTAACTAGAAAGAAACGCATGTCCTCCCTGAGGTCCGTCTCCCGTTTTTGGTTCATACTGGGTGTGAGGCTCACGAAGTAAAAGTTACTCAAAGCTACACCACAAAGGTCGTGCTTCGATCATCAACCACAAGACTCTGCTTTTCATCAGAAGCCTTGATCATTTGCATCATAGCATGCCAAATAGGAAAAACATTCTATGCAACCGATATCAGTCACAAAGAATGAAATCCGATGTCAGACACACAGTCCATTTACAAGTCCGTTTTGGGTCTGAACGAAACCGGAGGCACCTAGTACCCCGCATATCCATCGATCTCCAAGTACGTCTGGACGATCACCAACTGTTTCCATCTTCTTGGGTGTACATCCCAATCAAGATCATCAGTAATCACCCAAACGACGTGAAAACCTCCGGTCTTCATCCACCGTCTTCATCTTCGACTTATCGTCGTATCAGTTATTCAGAATGGGATAAACCCGGTCTTTCTGAATAACTCGCGTATATAATAAACAAGTGTTACACAAATACAATATACGCCTCATTCCAATTCATCAGTCACTAACTGTAAATTAACAAGAGAATAATTCCCCAAATATTAACCCCGAAGGCCGAAACCAACATCAGATCAATATCCAGAAAACCATTCTGCTTAGCTAACCGACAGTTAGTTTCTAAATTTCACATTTCTTAGGGAAAAGTTCCCATTAATTTTATCAAAGATAAATTCCTTTAAATTTATTCTTTAATCTCCTTTTGAATATCAATTCAAACTAGTCGGGATTAACGAAACTTACCGAAGTAATTATTTATTTTATTTCCCAATCCCAACCTATTTATCCCATGAAGTAAAACTAGTCATACTTCATATCTAACACCACGGTGTTATCGGTAAATTTAATTACCATTTCATGTTCAAATCTAATTAAAGATTTAACTACCGTCTGGAGTAAAACTGGTGATACTCCATTCTCGATCTTTTCGATCTAATTAAAGATCCATTAAAACTCCACTTAGTTTTAATCTTTGACTGGGTTAAAGAATCAGTGTTATTTAAAAACACGGTTCACGATAAACCCAAAATCACAGTCCATTTCAATCAGTCCCTAACCATAAATTAGCAAGTGAGCAATTCCCTAAGTATTAATCCCGAAGGCCGAAACCAACATCAGATCAATACCCCAGAAACCATTCTGCTTAACTAATCTCAAGTTAGTTTCTGATTTTCTATATTCCTTTGGGTATAAGAACAGTATTATTGAAGATACCGTTCACGAAAACCCAAAATCACATTCCATTAATTATCGGGTTAAAGAACAAGTGTTATTTAGAACACTGTTCACGAAAAACCCAAAAATCAATAACTATTCAATTCCAATTAAATATTATTCAATTGGTACACTTTATTAAATCTAAACAAAAAGATTTAATCTTTTTCTCAACTGGGCTTAAGAACAGTGTTAATGAAGACACCATTCACGACAAACCCAAATTACATTTGACATTAAATACAAGGCTCTGAATAGAAAATATATCGGCTTATATTCAATATCAAATTCTACGACCAACAAATATCGTATTGGAAATAACGATATATATATATATATATATATCTTTCAAATTCCCATAACAATATCTGTATCATCACGAAATCCAACATCGAAATATTCCGAAGACAATTTCGATTCAAATCCATTCCAATATAATTATTGGAAATTCTGGTTATTTTCAAAACCATTTCAAATCCAATTTATTCATTTAAAAATAAATAGAATTATAATTCTAGTTCAAAACTAGTTCATTTCGATAAAAATCTATTTTTATCTTTTCAAATATGGAGTTTTTCATCCCGATTCTTCCCATATCATTTCTTATGATTTCACACAAATTATTACTATTTTTAATAATTTTATCAAGGCCCGTACAGTCGATTTCCATCAACGGCCATCGAACTGCACTTACAACGACCTTTTCCAAATTTGATTTGGACATAATTCCAAATCCAACCGTTAGATTTCTAATTTCTAATATTCATTGGAAAGCTCTTTTCGATACGAACCCAACGGTTCCGGTTTTAGGAGAATCTGACGGTCGGATCTCCCGCAATATCCATTCGAAGTCAATGGTCAAAATTCGCGAACTGCCGCGGCGCGTTCTATTCAGGCCATTATATTATATATATAATATATACTTCGTCGATTTCCTTTTAAAACGTATATATAAATCGTTTTAAATTCGTTTTCAAAACGATTTCAACTTCATTTCTAATTCAAATCAAAATTGAAATTTTCCTTATAAATTCGATTTAAATTCATTTCAAATTGATTTCAATTCAAATTGATTTCTAATTCAATTTCAGTTCGTTTTCAATTTCAATTCGAATTCATTTCTATTCGATTTCAATTCGAATTCATTTCTATTCAGTTTCAGTTCGAATTTCAATTCTTTTCAAAATATCAGATTTTGAAATCACTTTCGATATTCATTAAATAATGAATAAAATCGAAATAAATATCGTTCACGTCAAAATGGCGTCAATCTAATCAACACGACTTCATATATTTCTATTTTCAAATATTTCTTTTTCAAATATTTCTATTTCAAAACTGGAATGAGGCCCAATCAATTACCATATAATGTTAGTTATATGGATTTTCTACAACACATGTATACAATAACAACGATGAATAATGAACCATCATCCAAAGTGCATTCTACACTGTATGAGCATCAAATATAAATATTTAACGCTCATAACAGTATGTCCATCAATCGATCGACATACAACTAGTTATTGGGATTAGTGTATGTCATATATCATCCCAATACCCGTGTGGGGTTTCAAACAATCAAACACAGATTTTATTTGTCCAGTTGGGCGATGTGTAAAATTTATCGTCCCAATCAATATCAGTCAAATGTGTGTATATAAACAAATCGTCCGATTTGTTTATTTTTATTTCCTTTCATATACACGTTAAAAATTCTATTTTTAACTATAAAATATTTTTAACTATATAAATATTTTATTTCATTTCACATCACATCACACAATCAACTACACATCAAAATCAAACAAACAAGCATACAAGCCGTCCATGGTCTGTGGACGACGGGTGTCGGGTGCTACTAAACACCGTCTGCATCCTAGTATATATTTCAACTTGAAATAAAATTAAAAGGTGAGAAGTTCTCACTGAGGGTTCCACTCCGCCGTGCTTTGCTTCTGAACTGCTGAACCGTCTGGATCTATCTAAAATTCCATTGCAGTTCTTTTCACGCTGTTCAAATAAAAATTATATTTTTATTGCTTCATTCAATAAATAAAAATCATATTTTTATTTTCTACTTCATATATATTTTTACAACGCTTATTTCAGTATAAAAATTATATTTTTATATTTCTACTTCTTATATAAAGATTGAATTTTTACTTTACTATATATAATAAAAATCAGATTTTTATTTTGCTACATATATAAAAATCGTATTTTTATATTCTCTTCCTTATAAAAATTATATTTCTATAATCTATACCATATAAAAATCATATTTTTATTACTTCTCTAATATAAAAATCATATTTTTATTACTTCTATTATATAAAAATCATATTTTTATTACTTCTCCACATTATATAAAAATTGAATTTTATCCTTTCTACATACATATAAAAATCGAATTATTTTTTATAATTCTAAAAATCTAATCTTTTCTTATGAATCTCATATAAAAGTATAATCTTTTAGCTATAAAAATATATGAACTTTTCACTATATAAATATATAAAATTTTCACTATATAAAAGTATATATATTTATATTTATATTTATATATATAACATAGAAAATCACATTCTTTCTAACATGAAAAATCGCATCTTTCTTACATGAAAAATCCTATTTTTCCTACATGAGAAAACCGTACTTTTCTTACATGAAAAGCCATACTTTTCTTATCATGAATAAATAAGAATTTCTAAATTTTTTATAAATAAATATCCTACCTTTATATAAATTAAAAATCAGAAATTTATTTAAACAAAATCAGAATTTTAGGTAACATAGAAATCAGTTTTTGGTATAACATAAAAATCACAAAACATAACGTGAATCTTAGGGGGAGGAAGCCGGGGTGGCGCCTGAGGCTCGTAGGGGGCTGCAGTCGGCACCGGGATCAGGTATAGGGGCGGCGGAACTGGTGGTATGGTTAGGGTTTGGGTGGCGGCTTCCGCGGTGGTGCGGTCCTCCGTGGTTGTCGTCTTCAAATGGGAGGCGAGGGGGTTTTGTGCGCGGGTTCGAGGGGGCGAGGAGAGGGAGGGTCGGTCGGAGCACGCGCCTGAGGCGGCGGCCAAGGAGGCGCGATCGATTAAGGGCGGCGGTGGGAGGGATTGAAGGCGACGGGATTTTAATTAAAAAGGGGGCTCGATCCTTTTGACTGAAGGAAAATGTAGGGCTTAGAAGAACTATATATATTATTTTAAATAATTTAATAATATTTTATTTATTCACTTAGTTGTTTACCACTAAGAACTCCAAACGAATCCCATCGACTGTCGCCCCTAGCGTAATACCCCCATTCCAAACACATTGGGATAGGTTTCGTAAGCCAATTCAGCTGTTACGCTAAGTTTCCGTCAAATTTAAAATATAAATCTTTATATATTCAATTTAAACGCACATTTCAATTTACCAGGACCACATACGGACTCGAAAAATTCTAGAAAAATTATTTCCAGCTTCGTGTTGTCGATACGGTCCTAACAAAAGTAGTTTCATCGAATTCCGAGACCGTTTGAAAAATGGCCATTTTCCAGTCGATTAAAATCAACTAAAACTGGTCAAACGCGTTTTCCTTCGCCACGCTCACATATTGATTCGAAAAATTATGAAAATTGGAATCTAGTAATAACTTGACATCATGGATCCAACAAAAGTGGTTTCGTCGAAATCCAAGGTCGTTTGCAAAATTTCCAGTTTCAAGGGCCTGAATTCCATAGCGACTATTCAGAATTTTCAACTGGGTATAACTTTTGACCCCCGCTATGAAATCTTGATTTTTCAGATTCGTTGGAAAGATATTCTCAATTATATTCTAATATTTTTGGTTCCACTAAAATCCGGTTTATTTTGCACCCGGTACGTTCATTTAAATTTTGAAATCGAATTATCGAAATACCGTGCCATTTTCGATTCCTTTTATAATTTAAAATTAATATTTATATTCTAATGATGATTCGAATAAATATATATGTTCGAATTCTATTCAACATAAATTTCTCGTCGTTATTATTTAAAATAATTCATTTTAAATAATCAAATATCGCTAAAATTGCCAAAATAAAATTTTTAAACTGGTCCAGATTTTCGGGTTGTTACAGTTAATTATGTAAGTGTGTAACAAATTGTATCATTTATAAATCATGTTATAAAGAAAAAAACATATCTCATACCTTATTGCCTCAGAATGAAGCAGCCGAATAAGGTCTTAGTGAATGATAAAATAAAATGAAGTAGCAATTGATAAGGGACATGCGTATCTATACTGATGCATTGGAAATATCTAGAAAGGAAAGGTATTTTGACCCAAGCGCATTTGATTTGTTCTCAAACATACACGCAAGCCTAAGATATAGTACACTTTGAAATTGAAATAAATTGTATGTCAAAAATGGAAGAAGATATAATTAAAATGAGTATAGAAACAAACGTAAAAAATAATGTTAATAGAATTATTATTGTGCACATTGATTACGCATTTAAAATTTGAACATGTGTCAAAAAACAGAAAGAATAAATAGAAAAGATTTTTTTAAAAGAAATGAATACGGAGAGGATAATTTCAGTATACTAAAAATGGAAGATAATAAAACAGAAGTAATGAGAATAATCTCAAAATTTTGAAGGTTGATATAAACATACATGTAGATAAATTTAAAATGAAAATGTATAGATATAAGTTAGAGATATAATGTGCATCATAAATGGTATGAATTCAAGAAATAAAAGGGTGTTTGATGATGCTAATTATGCAATGTTCTGTTTTAAATTGGATATGCACATATTGATGGTACATGTTTGAAATTGAAATAAATTGTGTGTAAAAAATGGCAGAAGTTCTAATTAAAATGAGTATAGAAACAAATGTAAAAAATAATGTTAATAGAACTATTAATATGCACATTGATTACGCATTTAAAATTTGAACGCGCATCAAAAAACAGAAAGAATAAATAGAAAAGATTTAAAAAAAAAGAAATGAATGCAGAGAGGATAATTTTAGTATACTAAAAATGGAAGATAATAAAATAGAATTAATGTGAATAACATCAAAATTTTGAAGGTTGATGTAAACATACATGTAGATAAATTTAAAACGAAAATGTATAGATTTAAGTTAGAGATATAATGTGCACCATAAATGGTATGAATTCAAGAAATAAAAGGGAGTTTGATGATGCTAATTAAGCAACGTTCTATTTCAATTTGGATATGCGCTTATTGATGGTACACATTTGAAATTGAAATAAATTGTGTGTTAATGCATACGTTGATTACGCATTTAAAACTTGAATAGAAAGAGGGTAATTTTGGTACTTCACGGTCGTACCAAAAATATGTGTTTCCAAGAGAATTATTAATAAAGATTTAAATTGGATATACTCATATTGATGGTACACGTTTGAAATTGAAATAAATTGTACGTTAATGCGCACGTTGATTACGCATTTAAAATTTGAATAGAAAGAGGGTAATTTTGGTATTTCACGGTCGGACCAAAAATATGTGTTTCCAAGAGGAAGGTAATTTTGGTACTTCACGGTCGGACCAAAAATATGTGTTTCCAAGAGAATTATTAATAAAGATATATATGTGCGATATATAAAATAGTCATGTATAGAAATGTTTATTGGATCGTTAAAAATATAATTGTTAATAGGGTACTTTTGTCTCACGTCCTTATTTAAGTTTTAAATTAAAGCTACGTCCACCCATACTTTTCCATACGTTTTCGGTCCCTAAAATCACATGCCGCCCAAAAAATTTGGTCCATTCGCCTGCTCCTCAAGTCCCCTTCGCCTTTTTCAATCTGTGGCAAAAAAAAATGCGCTCGTGCATAAAAAAAAAATTTCTAAATTCTGGAAATAATCCTAGGAGCCCACGCAAACTGAAAAAAAAAAAGTTGCATACATGTATGCAACTATTACTGATAGTTGCATACATGTATGCAACTTTTTAAATACACATGCAAAAAAGATCCGCAAGCCTGTTGAATAATTGCATACAAGTATGCTGTTATTCAAAATAGCTGCATACTTGTATGCAGTAATGTGTTGAAAGCCGAAGGCGTGACAATATGTGCATACTTGAATGCATATTTTCTACATAACTGCATACTCGTATGCACATATGCAAGCATGCGTGTTTTCCATGCAAAAATCGAATAGATGCATGAAATCATGCATGTATTTCGGAAAATCTGCATACATGTATGCATATATGCTGCTGTATGATGCGAAATTGAAATAGATGCATACATGTATGCAACTATTTGAAATATGTGCATGTTTTTATGCATTTTACTGCATTTTTCGCTGTTTTGTGTATTTTTTGATTTTGACGTGTTTGTAGATTGATTTTCCACCTGATTTTTTTGGGGTGAACATGTTTTATCTAATTATGAATTTACGTGATTTTTTTATATATTTTTTATATTTTTTTATGTGTTTTTTGAAAAATAAGGACCTAATTTACAATAAGTTTAGGACCGGATGTGAGCCTAATTAAGTTTCGTTTTAGGGATGTGTGCCTAATATTCACTTGTTAATATGTATATGCGATGAATAAAATTGTCATGTATTGAAATAAATATTGGATCGTTAAAATATAATTTTAAACATGAATATGCGATGAATTAAATTGTCATGTATTGAAATAAATATTGGTTGGTTAAAAATATTATTTTTAACGTATATATGGAACGTATAAAGTTGTCATGTAATGGAATATTCAATTTTGATTAAAAATTGAAAATGAAGTTCAAATCGTTTTAAAATGAATTTATGAACGATTTATAAAATATGATTTGAATTGAAATAGATGAAATATATATAATACATATATTATATATATTTAATGGCCTGAATAGAACGCGCCGCGCAGCGACCATTCGCGAATTTCGACCATTGAATTTGAATTGACGTTACGGGAGATCCGACCGTCGGATTCTCCTAAAACTGGAACTTTTAGGTTTGTATCGAAAAGAGCTTTCAAATGAATATAAGAGATTTGAAATCTAACGTTTAGATTTGGAATTATTTCCAAGTAAAATTTCGAAAAGGTCGCTGTAAATGCATTTCGATGACCGTTTATGGAAATCGACTTAAAGGGCCTTAATAAAATTATTAAAAATATTACTAATTTGTGTAAAATCATAATATATGATTTGGAAAGAATTTAGATGAAAATTTCCACGTTTGTAAAGATAAAAAAATATTTTTATCAAAATGAACTAGTTATTATCTAGAATAGTATTCCAATTGTTTTTAAATAAATAATTAGGACTTGGAAAAAAAGGGGGGGTTTTAAAACAACCAGAATTTTCCAATATGCAATTTGGAATGGATTTGAGTAGAAATAATCTTTTGAATATTTCGATATTGGATTCCGTGATTATACGGATATTGTTGTGGGAATTTGGAAGAAATTGATATCGTTATTCCAATACGATATTCGTTGGTTTCAGAATTTGAAGTTGAATATAAGCCGATATAATTTCTATTCTAAGCCTTATATTTAATATCGAATTGGATTTTGGGTTTGTCGTGAACTGTGTTTAAATGACATTGGTTCTTTAACCCAGTTAAAGTAGGATTAATTTCCAAAATGTTGAACAATCAATAAAAAATGGTTTTAGAGATTGAAGCCAATTGGAGTTTAATAAATCTTTAATTAGATTGTGAATGTATAGATGGTAATTAAATTACCAAAACATGAAATGTGATTGAACCGAATACACTTGGTTGCTGATATTGATTGTGATGGATTGACTGTTTAGATTGTGCTTGACCGGTTTATGAGAAAAATATGTTTTTACATTTAGCATTGGGTTGGGTAAAAATATCTGTGTTAACACCTTTCAAAACACTTCACGATTTGACTATAAAGTGTTTAGCGATGTTTTTTATTTCAAAATTCAATGAAAATGAGATTTCTTAAGTAAAAAGAATAGTATTCCCGATTTTGGACAGGGAACATTTTATAAAATGTTTTATAAAACAGAAACAATTTCGAGGGCTAAACCCGATGATTTCGAAATGATTTGAAAGTGTATTATGATTTTACATTATGGTTCATCGCGTATCCGATTAGTTGCTTTTTGTAACGTATCTGTTTGGTGGTGGAGAATTTATTCTCTTGCTTAACACCCTTCTTTGAGACATATGAGCTCAAAGGTTGTGTGATTAATAGTGATTGATCATATGTGTGATTTGCTGATGTGAAGTACTATAGTTTGAAAGTACTTGAGATTATTATGTTGTGAAATGATTTTCTCTACTACGGGATATTTAGTATGTGGCTAAACATTGGGTGACCCGAGAGCGACTAAAGATGCGAGGGCGGTGCATGCTTTCCCCCAGAGTGTGGGATGGTGCATCGTCAGTGTAGCCTGCTCCATCGAGGGAGGTGCACATGTATATATCGAGTTGGTAAGGCGCATACAGCCTTGTCTGAGGGAACATGACTGATATTTAGTTGCATACTTATTTGTATGCATTGTTATGTTTTGGAATTCATATTTTCAAAGATTTTGGTTTGAGATCCCGAAGTGAAATCTATTTTGATATAAAAGCTAGATATGTATTTCAAATGATTTGAAATAAGAATTAGGAAATAAAGTCCAAAGAAATAATTTATGTAAAGTGGATTGGATTTGGAAAATCTAAGTGTGGGGATTAATCTAAATGGGTAGACTGGAAAATTGCATGTTGATTGATGCATTGTAGATCCATATGACTATTATTAGTTGTTGTTTATGCATTGGTATTCATGGGGTTAAACACCGTTCGGTGAAATATGGCATGGTCCCGTGATTTACCTTGTTTTAAAGTAAAGTTTAATAACTGTTTTGAGTTATCACACCAGTCCCGTGACTAACCTGGAGTTTATTTGAGACGACCCGAACTTCCTCGTGAAGGAAAGCACGGATAGAATTGAGGACAGGACAAAATAGAACGCATACGGAAGAACATTTCATTGTTATTACAACAATTCCATCAGATACAAGAATATACGGAGTATAAATGAATAAATTACATTCAACAAATATCAGAGATTACAATAAATTACATAGCAGCGGAAAAATATACAAATCACAACTAGAAGTGATACATGGATACAGAGCTTTCCAAGCATCGTTCCAGCTGTTAATCAGGACCCTGTGAATATAAATCTGCAAAACCAAAACTACTAGCTGCCCGTGCGAAAAATAGGGGCACCCAGAGTTTAGGTTAAAACAATAAACTCGAGGTCAGTCAAGTGACTGGTGTGAGAACTAAAACAGTTATTTAAAACTTTACTTTCAAGATAGTAATTCAAGGGACCACGCCGTATTACACGGAACGGGTTTCCTCCCAAGAATACTAGTGCATATAACAAAACAACGCAATGCTTTTTGGGAAAATGAAGCTATTATAAGACCCAGGTCCCATCACACAATGCAACGCAAGCCGGAGGATAGGGTTTTCCCTTATAATAGCCAAATAATGCTTGATACGTTTAAAACAAATCATTTGATACTATCATAGGTGTATATAGTGTCAAAACAATTTCAATCATAAATATCAATCATAGGCGACATGGGTACCATATATCATGTCGCCATACTAGTTCTACAATTAAAACCGCAATATCACGTATTGGAAATTGGATTTCCGTCATGAGCCGAGGCAAGGGGCAAGCTCCTCTCCGCGTTCGAGACACTCTAGCAAATGTCCCAGGACCCCACTATGATCCTTGGATCTTCAGGGCCGGTCCTCTCTTACTTTTGAGGATTGGCAATTCCTGAACACACGTTTCCCGGTCCTTACAGACCTATATCCGAGGCGCCTCGTATCCAACAACCACACAGGTGAAAAGTATATAAATGTCAGGGCTGGTAGGTCACTGACACCACCCTAGCGAGAAAGAAACGTCGTGCTCTCCCTGCAGTCACTATCCCGTTTTTGACTCATACTGAGGTGTGAGGCTCGCGAATCCACGTTATACACAAAGCTACGTCACACAGACCATGCTTTGATCATCAACCACAAGACTTTGCTTTTCAACAGAAGCCTTGATCAATTGCCACTTACGCATGCCACACTGGCAATTCACTCCATGCGACTGATGTCCATCGATATACAACCTCTGAGCTCGTACGTCTCAGAGAAGGGCGTTAAGCAAGAGAATAAATTCTCCGCCGCCAAACAGATGTATATTTAATAGAGATCAATCAACACAGAATAAAATCCAATGTCAGACACATAATCCATTTACAAGTCCGTTCTGGGTCTGAACGAAACCGGAGGCACTTTCCTCGCATATCCATCCATCTCCAAGTACGTCTGGACGATCACCAACTGTTTCCCTCATCTTGGGTGTACAGCCCAATCAAGATTATCAGTAATCACCCAAACGATGTGAAGACTTCCGGTCTTCTACCACCGTCTTCATCTTCGACATCTCGTCGAATCGGTTATTCAGAATGGGTATAAACCCGGCCTTTCTGAATAACCCACGTATATAATAAACGAATGTTACACAAACACAACAAACGCCTCATTCCAATTCAGAATATTCTTTTATTCACAAAATCACATTCTTAGGGAAATGTTCCCATTAATTTTATCCAAGATAAATTCTTCTAAATTTATTCTTTAATCCTCCTATGGATATCATTTCAAACTAGTCGGGATTAACGAACCACACCGAAGTAATTATTTATTTTATTTCCCAATCCCAACCTATATATCCCATGGAAAAAACTGGTAATACTCCACATCTAACACCACAGTGTTATCGGTAAAATTAATTACCATTTCACGTTCAAACCTAATTAAAGATTTAACTATCGCTTTGGAGCAAAACTGGTGGTACTCCACTCTCGATCACTTTTCAGATTTGGTAATTTAAATTATCAATTCACTTTTTAATCTAATTAAAGATTCATTAAAACTCCATTTAGTTTTAATCTTCTCAAAAATCAATATTATGTCTTTAACTGGGTTAAAGCACCAATGTCATCTAAAACACGATCCACGATAAACCCAAATCACATTTGATATTAAATACAAGGCTTTGAATAGAAAATATATCGGCTTATATTCAATATCAAATTCTGAAACCAACAAATATCGTATTGTAAATAACGATATAAAATATATCTTTCAAATTCCCATAACAATATCTGTATAGTCACGAAATCCAACATCGAAATATCCCGAAGATAATTTCGATTCAACTCCAGTCCAATCCACGTATTGGGAATATTGATTATTTTTAAAATCACTTTCAAATTCAATTTATTTATTTCACAAATAAATTGATTTTAATTCTAGTTCAAAACTAGTTAATTTCGACAAAAATCTATTTTCATCTTTTCAAATGTGGAGTTTTTCACCCCAGTTCTTTCCAATTTACATATTATGATTTTACACAAATTATTAATATTCTTAATAATTTTATCAAGGCCCGTACAGTCGATTTCCATCAACGGCCATCGGACTGCACTTACATCGACCTTTTTCGAATTTGATTTGGACATAATTCCAAATCCAACCGTTAGATTTCAAATTTCTAATATTCATTGGAAAGCTCTTTTCGATACGAACCCAACGGTTCTGGTTTTAGGAGAATCCGACGGTCGGATCTCCCGCAACGTCAATTCGAAGTCAATGGTCGAAATTCATGAACTGCCGCGGCGCGGCGCGTTCTATTCAGGCCATTATATATATAATATATATATATATTATATATATTTCGTCGATTTCCTTTTAAAACGTATTTTATAAATCGTTTTAAATTCGTTTTCAAAACCATTTCAACTCTATTTCAATTTCTAATCAAAACTGAATATTTTATATCATTACTATATAAATGATAATATTCTCAAAACGTTATATTTTGAAATCACTTCTTTTCTATATTCATTATAAAAACGAATATAATCGATATAAATATCGTTCACGTCAAAATAGCGCAACTCTAATCAACATGGCTTTATATATTTCAATAAATCCGTTATTCTATTCAACAAATGAATATTTATTCCATTCAACACATGAATCTATATTTCTTCCAACACCTGACTAATCTCAACACATGAGTACTGTCAACACATCACTATTTTTGTTATGTAAAATATTTTATAAAACTATGGTATCTATCGTTTGATTTTAATTAGACTCCACCGTGAAGTAGTTCTAATTTTAAATATGATAAAGATGTAAATTTTATTGTATAAAATATTTCACTCAACACATCAATAGTTTCAACTCATGAACATCGTCAACACATGACTATTTTTGTATTCAACACATGAATTTTCTTTTATAACATTCATTATTTTCCCGATTGGAATGAGGCCCAATCAATCACCATATAACGTTAATTATATGGATTCCATACAACACATGTATATAAAAGCATTGAAAAATAATCGACCATCAACCAAAGTGCACTACACTGTATAAGCATCAAATATAGATATCTTACGCTTATAACAGCCTGTCAATCAATCGATCGACATATTTAATCAATCAGGATGAGTGAACTTCAAATTTCATCCCAACACCCGTGTGGGGTTTCAAACAATCAAACACAGATTTTATTTGTGCAGTTGGGCGATGTGTAAAATTTATCATCCCAATCAATATCAGTCAAATAGGTGAACATAAACAAACCGTCCGGTTTGTAAATGAATATTTTATTTTATTCACTTCCTCGTTAAAAATTATATTTTTAACGATAGAATATTTTATTTCAACACACGAATTTCTATTCAGTTCATTTACACAATAAAAATGATATTTTTTTTTTTCTAACATATTTTAGAAAATTTCGGCGGCATAACGGCACGATACTAGAAACGGGACAAGGCCTAGCCTTATCCCCGGTCTAGTGAAGGCCCACGCCATTCACACATCAATCAAATCCATTCCATTTCACCAAACAATTCAATTCCAACCAAATAAACTAACCAACTACTGAACCAAACAATTTAACAAGCAAGCCATCCATGGTCTGTGGATGACGGGTGTCGGGTGCTACTAAGCACCGTCTACATCCTAGTATATATATATATATATAACTAGAAAAAGAGAATTGAAGAGTGAGAAGTTCTCACCGACTAGCTATCCAGCTTCACGACACTTCATTTAGAGAAATCTTCTTCATTCTCGCCTTTTTATCATCTTTGTTGCCCGTAGTCACTACATATATAAAAATCACACATTTTTATATTTTGATGTCTTTAAAATAAAAATCACATTTTTATTTATTCACTTTCAATTTAAAAATCATATTTTTATAATCACTTCATATATTTAAAAATCGAATTTTTACTACGATGTTCAATATATAAAAATTATATTTTTACTATGCTATTCAATATATAAAAATCGAATTTTTTCTTCAAATTCATATGGATAAAAATCGCATTTCCATACCGCTAAATATAGATAAAAATTCTATTTTTATAACGCTATTCTCTATATAAAGATTTCACCCTTTCATAAATAAAGTTTTCGCCTTTGTAAAAATAAAGTTTTCGCCTTTATAAAAATAAAGTTTTCGCCTTTATAAAAAATAAAGTTTTCGCCTTTATAAAAAATAAAGTTTTCGCCTTTATAAAAATAAAGTTTTTGCCTTTATAAAAATAAAGTTTTCGCCTTTATAAAAAATAAAGTTTTCGCCTTTATTTTAATTTAAAAATCTCGCCTTTTCTAATTTAAAAATCTCGCCTTTTCTAATTTAAAAATCTCGCCTTTTCAATTTAAAAATCTCATCTTTAAGCTGAAAATCCTATTTAAAAATAAAAATAATAATCATAGCCTTTTAAATAAATCAAAATCAAAATTTCAAACTATATAAAATTCAGAAATTTAAATTACAGTAAAAACTTACTTTGGCTTTCGGAGAGGGGGGGGGGGGTCTGCGGGTTTCAACAGTGGAGGGGTTGGAGGATGAACGGAGGGAAGGTCGGTGGGGGTGAAGCGGTGGTCCAGGCGGCGGAAGGGGGACTGGAGCGTCGGATTGGGGGTGGGTCTTCGGGTGGAGGCGCTGTCGCATCTGGCGGAGGGCGTCGAGCGAGGGTGAGGCAGGCGGAGGGAGAAGAAGAGGGGGCGGCGGCGGCTACTCCCCCCCTGGCGGCGTCGCGATGGTCGATTGGGGGGGCGTCGATTCTTTTTTTTTTTTTTTGTTGAATGAAAACGATTGAAGGGGGGCCAGAACGAGATTAAGGGGAAGAGGTTTTTTTTATTAATTATTTAATTATTTTATTTTTGAAAAAGTTGACTTTTACATACGACCTCTAAACGAGGCCCACCGCCTGTCGTCCATAGCGTTTTACCCCCGTTTCGAACACAATGGGATATGTATCGCAAGCTGATTTGACCGTTTCGATTAGTTTCCGTTGAATTTACATTTAAATTACTATATTGAATTTTAAACGTACATTTCAAATTACCGGGGTCACATCCTAACTAGAAAAATTCCAGAAAAATATTTTCTAGCTTCGTATTGACGATACGGTCCTAACAAAACTAGTTTCGTCGAATTCTGAGACCGTTGGAAAAATGGCCAATTTCCAGTCGATTAAAATCAACTGAAACTGGTCAAATGCGTTTTCCTTTGCCACGCTCACATATTGATTCAAAAAATTATGAAATTTGAAACCTAGCAATAATTTAGCACCCCCGACCCAACAAAACTGGTTTCGTCAAAATCCGAGGTCATTTGCAAAATTCCCATTTTTAAGGGCCTGAATTCCATAGCGACTATTCAGAATTTTCAACTGGACATCTTTTGATTCCCGCTATGAAATTTTGATTTGTTGGATTCGTTGGAAAGGTATCATCAATTAGATCCTATTGTTTTTGGTTTCACTAAAATCCGGATTGTTTTGCACCCGGTACATTCAATTGAAGTTTGAAATCGAATTATCGAACTACCGCGCCATTTTCAATTCTATTTTAATTATATATAATTATTTATATTCTAACGACGACGCGTATAATATATACGTCGAATTATATTCAAAATAAATTTCTCGTCGATATTATTTAAAATAATCTATTTTAAATAATCAAAATTCGCTAAAATCGCCAAAATAAAAATTTTAAACTGGCTCAGATTTTGCGGGTTATTACATTATTTTTCTAACCTACACTCTAGGTGCCCATATTTTCCACACGGGCAGCTAGTAGTTTTGGTTTTGCAGATTATTTCATTTATCAGGATTCTAGATCGAAGCGAAAAGCAGTGTCCCGAGTATTGATATTCTTCCACTGTGTTATTTTATTTGTTTTCGCTGCATTGTATTACATTTATTATAAATTAATCTTCCATCGTACTATATTTCGATGTACTCTGATATATTTTGTACTCTCATGTAACATTATTATGATGTTTGTAAAAGCCTTCTGTTATTTGTTCTGATGTGTTGTATGCCCAGAGTTAGCATATGTGGGATTCGAACGGTCTTGGTCAATTTAGCAATCGATTAGGTCCGAGCGAAATCTGTATCATTATAGTTGGTATCTGAGCTTTGGTTAACTCAAATCTTTGGGGTACAACACGTTAGAACCGAACAAAATACTCACCAGAGGTAGGATTAGTAATGTCCTATGAAAGAATACTCATTAGAGATAGGATCAGTAGCATCCTAGAATGAGATACTTGTTAGAGATGGGGTTAGAAATGCCCTAGAATGAGTTGAGAGTGACAAGTTTTTTATTAACGTATTTGTGATTATATATATAATCCGATCTTAAAAAATATGATTTTTGAATATATAGAAGTTATATATATTTGAAAAGCTAATCAACTAATTAATTGCTAATTGTGTTGTGTGATTATTAGTTTAACTAATAAAATTATTGAAATCAATATGTAAATGAAAGGTAAATTTAGCCAAATGAAAGCAAATATTGAAATGAATTGAGAAATTAGAAAATTCTTAGAAATTGAAAAGTTAAAGAATGGAAGTAAGAATGAAAGTTGAGTTGGTTAGTTAAATAACTTTCAGCTCCATTCCTTTTCGAGGACAAAAAGATTTTAAGTGGGGGAGATTGTAACAACCCGGAAATTCTGAACCTATATAAAAATTATAATTTTGCTATTCTAATGGATTTTGAATATTTAAAATGATCTATTTTAAATGATAACGACTAAAATTTATTTTAAATCGAAATTAGAGTGTAATAATTTAATTTAATTATAAAACGACCCTGAAATGGCGCGGTAGTTTGAAAATTCGATTTTAAATTTGAATTGAATGCACAGGATTCAAAATAAATCGGATTCCAGTAAAACCAGAAATATTTGAATCTACTTAATTATATATTTCCAACGAATATGAAAATTTTAGATTTCATAATATAATTTGAAAGTTATATTCAGTTTAAAATTTAAAATAGTCGCTATGGAATTTATATTTATTTTAATATAATATATAGCCCCTAAAAATATCCATTTTGCAAACGACCTCCGTTTTCGATGAAACTACTTTTGTTGGATCCAGATTGTCAAATTATTGCTAGATTCCAAATTTCATAATTTTTGAAATTAATATGAAAGCGCGGTAAATTAAAATGTGTTTGGTCAATTTCAATTGAAATGGACCGACCAGAAGATGGCCATTTTTTAAACGGCCTCCAAATTTGACGAAATTAGTTTTGTTAGGACCGTATCGTCAAAACCAAGCTAGATGTAATTTTTCCATAATTTTTGGAGTTAGTATGTGGCCCCAGTAAATTAAAATTTACGTTTAAAATTCAATATATTGATCTATATTTTAATTTAGAGAAAAACTATTCGAAATAATTGAATTGGCTTACGGGACATATCCCATTATGTCCAGAATGGGGCTATTTAGCTGGGGTCGACACTCTTTGGGTTTGATTTAGAGTTTGGAACGATACACGGGTTATATTGAAATTAAATTGAATTAAATAAATAAAATAAAAATATGTATAAATACAACGTATTTCCTCCAAACCCTTATTCACTTTACCCAAGCCGCCGTATACATGTTTTCGATGGCCACTACTCTTCGATTTTGAATCGATAAAAATTTCCAATCCAATCAACATCTTCACAAACTTCTAAAATAAAATCAACGAGGTTCCTAAGGGTTTAAAATGGTAGGGATATGATCATCTTTCAGTTACTGGTTCGCATGAATTTTGAACTCAACTCAGCCGACTTCGGGTTTGGTTTTCGTGAAGTGAGGATGTACGAACGAGGTGATGTGCACGGCGGAGGATGTTGATGCCAAGGCTCGTGAGGGGGTTGACTTCAATGATCATCCAGGTGCTTGGATCTTCATGCATGATGAAGATTCCAGTTTGACGTTATAGGTTTGTCCGTTTAGGAAAATAACGAAGAGGAAGTGAGTTGACTGGCCTTAACGATGGTGACTAAATATTAATTGGTAATTACTGTGGTTAATGATATTAGTAAATTATATATTTAAATGTTCAAATGTCTGAATAACGATAATTTTTTCAAATAAGGTCAGAATTTGATGAAACGAAATGTGTTGGACTCGCATTGACGAGAGCTAAAAACATGGAATCAATTGGAATCAATATGGAGTTGGCTATAATTAAAGGAGTAAAACCAATGTGAGATCTCTAATTTAAAATAAAATTAATTGTGATTGCGATATGAAATATATATATATATATATGTACACGATATTAAAATTCATATATATGTTGTATGAAATTGGAATTGATTGTGGTTGCGATGAAATGTTGGATTGAATTGTGTAGCAAAAATAAAATGATCATTTATTGAATCATGTAGAGAACAAAACATATTAACAATAAAATTTATATTTTATTGTTTATGAAGGATTAAAATTTTCATGTTAGGAATGAAACATATTAACAATAAAAATTATATTTTTATTGCATGCATGAATCACAAAATTAATCATGTTTTAAAGAAAATGTTTAAACATTAAAAGTTACATTTTTATTGTGTTGTTGATTCATTAAAAAGAATCATGTTTTAAAGAAAATGTTTAAACATTAAAAATAACATTTTTTTATTGCATGTTTGATTCATTAAAAAGAATCAGGTTTTAAATAAAAGATTAGTCAATAAAAAAAATTATTGCATGTTTGATTCATTAGAAAGAATCAAGTTTTAAATAAAAAGATAAAACAATAAAAATTATATTTTTATTGTAGGGTTGATTCATTAAAGAGATTTTGCTAAATTAAAATGTAAATCATTTACATGATAGCAAAGTAGAAAAATGATCATTTGTTAATATATATTTTGTTTATTAAAACATTACCATTTACATGTTAGTGAAGTAGAAAATGATCATTTGTTAATACATGTTTTGTTTATTAAAATGTAATCATTTTCTTGTTAGTGAAGTAGAAAATGATCATTTGTTAATACATGTTTTGTTTTATTAAAATGTAATCATTTACATGTTAGCAAAGTAGAAAATGTTCATTTGTTAAATATGTATTGATTTATTAGAATATTATCATTTACATGTTAGCGAAGTAGAAAAATAATTACATGTCGATACATGTTTTGTCATTAAAAATGACATTTTTTATATGTTAAGTTAGAATAAAAAGAAATTTATGTTAAACATGTTTTGTCATTAAAAATGACATTTTTAATATGTTAAGTTAGAATAAAAAGAAATTTATGTTAAACATGTTTTGTCATTAAAAATGATATTTTTAATATGTTAACTTAGAATAAAAGAAATTTACGTTAAACATGTTCTGTTATTAAAAACGACGTTTTTAATATGTTAAATTAGAATAAAAAGGAATTTATGTTAAACATGTTTTAGCATTAAAATGACATTTTTAATATATTAAGTTAGAATAAAAAGATATATGCAAGAAAACAAAAATATGTGTTGAATAAAATAATATATATGCGAGGAACAAAAGTATATATGTGATGAATAAAAAAAATGCGAGGAATAAAAATATTTATGCGATGAATGAACATATATATACAATGTGAAGAATATATATATGAAATGAGAATAAACCATATATATGCGATATATAAAATGGTCATGATATGGAATAAATATTTATTCGTTAAAACTATTGTTTTTAACATATATATATATATATATATATATACATATATACATGAGATATATAAAATTGGCATGTAGTGAAATAAATATTGGATTGTTAAAAATATAATTTTTAAACATACATATATATATATATGCGATATATAAAGCATTCGTGTATAGAAATGATTATTGGATCGTTTAAAATATAATTTTTAATATGAATATCTGATGAATAAAATTGTCATGTATTGAAATAAATATTGGATCGTTAAAAATATAATTTTTAAAATGAATATGCGATGAATAAAATTGTCATGTATTGAAATAAATATTGGTTGGTTAAAATTATTATTTTTAACATATATATGGAATGTATAAAGTTGTCATGTAATGGAATATTTAATTTTGATTAAAAATTGAAAATGAAGTTGAAATCGTTTTAAAATAAATTTATAAACGATTTATAAAATATGATTTGAATTGAAATAGACAAAATATATATTGTTAGCCTGCTTTGTAACCAAGCTACCGAAAGCCAGGGACTTGGGTACGAACTTAAATTGATTGGCGATCACTTGAGTGGAGTGATAGAAAGCTACAAAACTTGAATTATTCATGCAAATGTCACCGGATCGGATCCCCCATTCGGATCGAATCCCTCCTTTCGGATCGGATCGGATCCCCCTCCCCGGATCGGATCGGAGTACCCTCTAACCGAACCGCCTGAAGTATTCTGCACAGAAGTGTGTGCAGGCATTCTGCTCGAACAACCGGTTCGGTTCGGATCCGATCCGACTGGACCTGCTTCTGCACACTGAGTTTGACCTCTTCTCTTGGCATAACCGACTCCTACAATTGCGGATCGGACTCCACTTGGCAAAGCACGACCTGGTAACCACTTTTCCATGTTCTCCACTACTTCTGAGATCTCCTCCGGTCACGCCACGTGGCCCATCCGAACCGGAACCGCCCAGAGCTTCTCTACAGCTATAAATACACCACAACATGGCCATTGGAAGGGACTTTTGGCATTTCATTCATTCATAGTAGCCATGGCCGAATTCCCCCATCAATAACCACCTTCTTCTCCAATGAAAATCAATGAATTCGGAGAGAATTATTCATGGTATTTGAGCGATTGGGTGATTAAATTCGTTGTAATTGTAATCCATGAACGAAATGAGAAATTATGAAGTGGACGTAGGCTCATTAACGCCGAACCACTATAAATTTCGTGTGTTGACTGATTTTTCTTGTTTTTATTTCATGATTCCTCATTAATCTCTGCAAAATATGATCAATTGGGTGTTAGGACCATTTTTTGGTCTAACATTTTGGTGCTTTCACTGAGAAATGAAGATTCTCAGCGCTTAAGGATTCTCCAATCTACTTATTGGATTGCCAAGTCCGATGAGGAAATCCTATGAATTCTATTTACTTTGCAGTTGTGGAGATTAACAGAAATGAAGTCGCCACCATGCCATGTAGAAGCAATTGCTGAAGATCGAAAACAGAGTCCAGCAAAGCTTTTAGATCAGATGCAGGCAAAGAGACAGGTTCGGATGCAGACGAAGAGACCAGATCGGATGCAGGCAAAGAGACCAGATCAGATGCAGATGAAGCCCATGGATCGGATGTAGATGAAGCGCAGTCCAATCTCCCACAGGGGGTCGGATCGGGTCTTACCCAACCTGAAAAAGAACGTCTGACCCGAATCAGAGGGTGTGATCCGAACCGGCTGCCTGCTGATGAAATACCTGATCCGATCCGATACGATAACATACCCGAACCAACCCGAAGGCATATCCCTGATCCGAGCTACATGGGAAGGCCCGAACCGATCAAATGGTGATGCTCCGACTCGACCGGGAGGAACTTGTCCTATCCGACCCAACTTGAAGGGATTTCCGAACTACACCCAGAAGACATATCCGATCCGACCCGAAATAGCTATTTTTGGGAGAAAATGCATTTTTCAGATCATTTCAGAAAAGGCTCTATCTACCAAAATCGAAAAAATCGTGCGGTGCCCACATTTTCGACCTAACCGGCTAGGTTGATCGCCGCCGGGACTGTGGGCCCCGGACCCCCACCGGCGCTGCGCCCGGACCCGCTGACGGCCTCGCCTTCGGCTCGGAGCACGCTCGCCTTTGGCTCGACGTATATTTTAACCAACAGTAGTCATCAAAGTTTGTTAATGAAGATAAGGTGGATAGTCAAAGAATATGACAACCAAATGGCAACGACTAGGATTCCTCCAGAAGCCATAGCCTCTATTTGCCGATGCCATTCAATGGGAGGAGCTGTCAGTCAGATTCAGCTTGCTATCAACGACAGTATATGAGATAATGATTGTCTAATAGTAGCCTCATCTTTTGGAACTCCGATAGTGTAGATTTCAGCAATGCAACTGATATTGTTCCCTAATGAGTAATGACCATTCCATTTATATGACTTAAACCTGTCCAATCGGCGGAGCATCGAATGACAGTTATATAGAACAGTTCGAGCACTACTTCAAAGAGGATTCATATGATCTTAATGACCATGATTGTCAATAGTGGGATACCAGAAAGCAGCTAAGGATCCCAACATCCCAAAGCTACACTTCAATTGTATTATGTGATGAATAAAATGTCCTGCGTCTCACCTCCCAAAGAACTTAACTAACCTTTGCAATGGCTATTTGCTGCCAATCGCATTGAGGAAGACTGATTTCCATCGAATAAGGGTTAGGTCAACATACTTTGGTGCCCAGCGATAGGTAACAGCTGAACCCCTACAAGCCATGATTGGACATATGAATCTTTGCTCGGATGATAGCAACTTGACTGCTCACCAGTCACCATATGACCTTTGTCAAGAGATGAGAGTTCGAGATCAAAACAAATATGAATCGACCGTTAACTCTCGACTTAATACATCAATTGTGATAGAAAATATGAACATTACTTCAAGCCTTGGAAGCCATGCTATTGTAGTCAATTTTATCTGACTAAGGTCTAAACTGACCAGCTCTAGCGGCGATTAGAGCTTACATTGCACCCTGGTATCTATTGCTAAAATTCCTAATGAAAGATGGAATGGGAATGGTCCATGGCGACCATGTTACTGGAAGAGCTTGCTATTTAGCTAATTAGGAGATGTTACTCAATGGAGGTGGCAAGTTAAAAGTTTAGAGCACTTAAGCCTGGATGCTGATTGATTATCTATGCATTAGATCTTATTCCCAACATCGTACTAAAGGCATATCTGCGGATGGATGAGATATGACTATCCCCCTAGCAGCCATGACTCCCTTATACTCAATCCTTTCCCTTAGCATGGGGGCAAGAAGGCGATTCAAATAAGATGCGACCTCGTCATTCGCTTATAGTATTTACCTCATTGCCTTTGTCACTCCAAGTCCTCAATCAAGGTCTGTTCATTCTTAGGACCACCACCCCACAACGGTTTGAAAAGACTATCATCACCAGCTAAAGATTTTGACAGCCATCCCCTGACAGAGTTGTAGTGAGGAAAAATGGACCTCAAAGAGCGTGCAATGCCATCTTCGCACTGAATGATATTCATTCCTTTAACAGGATTACTTTTTAACCATGACTCTTATATTTCCATGCTTTATGAGTTATTGATGTAACTAACTCAGATGAATTTATATGTGGATGATGTAGGTACCCCGAATCTGGTACCGATCAAACTTTGAGCACCTACAGGAAGAATTATGGAGCATTGTCGTAACGAGCCCGATTGAACTGCTCGTTTACAGAGCCACGTCCTTCGCCTGAGAGAAGTTGTGTAGCTTAAGATGGATCCGAGGTGACCATTCACTCCTTGGCTCACACGTGGCAGACCTCAAGATAATTGTGCACTGACGTTCAACGTTGGAATCCGATTCCGGATGGATGCAGTTTGACCGTCTACATGGCTCGATCCGTTAAAGGAGGCAGCACTGCCCCTTGATATGCTTACTTTTCAATCATGCAATTTACTTTTACATGCTTCCTGAGTTATGGACATGACTAACTCATGCGATATGAATGATGCAGGTACCTGAAGTTTGGTGCCAATCACTCCTCCCATAGATTGATCGGAGGAACGCAAAGCTTTGGCCAACGTCTTTTGACTGTTTGCCCGACTAACTCTAATCCTCAGAAATTGGATAGAAGTACCAACCTAGGACGAGGGTGATGGGTGTGCCATGATTGAAAGAACACTTGATCTGTGACTCTAGCTCTCATGATTTAAGAGAACATTTAAAGGACAATATTGCAGCTTTCGACCAAACTTCATCCCACGAGTTGACGGGATGAGAGAGACTTGATCACTGCAAACAACCACCTTTACCCATGAATCGGGAATTATGAGGTAGCGCCTCGGCGAGTGTGATCCGACCGCTTGCCCGAAAAGCTCCATCCGCCAGAGTGAAGCGTGGAGTAAGGACTAAAATCGAGTTTGAGAACGACACTCGAGACGGCAGACTCCTAGTCTTTGAAATAGATTGAAGAAGGAGCGCCAAGGCGAATGACACGACCGTTCGCCTGGACAACTCTAACTCTCATGATTCGAGAGAGAGTATAAAGAACGGGAAGACGACGTCCCCAAGGCGTGATGGTGCACCACGATTAAAAGACCGCCTTGATTCCACTCTACCTTAGGCATTCGACGGGAGAGTATAAAGGCGCCAAAGACTGGCACCGCAAGAACTCCTACCCTGCTGAAGGATCGGGGAGCAGAGTGAAAGCTGAGTTCGAACTCTATCCTGGGCATACGACAGGAGAGTATAAAGGCATTGCGATTAAATGCTATGAAAGGGCTCCTTCCCCGCTGCAAGATAGGGGAAAGAATGAAGGCTGAGCCCGAACCCCTTTTTTCTAGACATGGGGGGCAATACACTGTCGATCCTAATCAATCCCAAAAGCCCTGGCCAGGCACTTATTCACTATTGATCGGGGACATACACACACATCACACCCCTATGATGGCTGCAATATGATATTCTATTTATTTGTAGGGATACTGAATTCGTACCCTAATCTAATTTGTGATGCGATTTATTGCTTGCTACTCAGTGTAGTAATGCTATGACTACAAGTATATTTGATTGAAATATATATAACAAGCTTGCAAATGTATGATGTTGCAGGAATACCGCTTTGTTTGCTTGTGGTAGATTTACAGAGGATAACTAGTCAAGAACACTAGCCCGCACTCGCAACAATAGCAGGCTAGTAGAAAACAAGTAAATGGCCATGTCCAGAAGGCTAACACTGATGCCCAATGCTAAACTTCTCACGCGACTCAAGGCGACGACCAAAAGGAGGCCTTGAGAGTGAGTTGTTTAATGACATGTCACACAACTTAAGGCAACGACCGAAAGGAGACCCTAAGAGTGATATGTCAAACCAACATACAACTGGCCATAGTCCAAGTGCAACGACAAGTGCCGCCTCGCAAATACACTAAATGGAAAGCCCGATGACTCGAGCACTTGGATAACTCAACCACTTAAGTTTTGAAAGCAATGTCTCTTTTCCATACATCCATGTCCAAATTTGAAAGGGATATGATAAGACTACCGGCCTTTCGCCATTACCCCTGAACTGGGGGCATAACTACTGAAAATACTTTCAAATGCATAACTTATTGGTCTTTGTCTAATTTATGTTTTAATCCTGACAGGCTGCTTAAGAACCACAAAGAGGATGCAGAGTGGACGCCCATTTGCTAAGTCCCGACCGCCTTCCCAATTGGATGGCTTTGGACAAGGGGGCACGCCATTGCTTCAACTTCTAGCTTGCAAGGAAAAAGATTCCTTGATACTCCGACTCAAAGGTTAAAAAGAAGGAAGATAGAACCTTCTTCCATGCTGAGGATGTTGGCGCAAGAGGTGTTACGAATGAAGGAGGTCAGAAGATTTCTTCTCGCGGTGATCCCTCAGCATATTAGACTAGATATGAAACAGATGGAGCCATTGCTGAGTTGAGAACCCAGAGGGTTCGGCAAAATGAACTCCGGAAGCGACAAAAAATGATGGATAACTTATCGATCATTAACTGCTCTGCTGTGCAGATCGCATGAGGCCCTAGGATGAGCCGGCAACGTCGTCTTGGATAAAACAATATATAATCAACCTCCTCCCAGACATGTGCAGCATGCAATTTCCAACAATAAGATTTTGGATGAGAACGATGACAAACAAGGGTCAATGGAAACCTAAACGAAGTCCGACCAACCCTTGCTTTGAATCAGATGAATGCTTCAAATCCAACTCAACTTCAACATGAAGTTCCCCATTCCTTAATGAAGGGGGCAAGTGGAAGCATTTGAAGAGACTATAATTTAACCTTATCACCACTCAACTCCGATCCTTAGAACTTGGATGGGAGACCAAAGACTAACATGAGATGGACACGAATAAATCATTTTGTATCGATCTCTAACTCACGGCTCGATGAGGGAATATGAATTCGAAGAAGACATGGATTTGATGCGCACCACTTAGAAAAATCTCCGTGGATGAGGGGCACCAGATATTAGTTCCAACAGTGGATCACCATCCAGAATTAAAAGACAGAAGCCTGATTGATAGCTATTACATATGCGCAACCAAGAAGCTAGAGACTGGCTTCCACTCACTTCAAGACTTCATAACGGGGGCACCAGCGCTAAATTGGACAATTGGCGACAACTTCTCAAAGACGAGGACCAGAATGCCAACATTAATTGATGCTTCAACTGAGCTCCGACGAGACCCTACATGCATTCCTTCGAAAGATACAACGCTGCAGTGGCATCGGTAAATCGACCTGGAACATATATGGTGTTGATTGCAGTAGTATCTGGTATTATGGATATCTCAATCTTAAAAATCTCTCTGCATCGAGACCCACCAAGAGGACTTGGCCGATTCACCTCTGAAACAAATCTCGGTATCTCTCTACCATGAGATTTTCATGGAAACATTGGAAAATCCTATCCTGAGACAGACAGATTCATGCAATAAGAGGGTGCTAATGTTGAAATGGATGATCTCAATGTCTTCTCGACAAAATGGAGCACCATCTGACTCTTGAAATGATAAAGAGAAAATAAAAGCCCCGGAAAAGACTAGCAGAAATGTACAATTTCGGAAAGGATCAATTTCATTGATCAAGCCCTCCATTTTGATTGTCAAGCTCAATGGAACCAAGCATGAGAGATAGACCCAACTAGACTATGATGGATATTTCGAATTATGCCAAAGCACGAGTAAAGGAGCTCGAATAACTGCTTAATGATGTTCGCTCGCTTGCAAGATTGATGAGCTTACTCGAATCTGTGGCTGATGCGAGGACTGCTTAATGAGGCGATCACTACTTTCTGACTAAACAGATACGATGACCCCGACGCAAATGTAATTCGACCATTGCATACACAACTCCAACCCTTGACGACTTGAGAAAGGGCACAGAACGACACAGGTTGACCAAGATTGCCGAAATTGCAGCTCCAACCCGATGTAAAGAAAGAAAGATTAGAGGCTAGAAGACCAGATGTCCACCAACCTAGTCTAGCCCGCAACGATGCTGGGGGCATAAGCACTAACTTCGCTCATCCTCCACTGATGCAGGGAGCATGAGCATCAACTGCCAGACTAACTTTGAACATGACCTTGACTCGACGCTTAATTCAAAACATATAAACTACATCTCTGGAATATGACATGATTCGTCTTGACCGCTCAAGAAAGCCCACTAAAGGATCAAACATGACTTCAAAGACTTGATCTACAGCTACGTCGAATGGAGAATGTGGAGAATTCTTCAACTAACCTACATGTGTAATGATCTTACGAGCACTGGTTTATATGATTTCAACAATGTCCCTTGCTGATTTGTATGTGATCATGAGACTATGAAAAAGACCTGAAACGATCATTGATTTCTTTTGATATGATCTGATTACTATCCCAATGCCGGGATAGTCCCAAGACGAGCGCAAATGAAAGATTTGTGTACCAATTCTGATGTGGTCTATCCCAACAGCCTAGATGCTAGCTCAAATCCCGAAGGTTCTTATACTACCCCATGATTTGGATGGCTAAGTTCATACATTGACTTATACATAAAAAAAAAGCCTGACTTAGTAACACACTTGACTTGCATAGGAAAACGGCGTCGTTTGGCAACGACCCGTGTATGTACGATCTCATACCGGAGCCAACGATCATACATGACTTATGATGAAGGAATTAGACCTCTTGATTCGACGAGGCCTAAACAGTTACCTGATCATTTTAACTACTCCTTCCTTAGAATTTAGCCTAACTAGCGACCATGGAAGTAACGCAACAATCTGATAAAACCTACTCAAGGGTGGATGACGTTCTAAAAAGATTTAGCTCGACTTATTCAAAGCACATCTCATCTGCAATAAGATGTACTTTGGGGGGCAAAATGTTAGCCTGCTTTGTAACCAAGCTACCGAAAGCCAGGGACTTGGGTACGAACTTAAATTGATTGGCGATCACTTGAGTGGAGTGATAGAAAGCTGCAAAACTTGAATTATTCATGCAAATGTCACCGGATCGGATCCCTCCTTTTGGATCGGATCGGATCCCCCTCCCCGGATCGGATCGGAGTACCCTCTAACCGAACCGCTTGAAGTATTCTGCACAGAAGTGCGTGCAGGCATTCTGCTCGAACAACCGGTTCGGTTCGGATCCGATCCGACTGGACCTGCTTTTGCACATGGAGTTTGACCTCTTCTCTTGGCATAACCGACTCCTACAATTGCGGATCGGACTCCACTTGGCAAAGCACGACCTGGTAACCACTTTTCCACGTTCTCCACTACTTCTGAGATCTCCTCCGGTCACGCCACGTGGCCCATCCGAACCGGAACCGCCCAGAGCTTCTCTACAGCTATAAATACACCACAACATGGCCATTGGAAGGGACTTTTGGCATTTCATTCATTCATGGTAGCCATGGCTGAATTCCCCCATCAATAACCACCTTCTTCTCCAATGAAAATCAATGAATTCAAAGAGAATTATTCATGGTATTTGAGCGATTGAGTGATTAAATTCATTGTAATTGTAATCCATGAACGAAATGAGAAATTATGAAGTGGACGTAGGCTCATTAACGCCGAACCACTATAAATTTCGTGTGTTGACTGATTTTTCTTGTTTTTATTTCATGATTCCTCATTATTCTCTATAAAATATGATCAATTGGGTATTAGGACCATTTTTCGGTCTAACATATATAATATATATATTATATAAATGGCCTGAATAGAACACTCCGCGCAACGACCGTTCGCGAATTTTGACCATCGACTTCGAATTGACATTACGGGAGATCGACCGTCGGATTCTCCTAAAATCGGAACTGTTGGGTTCGTATCGAAAAACGTTTTCTAATGAATATAAGAGATTTGAAATATAACGGTTGGATTGGAATTGTGTCCAAATCAAATTTGGAAAAGGTCGCTGTAAATGCAGTTCGATGACCTTTTATGGAAATCGACTGAAAGGGCCTTAATAAAATTATTAAAAAGATTAATAATTTGTGTAAAATCCTAATATATGATTTGGAAAGAAGTTGGATCAAAATTTCCATATTTGTAAAGATAAGAATATAATTTTATCAAATGAACTAGTTATTAACTAGAATAGTAAACCAATTGTTTTTAATTAAATAAATTGGACTTGGAAAAAAAGGGGGGTTTAAAATAACCAAAATTTTCCAATATATAAATTGTAATGGATTTGAGTAGAAATAATCTTCAGAATATTTCGATATTGGATTCCATGATTATACAGATATTGTTGTGGGAATTTGGAAGATGCTGATACCGTTATTCCAATACTATATCCGTTGGTTTCAGAATTTGGAATTGAATATAAGCCAATATAATTTCTATTCTAAGCCTTATATTTAATATCGAATTGGATTTTGGGTTTGTTGTGAACTGTGTTTAAATGACAATGGTTCTTTATCTCAGTTAAAGTAGGACTAATTTCCAGAAAGTTGAACAATCAATAAGAAATGATTTTAGAGATTGAAACTAATTAGAGTTTAATAAATCTTTAATTAGATTGTGAATGTATAGATGGTAATTAAATTACCAAAACATGAAATGTGATTAAACCAAATACACTTGGTTGCTGATATTAATTGTGAGGGATTGACTGTTTGGATTGTGCTCGACCAGTTTATGAGCAAAATATATGAGACGATCCGAACTTCTCCGTAAAGGAAAACCCGGATTGAGTTGAGAACACGACAAATCAGAGCTCAAACAGAAGAACATTTCATTGCTTTTTACAACAATTTACATCAGAGTACAAGAATATATAGAGTATGAATAAATATTATACATCAGAAAAATATCAGAGACTAACAAATTACAATGCAGCGGAAAATAATACAAAACACAACTGAAAGAGATACGTGGATACAGAGCTTTCCGAATATCATTCCAGCTGTAAACCAGGATCCTGTGAATGTAAATCTGCAAAACCAAAACTACTAGCTGCCCGTGTGGAAAATAAGGGCACCCAGAGTTTAGTTTAAAACAATAAACTCCAGGTCAGTCGTGTGACTGGAGTGAGAACTAAAACAGTTATTTAAAACCTTATTTTAAAATAAAGTAAATCAAGGGACCACGCCGTATAAGACAGAACGGGTTTCCTCCTAAGAATACCAGTTCTTATAATAAAACAGCGCAATGCTTTTAGGAAAAATGAAGCTATTATAAGACTTAGGTCCCATCACACAATGCAACACAAGCCGGAGGATAGAGTTTTACCTTATAATAGCCAAGCATGCTTGGTACGTTTAAAACACATCATTTTGATACTACTATAGTGTAAAGTGTATGAAAACAACTTCAAATACAAATGTATCAATCTTAGATGCCATAGTGCCCCATCCCACTATGTCGCCATACTAGGCTCTACAATCAAAACTGAAGTGTCACATATTAGAAGTTGAATTTCCGTCTATGAACCAAGGCAAGGTGTAACACCCCTTAATTTTAAAACGGACCATAAGAGATAATTAAAGAATAATTAATTAATAAAAGAACAATTAGATTAAATGGGTTACGCCATTGCATTCGTCTCGGAATTCTACTTGAGATAGAGTCCAAGTTTGAGTAAAACGGATATCGTATGAAGGAGATATGGACGAACGAAGTTAGGCAGAAAAACCGGAAACAGACCAAAATGCACTGGCGCACTTTCGAAGTGCGCCAATACAAAAATGCACTGGCGCACCTTCCAAGAGCGCCTATACCGAGGGCAGTCCAGCACAGCATTCTGGAGTGTTCTGTGATGACGTGCCTTCTTCTGATTTGTTGGATGACCTGTCTTCGAGCTGTGTGGTTCTGATGATCTCCTAGTTCATCTAAGGGCTCTCAATAATCCTAGACATCTATATATACATCTCTAAACCTAAACCCTAATTCATAACAATTCCTTATGACGCATCTATGCTATTGAACTCTCAGTTCTCTTAGCCGCCGCTTCTAAAACCTAAATCATATTAGGAGTTCTTCATCAACAATTAACTTTGAAGATCAATCAACATCAGATTGGAGTTTCTGCAACTATAACGATTCAATTATCTTTTCTAATCCTAGCAATGTAAGTTCATGTTATTTTCATATTTAAATATCTAATAGTAATCTTGTCATGTAATGAAATGAATCTAAGTCCATGATTGATGATGAGACAATCTTTTCTGATTTATCCCTATCTTTCTATTGAATCTATGATTTTACATTCCTAAGAAGTTATTATATCAATTCAATCATGCTTATCTTTGTTGAACATTGGATATATAATCCTTTTCGGTTCATGATACTATTCAAATCCGATTTATATGTCTACGAGGTTATTTCTATCAGTTTATTTCAGATCTATCTTTGTTATACCTCAATTCTAACAGATCTGTAATCCCCTTAGGTCCATAATGTTATATTTGACAGATCTATCATTATAATGCCTCTTTTTATGCTTACTCTCATTTATGTTCCTTCTTCCCTCTTTTATTTTATGAATCTAGATTAACCTAGATTCTAGACTGAATCTTATTATACGTGCGATTGGAATGTGGGGATATTGGGGAATAATCTATTTGGTAATAGTGGAACATAATTTGTAACTTGTGATTTGGGGTATAAATGTTATTGTTGCGAACTTGGGGTAAATTGAAATATTAAATCTAGATTGGGCATAACTATTGGTTGGGACGCCAAGCATAATGTATATTGCGATTTTAGGGTATGACTATTATTGCAAATTTGGGAAGATTGGGTGTAACCTGTTTTGAGTAATAAATTGTAATTGAACTTGTTGGGCATAACTTGGGAATTGGAACATGACTAATTTTGTGAATTTGGGATAATTAGCATATAAAATCTAGACTTGGACATGTATGGTAAATATGTAAATTGGCTAAAAGATGATCGCGCCTAACCCGAGGTTAGATTGAGTTGCGGTGTAAGACTGCCCAGAACCATCCGGCACATCCAGCGACCGCAACAATATAGATATAATGTGAGAGGTTAGCGCATTAAGCCCAAAACCCGAGGTTAGAATTAGTTTGTGGTAGAAGTCTGCCTGGAACCACACGGCACATCCAACAACCGCAAACAACAGTTCTAATGTGAGAGCTTTGGACTCTCTTTTCCACTGCTATGGCAAGCTCATGCTTTATTGGGGGAATATCATTGTCATTTTATGCTTCTTTTTTTTGTTAAACAAGACAGATGCTTTGTTGTAATGGGTATAGGTGCTTTGGTGCTGGAAAACATCTTTTTACCAAGTTGTTGTTTTATCAATAAAGTGAAGTTTTATTTATTCTCCGCTGTTTAAATTTTGTTTGTTTTGCAATTTATCTGTTCTATACACTTATGACGCTCCACTGAAGTTAATGCATTCCCTTTGTGAGTGACCTTAACGGAGGTGGGGTGTTACATAAGGGATCCTCCTTACCACTTCGAGACAATCTAGCCCATGTCTCAGGATCAGAATGCATTGACCCTTGGATCGTCTAGGCCAGACCACACGGAGTGGATTAAATTGCCTGAACATTGCGTTTCCCCGCCCTATGGTGCGTAAAACTGGTCGGTATATCTACCAAACCATCCATCGGCTCCGTAGAGACCTAAATAACAGAGGCGCCTCGCTATCCATCATCCACATAAGTAAAACATCTGGGCGTGCAAAACCCAGACACCACTCCTAGCTAGAAGGAAAGCTTGCCCTCCCTTAGGTCCTCTCCTATTTCTGTTTCACACCGGGGGGGGGGGGGGGGGGGGCGAGGCTCGCAAATTAACGCTATAAACAAAGCTATGCTATATTAAAGCCGTGCTTTGATCATCAACCACAAGACTTTGCTTTTCAACAAAAGCCTTGATCATTTGCATCTCAGCATACCAAACAGGCAATTCACGCCATGCAACCGATGTCTATCAATCACACAGAATGAAATCCAATGTCAGACACACATCCATTTACAAGTTCATTCTGGGTTTGAAGGAAACCGAAGGCACCTTATTCCTCATCCCATATGTCCAATACAGGAGAGAGGACCTCGCATATCCATCGATCTCCAAGTACGTCTGAACGATCACCACTTATTACCTCGTCTTGTGTAACAACCTTGATTTTTGGGGTCAACTTAAAATTTTATTTTAAGTAATTCTAATGAGTTTAGCTATTTAAAATAATTTATTTTAAATAATAACGATTAAAAATTTATTTTATTTGAAGTAAGACTTTAAAAGTTTTATAAATTCCATTCCAAGCCCGAAAGGGTGCGGTAGTTTCAAATTTTAGTTTTGAACTTTGAAAAATTATATAAAATTGGTTCTAAAACGAAATTGGATAAAACAAGAAATGTTAGGTTCGTATTGTCAATATCTATCTAATGAATTTAAGAAATTTAAATTTTAGATTATAATTTATAAGTTATGTCAAAATTAAAATTTTGAAAGGTCGCTGTAAGAATTTATATAATATATATATATGGTCCAAAAAGCTACTTTTCACATACGAAGGAATTTCGACTCGAAACCACTTCCATTGAGTCCGGAATGACGTTTCTGCATTTAAAAAGTATAAACACTTATATATTTGGAGTTTCGAAAATTATTTGTTTAAAAATGTATTTTTAATATAAAATATATTACCATGGAAAATAGCGATTTTTCAAACAGTGTCCGCTTTCGACGAAACTACTTTTGTTGGAACCGGAATGTCAAATTATTTCTAGGTTTAAATTTTTAGAATTTTCCGAGCTAGTATGTGAGCGTGGCGAAAGAAACTGTGTTTGGTCAATTTCGGTCAAAATTAATTAACTGAAAAATAGCCATTTTTCAAAAAGTCTCAGAATTCAACGAAATAAATTTTGTTGGATTTGTATCATCAAAACAAAGCTAAAAATGTTTTTTTGGTAATTTTTAGAATTAAAATATAATTATAATTGATTTTTCAGTGTAAACGGGCAAATTTTTGACTTTAAAAATTCATTAAAAATCCATACGGGCTCAGAATTGAACGAAATTAATTTTCATAGGTCCACAGCATCAAAACATAGCTAAATATATTTTTCCAGAATTTTTGAAGTTAATTTGTGACCTCGGTGAATTTTCATGTACGGTATACATTAAAATATTAATAAAATAATGTAATTATTCCAAAACTCATAACAGGCCTCGGAATTAGACCCCGGGACATAGCCCATTGCATTCAGAAGGTGTCAAAACCTTAAGAACGACATTAAGCAGACCCAAATCGGAGTTCGGACCAAAACGGGCTTAAGTGGGCCAATTAAAATAATAATTAAATTACCCTAATATAATATTATATAAACAAAGTCGGGTTTTCTCTCCTTCTTCTCCAGCGGCATTTTTTTCAACGCTGAACCCATAGCCTCCGAATTTTCAAACTTCGAATTCTCCTCCGTTTCTCAACGAAATTTAGCGTGAGAGTACCCGTTTCGAAGCTCTTTCCAAGCTCTACGATCTCCGACAAGAATCACCTCGAACCGTGCCTCGACGAAGCCGCCATAGCCCCTCAAAGTGGCCACGGTCGCACCTCCCCTGGGCCCCACCGCCGCCGCCGAGTGCCCCCACCTTCTGGCCGATCATAGGTCTCTCCAAGCTCTTCCACCTCCAACAAACGGTTCGTCATTTCATCGACCGTAGCTCCGGCAAATTGAAAACAAAGATTTGAACACTTTCCTAAAGGTAAAAGCTTCAGATTTTGTAACGCTTATAAACGTGGCTGTGACAGTTGTTAAAAGCTGTTTTTTTTATTTTTCATATGAATTTGCATGTAAAATGTTTCAGATCCGCAACCGTCTTGAATTCGAACACCAAATCTGACAAAACTCGATTCATCTCAGAACCAACAGCGGTGAGAATTCATTTTTAATTAAGTTTAATTTATTTAATTATTTATTTATTCTTTGTTATTAAAAAAAATATTGACTGATTGGCTATGTAGCGTTATTGAAATATGGATCTAAGTTGTTTATGACTGTATGATGTTAGATCCTCGAATCTAAACGTTAGATCTGAAATTATTGGCTAATTAAAATAGATTATTTGTTAATATTATTGAATTATGCCTCGCCGATTTGTCAAACCAAAATATACATCACCCTGTATGTTATGTTGATTTGAACTGTTAGATCTAGACCTCTTAGATTATTTGAATGTTGTTGATTTGATGACATGAAATTTACAATTTATTTTGTAAATTAGAATTTGTTGTTGAGATGAAATTTACAATTTATTATGTAAATTAAAAATTAGAATTTGTTGTAGATATGAAATTTACAATCTGTTTTGTAAATTAAAAATTAGAATTGGTCGTTGATATGAGATTTACAATTTGTTTTGTAAATTAAAGTTAAAATTCGTCGTTGACACAAAATTTACATTTTTATTTTGTAAATTCAATATTAGCATTGGCGATGACACAAAATTTTACATTTTATTATGTAAATAAAAGTTAGAATGTTGCGTTGACATAAATTTTACATTTTATTATGTAAATAAAAGTTAGAATGTTGCGTTGACATAAATTTTACATTTTATTATGTAAATAAAAGTTAGAATGTTGTGATGACATAAATTTTACATTTTATTATGTAAATAAAGTTGGAATTGTGCGTTGAAATAGAATTTACATTTTTATTTGTAAATTATAGTTAGAATTTTGCGTTGATATAAAATTTACATTTTATTATGTAAATTAAAGCAAGAATTTTGCGTTGATATTAAATTTACATTTTATTATGCAAATTAAAGCTAGAATTTTGCGTTGATATAAAATTGACATTTTATTATGTAAATTAAAGCTAGAATTGTCCGATGATATAAAATTTACATTTATTTATGTAAATTAAAGTTAAAATTTTGCATTGACTTGAATATACATTTTTATTTTGTAAATTCAATATTAGGATTGGCGATGACATGAATTTACATTTAATTTTGTAAATTCAATATCAGAAATTGCGATGACATGAAATTTTCATTTTTATTATGTAAATAGAGTATTTTCAGCGCATGTATGAATTTACAACATTTTAATGTAAATTAAATAGTGAATTAAACTGTAGAGATTGTTAACATTATTCTTAATGTTAACATATGAAAATTTGACCGTAGAGATTGTTAACATTATTTTTAATGTTAACATATGAAAATTTGACCGTAGAAATTGTTAACATTATTCTTAATGTTAACATATGAAAATTTGACCATAGAAATTGTTAACATTATTTTAATGTTGATATATGTAAATTTAACCGTAGGATTTGTTAACATTATTTCTAATGCTAATATATGAAAAATATCACCGTAGGGAGAATTACATTAATTTTAATGTAATAAGAAGAATGGACTTTACATTGTGCTTTTAAAGAGTAAATTTTACATTGTAAAGAAGAATGGATTTTATATTGTAACTTGAGAATAGAAGTTTACATTTTGTTGAAGGCAAATTCAATAAAAATGTGACAAGCATGAGAATTTACATTTTTCTTAATGTGAATATATAGAAATTTCACCGTATGTTAAATTAACATTTTTTTTATGTAAATATATATGAGTCTCACCGTATGTACATCTTACATTATTTTTAATGTACATTATATAGTAATTACAACGTAGGATAACATTGCATTATTTATAATGTAAATAAAAAGGGGAATTACACTGTAAGAAAATTAACATTATTTATAATATTTATAAATGAAATTAGACCACATGACATGAATTACATTTATTTATGTAATTTATAAAAGAAATTAGACCGCATGACATGAATTACATTTATTTATGTAATTTATAAAAGAAATTAGACCGCATGACATGAATTACATTTATTTATGTAATTTGTAAAGGAAATTAGACCATATGACATAAATTACGTTTACTTATGTAATTTATGAATGAATGAAGCCCGCATAATATAAAATACTTTTTTTTATGAATGAATTAAAACCGCATAGAATAAATTACATTTTTATATGTATTTTATGAATGAATTAACATCGCATGAAATAAAATACATTTTTATATGTATTCTATGAATGAATTAAGACCTCATAAAATAAATTACATTTTTATATGTATTTTATGAATGAATTAACATCGCATGAAATAAAATACATTTGTATATGCATTTTATGAATGAGTTAAGATTGCATGAAATAAATTACATTTTATTTTATGAATGAAATTAGTTCGCATAAAGTAAAATTACATTTTTACATGTAATTTATGAATGAATTTTCATTGTATGAAATAAATTACATATTATTATGTAAATTATGAATGAATTTAACCCGCATGAGTGAAATTTCATTTTATTCTATGAAATGAATGTATAGATTTACTTTGTAAATAAAGATTACATTTTTATAATGTAAATAAAAAGTAGGATTTACATTGTAAATGAAATTTATATTTTTATATGTACTTAAGAACGATGAATTATAAATTACATTTTACATGTAAGGATGGAATTAAAAGAAGGAATTGGACGATAAAATAAAATTACATTTTACCATAAATTAAAGAAATTAAAGGAATTAAAAAGGAAGAATTCATCATTCAAGTATGATTTACAATTTACTGTATAAAAAGGGATGAAAAGATAAAGAATGGCAATATTCATAAGAATAAAGAATTAAACGGTTTATGTTTATATATTTATATATAAATATAATTAAAATTAAACGAATCTAGCGCGGTAGTTCGCGTTTTAAAATTATATCTTTAAATGACTATACAAGAAGATCCGACCGTCGGATTTTCTTGAAACTGAAACTGCTAGGACCGTCTTGGAAAAATCTTTCCAACAATATATAATACGTCAAAATCCAACGGTTAGATTTTTAGATATGTGAAAATCAAAATTGGTTGAAAACAGCGCCAGAATCACCATTGACCTGAATCGTCGTTGATTAAAGATTTAATTATTTTTAATTAAATAAAATAACGATAAGGAAGAGTTTTTCAATATATATATATACATATATATACGAAGATTATTTGGAAAGGCCGAGTTAATCTCATTCCAAATAATCAAAAACGACGATGAGAACTGAAGAAGAAGGCGACTAATGAAGACCGTCAATCTTCCCCTCAGGAAGACGGCGATTGAGGCTTTGAATTGATTTGCTCCCAATTCGAAGTCATGGTCGTTGTCCGAACGAACATGTTGATCGAACGGATTTGGCTTTCGCTCAGACCCAGAGCATAAGCGTATAAATGGATTGCATGTCTGACGTGGTACTCCTTTGATACTGTATCTATTGATCTCTGCTAAACATATATCTGTTTGGTGTTTTACACCCTTCTCTGAGACGTACGAGCTCAGAGGTTATATGTTGGTAGAAATCAGTAGTATGGTATGGATTGACGATGTGGCATGCTAAGATGCATAAGATCAAGGCTTTATTGAAAAGCAGGCCTTGTGGAATGATCAAAGCATAGCCTGTTTAGGCATAGCTTTGTGTATGACGTGACTTCACGAGCCTCACACACCGGAGGAGTCTAAAATGGGAGAAGGGAACGCAGGGAGAGCAGCATGTTTCTTTCTAGCTAGAAGTGGTGTCATGGTATGGAGCCCAGACATTTTACTTATGTGGATGATGGAATGAGGCGCCTCGGATGATAGGTCCCATAGGACCGGGAAACATGTTGTAACAACCCGAAAATCTGGGCCAGTTTAAAATTTTTATTTAGGCAATTTTAGCGAATTTTGATTATTTAATATAGATTATTTTAAATAATATCGATGAGAAATTTATTTTGAATATAATTCGAACGTATATATTATATACGTGGTCGTTAGAATATAAATATTTATTTTATTTATATTTATAAAGGAATTGAAAATGGCGCGGTAGTTCGATAATTCGATTTCAAACTTCAATTGAATGTACCGGGTGCAAAACAAACCGGATTTTAGTGAAACCAAAAATAATAGAATCTATTCAGGAATATCTTTCAAACAAATCTGAAAAATCAAAATTTCATAGCGGGAATCAAAAGATATGTCCAGTTGAAAATTCTGAATAGTCGCTATGGGATTCAGGCCCTTAAAAATGGCAATTTTGCAAATGACCTCGGATTTCGACGAAACCACTTTTGTTGGGTCCGTGATGTCAAAATATTGCTAGGTTTCAAATTTCATAATTTTTCGAATCAATATGTGAGAGTGGCAAAGGAAAACGCGTTTGACCAGTTTCAGTTGATTTTAATCGACTGGAAAATGGCCATTTTTCCAACGGTCTCAGAATTCGACGAAATTAGTTTTGTTAGGACTGTATCGTCAATACGAGGCTAGAAAATATTTTTATGGAATTTTTCTAGTTAGTATGTGACCCCGGTAAATTGAAATGCGCGTTCAAATTTAATATATAGAGTTATATGTTGATTTTGGGGAAACTGATCGAAACGATCGAATCAACTTACGATACATATCCCATTGTGTTCGGAATGGGGGTAAAATGCTATGGACGACAGTCGGTGGGCCTCGTTTCGAGGTCGAATAAAAAGTCAACTTTTTGAATTTTAAAATAAAATAAAATAAATAAATAAAACCTCTCTCCTGCTCTCCTTATCTTCTTTCTGCCCCCCCCCCCCCCCCCCTCTTTCTGAATTCGCTCGAAACAAAAAAAAAACAAAAAAAAAACCCAAATTGCCGCTTTCCCCCAACAGCCACCGCTCGCCGTTCACCGCTTCCACCCCCTCTTCTTCCTCCGCTCCTCCTCTACCTCCTTCTTCTCTCTCCTCTCTCGCGCCTTCTCCTTCTTCCCCACCTCCAGGCGCCTCCGCCCACGCGCCCACCGCCCCAGGACCGCCGCTCCCCTCCCTCCACCTCCTCCTATCGCTTTTCAGACGAAGACCATGGACTGCGATGAAGCCATCGCGAATCCCAACGCTCCGCCCCTTTTTCAGACCACCACCGAGGCTCCCTGACCAACACCGCACCTTTGACCGCACCCCTGACACTCCGACGAATGACGACGACGACGATTCGATGCCCTAGGAGTTGAGCAGTATACGACGGGGTGTGGCCGAGTTTTAAAGGAAGAAAGGTGATTCTTTTTTTTATTATTTTATCAGTTTTAATTCATATACATAGTGTTTAAACTCAGTTTGTAATACAGATGATTTAAATCAGTTTTATACTTGTTAAAAATTCAGTTTTTATATGAATATAGAAAGAAAAATAAGTGATTTTATTTATTTGAATAATGAGAAAATATACGATTTTTATATAGAAGTTAGTGAAGTAAAAATTCGATTTTTATGTATTGAAGAACAAAGTAAAAATTCGATTTTTATGTATTGAAGAACAAAGTAAAAATTCGATTTTTATATAATGAAGAACAAAGTAAAAATTCGATTTTTATATATTGAAGAACAAAGTAAAAATTCGATTTTTTATATATTGAAGAACAAAGTAAAAATTCGATTTTTATATATTGAAGAACAAAGTAAAAATTCGATTTTTATATATTGAAGAACAAAGTAAAAATTCGATTTTTATATATTGAAGAACAAAGTAAAAATTCGATTTTTATATATTGAATAGTAAAGTAAAAATTCGATTTTTACATATGTAGAGAGTACGGGCAAAGAAGGCAACAAAAAGGCGAGGACGATGAAGATTTCTCTAAATGAAGTGTTGTGAAAACCCGTAACTTCCCCGTAAAGGAAAGTGTCGGATAGTTCGAGAACAAGCCACAACAGAACGCATATAAAAGAACATTTCATTGTATATTACAACAATGCATCAGATTACATGAATATACAGAGTATAAATGAATAAATATTACACAGAAATATCAGAGATTTAAATTACATTTAAATACACAGCAGCGGAAAATAATACAATACACAACTAGAAGAGATATACGGATACAAAGCTTTCCGGATATCGTTCCAGCTGTAAACCAGGATCCTGTGAATAAAAATCTGCAAAACCAAAACTACTAGCTGCCCGTGTCAAAATAAGGGCACCCAGAGTTTAGGTAAAAACAATAAACTCCAGGTCAGTCATGGGACTGGTGTGAGAACTAAAACAGTTAATCTTTATTTTTAAAGCTTGGTGAATCAAGGGACCACGCCGTATAACACGGAACGGGTTTCCTTCCAAGAATACCAGTGCATAAAACAACAGCACAATGCTAAATAAAGAAAAATGAAGCTGTTATAAGACCCAGGTCTTATCACACAATGCAACGCAAGCCGGGGGATAGGGTTTTCCCTTATAACAGCCAAAGAATGCTTGATACGTTTAAAAACAGATTATTTGATACTATAATAAGTGCATAGTGTATAAAACAACTTCAAATCATAAGTATCAATCATAGGCGGCATGGGTACCATATATCATGTCGCCATACTAGTTCTACAATTAAAACCGCAAATGTCACGTATTTGGAAATTGGGTTTCCATCTATGAACTGAGGAAAAAGATAGTCCTCTACCGATTCGAGACTGCCTAGCCCGAGTCTCAGGATCAGAATGCATCGACCCTTGGATCGTCAGGGCCGGTCCACCGATGTGGATTAAACTTAAATCCTGAACACTGCGTTTCGCCGCCCTTTGGGGCGTAAGCGAGCCAACTAATGACTCCATCGGACCCGGATCGTCCGATTTAACCGAGGCGCCTCGCAACAGCAACAACCACATAAGTCAAACTCGTCAGGGCGTGTAAAACCACTGACGCCACTTCTAGCTAGGAGGAAACGCAGGCCCTCCCTGAGGTCCGTCTCCCGTTTTTGGTTCATACCGGGTGTGAAACTCGCGAAGTAAACGTTACACAAAGCTACGCCACAAAGGCCGTGCTTTGATCATCACCACAAGACTTTGCTTTTCAACAGAAGCCTCGATCAATTGCCACTTAGGCATGCCACACAGGCAATTCACTCCATGTGTTTGATATCCACCAATATATAACCCCTGAGCTCGTACGTCTCAGAGAAGGGCGTTAAGCAAGAGAATAAATTCTCCGCCGCCAAACAGATATATATTTAATAGAGATCAATCACACGGACTAAAATCCAATGTCAGACACACAGTCCATTTACAGGTCCGTTCTGGGTCTGAACGAAACCGGAGGCACCTAGTACCCCGCATATCCATCGATCTCCAAGTACGTCTGGACGATCACCAACTGTTTCCATCTTCTTGGGTGTACAGCCCAATCAAGATCATCAGTAATTACCCAAACGACGTGAAGACCTCCGGTCTTCGACCATCGTCTTCATCTTCGACTTATCGTCGTATCAGTTATTCAGAATGGGATAAACCCGGTCTTTCCGAATAACTCGCGTATATTTTAAATAAGTGTTACACAAACACAACATACGCCTCATTCCAATTCATCAGTCACTAACCGTAAATTAATCAAGAGAATAATTCCCCAAATATTAACCCCGAAGGCCGAAACCAACATCAGATCAATATCCAGAAAACCATTCTGCTTGGCTAACCGACAGTTAGTTTCTAAATTTCACATTTATAGGGAAAGGTTCCCATTAATTTTATCCAAGATAAATTCCTTGAATTTATTCTTTAATCTTCTTTTGAATTTCGATTCAACTAGTTGGAATTAGCGAACCTTACCGAAGTAATCATTGGTTTTAATTTCCCAATCCCAACCTATTTATCCCATGAAGTAAAACTGGTAATACTTCATATCTAACACCACGGTGTTATCGGTAAATTCAATTACCATTTCACGTTCAAATCTAATTAAAGATTTAACTATCGCCTGGAGCAAAACTGGTGATACTCCATTCTCGATCATTTCAATCTAATTAAAGATTCATTAAAACTCCACTTAGTTTTAATCTTCGACTGGGTTAAAGAATCAGTGTCATTTAAAACACGGTTCACGATAAACCCAAAATCACATTCATTAATTATAGGGTTAAAGAACGAGTGTTATTTAAAACACTGTTCACGATAAACCCAAAAATCATTCCATTAATTATCGGGTTAAAGAACAAGTGTTATTTAAAACACTGTTCACGATAAACCCAATATCAATATCAATTCAATTCAATTAAATATTATTGAATTGGTACACTTCATTAAATCTAAATAAAAAGATTTAATCTTTTCTCAACTGGGTTCAAGAACAGTGTTAGTGAAGACACCATTCACGGCAAACCCAGATCACATTTGATATTCAATATAAGGCTCTGAATAGAAAATATATCGGCTTATATTCAATATCAAATTCTACGATTAGCAAATGTCGTATTGGAAATAACGATATAAATATATATCTTTCAAATTTCCATAACAACATCCATATAATCACGAATTCCAACATCGAAATATTCCGAAGACAATTTCGATTCAATTCCACTCCAATGCAATCATTGGAAATTCTGGTTATTTTTAAAACCATTTCAAATTCAATTTATTTATTTAAAAATAAATAGAATTATAGTTCTAGTTCAAAACTAGTTCATTTCGATAAAAATCTATTTTTATCTTTTCAAATATGGAGTTTTTCATCCCAATTCTTTCTAAATCATTTCTTATGATTTTACACAAATTGTTACTATTTTTAATAATTTTATCAAGGCCCGTACAGTCGATTTCCATCAACGGCCATCGAACTGCACTTACAGCGACCTTTTTCGAATTTGATTTGGACGTATCTCCAAATCCAACCGTTAGATTTCTAATTTCTAATATTCGTTAGAAAGCTCTTTTCGATACGAACCCAACGGTTCTGGTTTCAGGAGAATCCGACGGTCGGATCTCCCGTAATGTCCGTTTGAAATAAATGGTCGAAATTCACGAACTGTCGCGGCGCGGCGCGTTCTATTCAGGCCATTATATTATATATATAATATATACTTCGTCGATTTCTATTTAAAACGAATTATATAAATAGTTTTAAATCCGTTTCAAAAGCAATTTCAACTTCCCTTTCAATTCAAATCAAAATTGAATTCTTCTTTATAAATTCGTTTTAAAATTCATTTCAATTCAAATTTCAATTCAATTCAAATTTCAATTCAATTTGAATTCATTACAATTCAATTTGAATTCGTTTTCAATTCAATTCATTTCGAAATCGTTTTCAATTCAATTCATTTCGAAATCGTTTTCAATTCAATTCATTTCGAAATCGTTTTCAATTCATTTCGAAATCGTTTTCAATTCAATTCATTTCGAAATCGTTTTCAATTCAATTCATTTCGAAATCGTTTTCAATTCAATTCATTTCGAAATCGTTTAAAATCGATATAAATATCGTTCACGTCAAAATGGCGTCAATCCAATCAACACGGCTTCATAAATTTCTATTTTCAAATATTCTATTTCAAATATTTCTTTTTCAAAATAGTTGTTATTATCAAAATATTTCGTTCAACACATGACCAATCTCAATGGATGAGTACTGTCAACACATGAACCTTTATTTTATATTATTCTTTATTTTCTGAATTGGAATGAGGCCCAATCAATCACCATATAATGTTAATTATATGGATTTTCATACATTACACACATATAATAGCATTGAAAAATAATCAACCATCAACCAAAGTGCACTACACTGTATAAGCATCAAATATAGATATCTAACGCTTATAACAGCCTGTCAATCAATCGATCGACATATTTAATCAATCAGGATGAGTGAACTTCATATTTCATCCCAACACCCGTTTGCGGTTTCAAACAATCAAACACAGATTTTATTTGTGCAGTTGGGCGATGTGTAAAATTTATCGACCCAATCAATATCAGTCAAATCAGTGTACATAAACAAACCGTCTGGTTTGTAAAGGAATATTTTATTTTATTCACTTCACGTTAAAACTATATTATTAACGATAAAATATTTTATTTAACTTATGAATGCTCTATTCAGTTCATTTATTAAATAAAATGATATTTTTATTTTTCTAACTTATTTTTAGAAAATTTCGGCGGCATAACGGCACGATACTAGAAACGGGACGAGGCCTCGCCTTATCCCCGGTCTAGTGAAGGCCCACGCCATTCACACATCAATCAAGTCCATTCATTTCACCAAACAATTCAATTTCAATCAAATAATCCAACTAATCTATGCAACCAAACAAACAAGTCCATGGTCTGTGGACGATTGTGTCGGGTGCTACTAAACACCGTCTGCATCCTAGTATATATATATAACTAGAAAATAAAGTGAAAGGTGAGAAATTCTCACCGATAGCTATCCAATCATCTTGACTCTTCTTTGATATAAATCTTCTTCGTTCTCGCCTTTTTGTCTTCTCCGTTATCCGCTTTCACTACATATGTAAAAATCATATTTTTACTTTGCTATTCAATATATAAAAATCACATTTTTAATTCGAAGTTCAATATATAAAAATCACATTTTTAATTCGAAGTTCAATATATAAAAATCACATTTTTAATTCGAAGTTCAATATATAAAAATCATATTTTTATTTTGAAGTTCAATATATAAAAATCATATTTTTATTTCGAAGTTCAATATATAAAAATCATATTTTTATTTCGAAGTTCAATATATAAAAATCATATTTTTATTTCGAAGTTCAATATATAAAAATCATATTTTTATTTCGAAGTTCAATATATAAAAATCATATTTTTAATTCGAAGTTCAATATATAAAAATCACATTTTTACTTCCGCTACTATATAAAAAGATTTCGCCTTTTTCAATAATATGAAAAATCCGAACTTTTACGAAAGCAAAAATCCTATTTTTAAATATCCAAAGATCCTCTTTTTAAAATATTTTCTATAAATAAAAACTGACTTTTAAACAATATTTTGTTTTAAATCAAAACTGATTTTTTTTAAAATCGCTATTGTATGCACTAGAAAACTGATTTTCAAAATAAATACAAATATAATTTACTGTATTTTTTTCGAAATTAAAATCGAATAAGAAAAATAAAACTTACAGTATACGACGAGGTGTGGGGGGGGGGGCTTGTCCACGTCATCGCAGGGGGTAGGGGCTCGTCGGAGTGCGGTCAGGCGGGTGGAGACGTTGGAGGCGGTGGTGGGATTTCTAGGGTTTGGGAGGCCTGGGGGATCTCGTTCGTGCTTCAACGGAGAGGGAGGGAGAGAGGACCGAGCGCGAGAGGAGGGGGGGTTCCTGGTGGAGGGCGAGGCCGTAGGGTCCAGGCGACGGCGATGGTGATGGCGATTTTCCGCCTCCGCCCTTTGGTTCTTTTTTTCTTTTTTATTTCGTTTCGAACTGAAAGGAGAGAGGGGGGCCAGAGCGGGTTAACGGGGGGGAGAAAAAGGTTTTTTTTTATTATTTAATTAATTTATTTACTAAAAGTTGACTTTTTCATACGACCTCGAAACGAGGCCCACCGCCTGTCGTCCCTAGCTAATTACCCCCATTTCGAACACAATGGGATATGTATCGTAGGCTGATTCGGCTGTTACAATCAGTTTTCGTTTAATTTACATTTAAATCGCTATATTGAATTTTAAACGTACATTTCAAATTACCGGGGTCACATACTAACTCTATAAATCCCATAAAAATATTTTCTAGCTTCGTATCGACGATACGGTCCTAACAAAACTAGTTTCGTCGAATTCTGAGACCGTATGAAAAATGGCCAATTTCCAGTCAATTAAAATCATCTGAAACTGGTCAAACGCGTTTTCCTTTGCCACGCTCACATATTGATTCGAAAAATTATGAAATTTGGAACCTAGCAATAATTTAACATCACGGACCCAACAAAAGTGGTTTCGTCGAAATCCGAGGTCATTTGCAAAATTCCCATTTTTAAGGGCTTGAATTCCATAGCGACTATTCAGAAATTTCAACTGGACATATCTTTTGATTCCCGCTATGAAATCTTGATTTTTCGGATTCGTTGGAAAGATCTTATCAACTAGATCCTAATGTTTTTGGTTTCACTAAAATCCGGATTGTTTTGCACCCGGTACATTCAATTGAAGTTTGAAATCGAATTATTGAACTACCGCGCCATTTTCAATTCTATTTATAATTATATATAACGACGACGCGTATAAAATATACGTTCGAATTATATTCAAAATAAATTTCTCGTCGATATTATTTAAAATAATTCATTTTAAATATTCAAAATTCGCTATAATTGCCAAAATAAAAATTTTAAACTGGCCCAGATTTTCGGGTTGTTACAAGTGTCGTAAAGTTGGATAGCTATAGGTGAGAACTTCTTACCTTTCAATTTAATTATTCTAGTTATAAATATATACTAGGATGCAGACGGTGTTTAGTAGCACCCGACACCCATCATCCACAGACCATGGATGGCTTGTTTGATAATTGTTTGGTTGTATAGTTGGTTAGATTATTTGGTTTGAATTGAATTGTTTGGTGAAATGAAACTGATTTGATTGATGTGTGAATGGCGTGGGCCTTCACTAGACAGGGGATAAGGCTAGGCCTTGTCCCGTTTCTAGTATCGTGCCGTTATGCCGCCGAAATTTTCTAAAAATAAGTTAGAAAAATAAAGATAACATTTTATTTAATAAATGAACCGAATAGAATATTCATAGGTTGAATAAAATAGTTTGATCGTTAAAAATATAATTTTTAACGTGAATGTGAATAAATAAACATTCATTTACAAACCGGACGGTTTGTTTATGTACACCTATTTGAAGGACATTGATTGGGACGATAAATTTTACACATCGCCCAACTGCACAAATAAAAATCTGTGTTTGATTGCTTGAAACCCCACACGGGTATTGGGATGATATTTGACGTACACTAATCCCGATTGTTTAGTTGTATGTCGATCGATTGATTGACAGACTGTTATAAGCGTTGAATATTTATATTTGATGCTTATACAGTGTAGAATGCACTTTGGATGATGGTTGATTATTCATCGTTGTTGATATATACATGTGTTGTAGAAAATCCATATAATTAACATTATATTGTAATTGATTGGGCCTCATTCCAGTTTTGAAATAGAATATTTGAAATGGAATATTTGAAATAGAATATTTGAAATAGAATATTTGAAATAGAAATATTTGAAATAGAATATTTGAAATAGAAATATTTGAAGAGAAATATTTGAAAATAGGAATATATGAAGCCGTATTGATTAGATTGACGCCATTTTGACGTGAACGATATTTATATCGATTTTATTCATTTTATAATGAATATCGAAAGTGATTTCAAAATCTGATTTTTTTGAAAGAATTGAAATTCGAATTGAAATCGAATATAAATGAATTCGAATTGAAATTGAATATAAACGAATTCGAATTGAAATCGAATATAAATGAATTCGAATTGAAATTGAATATAAACGAATTCGAATTGAAATTGAATAAAAATGAATTCGAATTGAAATAGAATATAAATGAATTCGAATTGAAATTGAATATAAACGAATTCGAATTGAAATCGAATATAAATGAATTCGAATTGAAATCGAATATAAACGAATTCGAATTGAAATTGAATATAAATGAATTCGAATTGAAATGGAATAGAAATGAATTCGAATTGAAATTGAATTGAATTGAAAACGAACTGAAATTGAATTAGAAATCAATTTGAATTGAAATCAATTTGAAATGAATTTAAAATATTTAAATTGGAATATTCAATTTTGATTTGAAATTGAATATGAAGTTGAAACCGTTTTGAAAATAAATTTAAAACGATTTATAAAGCACGTTTTGAATTGAAATCGGTGAAGTATATATTATATATATAATATATATAATATAATGGCCTGAATAGAACGCGCCGCGCCGCGGCAGTTCGCGAATTTTGACCATTGACTTCGAACGGATATTGCGGGAGATCCGACCGTCGGATTCTCCTGAAATCAGAACCGTTGGGTTCGTATCGAAAAGAGCTTTCTAACGAATGTTAGAAATTTGAAATCTAACGGTTGGATTTGGAATTATGTCCAAATCAAATTTGAAAAAGGTCGATGTAAGTGCAGTTCTATGACCGTTGATGGAAATCGACTGTACGGACCTTGATAAAATTATTAAAAATAGTAATAATTTGTGTAAAATCATAAGAAATGATTTAGAAAGAATTGGGATGAAAAAATCCATATTTGAAAAGATAAAAATAGATTTTTATCGAAATAAACTAGTTTTGAACTAGAATTATAATTCTAATTATTTTTAAGTAAATAAATTGAATTTGAAAAGGGTTTTAAAAATAACAGAATTTCCAATGATTGCATTGGAGTGGATTTGAATCGAAATTGTCTTCGGAATATTTCGATGTTGGAATTCGTGATTATACGGATGTTGTTATGGAAATTTGAAAGATATATATTTATATCATTATTTCCAATACGACATTTGTTAATCGTAGAATTTGATATTGAATATAAGCCGATATATTTTCTATTCAGAGCCTTGTATTGAATATCAAATGTTATTTGGGTTTGTCGTGAATGGTGTCTTCATTAACACTGTTCTTGAACCCAGTTGAGAAAAGATTAAATCTTTTTATTTAGATTTAATGAAGTGTACCAATTAAACAATATTTAATTGGAATTGAATTGATATTGATTCTTGGGTTTATCGTGAATGGTGTTTTTAAATAACACTCGTTCTTTAACCCGATAATTAATGGAAATGTGATTTTGGGTTTATCGTGAACCGTGTTTGAAATGACACTGATTCTTTAACCCAGTCACAGATTAAAACTAAGTGGAGTTTTAATGAATCTTTAATTAGATTGAAAAGATCGAGAATGGAGTATCACCGGTTTTACTCCAGGCGATAGTTAAATCTTTAATTAGATTTAAACGTGAAATGGTAATTGAATTTACCGATAACACCGTGGTGTTAGATATGAAGTATGACCAGTTTTACTTCATGGGATGAATAGGTTGGGATTGGGAAAATAAAATTAATGATTACTTCGGTGTGGTTCGCTAATCCCGACTAGTTTGAATTGATATTCAAAGGAGATTAAAGAATAAATTTAAAGAATTTATCTTTGATAAAATTAATGGGAACCTTTCCCTATGAATGTGAAATTTAGAAACTAAATGTCGGTTAGCTAAGCAGAATGGTTTCCTGGATATTGATCTGATGTTGGTTTCGGCCTTCGGGGTTAATATTTGGGGAATTATTCTCTTGATTAATTTACGATTAGTGACTAATGAATTGGAATGAGGCGTATGTTGTGTTTGTGTAACACTTATTTAAAATATACGCGAGTTATTCGGGAAGACCGGGTTTATCCCATTCTGAATAACTGATTCGGCGATAAGTCGAAGATGAAGACGGTGGTTGAAGACCGGAGGTCTTCACATCGTTTGGATAATTACTGATGATCTTGATTGGGCTGTACACCCAAGAGGAGAGAAACAGTTGGTGATCGTCCAGACGTACTTGGAGATCGATGGATATGCGAGGTACAAGGTGCCTCCGGTTTCGTTCAGACCTAGAACGGACTTGTAAATGGATAGTGTGTCTGACGTTGTATTCCTTTATACTGTATTTGGTGATCTCTGCTAAATATATATCTGTTTGGTGGCAGAGAATTTATTCTCTTGCTATACACCCTTCTCTGAGACGTACGAGCCTAGAGGTTATATATTGGCAGAAATCAGTGGTACAGTATGGACTGACAATGTGGCATGCTGAGTTGCATGGATCAAGGCTTTTGTTGAAAAGCAAAGTCTTGTGGTTGATGATCAAAGCACGGCCTTGTGTGGCGTAGCTTTGTGTAACGTTGATTCGTGAGTATCACACCCGGTATGAACCAAAAACGGGAGACGGACATCAGGGAGGACATGCGTTTCTTTCTAGTTAGGAGTGGCGTCAGTGCTTGAACTGGCTGACGAGTTTGACTCATGTGGATGTTGCTTATTATTACTTGCTGAAAAGCGAGGCGCCTCGTGATATCGGTTTCGGCCGATGCTTCTGGTCGGCTGACGGGCCAGGCTTACGCCCCAAAGGGCGGGGAAACGTAGTGTTCAGGCATAATAATCCACATCGGTGGACTGACCCTAACGATCCAAGGCTTGCCTGCGCGCTTGCCTGTGGCTCGGGCTAGAGAGTCACAAATCGGTAGAGGATCTTGCCCCTAGCCTCGGTTCATACCATAAATGATAACCCAACTTCCAATACGACATTGCAGTTTTGATTGTAAACCTATATATGGCGACATAGTGGGATTGGACGCTTATGCCGCCTATGATTGATACTTATGATTTGAAGTTGTTTTATATACTATGCACTTATAATAGTATCAAATGATTTGTTTTTCAACGTATCAAGCATTCTTGGCTGTTATAAGGTAAAAACCCTATCCTCCGGCTTGCGTTGCATTGTGTGATGGGAACTGGATCATATAATAGCTTCATTTTTCTTTATTTAGCATTGCGCTGTTTGTTGTTATGCACTGATATTCTTGGTAGGAAACCCGTTCCGTGTCATACGGCATGGTCCCTTGATTCACCTAACTTTAAAATAAAGATTAACAACTGTTTTAGTTCTCACACCAGTCACATGACTGACCTGGAGTTTATTGTTTTAACCTAAACTCTGGGTGCCCTTATTTTGACACGGGCAGCTAGTAGTTTTGGTTTTGCAGGTTTATATTCACAGGATCATGGTTTACAGCTGGAATGATACCCGGAAAGCTTTGTATCCGTATATCTCTTCTAGTTGTGTATTGTATTAATTTCCGCTGCGATGTATTTAAATGTAATTTAAATCTCTGATATTTCTGTGTAATTTTTATTTGTTTATACTCTGTATATTCTTGTAATCTGATGCATTGTTGTAATATACAATGAAATGTTCTTCCGTCTGCGTTCTATTTTGTGGCTTGTTCTCGAACTATCCGCTCTTTCCTTTACGGGGAAGTAACGGGTCTTTTCATTTGGTATCAGAGCTTTGGTTTACAAAGCTCAGAGAACAAGACACATTAGAACCATACGAAAGAATTCATCAGATATTGGATTAGTAATATCCAATGGGAATGACTCGTTAGAGATGGGATCAGTAGTATCCTAGAACGAGTGTGAAGAGTATATTTTTGAAAATGAAAACAAATCTTGTTTTGAAATATAAATCAATTATTCGTATTTGGTGATTATTTATATTGATGTGGACAATCTAGTATATATAGATTTTGCGTATACGTCTGATCCGCGTGTATTCGAAATTTTAATATACTGGATAGATATAGAATTACACTCTAATCGCCCGGAGATGATTTTGATGATGGAGCTCCATCATCAGAATTTATGTTCGAGTGACGAAAGTGGGCTTTCTATATATTTCCTATTGACTGGTGTGAGAACCAAAATTAGATAGGGCTTATTGTTGTGATTTGGCATCAAAAATGTGATTTTTGACTATATAGCAAAATTATGTGTCTAAAATGCTAGTCAACTAATTGATTGATGGTTGTGTTGTTTGATTACTGTTTTGATTAGTTGAAATTTTAACCATATAACCAATTTGATCAAATAGTGAGTTGTATTGGAAATTTGGTCGCATTTGCTTGCATATACAGGTACTTACATTGAACAGGTCATAGCAAGGAGGCTAGAGCAGAGAATAAAATTTGTTTGCCCGACAAATAGGTACATGTTTATCATAATTTACTGTTTTGTTTGGGTGATGATGATTTTATGAGCCGATTGGCTAGCCGATTGGCTAGCGCTTGGCTAGCCGCTTGGCTTTTTCTTTTTCTTTTTGAGATCAGAAGGCCTATATGGCAATTTCGGGATTTTCCCGAGGCTCCCGGTGCAGGGGAGGTTATGGCGAAATTTTTCGAAAATTTAGGGTGTTAGCCAAATTTTTGAAGAATTTGAAAATTCTCAGAAACTGAAAAGTTGGAGAATGGAAGCCGGATCGAACATAGAGTTGATTAGTCAAACCACTTTCGACTTTGTTCCTTTTCGGGGACGAAAAGTTTTAAGTGGGGGAGATTGTAACAACCCGAAAATCTGGGCCAGTTTAAAATTTTTATTTAGGCAATTTTAGCGAATTTTGATTATTTAATATAGATTATTTTAAATAATATCGACGAGAAATTTATTTTGAATATAATTCGAACGTATATATTATATACGCGTCGTCGTTAGAATATAAATATTTATTTTATTTATATTTATAAAGGAATTGAAAATGGCGCGATAGTTCGATAATTCGATTTCAAACTTCAATTGAATGTACCGGGTGCAAAACAAACCGGATTTTAGTGAAACCAAAAATAATAGAATCTATTCGGGAATATCTTTCCAACGAATCTGAAAAATCAAAATTTCATAGCGGGAATCAAAAGATATGTCCAATTGAAAATTCTGAATAGTCGCTATGGAATTCAGGCCCTTAAAAATGGCAATTTTGCAAACGACCTCGGATTTCGACGAAACCACTTTTGTTGGGTCCGTGATGTCAAAATATTGCTAGGTTTCAAATTTCATAATTTTTCGAATCAATATGTGAGAGTGGCAAAGGAAAACGCGTTTGACCAGTTTCAGTTGATTTTAATCGACTGGAAAATGGCCATTTTTCCAACGGTCTCAGAATTCGACGAAATTAGTTTTGTTAGGACCGTATCGTCAATGCGAGGCTAGAAAATATTTTTCTGGAATTTTTCTAGTTAGTATGTGACCCCGGTAAATTGAAATGCGCGTTCAAATTTAATATATAGAGTTATATGTTGATTTTGGGGAAACTGATCGAAACGATCGAATCAGCTTACGATACATATCCCATTGTGTTCGGAATGGGGGTAAAATGCTATGGACGACAGTCGGTGGGCCTCGTTTCGAGGTCGAATAAAAAGTCAACTTTTTGAATTTTAAAATAAAGTAAATAAATAAAACCTCTTTCCTGCTCTCCTTATCTTCTTTCTGGCCCCCCCTCTTTCTGAATTCGCTCGAAACAAAAAAAACCCAAATCGCCGCTCCCCCCCTACAGCCACCGCCCGCCGTTCACCGCTTCCACCCCCTCTTCTTCCTCCGCTCCTCCTCTACCTCCTTCTTCTCTCTCCTCTCTCGCGCCTTCTCCTTCTTCCCCACCTGCAGGCGCCTCCGCCCACGCGCCCACCGCCCCAGGACCGCCGCTTGTAATAACCCGAAAATCTGGGCCAGTTTAAAATTTTTATTTCGACAATTTTAGCGAATTTTGGGTATTTAAAATGAATTATTTTAAATAATATCGACGAAAAATTTATTTTGAATATATTTAGAACGTATATTTATACGCGTCGTCGTTAGAATATAAATAATTATATATAATTATAAATAGAATTGAAAATGGCGTGGTAGTTCGATAATTCAATTTCAAACTTCAATTGAATGTACCGGGTGCAAAACAATCCGGATTTTAGTGAAACCAAAAACATTAGGATCTAATTGATAATATCTTTCCAACGAATCCGAAAATTCAAGATTTCATAGCGGAAATCTAAAGATATGTCCAGTTGAAAATTCTGAATAGTCGCTATGGAATTCAATCCCTTAAAAATGGACATTTTGCAAATGACCTCGGAATTCGACGAAACCAGTTTTGTTGGGTCCGCAGTGTCAAGTTATTGCTAGGTTTCAAATTTCATAATTTTTCGAATCAATATGTGAGCGTGGCAAAGGAAAACACGTTTGACCAGTTTCAGTTGATTTTAATCGACTGGAAATTGGCCATTTTTCCAACGGTCTCAGAATTCGACGAAACTAGTTTTATTAGGACCGGATCGTCAATACGAAGCTAGAAAATATTTTTCTGGAATTTTTAAAGTTCGTATGTGGCCCCGGTAATTTGAAATGTACGTTTAAAATTCAATATAATGATTTAAATGTAAATTCAACGGAAACTGATTCAAACGATCAAATCAGCATGCGATACATATCCCATTGTGTTCGGAATGGGGGTAAAACGCTAGGGACGACAGGCGGTGGGTTTCGTTTGGAGATCAAAATTTAAAGTTGCTTTTTGAAGGATAAATAAAATAAAAACTCCCTCACCCCCTCTAACCGGTCAACGCTCCTTATCTTCCCCACCCTTATCGTTCAAACCCGATATTGATAAGATAAAAAAAAAAGAAAAAAAAAGGGGGAAACGCGCGAGGGAGGTAAGCCGTCGCTCCCCCCCAGGCGGATCGCCAGCGCCGCCACCTTGGTGGTGCCCTCCACCGCGGCCACGCTCCCCCCCCCCCCCCGTTCCTCTCCAACCGCCCTCAGCCCTACAGTGCGAGCCCCCAAACCCAAATCGATGGAGGCTGTCACCTGAAGCCGACTCTGGCTTCCCCTTGGCTCCCCAGCTTCGACGAGCAAGCACCCCCCCCACTGCGATTTGGACACTGCGAGCTCCACCACCAACATCCGGCGCCCGCTGCTCCGACCAGAAACCCCATCTCCGACACCTCCCTTCGCTGAAAACCAGTGAGCTTCCTCCTTCTTTTTCTGTTTTGATTAAAAATATATATTTTAATTCAATTTAGTTTGATTTATATAAATTAAAAGCCTTGGTTAAAGGTCGGATTTTTATATGATGTTCATGAGGTTAAAAAAATAGATTTTTATGAGGAAAAAGAAATGATTTCTATTATTTGAATGTCAATATAAAAATTTGATTTTTATAATAAAGAGGCGAAATTTTTATTTAGAAGAAGGTTTAATTTTTATAGCGAAGTTGAATGAATAAAAATAAAAATAAAATAAAATACGATTTTTATGGCGAAGTTGAATACATAAAAATAGGATTTTTTAAAGTAATAAAAATATGATTTTTATATTTTTAAAGTATTAAAAATATAATCTTTACTATATAGAAGTGGTAGAAATATGATTTTTGTTTCGGTAGAGAATTAAAAATATAATTTTTACATGATAGGAATATTAATAATATCATCTTTATATGTGTAGAAAAATAAAAATGATATTTTTATAAAGATGAAATCTTTAAATTTGAAAAGGCGAAATATTTAGGTGGAAAATAGCGTGATAAAAATATAATTTTTATCTATATAACATAGTAATAAAAATGTGATTTTTATATATTGAACATCGAAGTAAAAATTCGATTTTTACATATATAGTGACTACGGGCAACGAAGATGGCGAAGATGCGATAACGATGGAGATTTCTATCAAAGAAGAGTCAAGATGTTTGGATAGCTTTAGGTGAGAACTTCTCACTCTTCAATTTCTTTTTCTAGTTATATATATATATACTAGGATGCAGACGGTGCTTAGTAGCACCCGACACAATCGTCCACAGACCATGGACTTGTTTGTTTGGTTGCATAAAATTAGTTAGATTATTTGATTGAAATTGAATTGTTTGGTGAAATGAATGGATTTGATTGATGTGTGAATGGCGTGGGCCTTCACTAGACCGGGGATAAGGCTAGGCCTCGTCCCGTTTCTAGTATCGTGTCGTTATGCCGCCGAAATTTTCTAAAATATGTTAGAAAAATAAAAATATCATTTTATTTAAAGAATGAACTGAATAGAAATTCATATGTTGGAATAAAATGTTTTATCGTTAAAAATATAATTTTTAACGTGAATGTGAATAAATAAATATTCATTTACAAACCAGACGGTTTGTTTATGTACACCTATTTGAAGGACATTGATTGGGTCGATAAATTTTACACATCGCCCAACTGCACAAATAAAATCTGTGTTTGATTGTTTGAAACCCCACACGGGTGTTGGGATGAAATTTGAAGTTCACTCATCCTGATTGATTAAATATGTCGATCGATTGATTGACAGGCTGTTATAAGCGTTAGATATCTATATTTGATGCTTATACAGTGTAGTGCACTTTGGTTGATGGTTGATTATTTTTCAATGCTATTATATGTGTGTAATGCATGAAAATCCATATAATTAACTTTATATGGTAATTGATTGGGCCTCATTCCAATTTGAAAAATAAAGAATATTATAAAATAAAAGTTCATGTGTTGACAGTACTCATTCATTGAGATTGGTCATGTGTTGAACGAAATATTTTAGTAATAAAATTTACATCTTTATCGATATAAAATAAAAGTTCATGTGTTGACAGTACTCATCCGTTGAGATTGTTCATGGGTTGAACGAAATATTTTGATAATAACAACTATTTTGAAAAAGAAATATTTGAAATAGAATATTTGAAAATAGAAATTTATGAAGCCGTGTTGATTAGATTGACGCCATTTTGACGTGAACGATATTTATATCGATTTTATTCATTTCGAAATGAATTGAATTGAAAACGATTTCGAAATGAATTGAATTGAAAACGATTTCGAAATGAATTGAATTGAAAACGATTTCGAAATGAATTGAATTGAAAACGATTTCGAAATGAATTGAATTAAAAACGATTAAAACGATTTCGAAATGAATTGAATTGAAAACGATTTCGAAATGAATTGAATTGAAAACGATTTCGAAATGAATTGAATTAAAAACGATTAAAACGATTTCGAAATGAATTGAATTGAAAATGATTTCGAAATGAATTGAATTGAAAACGATTTCGAAATGAATTGAATTGAAAACGATTTCGAAATGAATTGAATTGAAAACGATTTCGAAATGAATTGAATTAAAAACGATTAAAACGATTTCGAAATGAATTGAATTAAAAACGATTTCGAAATGAATTGAATTGAAAACGATTTCGAAATGAATTGAATTGAAAACGATTTCAAAATGAATTGAATTGAAAACGATTTCGAAATGAATTGAATTGAAAACGATTTCGAAATGAATTGAATTGAAAACGATTTCGAAATGAATTGAATTGAAAACGATTTCGAAATGAATTGTATTGAAAACGAATTCAAATTGAATTGGAAGCGAATTGAAATGAATTGAAATTGAATTGAAATTTGAATTGAATAGAAATGAATTTTAAAACGAATTTTAAAACGAATTTATAAAGAAGAATTCAATTTTGATTTGAATTGAAAAGGAAGTTGAAATTGCTTTTGAAACGAATTTAAAACTATTTATATAATTCGTTTTAAATAGAAATCGACGAAATATATATTATATATATTACATATATAATATAATGGCCTGAATAGAACGCGCCGCGCCGCGGTAGTTCGTGAATTTCGACCATTTATTTCAAACGGACATTACGGGAGATCCGACCGTCGGATTCTCCTAAAACCAGAACCGTTGGGTTCGTATCGAAAAGAGCATTCTAACGAATATTAGAAATTCAAAATCTAACGGTTGGATTTGGAATTATGTCCAAATCAAATTTGAAAAAGGTCGCTATAAGTGCAGTTCGATGGCCATTGATGGAAATCGACTGTACGGGCCTTGATAAAATTATTAAAAATAGTAATAATTTGTGTAAAATCATAAGAAATGATTTAGAAAGAATTGGGATGAAAAACTCCATATTTGAAAAGATAAAAATAGATTTTTATCGAAGTAAACTAGTTTTGAACTAGAATTATAATTCTATTTATTTTTAAATAAATAAATTGAATTTGAAAATGGTTTTAAAAATAACCAGAATTTCCAATGATTGCATTGGAGTGGATTTGAATCGAAATTGTCTTCGGAATATTTCGATGTTGGAATTCGTGATTATGCAGATGTTGTTATGGAAATTTGAAAGATATATATCTATATCGTTATTTCCAGCACGACATTTGTTAATCGTAGAATTTGATATTGAATATAAGCCGATATATTTTCTATTCAGAGCCTTGTATTGAATATCAAATGTGATTTGGGTTTGTCGTGAATGGTGTCTTCATTAACACTGTTCTTGAACCCAGTTGAGAAAAGATTAAATCTTTTTGTTTAGATTTAATGAAGTGTACCAATTAAATAATATTTAATTGAAATTGAATTGATATTGATTTTTGGGTTTATCGTGAACAGTGTTTTAAATAACACTTGTTCTTTAACCCGATAATTAATGGAATGTGATTTTGGGTTTATCATGAACCGTGTTTTAAATGACACTGATTCTTTAACCCAGTCGAAGATTAAAACTAAGTGGAGTTTTAATGAATCTTTAATTAGATTGAAAAGATCGAAAATGGAGTACCACCAGTTTTGCTCCAGGCGATAGTTAAATCTTTAATTAGATTTGAACGTGAAATGGTAATTGAATTTACCGATAACACCGTGGTGTTAGATATGAAGTATTACCAGTTTTACTTCATGGGATGAATAGGTTGGGATTGGGAAATTAAAACAAATGATTACTTCGGTAAGGTTCGCTAATCCCGACTAGTTTGAATTGATATTCAAAAATCGATTAAAGAATAAATTCAAGGAGTTTATCTTTGATAAAATTAATGTGAACCTTTCCCTATGAATGTGGAATCAGAAACTAACTGTCGGTTAGCTAAGCAGAATGGTTTTCTGGATATTGATCTGATTTTGGTTTCGACCTTCGGGGTTAATATTTGGGGAATTATTCTCTTGATTAATTTACGGTTAGTGACTGATGAATTGGAATGAGGCGTATGTTGTGTTTGTGTAACACTTATTTAAAATATACGCGAGTTATTCGGAAAGACCGGGTTTATCCCATTCTGAATAACTGATACGACGATAAGTCGAAGATGAAGACGGTTGTCGAAGACCAGAAGTCTTCACGTCGTTTGGGTAATTACTGATGATCTTGATTGGGCTGTACACCCAAGAAGATGGAAACAGTTGGTGATCGTCCAGACGTGCTTGGAGATCGATGGATGTGCGGGGTACTAGGTGCCTCCGGTTTCGTTCAGACCCAGAACGGACTTGTAAATGGACTGTGTGTCTGACATTGGATTTTAGTTCGTGTGATTGATCTCTATTAAATATATATCTGTTTGGCGGCGGAGAATTTATTCTCTTGCTTAACGCCCTTCTCTGAGACGTACGAGCTCAGGGGTTATATATTGATGGATATCAAACGCATGGAGTGAATTGCCGGTGTGGCATGCCTAAGTGGCAATTGATCGAGGCTTCTGTTGAAAAGCAAAGTCTTGTGGTGATGATCAAAGCAAGGCCTTTGTGGCGTAGCTTTGTGTAACGTTTGCTTCGCGAGTTTCACACCCGGTATGAACCAAAAACGGGAGTGGACGTCAGGGAGGGCATGCGTTTCTTTCTAGCTAGAAGTGGCGTCAGTGGTTTTACACGCCCTGACGAGTTTGACTTATGTGGTTGTTGCTGTTGCGAGGCGCCTCGGATTGATCGGTCGTTCTCGAACCGATGGAGTCATTTAGTTGGCTCGTTTACGCCCCATAGGGCGGGGAAATGCATGTTCAGGGTTTAAGTTTAATCCACATCGGTGGACCGGCCCTGAGGATCCAAGGGTCACTCGAGCTCTGATCCTGAGGGGCGGGCTAGAGCGTCTCGAATCGGTTGAGGACTATCTTTTGCCTCGGTTCATAGATGGAAACCCAATTTCCAAATACGTGATGCTGCGGTTTTGATTGTAAACCTATATGTGGCGACATAGTGGCATGGGACGCTCATGCCGCCTATGATTGATACTTATGATTTGAAGTTGTTTTATACACTATGCACTTATAATAGTATCAAACGATTTGTTTTAAACGTATCAAGCATTCTTTGGCTGTTATAAGGGAAAACCCTATCCTCGGCTGCGTTGCATTGTGTGATGGGACCTGGGTCTTATAACAGCTTCATTTTTCTTTATTTAGCATTGCGCTGTTTGTTTTATGCACTGGTATTCTTGGGAGGAAACCCGTTTCGTGTTATACGGCGTGGTCCCTTGATTTACCTAACTTTAAAAAATAAAGATTAACTGTTTTAGTTCTCACACCAGTCACATGACTGACCTGGAGTTTATTGTTTTAACCTAAACTCTGGGTGCCCCTATTTTGACACGGGCAGCTAGTAGTTTTGGTTTTGTAGATTTATATTCACAGGATCCTGGTTTACAGCTGGAACGATATCCGGAAAGCTTTGTATCCGTATATCTCATTCTAGTTGTGTATTGTATTATTTTCTGCTGCTATGTATTTAAATGTAATTTAAATCTCTGATATTTCTGTGTAATATTCATTTATACTCTGTATATTCTTGTAATCTGATGCATTGTTGTAATATACAATGAAATGTTCTTCTATATGCGTTCTACTTTGTCGTGTTCTCAAACGATAGGGCGTTTTCGAACGGTCTGGATCAGTTTAGCGACTAGTTCGGACCGAGCGAGATTCCCGATCGTCACACGTGGTATCAGAGCTTTGGTTTACAGAGCTCGAGAACAAGACACATTAGAACCATACGAAAGAATTCATCAGATATTGGGTTAGTAATATCCAACGAGAATGACTCGTTAGAAATAGGATCAGTAGTATCCTAGAACGAGTGTGAAGAGTATATTTTTAAAATGAAAACAATTCTGTTTTGAAATTTATATCGTTTTACACGTATTTGAATAATTTATTTATATTGATTTTGGACAATTCAGTATATAAAGAATTTGCATATACGCCTTGCAAACGTATATTCAAAATTTTAATATATCGGATAGATATAGCATCACACTCTAGTCGCCCGAAGATGATATTGATGATAGCGATCGCATCATCAACATTTATGTTCGAGTTTCGAAGGTGTGATTTTATATATATTTCCATTAGACTGGTGTGAGAACCAAAACTAATATAGCTAGAATACATTGTTGTGATTTGGCATCAAAACATGATTTTCTTTATATATATCAAAATTATGAACTTGAAACGTTAATCCCCTAATTGATTGATGTTTGTGTTGTTTGTTTAATTGTTTGATAATTTTGAACCATTATGCCTAATTTGATCAAATATTAAACTGTATTGAAATTGGTCGCATTTGCTTGCATATACATATACTTACATTGAACAGGTCATAGCAAGGAGGCTAGAGCAGAGAATAAAATTTGTTTGCCCGACAAATAGGTACATGTTTACTACATAATTTACTGTTTTGTTTGGGTGATGATGATTTTATGAGCCTATTGGCTAGCCGCTTGGCTTTTTCTTTTTCTTTTTGAGATCTGAAGGACCGGGGAAGCTATTTGAAATTCCCCGATGCTCCTATTGCAGGGGAGGTTATGGCGAAATTTTTCGAAAATTTAGGGTGTTAGCCAAATTTTTGAAAATTTGAAAATTCTCAGAAACTGAAAAGTTAGAGAATGGAAGCCAGATCGAACGTAGAGTTGATTAATCAAACCACTTTTGACTTTGTTCCTTTTTCGGGACGAAAAGTTTTAAGTGGGGGAGATTGTAATAACCCGAAAATCTGGGCCAGTTTAAAATTTTTATTTCGACAATTTTAGCGAATTTTGGGTATTTAAAATGAATTATTTTAAATAATATCGACGAGAAATTTATTTTGAATATATTTAGAACGTATATTTATACGCGTCGTCGTTAGAATATAAATAATTATATATAATTATAAATAGAATTGAAAATGGCGTGGTAGTTCGATAATTCAATTTCAAACTTCAATTGAATGTACCGGGTGCAAAACAATCCGGATTTTAGTGAAACCAAAAACATTAGGATCTAATTGATAATATCTTTCCAACGAATCCGAAAAATCAAGATTTCATAGCGGAAATCAAAAGATATGTCCAGTAGAAAATTCTGAATAGTCGCTATGGAATTCAGGCCCTTAAAAATGGACATTTTGCAAATGACCTCGAAATTCGACGAAACCAGTTTTGTTGGGTCCGCAGTGTCAAGTTATTGCTAGGTTTCAAATTTCATAATTTTTCGAATCAATATGTGAGCGTGGCAAAGGAAAACGCGTTTGACCAGTTTCAGTTGATTTTAATCGACTGGAAATTGGCCATTTTTCCAACGGTCTCAGAATTCGACGAAACTAGTTTTATTAGGACCGGATCGTCAATACGAAGCTAGAAAATATTTTTCTGGAATTTTTAAAGTTCGTATGTGGCCCCGGTAATTTGAAATGTACGTTTAAAATTCAATATAATGATTTAAATGTAAATTCAACGGAAACTGATTCAAACGATCAAATCAGCATGCGATACATATCCCATTGTGTTCGGAATGGGGGTAAAACGCTAGGGACGACAGGCGGTGGGTTTCGTTTGGAGATCAAAATTTAAAGTTGCTTTTTGAAGGATAAATAAAATAAAAACTCCCTCACCCCCTCTAACCGGTCAACGCTCCTTATCTTCCCCACCCTTATCGTTCAAACCCGATATTGATAAGATAAAAAAAAGGGGGAAACGCGCGAGGGAGGTAAGCCGTCGCCCCCCCCCCCCCAGGCGGATCGCCAGCGCCGCCACCTTGGTGGTGCCCTCCACCGCGGCCATGCTCTTTCCCCCCCCTTCCTCTCCAACCGCCCTCAGCCCTACAATGCGAGCCCCCAAACCCAAATCGATGGAGGCTGTCACCTGAAGCCGACTCCGGCTTCCCCTTGGCTCCCCAGCTTCGACGAGCAAGCACCCCCCTCCCCCCACTGCGATTTGGACACTGCGAGCTCCACCAACATCCGTCGCCCGCTGCTCCGACCAGAACCCCCATCTCCGACACCTCCCTTCGCTGAAAACCAGTGAGCTTCCTCCTTCTTTTTCTGTTTTGATTAACAATATATATTTTAATTCAATTTAGTTTGATTTATATAAATTAAAAGCCTTGGTTAAAGGTCGGATTTTTATATGATGTTCATGAGGTTAAAAAAAAATAGATTTTTATGAGGAAAAAGAAATGATTTCTATTATTTGAATGTCAATATAAAAATTTGACTTTTATAATAAAGAGGCGAAATTTTTATTTAGAAGAAGGTTTAATTTTTATAGCGAAGTTGAATGAATAAAATAAAATAAAATACGATTTTTATGGCGAAGTTGAATACATAAACATATGATTTTTTAAAGTAATAAAAATATGATTTTTATATTTTTAAAGTATTAAAAATATAATCTTTACTATATAGAAGTGGTAGAAATATGATTTTTGTTTCGGTAGAGAATTACAAATATAATTTTTACATGATAGGAATATTAATAATATCATCTTTATATGTGTAGAAAAATAAAAATGAGATTTTTACAAAGATGAAATCTTTAAATTTGAAAAGGCGAAATCTTTAGGTGGAAAATAGCGTGATAAAAATATAATTTTTATCTATATAACATAGTAATAAAAATGTGATTTTTATATATTGAACATCGAAGTAAAAATTCGATTTTTACATATATAGTGACTAGGGGCAACGAAGATGGCGAAGATGCGATAACGATGGAGATTTCTATCAAAGAAGAGTCAAGATGTTTGGATAGCTTTAGGTGAGAACTTCTCACTCTTCAATTTCTTTTTCTAGTTATATATATATATACTAGGATGTAGACGGTGCTTAGTAGCACCCGACACAATCGTCCACAGACCATGGACTTGTTTGTTTGGTTGCATAAAATTAGTTAGATTATTTGATTGAAATTGAATTGTTTGGTGAAATGAATGGATTTGATTGATGTGTGAATGGCGTGGGCCTTCACTAGACCGGGGATAAGGCTAGGCCTCGTCCCGTTTCTAGTATCGTGCCGTTATGCCGCCGAAATTTTCTAAAATATGTTAGAAAAATAAAAATATCATTTTATTTAAAGAATGAACTGAATAGAAATTCATATGTTGGAATAAAATGTTTTATCGTTAAAAATATAATTTTTAACGTGAATGTGAATAAATAAATATTCATTTACAAACCAGACGGTTTGTTTATGTACACCTATTTGAAGGACATTGACTGGGTCGATAAATTTTACACATCGCCCAACTGCAGAAATAAAATCTGTATTTGATTGTTTGAAACCCCACACGGGTGTTGGGATGAAATTTGAAGTTCACTCATCCTGATTGATTAAATATGTCGATCGATTGATTGACAGGCTGTTATAAGCGTTAGATATCTATATTTGATGCTTATACAGTGTAGTGCACTTTGGTTGATGGTTGATTATTTTTCAATGCTATTATATGTGTGTAATGCATGAAAATCCATATAATTAACTTTATATGGTAATTGATTGGGCCTCATTCCAATTTGAAAAATAAAGAATATTATAAAATAAAAGTTCATGTGTTGACAGTACTCATTCATTGAGATTGGTCATGTGTTGAACGAAATATTTTAGTAATAAAATTTACATCTTTATCGATATAAAATAAAAGTTCATGTGTTGACAGTACTCATCCATTGAGATTGGTCATGTGTTGAACGAAATATTTTGATAATAACAACTATTTTGAAAAAGAAATATTTGAAATAGAATATTTGAAAATAGAAATTTATGAAGCCGTGTTGATTAGATTGACGCCATTTTGACGTGAACGATATTTATATCGATTTTATTCATTTCGAAATGAATTGAATTGAAAACGATTTCGAAATGAATTGAATTGAAAACGATTTCGAAATGAATTGAATTGAAAACGATTTCGAAATGAATTTAATTGAAAACGATTTCGAAATGAATTGAATTAAAAACGATTAAAACGATTTCGACATGAATTGAATTGAAAACGATTTCGAAATGAATTGAAAACGATTTCGAAATGAATTGAATTGAAAACGATTTCGAAATGAATTGAATTGAAAACGATTTCGAAATGAATTGAATTAAAAACGATTAAAACGATTTCGAAATGAATTGAATTGAAAACGATTTCGAAATGAATTGAATTGAAAACGATTTCGAAATGAATTGAATTGAAAACGATTTCGAAATGAATTGAATTGAAAACGATTTCGAAATGAATTGAATTGAAAATTATTTCGAAATGAATTGAATTGAAAACGATTTCGAAATGAATAGAATTGAAAACGATTTCGAAATGAATTGAATTGAAAACGAATTCAAATTGAATTGGAAGCGAATTGAAATGAATTCAAATTGAATTGAAATTTGAATTGAATAGAAATGAATTTTAAAACGAATTTATAAAGAAGAATTCAATTTTGATTTGAATTGAAAAGGAAGTTGAAATTGCTTTTGAAACGAATTTAAAACTATTTATATAATTCGTTTTATATAGAAATCGATGAAATATATATTATATATATTACATATATAATATAATGGCCTGAATAGAACGCGCCGCGCCGCGGCAGTTCGTGAATTTCGACCATTTATTTCAAACGGACATTACGGGAGATCTGACCGTCGGATTCTCCTAAAACCAGAACCGTTGGGTTCGTATAGAAAAGAGCTTTCTAACGAATATTAGAAATTCAAAATCTAACGGTTGGATTTGGAATTATGTCCAAATCAAATTTGAAAAAGGTCGTTATAAGTGCAGTTCGATGGCCATTGATGGAAATCGACTGTACGGGCCTTGATAAAATTATTAAAAATAGTAATAATTTGTGTAAAATCATAAGAAATGATTTAGAAAGAATTGGGATGAAAAATTCCATATTTGAAAAGATAAAAATAGATTTTTATCGAAGTAAACTAGTTTTGAACTAGAATTATAATTCTATTTATTTTTAAATAAATAAATTGAATTTGAAAAGGGTTTTAAAAATAACCAGAATTTCCAATGATTGCATTGGAGTGGATTTGAATCGAAATTGTCTTCGGAATATTTCGATGTTGGAATTCATGATTATGCAGATGTTGTTATGGAAATTTGAAAGATATATATCTATATCGTTATTTCCAGCACGACATTTGTTAATCGTAGAATTTGATATTGAATATAAGCCGATATATTTTCTATTCAAAGCCTTGTATTGAATATCAAATGTGATTTGGGTTTGTCGTGAATGGTGTCTTCATTAACACTGTTCTCGAACCCAGTTGAGAATAAGTGATTTTATTTATTTGAATAATGAGAAAATATACGATTTTTATATAGAAGTTAGTGAAGTAAAAATTCGATTTTTATGTATTGAAGAACAAAGTAAAAATTCGATTTTTATGTATTGAAGAACAAAGTAAAAATTCGATTTTTATATAATGAAGAACAAAGTAAAAATTCGATTTTTATATATTGAAGAACAAAGTAAAAATTCGATTTTTATATATTGAAGAACAAAGTAAAAATTCGATATTTTATATATTGAATAACAAAGTAAAAATTCGATTTTTTATATATTGAAGAACAAAGTAAAAATTCGATTTTTATGTATTGAAGAACAAAGTAAAAATTCGATTTTTATATATTGAAGAACAAAGTAAAAATTCGATTTTTATATATTGAAGAACAAAGTAAAAATTCGATTTTTATATATTGAATAGTAAAGTAAAAATTTGATTTTTACATATGTAGAGAGTACGGGCAAAGAAGGTGACAAAAAGGCGAGGACGATGAAGATTTCTCTAAATGAAGTGTCGTAAAGTTGGATAGCTATAGGTGAGAACTTCTCACCTTTCAATTTAATTATTCTAGTTATAAATATATACTAGGATGCAGACGGTGTTTAGTAGCACCCGACACCCATCATCCACAGACCATGGATGGCTTGTTTGATAATTGTTTGGTTGTATAGTTGGTTAGATTATTTGGTTTGAATTGAATTGTTTGGTGAAATGAAATTGATTTGATTGATGTGTGAATGGCGTGGACCTTCACTAGACCGGGGATAAGGCTAGGCCTTGTCCCGTTTCTAGTATCGTGCCGTTATGCCGCCGAAATTTTCTAAAAATAAGTTAGAAAAATAAAGATAGCATTTTATTTAATAAATGAACCGAATAGAATATTCATAGGTTGAATAAAGTAGTTTGATCGTTAAAAATATAATTTTTAACGTGAATGTGAATAAATAAATATTCATTTACAAATCGGACGGTTTGTTTATGTACACCTATTTAAAGGACATTGATTGGGACGATAAATTTTACACATCGCCCAACTGCACAAATAAAAATCTGTGTTTGATTGCTTGAAACCCCACACGGGTATTGGGATGATATTTGACGTACACTAATCCCGATTGTTTAGTTGTATGTCGATCGATTGATTGACAGACTGTTATAAGCGTTGAATATTTATATTTGATGCTTATACAGTGTAGAATGCACTTTGGATGATGGTTGATTATTCATCGTTGTTGATATATACATGTGTTGTAGAAAATCCATATAATTAACATTATATGGTAATTGATTGGGCCTCATTCCAGTTTTGAAATAGAATATTTGAAATAGAAATATTTGAAATAGAATATTTGAAATAGAAATATTTGAAATAGAATATTTGAAATAGAAATATTTTAAGAGAAATATTTGAAACTAGGAATATATGAAGCCGTATTGATTAGATTGACGCCATTTTGACGTGAACGATATTTATATCTATTTTATTCATTTTATAATGAATATCGAAAGTGATTTCAAAATCTGATTTTTTTTTGAAAGAATTGAAATTCGAATTGAAATCGAATATAAATGAATTCGAATTGAAATTGAATATAAACGAATTCGAATTGAAATCGAATATAAATGAATTCGAATTGAAATTGAATATAAATGAATTCGAATTGAAATTGAATATAAACGAATTCGAATTGAAATCGAATATAAATGAATTCGAATTGAAATTGAATATAAACGAATTCGAATTGAAATTGAATATAAATGAATTCGTATTGAAATAGAATAGAAATGAATTCGAATTGAAATTGAATTGAATTGAAAACGAACTGAAATTGAATTAGAAATCAATTTGAATTGAAATCAATTTGAAATGAATTTAAAATATTTAAATTGGAATATTCAATTTTGATTTGAAATTGAATATGAAGTTGAAACCATTTTGAAAATAAATTTAAAATGATTTATAAAGCACGTTTTGAATTGAAATTGGTGAAGTATATATTATATATATTATATATATAATATAATGGCCTGAATAGAACGCGCCGCGCCGCGGCAGTTCGCGAATTTCGACCATTGACTTCGAACGGATATTGCGGGAGATCCGACCGTCGGATTCTCCTGAAATCGGAACCGTTGGGTTCGTATCGAAAAGAGCTTTCTAACGAATATTAGAAATTTGAAATCTAATGGTTGGATTTGGAATTATGTCCAAATCAAATTTGAAAAAGGTCGATGTAAGTGCAGTTCGATGACCGTTGATGGAAATCGACTGTACGGGGCTTGATAAAATTATTAAAAATAGTAATAATTTGTGTAAAATCATAAGAAATGATTTAGAAAGAATTGGGATGAAAAACTCCATATTTGAAAAGATAAAAATAGATTTTTATCGAAATAAACTAGTTTTGAACTAGAATTATAATTCTATTTATTTTTAAGTAAATAAATTGAATTTGAAAAGGGTTTTAAAAATAACCAGAATTTCCAGTGATTGCATTGGAGTGGATTTGAATCGAAATTGTCTTCGGAATATTTCGATGTTGGAATTCGTGATTATACGGATGTTGTTATGGAAATTTGAAAGATATATATTTATATCGTTATTTCCAATACGACATTTGTTAATCGTAGAATTTGATATTGAATATAAGCCGATATATTTTCTATTCAGAGCCTTGTATTGATTACCAAATGTGATTTGGGTTTGTCGTGAATGGTGTCTTCATTAACACTGTTCTTGAGCCGAGTTGAGAAAAGATTAAATCTTTTTATTTAGATTTAATGAAGTGTACCAATTAAACAATATTTAATTGGAATTGAATTGATATTGATTCTTGGGTTTATCGTGAATGGTGTTTTTAAATAACACTCGTTCTTTAACCCGATAATTAATGGAAATGTGATTTTGGGTTTATCGTGAACCGTGTTTTAAATGACCCCGATTCTTTAACCCAGTCACAGATTAAAACTAAGTGGAGTTTTAATAAATCTTTAATTAGATTGAAAAGATTGAGAATGGAGTATCACCAGTTTTACTCCAGGCGATAGTTAAATCTTTAATTATATTTAAACGTGAAATGGTAATTGAATTTACCGATAACACCGTGGTGTTAGATATGAAGTATGACCAGTTTTACTTCATGGGATGAATAGGTTGGGATTGGGAAAATAAAATAAATGATTACTTCGGTGTGGTTCGCTAATCCCGACTAGTTTGAATTGATATTCAAAGGAGATTAAAGAATAAATTTAAAGAATTTATCTTTGATAAAATTAATGGCAACCTTTCCCTATGAATGTGAAATATAGAAACTAACTGTCGGTTAGCTAAGCAGAATGGTTTCCTGGATATTGATCTGATGTTTGTTTCGGCCTTCGGGGTTAATATTTGGGGAATTATTCTCTTGATTAATTTACGATTAGTGACTAATGAATTGGAATGAGGCGTATGTTGTGTTTGTGTAACATTTATTTAAAATATACGCGAGTTATTCGGGAAGACCGGGTTTATCCCATTCTGAATAACTGATTCGGCGATAAGTCGAAGATGAAGACGGTGGTTGAAGACCGGAGGTCTTCACATCGTTTGGATAATTACTGATGATCTTGATTGGGCTGTACACCCAAGAGGAGGGAAACAGTTGGTGATCGTCCAGACGTACTTGGAGATCGATGGATATGCGAGGTACAAGGTGCCTCCGGTTTCGTTCAGACCCAGAACGGACTTGTAAATGGATAGTGTGTCTGACGTTGTATTCCTTTATACTGTATTTGGTTATCTCTGCTAAATATATATCTGTTTGGTGGCAGAGAATTTATTCTCTTGCTATACACCCTTCTCTGAGACGTACGAGCCTAGAGGTTATATATTGGCAGAAATCAGTGGTACAGTATGGACTGACAATGTGGCATGCTGAGTTGCATGGATCAAGGCTTTTGTTGAAAAGCAAAGTCTTGTGGTTGATGATCAAAGCACGGCCTTGTGTGGCGTAGCTTTGTGTAACGTTGATTCGCGAGTATCACACCCGGTATGAACCAAAAACGGGAGACGGACATCAGGGAGGACATGCGTTTCTTTCTAGTTAGGAGTGGCGTCAGTGCTTGAACTGGCTGACGAGTTTGACTCATGTGGATGTTGCTTATTATTACTTGCTGAAAAGCGAGGCGCCTCGTGATATCGGTTTCGGCCGATGCTTCTGGTCGGCTGACGGGCCAGGCTTACGCCCCAAAGGACGGGGAAACGCAGTGTTCAGGCATAATAATCCACATTGGTGGACCGACCCTGACGATCCAAGGCTTGCCTGCGCGCTTGCCTGTGGCTCGGGCTAGAGAGTCACAAATCGGTAGAGGATCTTGCCCCTAGCCTCGGTTCATACCATAAATGATAACCCAACTTCCAATACGACATTGCGGTTTTGATTGTAAACCTATGTATGACGACATAGTGGGATGGGGCGCTTATGCCGCCTATGATTGATACTTATGATTTGAAGTTGTTTTATACACTATGCACTTATAATAGTATCAAATGATTTTTTTTTCAACGTATCAAGCATTCTTGGCTGTTATAAGGTAAAAACCCTATCCTCCGGCTTGCGTTGCATTGTGTGATGGGAACTGGGTCTTATAATAGCTTCATTTTCCTTTATTTAGCATTGCGCTGTTTGTTGTTATGCACTGATATTCTTGGGAGGAAACCCGTTCCGTGTCATACGGCGTGGTCCCTTGATTCACCTAACTTTAAAATAAAGATTAACAACTGTTTTAGTTCTCACACCAGTCACATGACTGACCTGGAGTTTATTGTTTTAACCTAAACTCTGGGTGCCCTTATTTTGACACGGGCAGCTAGTAGTTTTGGTTTTGCAGGTTTATATTCATAGGATCCTGGTTTATAGCTGGAATGATATCCGGAAAGCTTTGTATCCGTATATCTCTTCTAGTTGTGTATTGTATTATTTTCCGCTACGATGTATTTAAATGTAATTTAAATCTCTGATATTTCTGTGTAATTTTTATTTGTTTATACTCTGTATATTCTTGTAATCTGATGCATTGTTGTAATATACAATGAAATGTTCTTCCGTCTGCGTTCTATTTTGTGGCTTGTTCTCGAACTATCCGCTCTTTCCTTTACGAGGAAGTAACGGGTCTTTTCACATGTGTTCAGGCATAACTAATCCACAAAAGTAAGTGTGGACCGACCCTGTAGGATCCAAGGGTTGGACAAAGTACCAATCCTAGGACACTGGCTAGAGTGTCTCGAATCGGTATGGAGCTCCTCCCTAGCCTTGTCTCAGATGGAAATCCAAATTCCAAATACGACCCTACGGTTTTGATTGTATTACTAGTATGGAGATATAGTAGGATGGGGTACTATGTTTCCTAGGATTGATACATTTATTTTGGAATGTTTAATTATACACTAATAATAATATTAAACTCGTATTTGCCGTATTTAACATGTTTAATCACCATAAGGGAAAACTCTATCCTCTGGTGTGCGTTGCATTGTGTGATGGGACTTGAGTCTTATGGTGATTCCATTTTTCTAAAAAGCATTGCAATGTTGTACGATCTATTTATCTACTTGTTCTGACACTTTAAATTATGCACGACAATCCATTGAGTAAATCCGTTACGCATTAGCGGCGTGGTCTTTGGATTTGTCATATTATTATTAGTAAACTACTTAAGAATTCTCACACCAGCCCCACGACTGACCCGTAGTTTATTTCACCTTTTTTGCAAACTCGGGTGCCATCTTTACACACGGGCAGCCAAGTAAACAGGTTCATTCTATGCTTGGAGTCTTGTCTTGGAGTTGCTCATTATCTTTGCTTGGATTTGCTTTTGTGGAGAGGTGATGGCTTGGAGCTTTGAAGATATCTATCATTTCTCTCTATTGCATTTTTCTCTTTTTATTTTCAGACATTAGACTTATTTCATTTCTTGTAGCTTAATTTGGAGTTGGAACTTATTTCAATTTCTGCAAAACTTAATGTAATAATTTGGTATTCTGTGACTGTTGGATTTCTGTGGTTGATGACATTATATTTCCGCTGCTATAATGTTATTATTCTATGGTTTTCCTCTGCTATGTTGTATCAGTGATATGTATTGTTATATTCGTGTTGTATTCCAAATGATTATCCCTTACTTTCACCCAGTGGAAGTTTGGGGTCATCACATCTTGGGTGTACATCCCAATCAAGACATCGGTAATCATCCAAACGATGTGAAGACCTCCGGTCTTCAACCACCGTCTTCATCCTCGACATATTGTTGAATCGGTTATTCAGAATGGGATAAACCCGGTCTTTCTGAATAACTCGCGTATATAATAAACTAGTGTTATAAAAACACAACATACGCCTCATTTCAATCCAGAATATTCCTTTATTCAAATATTCTTATACTTTGGGAAAAGTTCCCACTAATTTTATCAAAGATAAATTCTTTAAATTTATTCTTTAATCTTCTTTTGGATATCAATTCAAACCAAATTAAGGTTTTTCCAAACTAGTCGGGATTAACGCACCTTATCAAAGTAATCAATTGTTAAATTTCCCAATCCCAACCTATTCATCCCATGAAGTAAATACTTCAAATCTAACACCATGGTGTTATCGGTAAAATTAATTACCATTTCACGTTTAAATCTAATTAAAGATTTAACTATAGCTTAGAGCAAAACCGGTGATACTCCATTCTCAATCATTTACCGAATTTGATAATTTTAGTTATTAGATTCACCTTCCAATATAATTAAAGATTCCTCAAAACTCCATTTAATTTTAATCTCCAAAAATCATTATTTAATGATTATTCCAATTCATGAAATAAATCCTGTCTTTAACTGTGTTGAAGAACCAATGTCATTTAAAACACAGCTCACGATAAACCCAGAATCACATCCCATTAATTATGGAATCTTTGCGGAAAATGGATCAATATATATAATCGACATAAATTTCCATATCCATCCGATAATATAAATGGAATAACGACAAAGCCTTATAAATTCCATATATATTAGCAGTCTTCCTCCACAAATGTTCACTTCGACTATTATCAAATCGAATTCCATTCCAATTTATTTTATTAAATTGGAAAACTTTACCTTGGAAATTTTCCACTAAATCTTAGTTAAAATATTTATAAATTCGAAATCACATTTCACTTTTAATCGGGTTAAAGAACGAATGTCGTTAAAAACACAGTTCACAATAAACCCAATTCACATTCCATTTCAAATCCAATTAAATGTTAATTAATTGGTAATTCTTCTCACATCTTAATTAAAAGATTTATTCTTTTCACAAGGGATTCAAGAACAGTGTTACTAAAGACACCGTTCACGAAAACCAAAAATTCCATTTGATACTAAATACAAGACTCTGAATAGAAAATATATCGGCTTATATTCAATATCAAATTCTACAACCAACAAATATCGTATTGGAAATAACGATATAAATATATCTTTCAAATTTCCATAACAATTTCTGTATAATCACGAAATCCAACATCGAAATATTCCGAAGACAATTTCGATTCAAATCCATTCCAATTTATATATTGGAAATCCTGTTTATTATTGAAACCATTCCAAATCCTATTTATTTTATTTAAAAATTATTGGATTTCAAATCTAGGTAATAACTAGTTCATTTTGATAAAAAAATATTTTTATATTTACAAATATGGAACTTTTCATCCCAATTCTTTCCAAATCATTTATTATGATTTTACACAAATTATTAATATTTTTAATAATTTTATTAAGGCCCGTACAGTCGATTTCAATAAACGGCCATCGAACTGCACTTACAGCGACCTTTTCCAAATTTGATTTGGACATAATTCCAAATCCAACTGTTAGACTTTGTAACTACTCAAGGATTTCCGGCCCTGGAAATCGACATAAATACCTTTACCGTAACTCATGTCGACCCTCCAAGCACCGAAAACACTGGATAGCTATCAGAAAGAAATTAGAGGGTGAGATAACAAAGAAAGAAATATTAGGATAGAAGAAGAAAAAGAAACAACACAACACAGAGTCTTACATCGCAGCGGAACAAAATATAATACAGGAATAAATCTTTATTGAAAGCTTTAAAAATACTTACCATATCAGAGTACATCATACAACGGGACAGTTATAATAACCTGTTCCCATATACAACACACAACGGAATAGTAGCTATATAATATCATACGTCCGATCATCTCCAGCTTGTTTCTGGACTTCATAGCATTCAATAACCTGAACCTGTATACCCCGGGCTAACCCGAGCATTTACAAAACACTGGGTCAGTCTGATGAACCAGAGTGAGATAAACTCGCACAGTATTAAGGGTAAATCATCCAACCTGATTTTTAAGTTAGAAATCATTTCAAAAGAAAAGGTTAATCGTAAGACCAAATCCACACATAAACACGGACGGTTTTTACCTCACGATAACCCAAAACATTTTTTGAAACCAATATCTTTTCTGATATTATAATAATTTCTAAATACAAGTAAATAGAAATCTAGTAGAACACTTGCATCTCACGCTATACATATATAGTATACAAACAAAACTGCGGGCGCTTATTGGAGATTGGATTTCCAACTATGACAAGGTGACCACCTGCTGATAGTGTATCTCTAGAGGTGAATACATTGGGTTCAACAAGAACATCTTGCAACCTGTCCCAGACATGACCGACCACTCATTTAGCTTGAGTGTATCAAATGTATATCACCGACGGTTGGGATCAGCAACCGTCTCCCGGAAAGGGACAACATCGAAACATAGATTCAAGAAGTAAATAAGAATTTCTCTAGATAGGTGATTATACACCCTAATGGGAGTGACCCACATAGCCATGCTGGCTGCCCGATTTTTGTCTTTTCCTGGTTGATGAGGCTTGAGGTCAGAGTTTATTTTTGAAACATCTAATCACAATTCACTTTGAATGCCACATCGTCATATCCGTCAGATATCACTAATTGACGTCCACAAAAATACTCTTGTTAGAAGCTAAGAGAACGATAATTCCCTGCCAATAACTATAGCACGTTTGAAGAAATCAACGTACGCGACCCTTTGGAAATACTCTATCAGACATCCATTCATACAAGTCATCCAGGAACAGGATGAACCGAAGGCACCCTCCTACCGCATCCAATATAGGAATCACCCCATGGATCAGTAGTGAGAAGTCCTTGCAACCCGTAGAGAATTACAGCTTATCTCTGCTTTCCAGGAAAAGAATATTAGTGGTTCTTCCGTGTATGAAAATCCACGGTCTTCAATGCTCCATCTCGATCATCTTTTGATATCTTCACGTATTTGTTGGTCGGAATGGTTTTCGAATATAAATTCGATCCCGGTCTTTCCATACCAACAATCGTACTAGACAGATTTGATAGTCCGTGTTTTAACTATTAAAATATATAGTGTTTCAATCATGACACTCCAATGAGTTCATTGGTTCAGTATTCAACATCACTTGGCCTTTTATTTAAAATAAACTAGTTCACTTCTTGTTAAATAAAAACTTCTAACTCTTTTAATCTTTGAAAATATGATATTTGAATTCTTACTTAATATACTAATGTTCTCAAAACCAATTCTTTATATCACTAAAACTTATAACCATATTCAATTCCCGCTTAATTCTCCTTTCAAAACATTTGTTACATCATTCTTTATTATTTAAAACATGGAAAAATCCATTCAACTCAATTTTTCTTTAAATAGCGCTACGTAATATCTTATATTCCATTCTCGGAAACCATAACTAACATTGATTAGTATAGAATAAAACTAACTTTACATTTTCTTTACTTTGAACTCTAGTTATGTATATTTTCCAATTCTCACCAATGTTACATTATTTCACTAATGGAAATAATGAACAATCTCTAATCTCCTTTACGACTACCAACTAATATCATCTTCAGATAATCTTGATGTTGTTCAAATTCGGGTATTTTAATTACCTCTCAGTCCTTTATCAACAATGTTCATATCCTCAGATAAATATAAGATGTAATCAAACTCATATTCCATTCATGTCTTGAAACAAATTCCATTTTAAATTTGGTTTGGGTATACAACCCTACGACCCACTTCTTTACCTCAAATACACTTTTACCAATCTCCTTTCAAATCTATTCAACCATTCCCACTTTTAAAATCTTGTTTCAAATTCCCCTTTTTACTTGGTCTCATTGTCAAGTAACGTTAATGTAAAATTAACGCCTTTACTCTTTTAAACCACATTTATAAAATTCTGGCTTAGTAAATACCCTTCCCATCTTTCTATCTTTTTTCTTAATCCAAGTATCCTTTAAATTAAGCCCTCGTATTCGCTTACCATTCTCTTTATAAATTTGTTATAAATATTCGGGTTTTAAATATAAAATCCGTTCATAAATTCCTTACACCATTCACTTTGATTATATTTCACCATCGATCACTTTTAAATGCATTCCTATTTAAAAAAAGTAATTTCCAAATCATCATTAATTACAAAAATAACTTATTTCAATCATTAATTATTCAGTAGTTAATTCCTTTATTAACTAAATTAAATAGTAAATCCCTTTTTTTAAACTTTATTTAAATTTAACCAAAATTCATTAACTATTTTAATCGAAACACATTAATTTGATAATCTATTTCAATTCAAACTGGCCGATTTAGTTAACTCAAACCTCGATTATCTCATTAACCAATCCGAAATAATCCTCACTTTAAACTAATTAAAATTATAATTAATTTAAATAGTTCCATTAATTTTTTTTACAAAACAATTATCGAAGTTTAACCATTCGATTCATAAACATATTTTTAGATCTGATTAACGTCAGAATTTACTTTATACAATAAATTATTAATAAATTGAAGTCTTTAATAAATAAAATATTTATTTATTTCTCTTTAATAACTTTTATTCAAAATAATATATTTCAAATCTATCTCCAGTTATAAAATAAATTTTATAACTTCATCTCTATTAACTTACCTTATGGTGAATCAATATCTATAAAACGATTGATTATATAGGCCATATGCCGCCAAATACTAAACCAATACCGCCTATTGGTTTAAACAAAACACAGGTTGACTTTTCAGTAAATGATCACAAACCAAATCAATCACCAATCATGACAGTTCAGATATGATAATATGAAAATAAATACTATATTTGAGGAATCCGGTTGGATCCCTCCAACCTGTTCTTCCCTGAAATCACAACGGTTATCTCAATTCATATCATTTCAATTTCATTTAACTGAAATAAATAACAAACATTTAATATCAACCAATTCACAAGCAATTCAAACAATTCAAACAAATTTTAGCACGTTTATTTTATAATGTGACCAACAGGTAAGTTACCTTTATTGGAACCAATTGTTAAAATAACGATTTGGTATTTCACTGAAATTAAACACAGATTAATTTCATCAGTTTGAGCAACAAATAAATATATGATAGCAAACGGTCAACCATAGCAAACAGAGCATACAAAATAAAAACCCAATTTATATAAAATATAAATGGGAAAATTGAGTGAGTTTAACTCACCTTGATCTATCGATTAAACGCTCTGTTTAATTAAATTAAACAGTCGTTTAATTTAATTAAAAATTTTGGTCGCTTCTAATCTCGTCCAGGCCTGCTCCATCTCGTAGCCCTTATCCTTACGGTTCCAACAAATTCAACGGTTCAAAAATCTGATCATGTACGTAAGATATACAATATTAAAATGATTTTAAACAATTAGAAATAAATTGAACTTAAATTTTAATTTTTAAAATTAATGGGCTTTACACAAGAAACGTTGGCCCGCCAACTTCCAAACCCGTTACTTACTGTAGCGCCTTCTCCCCCAATTGAAGCTTCTCCGATCCCATCCTCCTATGCAACCTCCTGTCCACTGAAACATTGATACCACGTGAAACAACTCGCATTTTCAACCAAACTATACCAGCAAACTTCTCTCTCCATTTCCGTCTTGTCTACGCCATCGTCTTCTCCTCCGGTGGACTACAACGCGGCTCCGACTTTCGAGAACCCCACTCAGGTGCGCACCTTTTTCGCACCAAACTTTGTAAAAAAAATCCAACGTGTGCCTCGCTCTTCGGTGGTCTCTTCTATACACACGAAATCGTGTAACAACATCCGAATCTATAGATAATTCGAAACCTATATTTCGACTTTTACAGTCGAGCATCACCGTTCGAAAAACTGAAACAATGGAAACGTAGAGATTTGTTCAGGGATTTTACTGGTTTCGTGGTTTTTGGGTGGGCATTTGATTTTTAAAAATTCAAAGGAGGTTTTGAACTATTTTTCTTTACTGTATTCTTCTTCTTGGTTGCATTTTGCCTTGCGAAACTAGAACTAACCGGTCCTATATTTATACGAGTAACTATTTAGCTATCAACGTTTGCCAGTGTGGAAATCACGACATCAACTTGTAGATCGGCATGGTTGAATAGGTAGCTATGTTCTCACGTCTTTTCCAATGCAAGTGACGTTCCTTTTCAGCGCAATGGGGGTTTTCCTCCATGTTCATAGCTGTATTATAGGGTACGGGATGATGGGTCTGTATCATGTTTAGTTTCTAGGGTACTGCTTGTTTTTGTTTTCAATAAGAAGGCTGTCTTGTGTTTTCATTTGAAATCCTACGTCCCTTTTCAAATTTTTTTAGGAAGATATATATATATATATTTGCATATCTCTGAGAAATGACAACACGCTGCATGCATGTATGGGGGCATATCACGGTGAAAGGTGGTGGCACGAGTCAGGTTTCAGTATAGGGTAGATGATTTCAGAATAGGTAGATTAGCTGTACCTTATAATTTGATGAGACAACACAGTGTAGGGTAGGGAAAATTATAAAAATATTATTTACGAAACTTCGTCGTGAAGTAACACACATAAATCACTACAAACGATTTTTGTCCTCTGATAAAAAGGCTGATCTTAGTGTAAAAAGGTATTCCGAACCCAATGGGACAAGTTTCGTCGAAATCCGACATCGTTCGAAAAAAATTCCTTTATAAAACCAGAAATAAACACGCGTTTAATTTTTTCACGATCACTAGATAAATCAAATCAACTTGAAGCTTTCAAATCTTACAATAATTTGTTGATACGAACCCAACGGCACCAGTTTCGTAGCATTCTGAGACTGTTTACCCGGTAGGCTATTTTTACCGCGCACCGCAATACCCCTTTTAACGCCAAATTATCCAGTCTTCAAAAATAGCAAACTATATACCTATCCTGACTCTAATCGACGATACGAACTCAACGGGACTGGTTTCGTGGCCTAATTCAATCGTCTGCTCAAGTTGTGCCCAATTTTCCCTTTTATTTATTTAATTACGCGTTATAGAAAATAACTGGGCGTTTATGGCTACCGTGGTCACATACGACATCGGTTTGCCATGCGGTTTGATTTTCTTGCAAAAATTTGACGATATAGTTCCAATGAAACTAATTTCATTGAAAACAGAGTTCGTTTGCGAAATAGCCATTTTAAAGGCCGATAACAATTTCCATAACGTTTTTTTCAAAATTTGATTTAGCAATAACTAGCAATCTACAACACGAAATCCAGATTTTTCTCTTTCATATGAAAATTATCGTCAATACGATTCCAATGTTTCTTGTTTCACAGAAATCCGACTTATATTGGATTCTGTATTCTCAGTTGAAGTTCAAAACTCCAATTTTCGAACTACAGCGCTATTTCAAGCTCGATTTATAATTATATAAATATATAACGTTCGAACTTCATTTAAATCAATATTAAATTCCATCGATATTCCAAATAAAATATTTAAATTAAATAAATTGAATCAAATATTTAACGGCCAAAAACACGGGTCGTTACATTCTTTTCCCTTAAAATAATTTCGTCCTCGAAATTGCTAAGGTAAGAAAAGACGTTACAAAACCACTAACTTTCAAATCCAATTTATTTTAAATTAGAAACCAATTTCAATACCATATATAAATATTTTCAAAAATATTGAAAATTTTCTAACACCTTAAATTTTCGAAAAATTTCGCCAGCACCTCCTTTGTACAGCTCAATCGGTACAACTACAACTCACCTTTCTAGGTCTTCTCTAATCCAAAAGAAAATAAAACAGCCAAGCGGCTTGCCAAATAGGCTCATAAATCACCAAACCCATATAAAAATAAATGTGTACCTTTTTGTCGGGCATATCATTATATCCTTTCCATCTGCTACATTGTCAGCATATACAAATGCATTTCCAAACAAAATTCCAACTTTATTCTCAAAACCAAATCCTTCACGCGTCCAAGACAAATCCCATTCTTAACCCAATTTCCATCCATTATCAATTTCCACTCTTAACTTACCAGTCCAACGCCATTTCAGATTCCTATCTCACAATTCAAAATATGATTCTACTTGATATATTATATCCCGATTCGATTTCCAGTTAATTGGTTTCAATTCGTATTTGCTTTCACAAATTTCTATTTAATTTTTTTTTATTCACACAATCTCCCTAGGGATTTTTAAATAGTTCGGCTCTTTCAAAAATCAAATATTCATTTTCAGGATTCAAAGCAACTTGTTTTTTTTTCAAAGCAATTCAAAACAAGATCTTTGGTAGCAATCCGTCACTTAGAACTCGGAAATGAATACTGATGATGTGGCCAGCATCATCAGAGTTATTTCGCAGCGATCGAAGTGAGTTCAATACTATATCACCTATCAAAATCGTATTTAAACATTTTCATTTCGAAATCTATTTCAAAATACCAAACACAATACTCGTAAAACAAATTAAAATCTCCTAGGATTTTAAAATTCTCATATATTCAATCCAAGTTCATTTGCAAACTCCTTTCCAACTTTTAGGAATTTTAATTCCAATTCTGGTTTTAATTTCAGATTTAATAAATCTACATTTATATTATACGAATTCTAATTGGTTATTTATATAACCATTTCAATTATAATCTCATTCGATTATAATAACAAATAACACATCAAATATATTATAATATTTCCAATATATATATTTTCTTTATATCAAAATATAATTTGGGTAAATTATTTCATTTACCCTCTTTTAAAAATACTGCGTCGGTTTATTGTACTTGAGTGTTTAGAAACCCCTATCGATACAGTGGATCAAACTGATCGATCAGAAATCATAAACAACTCAACCAATAAATCTTCACAATATAAAACAATTTTTATAAAATCTACAAATACGTTCACTTGTATATATACACTCAAACTCAATCTAGGGTATTACTAACCCCATCTCTACTGAGTCACGCCACAGAGCCAAGGTAATTACTTAACCTTCAGCTCTGATACCACTGTAACAACCCAAGGATTTACGGCTCTGGAAATCGACATAAATACCTTTACCGTAACTCATGTCGACCCTCCAAGCACTGAAAACACTGGATAGTTATTAGAAAGAAATTAAAGGGTGAGATAAGAATGAAAGAAATATTAGAATAGAAGAAGAAAAAGAAACAAAATAACACAGAGTCTCACATCGCAGCGGAACAAAATATAATACAGAAATAAATCTTTATTGAAAGCTTTAAAAATACTTACCATATCAGAGTACATCACACAACGGGACAGTTATAATAACCTGTTCCCATATACAACACACAACGGAATAGTAGCTATATAATATCATACGTCCGATCATCTCCAGCTCGTCTCTGGACTTCACAGCATTCGATAACCTGAACCTGTACACCCCGGGCTAACCCGAGCATTTACAAAACACCGGGTCAGTCTGGTAAACCAGAGTGAGATAAACTCGCACAGCATTAAGGGTAGATCATCCAACCTGATTTTTAAGTTAAAAATCCTTTCAAAAGAAAAGGATAATCGTAAGACCAAATCCTCACATAAACACGGACGGTTTTTACCTTACGATAACCCAAAACATTTTTTGAAACCAATATCTTTTCTGATATTATAATAATGTCTAAATACAAGTAAATAGAAATCTAGTAGAACGCTTGCATCTCACGCTCTACATATATAGTATACAAACAAAACCGCGGGCGCTTATTGGAGATTGGATTTCCAACTATAACAAGGTATGAAACCACCAGCCGATAGTGTATCTCTAGAGATGAATGCACTGGGTTCAACAAGAACATCTTGCAACCTGGCCCACACATGACCGACCACTCATTTCGCTTGAGTGTATCGAATGTATATCACCGACGGTTGGGATCAGCAACCGTCTCCCGGAAAGGGACAGCATCGAAACATAGATTCAAGAAGTAAATCAGAATTTCTCTAGATAGGTGATTATACACCCTAATGGGAGCGACCCACATAGCCATGCTGGCTGCCCGATTTTTGTCATTTCCTGGTTGATGAGGCTTGAGGTCAGGGTTTATTTTTGAAACATCTGATCACCATTCACTTTGAATGCCACATCATCAGATCCGTCAGATATCACTAACTGACGTCTGCAAAAATACTCTAGTTAGAAGCTAAGAGAATGGCCATTCCCCGCCAACAACTATAGCACGTTTGAAGAAATCAACGTACACGACCCTTTGGAAATACTCTGTCAGACATCCGTTCATACAAGTCATCCAGGAACAGGATGAACCAAAGGCACCCTCCTACCGCATCCAATATAGGAATCACCCCATGGATCAGTAGCGAGAAGTCCTTGCAACTCGTAGAATCCAACCACGACAGAATCACAGCTTATCTCTGCTTGCTAGGAAAAGAATATTAGTGGTTCTTCCATGTATGAAAATCCACGGTCTTCAATGCTCCATCTTGATCATCTTCTGATATCTTCACGTATTTATTGGTCGGAATGGTTTTCGAATATAAATTCGATCCCGGTCTTTCCATATCAACAATTGTATTGGACAGATTTGATAGTCGGTGTTTTAACTATCAAAATATACAGTGTTTCAATCATGACACTCCAATGAGTTCATTGGTTCAGTATTCAACATCACTTGGCCTTTTATTTAAAATAAACTAGTTCACTTCTTGTCAAATAAAAACTTCTAACTCTTTTAATCTTTGAAATACGAAATTTGAATTCTTACTTAATATACTAATGTTCTCAAAACCAATTCTTTATATCACTAAACCTTATAACCATATTCAGTTCCCGCTTAATTCTCCTTTCAAAACATTTGTTACATCATTCTCTATTATTTAAAACATGGAAAAATCCATTCAACTTATTTTTTCTTTAAATAGCATTACGTAATATCTTATATTCCATTCTCGAAACCATAACTAACATTGATTAGTATAGAATAAAACTAACTTTACATTTTCTTTACTTCAATCTCTTGTTATATATATTTTCCAATTCTCACCAATGTTACATTATTTCACTAATGGAAATAGTGAACCATCTCTAACCTCCTTTACGACTACCAACTAATATCATCTTCAGATAATCCTGATGTTGTTCAAGTTGGAGTATTTTAATTACCTCTCAGACCTTGATCAACAACATTCATATCCTCAGATAAATATAAGTTGTAATCAAACTCATATTCCATTCACGTCTTAAAACAAATTCCTTTATAAATTTGGTTTGGTTATACAACCCTCTGACCCACTTCTTTACCTCAAATACACTTTTACCAATCTCCTTTCAAATCTATTCAACCATTCCCACTTTTAAAATCTTATTTCAAATTTCCCTTTTTACTTGATCTCATTGTCAAGTAACGTTAATGTAAAATTAACGCCTTTAATCTTTTAAACCACATTTATAAAATTCTGGCTTAGTAAAAACCCTTCCCATCTTTCTATCCTTTTTCTTAATGAAAGTATCCTTTAAATTAAGCCCTCGTATTCGCTTACCATTCTCTTTATAACTTTGTTACAAAAATTCGGGTTTTAAATATAAAACCCGTTCATAAATTCCTTTCACCATTCACTTCGATTATATTTCACCATCGATCACTTTTAAATGCATTCCTATTTAAAAAAAAAGTAATTTTCCAAATCATCATTAATTACAAAAATAACTTATTTCAATCATTAACTATTTAGTACTTAATTCCTTTATTAACTAAATTAAATAGTAATTCTCTTTTTTAAACTTTATTTAAATTTAAACAATATTCATTAACTATTTTAATCGAAACACATCAATTTGATAATCAATTTCAATTCAAACTGGTCAATTTAATTAACTCAAGCCTCGATTATCTCATTAACCGATCCCAAATAATCCTCACTTTAAACTAATTAAAATTATAATTAATTTAAATAATTCCATTAATTGTTTTTTTACAAAACAATTATCAATGTTTAACCATTCGATTCATTATCATATTTGTAGATCTGATTAACGTCAGAATTCACTTTCTAAAATAAATTATTAATAAATCGAAGTCTTTAATAAATAAAATATTTATTTATTTCTCTTTAATAACTTTTATTCAGAATAATACATTTCTAATCTATCTCCAGTTATAAAATAAATTTTATAACTTCATCTCTATTGACTTACCTGACGGTGAATCAATATCTATAAAACGATTGATTTTATTAGCCATATGCCGCCAAATACTAAACCAATACCGCCTATTGGTTTAAACAAAACACAGGTTGACTTTTCAGTGAATGATCACAAACCAAATCAATCACCAATCATAACAGTTCAGATATAAAAATATGAAAATAAATACTATATTTGAGGAATCCGGTTGGATCCCTCCAACCTGTTCTTCCCTGAAATCACAACGGTTATCTCAATTCATTTCATTTCAATTTCATTTAACTGAAATAAATAACAACCATTTACTATCAACCAATTCAAAAGCAATTCAAACTAATTTTAGCACGTTTATTTTATAACGTGACCAACAAGTAAGTTACCTTTATTGGAACCAATCGTTAAAATAACGATTTGGTATTTCACTGAAATTAAACACAGTTTAATTTCATCGGTTTGAGCAACAAATAAATATATGATAGCAAACGGTCAACCATAGCAAACAGAGCATACAAAATAAAAACCCAATTTATATAAAATATAAATGGGAAAACTGAGTGAGTTTAACTCACCTTGATCTGTCGATTACACGCTCTGTTTAATTAAATTAAACAGTCGTTTAATTTAATTAAAAAATTTGGTCGCTTCTATTCTCGTCCAGGCTAGCTCCATCTCGTAGCCCTTGTCCTTACGGTTTCAATGAAATCAACGGTTCAAAAATCTGATCACGTACGTGCAATATATGATATTAAAATGATTATAAACAATTAGAAATAAATTAAACTTAAATTTTAATTTTTAAAATTAACGGGCTTTACCCAATAAACGTTGGCCCGCCAACTTCCAAACCTGCTACTTACTTTAGCGCCTTCTCCCGCAATTGAAGCTTCTCTGATCCCATCCTCCCCTGTATCCTCCTGTCCACGGAAACAATGATACCACGTGAAATACCTCGCATTTTCAACCAAAGTATACTAGCAGACTTCTCTCTCCATTTCCATCTTGCCTATGCCATTGTCTTCTCCTCCGGTGGACTACAACGCGGCTCCGAAGTTCGAGAACCCCACTCAGGTGCGCACCTTTTTCGCACCAAACTTTGTAAAAAAAATCCGATGTGTGCCTCGCTCTTAGGTGGTCTCTTCTATACACACGAAATTGTGTAACAACATCCAAATCTACAGATAATTCGAAACCTAGATTTCGACTTTTACAGTCGGGCATCACTGTTCGAAAAACTGAAACAATGGAAATGTAGAGATTTGTTCAGGGATTTTATTGACACTGGTTTTGTGATTTTAGGGTGGGCATTTGATTTTAAAAATTCAAAGGAGGTTTTGAACTATTTTTCTTTACTGTATTCTTCTACTTGGTTGCGTTTTGCCTTGTGAAACTGGAACTAACAGGTCCTATATTTATACGAGAAACTACTTGGCCATCAAGGTTTGCCAGTGTGGAAAGCAGGGCATCAACTTGTAGATCGGCATGGTTGAATAGGTAGCTATGTTCTCACGTCTTTTCCCATGCCAGTGGCGTTCCTTTTCAGCGCAGTGGGGGTTTTCCTCCATGTTCATAGCTGTATTATTAGGTGTGGGCTGATGGGTCTGTATCATGTTTAGTTTCTAGGGTACTGCTTGTTTTTGTTTTCAATAAGAAGGTTGTCTTGTGTTTTCATTTGAAATCCTACGTCTCTTTTCAAATTTTTTTAGGAAGATATATATATATATATATATATTTGCATATCTCTAAGAGCTGACAACACGCTGCATGCATGTATGGGGGCACATCACGTTAAAAGGTGGTGGCACGAGTCAGGTTTCAGTATAGGGTATACGGTTTCAGAATTGGTAGATTAGCTATACTTTATAGTTTGATGAGACAACACAGTGTAGGGTAGGGAAGATTATAAAAATATTATTTACGAAATTTCTTCATGAAGTAACACACAGAAACCACTACAAACAATTTTTGTCCTCTGATAAAAAGGCTGATCTTAGTGTAAAAAGGTATTCCGAACCCAACGGGACAAATTTCGTCAAAATCCAACATCGTTTGAAAAAAATTCCTTTATAAAACCAAAAATAACATGCGCTTAATTTTTTTCACGATCACTAGATAAATCAAATCAACTTGAAGCTTTCAAATCTTACAATAATTTGTTGATACGAAGCCAATGGCACCAGTTTCGTCGCATTCTGAGACTGTTTCCCCGGTAGGCTATTTTTACTGCGCACCGCAATACCCCTTTTAACGCCAAATTATCCAGTCTTCAAAAATAGCAACCTATATACCTATCCTAACTCTAATCGACGATACGAACTCAACGGGACTGGTTTCGTGGCCTAATTCGATCGTATGCTCAAGTTGTGCCCAATTTTCCCTTTTTATTTATTTAATTACGCGTTATAGAAAATAACTGGGCGTTTATGGTTACCGTGGCCACATACGACATCGGTTTGCCACGCAATTTGATTTCGTTGCAAAAATTTGACGATACGATTCCAATGAAACTAATTTCATCGAAAACAGAGTTCGTTTGCAAAATGGCCATTTTAAAGCCCGATAACGATTTCCATAGCGTTTTTTAAAAAATTTGATTTAGCCATAACTAGCAATCTACAACAAGAAATCCAGATTTTTCTCTTTCATATGAAAATAATAGTCAATACGGTTCCAATGTTTCTTGTTTCACAGAAATCCGACGTATATTAGATCCTGTATTCTCAGTTGAAGTTCAAAACTGCAATTTTCGAACTACAGTGCTATTTCGAGCTCGATTTATAATTATATAAATATATAACGTTCGAACTTCGTTTAAATAACGAATTCAATATTAAATTCCATCGATATTCCAAATAAAATATTTAAATTAAATAAATTAAAATAAATATTTGATGGCCAAAAACACGGGTCATTACATATTTCAAATTTCTTGTATGTTTTATAAAGATCTTTTCGATACGAACCCAATGGTTCCGGTTTTAGGAGAATCTGACAGTCGGATCTCCCGTAATGTCCATTCGAAGTCAATGGTCGAAATTTGCGAACTGTCACAGCGCATTCTATTCGGGCCATTAAATATATATATAATATATATATTATATATATTTTGTCGATATCAATTCAAAACGTATTTTATAAATTGTTTTAAATTCGTTTTCAAAACGACTTCAAATTCATATTTAATTTAAAATCAAAATTGAAAATTCTATATCATTTATATATAAATGATAATATTTTCAAAATATTATATTTCGAAATCATTTCCTTTTCGATATTCATTAGAGAAATGAATAAAATCGATATAAATATTGTTCACGTCAAAATGGCGTTAATCTAATCAACACGGCTTCATATATTTAAATATTTTCGTGTCCATCCCAAATCGGACATCAAAATCGGGTTTTAATCTTTTACTGAATATTATTGTAAAATATTCATTATTTTAAAATATTTGTTTTTTTTAAATATTCGTTATTTTAAAATATTCCTTCTTTTTGAACTAGAATCAGACACGGTCAATTACCATATAATGTGATTTATATGGATTTCACGCAACATATGTACATAACAGCAATGATAAACTATCAACCATCATCCAGAGTGCACTACACAACCGCATAAGCGTCAAATATGAATAATCAACGCTTATAACAGCCTGTAAACCAATCGATTAACATACACCTAAATATTGGGATTAGTGTAAGTCCAATATCACCCCAATACCCGTGTGGGGTTTTCAAACAACAAACACCGATTATTATTTGTGCAATTGGGAGATGTGTAAAATATATCGTCCAAATTCATATCAGTCAAATGTGTGTCCATAAACAAATCGTCCGATTTTAAATGAACATTTATTTTATTCATATATTCGTTATAAATTATATTTTCAACTATAAAATATTTATTTCAACTCATGAATATTTTATACAGTTCATTTATACAATAAAAATAATATTTTTATTGTTCTAATATTTTTAGAAAATTTCGGCAGCATAACGGCGTGATATTGGAACCGGAATACGATCTAGCCTTATCCCTCGCCTACTAATGGCTCGCGCCATGTACATACCAATTCTAATCAATTCATTTCACCCAAACAACCAAATTCAAACAAATAATCCAATCAAACACACAACCAAACAAACAAGTTGTCCATGGTCTGTGGACGACGGTGTCGGGTGCTGCTAAGCACTGTCTACATCCTAGTATATATTTTATCTAGAAAATAAAATTAAAGTGAGAAGTTCTCACCTTTGGGATCCACTCCATCATTCTTTATTTCTGAATGGTTTGGATTTGCTTGAAATTCTAACGTTGTCTTTTTCACGCTGTTCATAGTAAAAATAACATTTTTACAACAATGTTTACATTATAAAGATCACATTTTTAATACCATACACATATAAAAACCAAGTTTTTATATCGTTACATATAATGTAAAAATCATATTTTTAATCCGCTACTTCATATATAAAAATCTAAATTTTATATTACCCTCTTCATAATAAAAATCGTATTTTTATTATGCTATTCATATAATAAAATTCGTAATTTTTTTATATACATAGAATCATAACTTTATATAAAGTAAACATTAAAGCTTTACATAAATAAAAATCTCAACTTTTCTAAACTAAAAATCATAGCTTTTCTAGTTTAAAAATCATATCTTTATGTTATAAAAATCATCTCTTTATGTTATAACTAAAAATATTATTTACATATGATAAAAATCATATTTTTACCCTTCGAATAATAATTTCAGGGCATACTCTAGTTAAAAATCATAACTTTATTTTTATTCTATCCATAAAAATCATATTTTATTTTATCTACATGTAAATCCTATTTTTAACTAGATAAATAAAGTAAAAATAACATAAAAACTCACATTTTTCGGTTTTTTGAGGAAGGGGGCCCATGGCACGTTGACGTCGCGGAGAAGGGTGGTGTGGCGTCGGAGGTTGGATCAGGTGCGGCGGTAGGCAGGGCAGTGAACCACGGTGGAGCTTTTGGCTCCCGTTGGCACCGGAGAGGGAGATAGAGGGGGGAAGGGTGGCGCCAACGTGGGGGGGGGGGGGCTCCAGCGACGGGGTGGTGACTTGGGAGGGTGCGCGATGTGGTGGAGGTGACGGGGTAGAGGATCGTTGATCTGAGGGGGGAGGGTTTTTTTTCTTTTTCCAATTTTGAGAGTTGACTGATATTTTAAGTGAGAGAGAGAGGCACCTTATATAATTTATATATTTATTTAATTTAATTTCTCCCAGAAGTTACTTTTTAAATTTGAACTCCAAATTGAGCCCAAGGACTGTTGCTCCCAGTGTAATACCCCATTCCGGACACAATGGGATATGGTTCGCAAGCCAATTCGACTGTTATGATCAGTTTTCGTTAAATTTAAAATATATATCATTATATTTTAAATTCAAACTCGCATTTTATTTTACCGGGGCCACATACGGACTCCAAAAATTCCAAAAAAATAAATCTGGCAATGTTTTGACGATACGGTCCTAACAAAACTAATTTCGTCGAATTTGGAGATCGTTTGAAAAAGGTCATTTTCCAGTCGATTAAATTCAAACTGAAATTACCAAACACATTTAAATCCGCCACGCTCACATATTGATTCCAAAAATTATGAAAATTGGAATCTAACAATAATTTGACATTCTGGATCCAACAAAAGTGGTCTCGTCAAAAATGGAGGTCGTTTGCAAAATGTCCATTTTTAAGGGCTATATTTCTATAGCGACTATTCTGAATTTTCAACTAGGCATAACTTTCCCGCTATGAAATTTCAATTTTTCAGATTCGTTGGAAAGATATTTTCAAATAGACTCTAATATTTTTGGTTTCACTAAAATCTAGTTTATTTTGAATCCTTTACATTCATTTGAAATTTGAAATCGAATTTTCAAACTACCGCGCCATTTCCAATTTCTTTTGTAATTAAAATAAATATTTATATTCTAACTTTGACTCAAATAAATATATACATTCTAATTCTATTCAAAATATATTTCTTGTCGTTATTATTTAAAATAAATCATTTTAAATATTCAAAATTCATTAAAATTGAAAAAATAAAAATTTTAAATTGGTTTTGATTTTCCGGGTTGTTACAATCTCCCCCACTTAAAATCTTTTCGTCCTCAAAAAGGAACGGAGTTGAAAGTTGTTTAACTAACCAACTCAACTTTATGTTTGGCTTTCATTCTTCAACTTTTCTGTTTCTAAGAATTTTTAAATTTTTCAAAAATTTGGCTGACACCCTAAATATTCGAAAAATTTCGCCATAACCTCCTTTGTACGGGGAGCACCGGAAAAATCCCCAAACCACCATATAAGCCCTCTCATCTCTGAAAGAAAAAGAAGAAGTCATGCGGCTAGCCAATCGGCTCATAAAATCATCCAAACCCAATAAATCAGTAAACATTTACCTATTTGTCGGGCATACGATTTTATTCCTCTGCTCTAGCCTCCTTGCTATGATCTGTTCAATGTATATACATGTATATGCATGCAATTTCAATCAAATTTTCAACTCAGTTCAACATTCTACACAATTTGATTATATTTACCGTTCATGTTCATATTGGTTTCATTATTCTAATTAGTGAAACTAATAATCAAACAACACAAGCAGCAATCAATTAGTTGATTAGATTTTCCAACATGTATATGTTACATATGTAGTAAAAATCATGTTTTTGATGCCAAATGACAACAAATAATCCTATCTAATTTTGGTTCTCACATCATTCAATTGGAGATATATAGATATCCCACTTTTGAAGCTCGAAAATAAATGCTGGTGATGACGCGTCAATCATCAGAATCATGCCCGAGCGACTAGAGTGTGACTCTATATCCATCCAGTATATTTGAGGCTTTGAATACGCATTAATTACGCGTATATTCAAAATCTCTATATACTTGATTGTCCAAATTCAATTTAAAATAAATATTCAAATACGAATAATAAGGTTTAAATTTTCAAAACAAAAGTTTGTTTTCACTTTTATTTAAAAAACACTTCTATTCACACTCGTTTTAGGATACTACTGATCCCATCTCTAACGAGTTTTTGTTACTGGATATTACTAATCCAATCTCTGATGAATTCTTTCGTTTGGTTCTAATGTTTCTTGTTCTCGAGCTCTGTAAACCAAAGATCTGATACCAACTGAGACGACCCAAACTTCCCCGTAACGGAAAACCCGGATTGAGTTGAGAACACGACAAATCAGAGCACAAACAGAAGAACATTTCCTTGCTTATTACAACAATTTGCATCAGAGTACAAGAATATATAGAGTATGAATAAATATTATACATCAAAAAAATATCAGAGATTAACAAATTACAATGCAGCGGAAAATAATACAAAACATGACTGAAAGAGATACACGGATACAAAGCTTTCCGAATATCATTTCAGCTGTAAACCAGGATCCTATGAATATAAATCTGCAAAACCAAAACTACTAGCTGCCCATGTGGAATATAGGGGCACCTAGAGTTTAGGTTAAAACAATAAAATCCAGGTCAGTCATGTGACTGGTGTAAGAACTAAAACAGTTATTTAAAACCTCATTTTAAAATAAAGTAAATCAAGGGACCACGCCGTATAACACGGAATGGGTTTCCTCCTAAGAATACCAGTGCATATAACAAAACAGCGCAATGCTTTTTCGAAAAATGAAGCTATTATAAAACTCAGGTCCCATCACACAATGCAACGCAAGCCGGAGGATAGAGTTTTACCTTATAACATCCTAACATGCTTGGTACGTTTAAAACAAATCATTTTGATACTACTATAGTGTAAAGTGTATGAAAACAACTTCAAATATAAATGTATCAATCATAGACTGCATAGTGCCCCATCCCACTATATCGCCATATTAGGCTCTATAATCAAAACCGAAGTGTCACGTTTTGGAAGTTGGATTTCCGTATAAGAACCAAGGCAAGGGATCATCCTTACCGCTTCGAGACAATCTATCCCTTGTCTCAGGATCAGAACGCATCGACCCTTGGATCGTCAGAACCGGTCCACATGGAGTGGATTAAAATGCCTAAACACTGCTTTTCCTCGCCCTAGAGGCGTAAAACTGGTCGGTATATCTACCAAACCATCCATCGGCTCCATAGAGACTGAAATAACCGAGGCACCTAGCTATCCATCATCCACATAAGTAAAACATCTAGGCGTGCAAAACCCAGACACCCCTCCTAGCTACAAGGAAACACATGCCCTCCCTGAGGTCCTCTCCCGTTTCTACTTCACATCGGGATGCGAGGCTCGCGAATTAATGCTATACACAAAGCTATGCTATATTAAAGTCATGCTTTGATCATTAACCACAAGACTTTGCTTTTCAACAAAAGCCTTAATCATATGCATCTCAGCATGCCACACAGGCAATTCACGCCATGCAACTAATGTCTATCAATCACACAGAATGAAATCCAATGTCAGACACACATCCATTTACAAGTTTGTTCTAGGTCTGAACGAAACCAGAGGCACCTTATTCCTCATTCCATATGTCCAATACAGGAGAGAGGTCCTCGCATATCCGTCGATCTCCAAGTACTTCTGGACATTTACCACTTATTACCTCGTCTTGGGTGTACAACCAAATCAAGACATCAGTAATCATCCAAACGATGTGAAGACCTCCAGTCTTCAACCACCGTCTTCAACCTTGACATATCGTCAAATCAGTTATTCAGAATGGGATTAACTCGATCTTTCTGAACAACTCGTGTATATAATAAATAAGTGCTATAAAAACACGACATACGCCTCATTTCAATCCAGAATATTCCTTTATTCAAATATTCTTATACTTTGGGAAAGGTTCCCATTAATTTTATCAAAGATAAATTCTTTAAATTTATTCTTTAATCTTCCTTTGTATATCAATTCAAACCAAATTAAGGTTTGTCCAAACTAGTCGGGACTAACGCACCTTACCAAAGTAATCATTTGTTAAATTTCCCAATCCCAACCTGTTAATCCCATGAAGAAAAACTGGTAATACTTCATATCTAACACCACGGTGTTATCGGTAAAATTAATTACCATTTCACGTTCAAATCTAATTAAAGATTTAACTATGGCTTGGAGCATAACTGGTAATACTCCATTCTCGATCATTTTCGAATTTGATAATTTTAGTTATCAAATTCAACTTCCAATCTAACTAAAGATTCCTTAAAACTCCACTTAGTTTTAATCTCCAAAAATCATTATTTAATGATTATTCCAATTCAGGAAATAAATCCTCTCTTTAACTGGGTTAAAGAACTAATGTCATTTAAAACACAACTCACGATAAACCCAAAATCACATCCCATTAATTATGGAATCTTCGCGGGAAACAGGTCAATATATATAATCGATATAAACTTCTGTATCCAACTGATAATATAAATCGAATAGAGGCAAAGCCTTTTAAATTCCATATATATTAGCAGTCTTCCTCCACAGATGTTCACTTCGACTATTACCAAATCGAATTCCATTCCATTCCAATTTATTTTATTAAATTAGAAAACTTTACCTTCGAAAATTTCCATTAAATATTAGTTAAAAGATTTATAAATTCCAAATCACATTTCTTTGTTAATCAGGTTAAAGAAAGAATGTCGTTAAAAACACAGTTTACAATAAACCCAATTCACATTTCATTTCAAATCCAATTAAATGTTAATTAATTGGTAATTATTCTCTACATCTCAATCAAAAGATTTATTCTTTTAACAGGGGGTTCAAGAAAAGTGTTACTGAAGACACTGTTCACGAGGAACCCAAAATTCCATTTGATATTAAATACAAGACTTTGAATAAAGAATATATCGGCTTATATTCAATATCAAATTCTACGGCCAACAAATATCGTATTGGAAATAACAATATAAATATATCTTTCAAATTTCCATAACAATATTAAAATAATCACGAAATCCAACATCGAAATATTCCGAAGACAATTTCGATTCAAATCCATTCCAATTTATATATTGGAAATTCTGATTATTTTTAAAACCATTCCAAATCCAATTTATTTTATTTAAAAACTACTGGATTTCAAATCTAGTTAGTAACTAGTTCATTTTGATAAAAATATATTTTTATCTTACAAGTATGGAATTTTTCATCCTAATTCTTTCTAAATCATTTATTATGATTTTACACAAATTAATAGTATTTTTAATAATATTATCAAGGCCCGTACAGTCAATTTCCGTAAACGACCATCGAACTGCACTTACAGTGACCTTTTCCAAATTTGATTTCGTCAAAATTCCAAATAAAACCATTAGATTTCAAATTTCTTGTATTCTTTAGAAAGCTCTTTTCGATACGAACCCAACGGTTTCAGTTTTAGGAGAATCCGACGGTCAAATCACCCATAATGTCCATTCGAATTCAATGGCTGAAATTCGCGAACTGCCACGGTGCGGCGCGTTCTATTCAGGCCATTAAATATATATAATATATATTATATATATTTCATCAATTTCAATTCAAAACGTATTTTATAAATTGTTTCAAATTCGTTTTCAAAACGACTTCAACTTCATATTCAATTCAAAATCAAAATTGAATATTCTATATCATTTATATACAAATGATAATATTTTCAAAATATTATATTTCGGAATCATTTCCTTTTCGATATTCAGTATAGAAATGAATGAATTCGATATAAATATCGTTCACGTCAAAATGGCGTTAATCTAATCAACATGGCTTCATACATTTAAATATTTTCGTGTCCATCCCAAACCAGACATCAAAATCAGATTTTAATCTTTTACTGAATATTATTTTAAAAAATATTCATTATTTTGGAATATTCGTTATTTTAAAATATTCCTTTCGGAACTGGAATCAAACACGGTCAATTACCATATAATGTTATTTATATGAATTTCATACAACACATGTAAATAACAGCAATGATAAACTATCAACCATCATTCGGAGTGCACTACACAACTGTATAAGCGTCAAATATGAATAATCAATGCTTATAACAGCCTGTTAACCAATCGATTGACATACACCTAAATACTGGGATTAGTGTATGTCCAATATCACCACAATACCCATGTGGGGTTTTCAAACAACAAACACTGATTATTATTTGTGCTGTTGGGCGATGTGTAAAATATATCGTCCCACTCCATATCAATCAAATGTGTGTACATAAACAAATAGTCCGATTTGTAAATGAATATATTTATTTTATTCATATACTCGTTAAAAATTATATTTTCAACTATAAAATATTTATTTCAACTCATGAATATTTTATACAGTTCATTTGTACAATAAAAATAATATTTTTATTGTCCTAATACTTTTAGAAAATTTCGGCAGCACAACGGCGCGATACTGGAATCGGAATAAGGTCTAGCCTTATCCCTCGCCTACTAATGGCTCACGCCATGTACATACCAATTCTATTCAATTCATTTCACCCAAACAACCAAATTCAAACAAATAATCCAATCCACTACACAACCAAACAAACAAGTCGTTCATGGTCTGTGGATAACAGTGTCGGGTGCTGCTAAGCATCGTCTGCATCCAGTATATTTTTTAACTAGAAAATAAATTTAAAGTGAGAAGTTCTCACATTTGGGATCTACTCCGTCAATCTTTATTTCTAAACGGTTTGGATTTGCTCAAAATTCTAACGCTATCTTTTTCGATCTGTTCATAATAAAAGTAACATTTTTACAATGATGTTTACATTATAAAGATCACATTTTTAATACCATACACATATAAAAACCAAGTTTTTATTTCGCTACATATAATGTAAAAATCATATTTTTAATCCGCTACTTCATATATAAAAATCTAATTTTTATATTGCTCTCTTCATAGTAAAAATCATATTTTTATTATGCCATTCATATAATAAAAATCGTATTTTTCTAATATACATAGAATCATAACTTTATATAAAATAAACATCAAAGCTTTACATAAATAAAAATCTCAACTTTTCTAAACTAAAAATCATAATTTTTCTAGTTTTAAAATCATATCTTTATGTTATAAAAATCATCTCTTTATGTTATAACTAAAAATATAATTCACATACGATAAAAATCATATTTTTACCCTTCGAAGAATAATTTTCAAGGCATACTCTAGTTAAAAATCATAACTTTATTATTATTCTATCTATAAAAATCATATTTTATTTAATCTACATATAAATCCTATTTTTAACTACATAAATAAAATAAAAATAACATAAAAGCTCAAATTTTTCGGTTTTATGAGGTAGGGGGCCCATGGCACGTTGACGTCGAGGAGAAGGGTGGTGTGGCGTCGTAGATGGTTGGAGGTTGGCTCAGGTGCGGCGGCGGGCGGGGCAGTGGACCACGACAGAGCTTTTGGGAGTTTTGGCTCCTATTGGCGCCGGAGAGGGAGAGAGAAGTAGGGGGAAGGGTGGCGCCAGCATGGGGGGGGGGGGAGGCTTCGACGACGGGGTGGTGACCTTGGAGGGTGCGCGATGGGGTGGAGGTGGCGGGGTAGCGGATCGTCGATCTGCAGGGGGAGGTTTTTTTTTCTTTTTCCAATTTTTAGAGTTGACCGATACTTTAATTGAGAGAAGGGAGGCACCTTATATAATTTATATATTTATTTAATTTAATTTCTCCCAGAAGTTACTTTTTAAATTTAAACTCCAAATTGAGCTCAATGACTGTCGACCCTAGCGTAATACCCCCATTCCGACCACAATGGGATATGTTTCGTAAGCCAATTCGACCGTTACGATCAGTTTTCGTTAAATTTAAAATATAAATCATTATATTTTAAATTCAAATGCACATTTTATTTTATCGGGGCCACATACGGACTCCAAAAATTCCAGAAAAATAAATCTGACTATATTTTGACGATACGGTCCTAACAAAACTAATTTCATCGAGTTTGGAGATCGTTTTAAAAACGGTCATTTTCCAGTCAATTAAATTCAAACTGAAATTACCAAACTTGTTTAAATCCGCTACGCTCACATATTGATTCCAAAAATTATGAAAATTGGAATCTAACAATAATTTGACATTTCGGATCCAACCAAAGTTGTCCCGTCGAAAACGGAGGTCGTTTGCAAAATAGCCATTTTTAAGGGCTATATTTCCATAGCGACTATTCTGAATTTTCAACTAGGCATAACTTTTTATTCCCGCTGTGAAATTTCAATTTTTCAGATTTATTGGAAAGATATTTTCAAATAGATTCTAATATTTTTGATTTCACTAAAATCCCATGTATTTTGAATCCTGTACATTCATTTGAAATTTGAAATCGAGTTTTCAAACTACCGTGCCATTTCCAATTCCTTTTGTAATTAAAATAAATATTTATATTCTAACTTCGATTCAAATAAATATATACGTTCTAATTCTGTTCAAGATAAATTTCTTGTCGTTATTATTTAAAATAAATCATTTTAAATATTCAAAATTCATTAGAATTGTAAAAATAAAAATTTTAAATTGGTTCTGATTTTCCGGGTTGTTACAATATGCTTTTCCATTTAGCAATGTGTTGGGTAAAAATATCTATATGCTAAAACCTTGTGAAACACTTCATGATTTGACGATAAGGTGTTTAGCGATGTTGTTTATTTCAAAATTTAATGAATGATTTTTAAATGAAATTTCTTAAGTAAAAAAGAATAGTATTCCCGATTTTGGATAGGGAACATTTTTTAAAAAGTTTTATAAAACGGAAAGAATTTCGAGGGCTAAACCCGATGATTTCGAAATGATTTGAAAGTTTATTATGATTTTACATTGTGGTTCATCGCGTACCCGATTAGTTGCTATTGATAATGTATCTGTTTGGTAGCGGAGAATTTATTCTCTTTCTTAACACCCTTCTTTGAGATGTACGATCTAAAAGGTTATGTGATTAATAGTGACTGATCATATGTGTTAATTGTTGATGTGAAGTACAATAGTTTGAAAGTACTTGTGATTATTATGTTGTGAAATGATTTTCTCTACTTTGCGATATGAAATGATTTAGTATGTGGCTAAAGATCAGGTGACCCGAGAGCGACTAAAGGTGTGAGGGCTGTGTATGCTTTCCCCCGGAGTGTGGGATGGTGCATCGTTAGTGTAGCCTGCTCCATCGAGAGAGGTGCACATTTGTAAATCAAGTTGGTAAGGCGCATACAGCCTTATCTGAGGGAACATGACCGATATTTGGTGCATACTTGTTTGTATGCATTGTTATGTCTTGGAATTCATATTTTCAAAGATTTTGGTTTGAGATCCCGAAGTGAAATCTATTTTGATATAAAATCTAGATATGTATTTCAAATGATTTGAAATAAGAATCGGGAAATAAAGTCCAAAGAAATAATTTCTGTAAAGTGAATTGGATTTGGAAAATCTAAGGTGGGGATTAATCTAAATGGATAGACTAGAAAATTGCATGTTGATTGATGCATTGTAGATCCATATGAATATTATTAGTTGTTGTTTGTGCACTAGTATTCATGGGGGTAAACCTGTTCCGTGACATGCGGCGTGGTCTCGTGATTTACCTTGTTTTAAAGTAAAGTGTAATAACTGTTTTGAATTCTCACACGGGTCCCATGACTGACCTGGAGTTTATTGTTTTAACCTAAACTCTGGCTGCCCCTATTTTCCACACAGGTAGTTAGTAGTTTTTTTTTTTTTTTTTTTTTTTTGCAGATTATTCCATTTAGCAGGATTCTGGATCGAAAAGTTGTGTCCAGCATATTGATAGTCTTCCGCTGTGTTAGTTATTTGTTTCCGCTGCATTATATTACATTTATTGTAAATTAATCTTCCGCTGTATTATATTTCGATGTACTCTGATATATTTTGTACTTTGATGTAACATTATTATGATGTTTATAAAAGTCTTCTGTTGTTTGTTATGATGTGTTGTATGCCCAGAGTTAGCGTATGCGGGGTTCGAACGGTCTTGGTCGATTTAGCGATCGATTAGGTCCGAGCGAAATATGTATCGTTGCATGTACAGTACTCTATTGTAATTGTTTTTAATGTTAATAATTTTTTTACTGCTTTTCAAATCCTTGATCTACATTTCTAAGCACTCTTCCATTCTAAAAACCTCTCAAATATTTAAATCGCTTTTTGAATCGTCGAATTTATTTCAAATATCTTGATTCAATAAGCAATATACTTTCTTTAGTCTTCACATACACGTTATATACTTGAGGATAAGATTATAGGAAAGGTGTACTCAACTATTGTCTATTCAATGTTGTTCTAGAACACGATTATAAGTCAAACTCTAATTGTTTGTTGAAGTTCCATGTTAGTGCTCAGGCGAGAAATCCTTATTGGGCTTGGATTGTTGTGAACATGTTCCTCCAGGTGATTAGAGGGCGTTGATAGTAGAATTCCAGAAGTAGCCTAGGACTGGACATAGGACGGGAAGTCGAACCAGTATAAAACTCCTGGTGTCACTTTACTTACTACATTTTCTTTACTGTGGTATCTTTTATTGTTTAATATTTATTTACATAACTATTGTATTATACAAGTTAGTATATCATATCCACTTCCGCATGTTCCATATAGAAAGATCCTACTCTAAGTCACAAGTCACCTGACTTTTCATTTGGTATCCGAGCCTAGTGTTCTAGAGATCGTAAGAACATCCTATAACAAATGGAAATAAAGAAGTCTAATCAAGGGATTAGAAAGTGGAAGAGTAACAAAGAAAAATCAACAGAGCAAGAGAGAAAATGTTTCATGGCTAAAGTCAGACCGCAATCAGTATGTGTAAGATTCATAATATATAGATCTTTTATTAGACCATGAAAAATTATTAAAAGATTTTAAAAGTTTGGGTAAACTTAGTGCAGTTATTTTAGCCAAGTTTAAAGATTGTGAGCAAGAAAATTCCAAATTAAAAGAGGAAACCAATTTTTTAGTAAAACTAGCCAAATTTTTTGAAAATACCTTAGAAGAGCTTGTTTTTCAAAAGGATTTCCTTCAAAAAGAAAATGAGAACAATTAATAGATAAAAACAATGATATTTTAAAGGAAATTGACGTTTACAAAGTAGAAATAAATCATTAAAAGATTCTTTAAACAATTCTAGTTCTTTAATTTCGTCTCTTAAAGAAGAGAATGAAGCCTTAACTCAAAAGAATTTAGAATTATTTAAAGAATATGAGATTTTAAAGGTTAATAAATTTTTTTGCAAAATAAAATTTCTGACTCAAAAGAAAATTTTGAAAAATTACATTCTTCTTTAAATAATTCAGAATATAAAATTTTTGGTCTTAAAACTAAGAATGGTACTTTAAAAAGGAAGAACTCTGAATTAAATAAGGAAACTGATGATTTAAAAAATGACAAAATTTCTTTTCAAAATGCGAATCGCGACTTTGGAATCAAGTTTGATAGATGTATAAGTAAGTTCACAAAATCTAATAAATGTCAAATTGATTAAATATGATTTTTTTCTGGATCTCGACCTTTACAAAACAAAAGTGGTTTAGGATATAATAAAACTGATCATTGAAATAGTTCTAGATATTCTTCTATGAACAATAAAAATATCACTACTAGTACTAATGCACATCCAAAACTCAATTATTATAGAAATTTGAATAATTCTATAACTAGAGATATTTATAATAAATCTGGAAGTACAAAGGAAAAACCAATAGAAGTTATTTAAGTATCTGGGTTCCTGTAAGTCTGAAAAACAAAGAAAAATATATTATTGATTACTATATTTCAGTAGTTAATAATGAAAATTTCAATTCTAAAGGTTCCATTAAACCTTCTTGGGTATGGTTACCTTCCATTTAATCCCTGGACCCTAATGAATGAAGTGGGTACCAAAGTATGTATGTGTGTGTGTATATATATATATATATATATATATATATATATATATATATTATATTTTTGCAGGTACACCACAACAAAAAAGAAGGCTATTTTCGGGGTCTCTAAATATCTATGAATACAATTCAGGTTATCGAAAAAGCATATGATCCAATATCCCCTTAAGGTGCTATGATTATTTATCATGTTAAATATTCTTTTTAGACAAAGGGAGAGAAGATATTATATATATTCCACGAACACTTTGTTACAGGGAAACAAATGGTAAGTATTTTTTTTATATATCCACAAACAAAATGTTGCAGAGAAGTTTTATATTCAATGGGAGACAAATTTATGCAAGCATACATTCATGGGGAGAGAACAAATAACTCTATAATTGCAAGAGGTTATCATCAATCAAAAAATGGGGAAAATGTTGATTCATGAGATTTTTGATTCATGATAATGAAGAAATGAAGATTGATTGAAGAGTTAGTATATATGTTTATGTGTGTGTTTAGTGTGTTGGAATATTGTTCCTCAAATAATTCTACACAAATGCATGAAGAAACTATGCACTTATGAAAAGAACTTGTCAACTAGTTAAAAATCTACTAGTCAACTAGTAAGTTCCAGAATTGTACATTTTTGTACTAACTAGCTGACAAGTTAGTTTTCTGCCAGTCAACTGGTAAGCATAAAAATGAACAATTTTGGCCTTTTATGAATACATTTATATATATATATAAATATATATATATATACACGTTTTCAACTAGTTGACTAGTGATTTTTGACCAGTTGACAGGTTATTTATAACGGTTATTTCCAGCGAAGAGATACTTCTTTTCACCAACAGTTTTCAATCCAATTTCAAGAGTAATAGTCGCTTCTTTTCACTGAAACTTTTCATGAATAATTACTACTCTTCGATCACTATTCAAACACTACGAACATCACTACCAAAATCACCAATTCTTACTGATACTATTCTAATTCTTGATCTACGTTTCTAAGCGCTTTTGCATTGTAAAAACCTCTCAAATATTCAAATTGCTTTTTGAGTCGTCGAATTTATTTCAAATCTCTTGATTCGGTAAGCAATATACTTCCTTCAATCTTCAAATACACGTTATCTACTTGAGGATAAGATTATAGGAACGGTGTACTCAATTGTCAGTGTTGTTCAAGAAAATAATTATAAGTCAAACTCTTATTGTTTGTTAAATTCCTGTGTCGGTGCTCAAGCGAGAAATCCTTATTTAGGCTTGGATTTTGTGAACATGTTCCTCCGGGTGAAGGTAGGGCGTTGATAGTAGAATTCCAGAACGAGTCTCGGACTGGACATAGGACGAGATGTAATGATCCAGATTTTTAGCGACTTTAGTTATCGACATAAACACGATGTCGATAACCAAAACATCGAAAAATCTTGGTAATTAGTGAAAGAAATTAGAAGGTGGGGAAAGATAAGATAGAAACTTAGAATAGAAGAAGAAGAAGAACACAACATCAGAGTAACACGAACCTCACAGCGGAACGAATAACATATAATATATATAACATAACTTGAAATATACATCTGTACTTGAATATACATCAATATCAAAGTACATCACTTACAACACAGCGGAAATAACTATAGCTATATGATCCTGAAGCCTCTTGCTCCAGCTCTTCAACTATATCTGTAAATCCCGACTACTTGACTGCCCGTACAAATTTAGGCACCCAAGAGTTTAGGGAAAACAACAAAATAAACTCCGAGTCAGTCATGGGACTGGTTTGAGTAAAACAGTTTTAAAACAGTTCGAACAATTAAACGATATCTCATAAGACCACGCCGTATAACGGAACGGGTTTTTCCCTTATGAGAATCCAAAATATCTCTACATCAAAACCTTTGATATTATCATAATGTCTATCAAACCACAATATATTAATCATCTAGCAGAAATGCTTTCATCTCACGTTCTACATATATAGTATACAATCAAAACCGCAAGCACGTATTGGGTAATGGATTTCCAACTATGACAAGGTATGGAACGACCTTTCGCTCGTGTACCTCTAGAGAGGAATACACTAGGTTCAACAAGAACATCTTGCAACCCGGCCACACATGACCGACCACTCATTTCGCTTGACTGTATCGAATGTATATCACCAACGGTTGGGATCAGCAACCGTTTCCTGAATGGGACAGCATCAACAATAGATTTTTATAAGTAAATGAAACTCTAGATCAGGTGATTATACACCCTACTTTGGTGCGACCGACTTAGCCATGCTGCCTGCCCGATTTCTATCATTTACCGGATGATGAGGCTAGAAGCTATGCTTTATCATCACACCAGATTCACTTTGAATGCCACATCATCAAATCCATCAAATCACCGATTTACGTCCTCAACCATACATTATGTGTTAGCTAAAAGAAGTTTCCTTCTCCGCTTCCACTCTTGGTACGGTTGGAGAAATCAATATACGTGATCGTCTGGAAATACTCTGTCATACATCCATCCGTACAAGTCATCCAGTGTAACACCCCACCTCCGCCAGGGTGGCTCTTGCAAGCACTCTGACTTTGGAGGGGCGTTTGAATCAGGTAAACATGCATAATGATATATCAAGGCAGAACAAGAACATATGTATATATGTAAACAGAGTAAATAACATAGATAAAACAGCGGAAGATTTCAAACCATTTCAAAACAAGTCTGGTACAACATAATGTCAATTTTCCAAATACACAAGTCTAGATAAAAACAACATTACTGAAATACATAAGTACTATCCCCAAAATAAGTGATAACCATAGCTAGCTTCATGTCAAGACCATACATGAGCTAAAATCCCACAAGCAAGCGATCAGAAATCCAAGCTAAGCTCCAATGTTCCCTCCCTGAGAACCTGGGGGGGGGGGGGGAAACGGAAGAAAAGAGGCGAAAGAAAACAGGTCAGTCAAAAAGACTGAGTAAGCCCTACTACAATCAATGTAAACTGGTAAAGTTAACTGGCATGGGCAGCAGGGATGAACATAAGGATAACAACATACTAGCATGATGATTAACTACCAAGGTAGGTAAAGGTGTCATCGCATAATCAGGTTTAAGGTTTTTGCACCACAGGTGTACTAGCAAACGAACATGACTTGAATAAACAAGTATTGATCCCTTGGCCCAAGCTTTGGCCCAATAACATGTAGTGACCCCAATACGAGGTCCAAAGTGTAAACAAGAAGTGATCCCCAGGCCCAAGTTTGGCCCAAACATCATGAATGACCTAAACCAAGGTCCAACTAGCACGGTCTAGTCGATCGGCTCCCTATAAGCCTAACTCGTCAAGTGTCGGTGTCATACGGCCCAACTACGAAGTGTAGCTAAACTGTGCTAGGTCCACCCTAGGGTGTATCAAGTCCTAGGGTGTCAACCACTGACACAAATCAATGCACGCACAGTCTAAACCTACTGGTGCCCATGCCGGCTTTTTCAACTTCGGACCATGTGCACGACCATGGCCCGCCTGAACCTACACCGGCGCACCTACTCAGCCGTCTTTTTGGTCGCTTACATGGCATCCAGTAATCGTGCCCCTCCCTAGCCTAGTCCCTAGGGTATCATGATACAACTAAGAGGGTTACTGGTGCAAAGGACCATGTAACTAGGGTTTCTTTAATGGGTTAAACATGGTTAACCCAACCCATTCAAGTACCAAGTTGGTTAAGTGTACCCAAGGTTCATGACTTAACCCTACCAACCCATCGTGTTTAATTGGTTAAGTATTCAAGCGGTCCATGACTTAACCCTAATCATGAGGCATTAATTAATTTAATGCGCCTTAACCTCTCACATTAGACTTTGTTGCGGTTACTAGTTAAGCCGGTCGGTTCCGGGTAGCTTTACACCACAACTTGGTCTAACCTCGGGTTCAAGGTACAACATGGCCAACTTCTCACATTGGGTCCTATTGTTTGTAGCAACTAGTTAAGCCGGTCGGTTCCGGGTAGGTTTACGCTACAAACTCAACCCAACCTCGAGTTGGTCACACTTATCTTTTTTAAGTGTCATGTCCATCATGTTCCCAAAACATGTTACAAGTTTTCAAGCATTTGGGTAGACCTAACTTAATAGTAAATTCCCAAAGGGTAGACCTAACTTAATAGGTAAATTCCCAAGCTTATGTTTTTATGTCTTTTAGGTTTACCCAACCCCAAACGCAATCCCATCGCTTACATATCGCAATAGCGCATAAAGGATAGAAAGAGGGAACTTGGCATAATCATGACATAAAGGTGTTGAAGCCACAAGTTCAACATGGTGGCATATGAAATGTACATGTGTTCATATACTTGCATATTACATTTTTAGGCCTCAAAAGCATGCATAAAACCAAACTTAGCATATTGGTGATACATGGTGATAAATGACATGTAGAAATGGCCATAAGTTCGCATTTAGCCTCACACGCAAGTTATCATAAGGGATATGATAACTTACATGTTGCCAAAATGCAACCTTTAGCATAAAGCTTGAAGCTTTATGTTCACATACTCAAGATAAGCTTGCATAACATGAATCATGAACAAAAGGATCAACCCAAACTTGCATAGCATAACTTGCATATCATATGACAAACTTGCATACCAAACTTGCATAACATAACTTGCATATCATATGACAACTTGCATATCAAACTTGCATAACATAACTTGCATATCATATGACAAACTTGCATATCAAACTTGCATAACATAACTTGCATATCATATGACAACTTGCATATCAAACTTGCATAACATAACTTGCATATCATATGACAACTTGCATATCAAACTTGCATAACATAACTTGCATATCATATGACAACTTGCATATCAAACTTGCATAACATAACTTGCATATCAAACTTGCATAACACATCATAGTAAACTTGCATATCATGGCAAACTTGCATATCATACATTTAACTTTAGAGTTTAAGTATGAAAGTAGAATAGGGCTTACAATGCTTAGGAAATATGACAAAGCCCTTATGCAACCAATTAAACCCAAAATGCAAGCTTTAATAGAAAACCCTTAAGCCAAAGTGATCAAAACTCTTGCTTTATGATGCAAATATAGAAACTTGACTTGAATGTAAGCTAATGATGCTCATACAAGCCTGAAAACACTTGTATGCATGGAAAATCTCATAGAAATTTATTTAGGAATTTTATGAAGATAGTGGAGGCCATGAGAGGATTGATTTTGCCATAGTTTAGTTACTAGAATGAATAATGATGATTTAGGGTTAGGTTAGGGCCTTATTTATAGATTAGGCAAGTGTTTTAGGCCATAGGATTAAACCCTAGTTGCAATCTCAGCCCTTAAAACCGAATCTGGCCCCCAAGCTCAACACAATCTCAAAATGGTGCACCATGCTAAACAGCCCGGCTGGACCAAGTCGACAGGGCTGTCGACTTGGGTCCAACCAAGTCGACTCCCAAGTCGACAGGGCTGTCGACTTGGGTGTTCTGGTGGGATTTTTCCCGCCTGGCCCAATCTGTCCTAATTTTCAAATTCAAACGTGAATTTGAAATCTGTTTTTACTTTGAATTTTTCTGAAAACTTCTTTGGGCCTTAATCGGGTCATACGGACTCCGATTTTCGAAAACTCGGACTCTATTTCGCGTATTTTTCCGAGACGAACGCAATGGCATAGCCCTTTTCCCTTGATTCAGATTTTAGAATTAAATTCTGCCTCGATTTATGTTATAACAGGTTATTGAAAATACGGGTTGTTACATTCTCCCCTCCTTAAAGGATTTCGTCCCCGAAATCTCTAAGTTAGGAAGAACATATCCTACCATCCAACATCCATCTACTCAAAACATCATCCACGAGCAATCATTGTCCTTACAAGATTCTAAATGTTGTATGAACATATGCAAAGGTGTGTGTATATGTACTTATCTAATGCAAATATCATCAATGCAAATTATGTTAGTGAAATGAATCCATATGTATGCAATTCCTAACATAATGTATAACATCTATATGTGTGCACATAACATACATCCATATGCAACATCCATGTGATAACAAAAAAAAATTTCATCCATGAATAAGCATAAACACTCATGCATATGCAATATGAGGAGTGTGTGAGCCGATCTAGTTCCTAATCGTGTATAATGCATCCACGAGTAACCACTTGCAAACACTTGCAACCACTTGCAACCATCAAGCATAACATGTTTCAAACACATGTTTCATCCAAAGGGTTTCTACCTAAGGTTCTCATGACAAGATTAACACGATATACTAGATAATCCAGACAAACATGGATAGCAAAAGATATGCTACAAAGAGATCGGGAAGATAAGCAGGATATACTCCTCTTTCGGATTACAATAAATCCCTTCCTAACCCAACCCATATCCTATAAAAGCCCAAAAGGTTTAGTCAACCTAACGGACCCCCTTCAAACCCTGACATGTATTACTAGCCAATAAGTCATACCTCCCGACAGAAATAGGACCGAGAGGATATACATAAAAAGATAATATGCGAGTAAGTTCCACAGGAAAACAAGGATCAAGGATATGCTCTTAAAAAGAGATATGATGCGCGTATCTAGCCTTCAGTCTTCTAAGTCACATTTCCTTGAGCTTAACTCCACTGTGCTTTGACCGTCTTTTACCTCATGACTTCTTAGCTTCCTTTTTCACTTACTCTTCTATCATTCTTGGCTTAAACATAACTATGACCTCATGGTTTCATGCAAGCTCTCCAAAATTCCCTAGTGAATCCTGGATCTCGTTTACTTACCATAAAGTATTCCACGCAGTAGAACTTTTCTTGAAAATACTAATCCACGTTACCAACGTGATTTTCTATAACTCATGCTTGAACGAAATGAACCATCTGCCTGCGAATGATAGGCCGTACTTAGATTCAGTTGCTTGCCCATGACTTCCTGTAGACTATCTCAAAACTGGCTAGTGAAGATTGAGTCATGGTTACTAACTATACTTTAGGGAGCCTCGTGCAACCGCTTTATTTCTTGAAAGTAAATTTTCGCTAGCTATGATGCAGTCCTTTCGCTCTTTACCGGAGTGAAATGAGCGCTCTTCGTGAGTCTACCTACTATGACCCACATGCTCGCATTCTCTTTCCTTGACCTAGGCAGTCCATCCACGAAATCCTTCGTGACGCTTTACTACTTCCATTGCGGGGACCTCCAATGGATGTAATAGCCCACCGGGCTTTTATGACTCGGCCTTTAACCTGTTGGCACAACATGTACCTTGGGACAAACTCGGCCACCTCCTCGGGTGAGGTGCATCTTCAAGAACCTTCTTTCTCTCATCGAGTCTTAGCCATCCCTTGTCATCTATAGCGAGGTGACTTGCCATCTTGCCTCGAATCAACTTGTCCATGATCTCGACTAACTGCGGGTCTTCTTTCTGCGAAGTCCCTGCTTGATCCAGAAGGGTAGGTCTAAACTCAAGGGACGCTAACTAACCAATTAAACTGAGAGAACTTCTTACTTCGGTTGCATTCCTTGGAGTCTTCCAATCCTGAACTGCAACTACCTTAGCGGGATCCACTGCTAAGCCTTGCTTAGAAACTATGTGCCCAAGAAATCTAACTCCTTTTTCTCCAAAATGACACTTGGAGAACTTGGCCTTCAACTGATGCGCTCTGAGCGTATCCATCACCTCCACGAGATGCCTTGCGTGCTCTTCCTTATCCTTAGAGAAGATCAGAATATCATCTACGAAGACCACCACAAATTCGTTCAGGAACTCCCTAGACACCCTACTTATCAAGTCCACGAAGTAGGCGGGTGCATTAGTCAAACCGAATGGCATGACCAGCCATTCTACGAATCCATCCGGAGTTCTGAACGTAGTCTTGTCTATACTATCCTCAGCTATTCTGAGCTGATGGAACAAATGTTCCTACAAGCTGATCAAACAAATCATCGATCCTTGGCAATGGTTGCTTATTCTCTTTGTTTAACTCACGATAATCAACACAAAGTCAAAGAGAACCATCTGCCTTGGTAGTAAATACTACAGGCGCTCCCCATTCAGATATACTTCATCTAATGAAGTTCTTCTCAAGCAACTACCTGACTTGCTTTCATAACTCTCATCTTGCGGGGCCATGTGCCTTACCGGCCACGAAACTTTCTTGGCATTATCAACCAGATAAATGCGGAAATCTATCTCTCGTTTAGGGGTAACCCCCTTCACTTCACCCAAGATATCAGGATATTCTCAGACCACCCTCACCGATTACAAACTATCGATAGACGAGTTGAGGGATTCAAGATAACACAACATGACGGGACTCGTAGGGTTACTAGAAATTCTTAGGATATTACCAAGGCGAGTCATGAGCCTCACAACCCTATGCTCAAAAATCAAGGATGGCTCCAAAACTGGACAACCCATCCATGCCCAAAATCAACCCATACCCCAAGAAACCGAGAATATAAGCATCACACGAGATCTCTACACTAAAGATAGAGATTTTCAGATCCACGTAGATAACAGACAAATGGGCGGAACCCCCAATTGGATTTAAAACACACACGGGATCATTAACTAGACTAGTACTTAGGTGCAAACTTTCAACAAGATCAGATGAGATAAAGCTATGCGATGCACCAGAATCAAACAAGGTACGAACTGAAAAATCAGAAATATATACAAGGCTTTCAACAGAAATACTACCTCGATCGGGAACTGGAGCGGCATTGAGAGCCTGAACTTGCCCTCCCGAAGGTCCAGCACGCTGAGTCTGACCCTGGCCTTGCCCTTGCTTCCTAGGGCAATCCTTGTTAAAATGTCCCGTCTCTCCACAGTGAAAGCACCCACCCAATTTCCTTCTCTTCTTCCTACAGTCCTTGACTATGTGCCCAACAATCCCACAGAAGTTGCACTTTCTTGTTTCCTTTGCCTTGTTCTTGTTGCCCTTGTTGTTCTTGTTGTTCTGATTGCCTTGACTGCTCTGACCACTTGGATTACCCTGATTTCCTTTTCCTTGGGAATCAGTCTTCTTGGCTTGAGTATCATTTTTCTTGACATCTCCCTGAAGTAACGCCATATCAACCAAGCTCTCAAACGTGGCCCCATGGGGAATATGTGACATAGCCAATCCCTGCAACGGCTCATTCAATCCTCTAGCAAAACGAAGAGCCTTCTTCTGAGGAGTATTCACCATATCCAAGCCAAAACGAGCTAACTGATTGAATTTGTTCACATATTATTTGACATACATATCTCCTTGTTTCAAAGTTATGAACCTCTCCATTTGCAGATTCTCCTCAGCAGAAGATAGAAACCTAAGCATGAACCTTGCCCTGAAATCGTCCCAAGTCTCAACAGGCCTAGTACCATTGGTGACTTCCCACCAATAAGCGGCTTCATCCTTCATAAGCCAAACCGCCAACAAGATCTTCCTCTGATCGTCTAACCCAAAGATGGCAAATAAATCCTCGGTCTCTTTCAACCAATTTCTGGCCTCTACAAAAGTCTCAGTGCCTTGAAAGTTCATGCCACCCATTGCTTTGAAATCCTTGCAAGTCTTTGCGAAGTCAGCCTGAGGATGCTGAGGGGGAGGAGGAAGAGGAACCTCAGCGACAGGAGGAGGAGGAACATTAACTACCGGAGGAGGAACATCTGCGGGGCCGGCTTCGGTCGCCCTAGCATCCAAAAGTCTCCTATACCAAACAGGTACGTGTACTCCTTCCAGAATAGCAGAGTTATCGGCCATTCTGAAAACGAAGAAAAAGATAGATTCAGAATGGAGAAAAACGAAGGAATTTTTGCTAATGGCTTTTTGGGGAATAGTCTTTAAAATAAACTAGACTTTTCTTTGGAAAATACTTTATACTTGGTTTTGAAAATAGTTTTCTAAAAGTTTTCTAAAAACCTTTTTGTTCCTTCTCGTAAACCATAGGCTCTGATACCAAATGTAACACCCCACCTCCGCCAGGGTGGCTCTTGCAAGCACTCTGACTTTGGAGGGGCGTTTGAATCAGGTAAACATGCATAATGATATATCAAGGGAGAACAAGAACATATGTATATATGTAAACAGAGTAAATAACATAGATAAAACAGCGGAAGATTTCAAACCATTTCAAAACAAGTCTGGTACAACATAATGTCAATTTTCCAAATACACAAGTCTAGATAAAAACAACATTACTGAAAAACTGAAATACATAAGTACTATCCCCAAAATAAGTGATAACCATAGCTAGCTTCATGTCAAGACCGTACATGAGCTAAAATCCCACAAGCAAGCGATCAGAAATCCAAGCTAAGCTCCAATATTCCCTCCCTGAGAACCTGGGGGGGAAACAGAAGAAAAGGGGCGAAAGAAAACAGGTCAGTCAAAAAGACTGAGTAAGCCCTACTACAATCAATGTAAACTGGTAAAGTTAACTGGCATGAGCAGCAGGGATGAACATAAGGATAACAACATACTAGCATGATGATTAACTACCAAGGTAGGTAAAGGTGTCATCGCATAATCAGGTTTAAGGTTTTTGCACCACAGGTGTACTAACAAACTAACATGACTTGAATAAACAAGTATTGATCCCTTGGCCCAAGCTTTGGCCCAATAACATGTAGTGACCCCAATACGAGGTCCAAAGTGTAAACAAGAAGTGATCCCCAGGCCCAAGTTTGGCCCAAACATCATGAATGACCTAAACCAAGGTCCAACTAGCACGGTCTAGTCGATCGGCTCCCTATAAGCCTAACTCGTCAAGTGTCGGTGTCATACGGCCCAACTACGAAGTGTAGCTAAACTGTGCTAGGTCCACCCTAGGGTGTATCAAGTCCTAGGGTGTCAACCACTGACACAAATCAATGCACGCACAGTCTAAACCTACTGGTGCCCGTGCCTGCTTTTTCAACTTCGGACCATGTGCACGACCATGGCCCGCCTGAACCTACACCGGCGCACCTACTCAGCCGTCGTTTTGGTCGCTTACATGGCATCCAGTAATCGTGCCCCTCCCTAGACTAGTCCCTAGGGTATCATGATACAACTAAGAGGGTTACTGTAACAACCCGTATTTTCAATAACCTGTAATAACATAAATCGAGGCAGAATTTAATTCTAAAATGGGAATCAAGGGAAACGGGCTATGCCATTGCGTTCGTCTCGGAAAAATACGCGAAATAGAGTCCGAGTTTTCGAAAATCGGAGTCCGTATGACCAAGATATGGCCTCGCGAAGTTTCACGAAAATTCCCAAATTAAAGTATACTTAATTAAGTGAAATGGGTTGTGTAGATATATATATATATATATATTGATATATATATATATATATATATAATTGAAAATTTAATAAATAAATATGCAAAAATGCTCAAAACAGCGAATTGGGAGAGGGGAATAACCGAACCGGCCGATTTTTGAAGTCGACCCGAGCCCGCTGGGTCGACTAGGGGTTAATCCAGGGTGTTTGGCTGTCAACCCGTGGGCCGATTCGCTCAAGTGCAGATTTTGCATTTGAATGGTTCTCATGGTCCATCTTTAATCTAAAGGCCCTAGATGGTTCCTACACTTGACTTCTTCCCCAAGACATGCTTTGATGGCTTGGATTGAATCTAGGGTTAATCCTATGGCCTAAAACACTTGCCTAATCTATAAATAAGACCCTAACCTACCCTAATTCATTCATAATTAAACCTAGTGACTAAACTATGGCAAAATGCTAGCTCTCATGGCATCCACTAATTTTATGAAGAGGGTTGCATACTAATCACTCTCTAATCAACTTCTAATCCCTTCTTAGCATCTTAATCTTCTTCATTTGGTGTTCAAAGTTGCTAGTTGTGAGTTTCTATCACTTTGATGATCTTTTGGTAAACTAATTAGATGAGATGTGATGAGATTTATGGTTTTGTATGTGGGTTAATGAGCTTTGAATCATATGATATGATGTTAGCATTAATCTTATGTTTATGCATGTTGAGTATGTAAGCTTATGCAAGTTTAATATGATGTATGTTATGTTTGCATGATGCTAAATATGCAAGTTGTGGGCTATGTAATCATATGCATGTTATGCAAGTTCATGGTAATATGCTATGCAAGTTACATGTATGTAAATATGCAAGTTACATGTTTGTTAATATGCAAGTTACATGTATGTAAATATGCAAGTTACATGTTTGTTAATATGCAAGTTACATGTTTGTTAATATGCAAGTTACATGTATGTAAATATGCAAGTTACATGTTTCTTTATATGCAAGTTACATGTTTGTTAATATGCGAGTTACATGTATGTAAATATGCAAGTTACATGTTTATTAATATGCAAGTTCATGATGACACATTATGCAAGTCTATAAGCTAATATGCAAGTTTGTTATGCAAAATGAATATGTAAGTTATGTGACATATTATATGCAAGTTATGTGACATGTTATGCAAGTTCATATGCAAGTTATGTGTTTGTTAATATGCAAGATGGCACCTTTGAAACATGTTCATTCATATGCAAGTTGACACCTTTTATATGTGTTATATCATGAACGAAATTACGTGGGAACGATGGGGTAATTAAATGCATAAGTTAATAAGATTGTGTGAAATTAATATAATTATGCATAACACAAAATAAATAAACATAGTATGGGAATTTGCCTATTTGGTTAGGTGTACCCATACTATGTGTTGGGAATTTACCTATTGAGTTAGGTCTACCCCATGGGAATTTACCTATTAAGTTAGGTCTACCCATGTTAAGAAAACTTGATTAATTAGGGATAATTAATATAAAATTATGAGGGTGATTAATTAGGTGTAATTAATTGACTAAGACACGAGGTTGGACTCAGTTGTAGCGTAAAACTGCCCGGACCCAACCGGCTTAACCAGTTGCTACAAATGTTAGCCCAATGTGAGAGGTCTTAGGCACAAACTAAATACGTAATTAATGTAAAGACACGAGGTTAGACTCTGTTATGACATAAGGCTGCCCGGACCCAACCGGCTTAACCAGCGGTCATAAAAGACAGTCTAATGTGAGAGGTCTTTACAAAGGTTACGTTCTTAATTAATTAATTAAGAAACACTTAACCATATTAGCATGTAGAGGGACATGAGGGGTTAAGTGGGTGCCTCGGGTGGCATGAGAAAATCTAGTGGTTGCCTTGGGTGGCAATAGAAAATACGATTAGAATACTTAACCAAAATAGAACATGTAATTAAAACATGATTAAAGGGTTAAGTGGGATATACTAGAAAAAGGGACAAGCTTAGGTGGGTAGCTTGTGGAGGCCCATTTCAACCAGTAACCCATACGTATCTTTGTGGGCTCGACCCATGTCGAGGACGGGACACGCATACTGGGCTTGACTGTAAGAGGCAAACGGGTTAGCGGTGGCAACGCAAGTCCAACGGGCTTCATATGCGTGAGTGGGCCCGGGCTGGTAGGTAAGCCGTTGTTGCATCGAGTAGATATAAGCCGTGCACCTTTAGTTTCATCAGGTTGCCACATTGGGGAATGATACATCCCACGGTGGGGCCAGCACGGGTATCTACGTTAGGGAGCCGATCGAATGGGAAGTAGTGTGTACACCTAGTGGATTGTAGGGCCCCGTGGCGCCTACTTGGTCACCTAGGGGTACGCAGGTACTAATTAGTAAATTTTATAAGTCCTTGGGTGGGATCAACCTTTAAGTTAGGAACGACTGGTGTGGTGCAGTTTAGTAATTTACCTTAGGGAGGGTAGATGCGTCTTTATCCTTTATCTTCGTTTAGTTGACTGCTTAGGGTAGCCATTCATCCCTATATGTTACCGTATATCAGTTTATGTCTTCTCTGGTTACTTTAACGATTGTATTGTTAAAGTTATAGGACTCGCTCAGACTTATGTCTGACCCTGTTGTTTTTATCTTTTTCCCAACCCTCAGGTCCTACGGTGGATCCTAGCAGTAGTAGAGCTTGATCGGATTGCTGTTCCAGTCTTTAGGAGCTTGGATAGATGTAAAGCTCCAGTTATCCAGTTATCTTTTCTTTTGTTTGGCTATTGTATGAGAGTGGGATTATGTACTTCTTTATTTTGATGGATATTGTACTTGACCTTTATTGTGGTTTTATGATGTAACCAGACATGTTTTACTTCCGCTGTTATGAGATGATGTTTTAAAATTTCAAGTACTATTTATATCTGTCTTGTTGTAATTTTTCTGTTCTATATTCACTAAAATACTCCACCAATGCTATGGCATTCCCTTAGTGAGTGATCATAGCGGGAGTGGGGTGTTACACGTGGTATCAGAGCTTAAGGTTACCAGAACAGATAAAATTTTTGAGAAAAACTACTTTCTAAGAGTATTTTCGAAGAAAGGATTTTTAAAAGCATGTCTTCTAAGAGAAAAAGTTTTTGAAAAAGAAAAGCATAATCCCCAATAGCCATATCTTTATCTTTCGGAATCTCCTTTTTGAATCTTTCCTCTTTCGTTTCAGCATGGCTGAAGATCTTAACATCCCGGAGGGTTTAGTTATACCACTATGGTATAGGAGGTTGCAAGAGGCTAGGGCCGCGGCTGCGGGTCCGGCCAATGCTACTACACCAGAGACAACCGCTCCTCCTCCTCAGCCTAGAGTGGATAATTTTGCTAAGGTTTGCAAGGAGTTCAAGGCTATAGGAGGAAAACCTTTTCTTGGTTCAGAGACTTTCGTAGAGGCTAGAGATTGGCTTAAGGAAGTGGAAGAGTTGCCAGATATCTTTGAAGTGGAAGAGGGAAAGAAAGTCAAGTTGGCGGCTTGGTTAATGAAGGGAGAGGCCTCATTCTGGTGGGAGGTCACTAATGGAGAACGCCCTGTTGACTCTTGGGCAGATTTTAAGCAAAGGTTTGGGGCTAAGTTTCTCTCAAGGGCGGAAGAGAATCTGTTTATGGAGAAGTTCTTGAATTTGAAGCAAGGGAATCTCACGGTGAAAGAATATGTCAACAAATTCAATCAATTAGCAAGGTTTGGCATAGAGTTGGTGAATACACCGGAGAAGAAGGCTTTGAGGTTCGTTAGAGGCTTGAACGAACCATTGCAAGGAATAGCTATGACTCACATTCCTATGGGGGCCACTTTTGAGAAGCTTGTCTACATGGCACTTATGCATGAGGATGATAAGAATTCTAAGGCACCAGAGAAAAAGGGGGATCAGAAGAAACCGCAACAGCAACAACAAGGCAAGGGCGGAAAAGGCAATGGTGACAAAAAGAAGACGAAGAAGAAGTGCTTCAATTGTGGAACACCAGGACACCTTAGTAAGGATTGTCGCAAAAAGAAGAAGACCGGTTGCTTTCATTGTGGTGAAGCAGGGCATCTTGTGAAAAACTGCCCAAAGAAGGGGCAGAAGACGGGGTCTACCTCAGGAGGCCAGGTGCAAGCTCTTATAGCACCACCTCAGTCAGGGGGGCAAGTTCAGGTTCTCTCAGTTCCACCGATTCAGCAGAGAGGTAGAACTATTTCCGTTGAAAGTCTGGTTTTTCTGTTTGATCATCCAGTTCGTACTTTGTTTGACTCTGGCGCATCGCATTCTTTTATCTCATCATCGTTAGTTGAGTCACTGCACTTAGACACCAGTCTAGTTGATGATCCCTTGGTTGTCTCAAACCCAATTGGGGGCTCCATATATCTGTCTATGATATGTTTGGGTTTGAAGATTACTATACTTAGCGTTGAGTTTAGATGTGATGCTTTTGTATTGGGCTTCACGGGCTATGGGTTGATCTTGGGCATGGACTGGTTATCCAGTAATGGTGCCGTTCTTGATTGCGAAAGGAGAGTTGTCAGGCTCATGACCCGCTTGGGTAACACTCTCGAGATCTCTTGCAATCCCATGGAATCTGTTTTGCTAAGTTATCTTGAATCGCTCGATGCTTCGGTCGAAAGTTTGTGTTCTGTCAGAGTAGTCCGGGAATATCCGGATGTGTTTGAAGAAGTAAAGGGTTTGCCTCCGAAGCGGGAGATAGATTTCCGAATTTATTTGGTGGATAATGCCAAACCAGTGTCTTTGCCAGTACGCCACATGGCTCCTCGTGAGAGAAGAGAACTTCATAAGCAAGTAGGGGAGTTGCTTGAGAAGGGGTTCATAAGGCGAAGTATATCGGAGTGGGGAGCTCCAGTAGTGTTTGCCACGAAGGCGGATGGGTCCCTCAGACTTTGTGTGGATTATAGAGAACTTAATAAGCTCACGAAGAAGAATAGACACCCATTACCGAGGATAGATGATCTCTTTGATCAGTTGGTTGGCGCGTCAGTATTTTCGCAGATGGACTTAGCTACAGGGTTTCATCAGTTAAGAGTGGCGGAGGACAGTATAGAGAAGACTGCTTTCCGGACTCCGGATGGTTTTTATGAGTGGCTAGTGATGCCATTTGGGTTGACAAACGCCCCCGCATACTTTGTTGATCTCATGAGTAGAGTGTTCAGAGAGTATCTGAATAAGTTTGTAGTAGTTTTTGTGGATGACATCTTGGTCTTTTCCAAGAATGAAGAAGAGCATGCCTTACATCTCAAGGAAGTGTTGGAGACTCTTCGAGCGCATAGTCTTAAAGCTAAATTCTCTAAATGCCATTTTTGGAGAAGAGAAGTGCGATTCTTAGGGCATGTGGTCTCTAAGGAAGGGATAGTTGTGGATCCCGCAAAGATAGTATCTATCCAGGATTGGAAAGTTCCTAGAAATGCTACCGAGGTAAGAAGTTTCTTGGGGTTGGCAGGATATTATAGGAAGTTCATCAAAGACTTCGCGAAGATATCAGCCCCATTAACCCGCTTGACGAAAAAGAATCTGGTTTTCTCGTGGGATGTAGATTGTGATGATGCTTTCCGACGGTTAAAGAGAGCTTTGACCACCGCTCCAGTTTTAGTGCTCCCGAATGGGAGTAAGCCGTTTGTTGTTTATACCGATGCTTGTGGAACAGGATTAGGCGCAGTCTTGATGCAGGAGGGAAGGGTAATAGCCTATGGAGGGAGACAATTGAGAGTGCATGAGAAGAATTACCCTACCCATGATCTAGAGTTGGCCGCGATTGTTTTCGCACTTAAGTCTTGGCGCCATTATCTTCTTGGTGAGAGATTCGAGTTGTTCACCGACCATAAATCATTGAAGTACTTATTCTCTCAGAAGGATTTAAACTTAAGACAGCAAAGGTGGATGGAGTTCTTAGCATCCTATGATTTCGAGATAGCGTATACCCCTGGTAAGGGTAACGTGGTGGCAGACGCCTTGAGTAGAAAAAGGCTATCTTTGAGTCCATTGTTCGTGGAACGACGAAGCTTGGAGTTTCTTTCTTTGTTTGACTTCAGACCTTCTGTTGATTTTGTACCTGGTTTGTTGGCATCCTTGGAGGTTAGACCTACTCTTTTGAGACGGATTGGCGAGGCTCAGCGAGACGACCCACAGTTGGTTGTGTTGGTAGAGAAGCTTATAAGAGGGGAGTCGTCCAGCCATTTGGGTAGATACACCATAGATGATAAGGGATGGTTGCATAGAGACGGTAGACTTTGTGTACCGCAAGATGAGGGTTTGAAGAAGGCTATTTTGGATGATGCACATCGTTCAAGAATGACTATTCATCCCGGTGGAGACAAAATGTACCAAGACATGAAGAGAGTTTTCTTCTGGGCCGGTATGAAGAAAGATGTGGCCGAGTATGTGGCTAGATGCTTAGTGTGCCAACAAGTTAAAGTGGAGCAAAGGAAACCCGGTGGGTTGCTACACCCATTGGAAGTTCCACAGTGGAAGTGGGATAGTGTCTCGATGGATTTCATCGACGGGTTACCGAGATCGAGGAAGGGCAATACGGGAATTTGGGTTGTGGTAGACAGACTTACCAAGAGTGCCCATTTTATACCCGTAAAGAGTAAGAGGACCGCTCCATGGCTTGCTTCAGTCTATGTTAGAGAGATTGTTAGATTGCATGGCGTACCATCCAGCATTGTGAGTGATCGAGATCCTATTTTCACTAGTGAGTTTTGGAGAAGTTTGCAAGAGGCGGTAGGGACTCAGTTGTGTTTGAGCACCGCATATCATCCTCAGACGGACGGTCAGACTGAGAGGGTGAACCGTATCTTAGAAGATCTTTTGAGGCTTTGTATCTTGGATTTTGGAGGTACATGGGAAGAACATCTTCCTTTGGTGGAGTTCGCATATAATAACAGCTTTCAGTCCAGTATTGGTATGGCTCCTTTCGAAGCTCTTTATGGAAGGCCTTGTCGATCTCCTACATGTTGGTGGGAATCTACGGATAAGATCTTGCTTGGGCCGGATATGGTTAGAGAGACTTCAGAGAAGATTGATTTAATTCGAAAAAGGATGAAAGCAGCGCAAGATAGACAGAAATCTTATGCGGATCGGAGAAGGACGGATCTTGAGTTTGAGGTTGGGGACATGGTTTTTGTCAAAGTATCTCCATTGAGAAATGTTGTTCGCTTTGGGTCCGTAGGGAAGTTAGCACCGAGATTTGTTGGGCCGTTTCCTATTAAGGAAAGGATTGGACGGATGGCATATAGGGTGGAGTTGCCCGACAGACTTAGTGGTGTTCATGATGTATTCCATGTATCACATTTGAGGAAGTGCTTACATGAGACCGCGGAGGTGGTAGAGCCGAGCTTGCTTAGAGATGTAGAGGTAGAGCGTGATGCGACGATTCAACGAGCTCCTACTCGCATCCTTGGGTCAGAAACTAGGAAGTTGAGGAACAGAGAAGTTCAGCTAGTTAAAGTGCAATGGGGAGATGACGAAAGCAATGCTACTTGGGAGACGGAAGCAAAGATGCGTTCTTTGTATCCATTTCTTTTTGAGAGTATGTCTTTTAACTTCTCCTTTATTGCTTGTCTAGTACTTATCTTATCTTTAGTATATCCTCTCGCTAATACCTATGACCTTTAGATAGGGTAAAACCTATGGTTGAAACATGTGTTTGAAACATGTTATGGTTGATGGATGCATATGGATGCAATTGTTTGCTAGTGGTTGCTCGTGGATGCATATACACACACATTAGGCACTAGATCGGCTCAGTCACTTCATGTTGCATATTGCATAAATGGATGTGGTAGTTAGATTGATGGATGTATCATGGCTGTGTTATCATATGGATGATGCATTTTTGTGTATGGTTGTGCACGCATGTAGAAATTTGTATGTGTCAATAGGGTTTCGCATACATATTGGATGCATGGCACTATCATGGTTTGCATTAAGGAGGTTTACTGTATCAGTAACCGCCTGATTTTTGCATTAGGTAAGTACATATAAACACACTTTTGCATATATCCATCCAGCATTTAGAATCTTGTAAGGACAATGATTGCTCGTGGATGATGCTTTGAGTAGATGGATGATTGGATGGTAGGATACGTTCTTCCTAACTTGAAGATTTCGGGGACGAAATCCTTTAAGGAGGGGAGAATGTAACAACCCGTATTTTCAATAACCTGTAATAACATAAATCGAGGCAGAATTTAATTCTAAAATGGGAATCAAGGGAAACGGGCTATGCCATTGCGTTCGTCTCGGAAAAATACGCGAAATAGAGTCCGAGTTTTCGAAAATCGGAGTCCGTATGACCAAGATATGGCCTCGCGAAGTTTCACGAAAATTCCCAAATTAAAGTATACTTAATTAAGTGAAATGGGTTGTGTAGATATATATATATATATATATTGATATATATATATATATATAATTGAAAATTTAATAAATAAATATGCAAAAATGCTCAAAACAGCGAATTGGGAGAGGGGAATAACCGAACCGGCCGATTTTTGAAGTCGACCCGAGCCCGCTGGGTCGACTAGGGGTTAATCCAGGGTGTTTGGCTGTCAACCCGTGGGCCGATTCGCTCAAGTGCAGATTTTGCATTTGAATGGTTCTCATGGTCCATCTTTAATCTAAAGGCCCTAGATGGTTCCTACACTTGACTTCTTCCCCAAGACATGCTTTGATGGCTTGGATTGAATCTAGGGTTAATCCTATGGCCTAAAACACTTGCCTAATCTATAAATAAGACCCTAACCTACCCTAATTCATTCATAATTAAACCTAGTGACTAAACTATGGCAAAATGCTAGCTCTCATGGCATCCACTAATTTTATGAAGAGGGTTGCATACTAATCACTCTCTAATCAACTTCTAATCCCTTCTTAGCATCTTAATCTTCTTCATTTGGTGTTCAAAGTTGCTAGTTGTGAGTTTCTATCACTTTGATGATCTTTTGGTAAACTAATTAGATGAGATGTGATGAGATTTATGGTTTTGTATGTGGGTTAATGAGCTTTGAATCATATGATATGATGTTAGCATTAATCTTATGTTTATGCATGTTGAGTATGTAAGCTTATGCAAGTTTAATATGATGTATGTTATGTTTGCATGATGCTAAATATGCAAGTTGTGGGCTATGTAATCATATGCATGTTATGCAAGTTCATGGTAATATGCTATGCAAGTTACATGTATGTAAATATGCAAGTTACATGTTTGTTAATATGCAAGTTACATGTATGTAAATATGCAAGTTACATGTTTGTTAATATGCAAGTTACATGTTTGTTAATATGCAAGTTACATGTATGTAAATATGCAAGTTACATGTTTCTTTATATGCAAGTTACATGTTTGTTAATATGCGAGTTACATGTATGTAAATATGCAAGTTACATGTTTATTAATATGCAAGTTCATGATGACACATTATGCAAGTCTATAAGCTAATATGCAAGTTTGTTATGCAAAATGAATATGTAAGTTATGTGACATATTATATGCAAGTTATGTGACATGTTATGCAAGTTCATATGCAAGTTATGTGTTTGTTAATATGCAAGATGGCACCTTTGAAACATGTTCATTCATATGCAAGTTGACACCTTTTATATGTGTTATATCATGAACGAAATTACGTGGGAACGATGGGGTAATTAAATGCATAAGTTAATAAGATTGTGTGAAATTAATATAATTATGCATAACACAAAATAAATAAACATAGTATGGGAATTTGCCTATTTGGTTAGGTGTACCCATACTATGTGTTGGGAATTTACCTATTGAGTTAGGTCTACCCCATGGGAATTTACCTATTAAGTTAGGTCTACCCATGTTAAGAAAACTTGATTAATTAGGGATAATTAATATAAAATTATGAGGGTGATTAATTAGGTGTAATTAATTGACTAAGACACGAGGTTGGACTCAGTTGTAGCGTAAAACTGCCCGGACCCAACCGGCTTAACCAGTTGCTACAAATGTTAGCCCAATGTGAGAGGTCTTAGGCACAAACTAAATACGTAATTAATGTAAAGACACGAGGTTAGACTCTGTTATGACATAAGGCTGCCCGGACCCAACCGGCTTAACCAGCGGTCATAAAAGACAGTCTAATGTGAGAGGTCTTTACAAAGGTTACGTTCTTAATTAATTAATTAAGAAACACTTAACCATATTACCATGTAGAGGGACATGAGGGGTTAAGTGGGTGCCTCGGGTGGCATGAGAAAATCTAGTGGTTGCCTTGGGTGGCAATAGAAAATACGATTAGAATACTTAACCAAAATAGAACATGTAATTAAAACATGATTAAAGGGTTAAGTGGGATATACTAGAAAAAGGGACAAGCTTAGGTGGGTAGCTTGTGGAGGCCCATTTCAACCAGTAACCCATACGTATCTTTGTGGGCTCGACCCATGTCGAGGACGGGACACGCATACTGGGCTTGACTGTAAGAGGCAAACGGGTTAGCGGTGGCAACGCAAGTCCAACGGGCTTCATATGCGTGAGTGGGCCCGGGCTGGTAGGTAAGCCGTTGTTGCATCGAGTAGATATAAGCCGTGCACCTTTAGTTTCATCAGGTTGCCACATTGGGGAATGATACATCCCACGGTGGGGCCAGCACGGGTATCTACGTTAGGGAGCCGATCGAATGGGAAGTAGTGTGTACACCTAGTGGATTGTAGGGCCCCGTGGCGCCTACTTGGTCACCTAGGGGTACGCAGGTACTAATTAGTAAATTTTATAAGTCCTTGGGTGGGATCAACCTTTAAGTTAGGAACGACTGGTGTGGTGCAGTTTAGTAATTTACCTTAGGGAGGGTAGATGCGTCTTTATCCTTTATCTTCGTTTAGTTGACTGCTTAGGGTAGCCATTCATCCCTATATGTTACCGTATATCAGTTTATGTCTTCTCTGGTTACTTTAACGATTGTATTGTTAAAGTTATAGGACTCGCTCAGACTTATGTCTGACCCTGTTGTTTTTATCTTTTTCCCAACCCTCAGGTCCTACGGTGGATCCTAGCAGTAGTAGAGCTTGATCGGATTGCTGTTCCAGTCTTTAGGAGCTTGGATAGATGTAAAGCTCCAGTTATCCAGTTATCTTTTCTTTTGTTTGGCTATTGTATGAGAGTGGGATTATGTACTTCTTTATTTTGATGGATATTGTACTTGACCTTTATTGTGGTTTTATGATGTAACCAGACATGTTTTACTTCCGCTGTTATGAGATGATGTTTTAAAATTTCAAGTACTATTTATATCTGTCTTGTTGTAATTTTTCTGTTCTATATTCACTAAAATACTCCACCAATGCTATGGCATTCCCTTAGTGAGTGATCATAGCGGGAGTGGGGTGTTACAGTTACTGGTGCAAAGGACCACGTAACTAGGGTTTCCTTAATGGGTTAAACGTGGTTAACCCAACCCATTCAAGTACCAAGTTGGTTAAGTGTACCCAAGGTTCATGACTTAACCCTACCAACCCATCGTGTTTAATTGGTTAAGTATTCAAGCGGTCCATGACTTAACCCTAATCATGAGGCATTAATTAATTTAATGCGCCTTAACCTCTCACATTAGACTTTGTTGCGGTTACTAGTTAAGCCGGTCGGTTCCGGGTAGCTTTACACCACAACTTGGTCTAACCTCGGGTTCAAGGTACAACATGGCCAACTTCTCACATTGGGTCCTATTGTTTGTAGCAACTAGTTAAGCCGGTCGGTTCCGGGTAGGTTTACGCTACAAACTCAACCCAACCTCGAGTTGGTCACACTTATCTTTTCTAAGTGTCATATCCATTATGTTCCCAAAACATGTTACAAGTTTTCAAGCATTTGGGTAGACCTAACTTAATAGGTAAATTCCCAAAGGGTAGACCTAACTTAATAGGTAAATTCCCAAGCTTATGTTTTTATGTCTTTTAGGTTTACCCAACCCCAAACGCAATCCCATCGCTTACATATCGCAATAGCGCATAAAGGATAGAAAGAGGGAACTTGGCATAATCATGACATAAAGGTGTTGAAGCCACAAGTTCAACATGGTGGCATATGAAATGTACATGTGTTCATATACTTGCATATTACATTTTTAGGCCTCAAAAGCATGCATAAAACCAAACTTAGCATATTGGTGATACATGGTGATAAATGACATGTAGAAATGGCCATAAGTTCGCATTTAGCCTCACACGCAAGTTATCATAAGGGATATGATAACTTACATGTTGCCAAAATGCAACCTTTAGCATAAAGCTTGAAGCTTTATGTTCACATACTCAAGATAAGCTTGCATAACATGAATCATGAACAAAAGGATCAACCCAAACTTGCATAGCATAACTTGCATATCATATGACAAACTTGCATACCAAACTTGCATAACATAACTTGCATATCATATGACAACTTGCATATCAAACTTGCATAAGATAACTTGCATATCATATGACAAACTTGCATATCAAACTTGCATAACATAACTTGCATATCATATGACAACTTGCATATCAAACTTGCATAACATAACTTGCATATCATATGACAACTTGCATATCAAACTTGCATAACATAACTTGCATATCATATGACAACTTGCATACCAAACTTGCATATCAAACTTGCATAACACATCATAGTAAACTTGCATATCATGGCAAACTTGCATATCATACATTCAACTTTAGAGTTTAAGTATGAAAGTAGAATAGGGCTTACAATGCTTAGGAAATATGAAAAAGCCCTTATGCAACCAATTAAACCCAAAATGCAAGCTTTAATAGAAAACCCTTAAGCCAAAGTGATCAAAACTCTTGCTTTATGATGCAAATATAGAAACTTGACTTGAATGCAAGCTAATGATGCTCATGCAAGCTTGAAAACACTTGTATGCATGGAAAATCTCATAGAAATTTATTTAGGAATTTTATGAAGAGAGTGGAGGCCATGAGAGGATTGATTTTGCCATAGTTTAGTTACTAGAATGAATAATGATGATTTAGGGTTAGGTTAGGGCCTTATTTATAGATTAGGCAAGTGTTTTAGGCCATAGGATTAAACCCTAGTTGCAATCTCAGCCCTTAAAACCGAATCTGGCCCCCAAGCTCAACACAATCTCAAAATGGTGCACCAGGCTAAACAGCCCGGCTGGACCAAGTCGACAGGGCTGTCGACTTGGGTCCAACCAAGTCGACTCCCAAGTCGATAGGGCTGTCGACTTGGGTGTTCTGGCGGGATTTTTCCCGCCTGGCCCAATCTGTCCTAATTTTCAAATTCAAACTTGAATTTGAAATCTGTTTTTACTTTGAATTTTTCTGAAAACTTCGTTGGGCCTTAATCAGGTCATACGGACTCCGATTTTCGAAAACTCGGACTCTATTTCACGTATTTTTCCGAGACGAACGCAATGGCGTAGCCCGTTTCCCTTGATTCTGATTTTAGAATTAAATTCTGCCTCGATTTATGTTATAACAGGTTATTGAAAATACGGGTTGTTACATCCAGGAACAGGATGAACCGAAGGCACTATTCTGTAAACAGGATAGCCCTTGCATAACTCCGTCTTCAATTTCCTTTGGCATATATGATTCACAACGCTTATACCAATACAAAGTGGTTCTTGGATAATAATCCAACCGGTCTCTCCATATTAACAATGTTAAAATGGTCAAAAACTTCGATAGTCTGTGATTTAACTATCGAAGAAAACAGGTGTGCAAACAACGATATCATTCCCAAATGGAAATTTATATCGATCAAACATCATTTAACATTTATCTACTTATTTCATAAATTTACTTATCTCCTGTTTTCCCTATATTCAACATTTCTTATTTTCTAAATTTGGAAATTATACGTCATTAACAATGGAAAACATTTCCATTTCTTGTTTTCTTTATTAGAAAACATTTCTGGTTTCTTATTTGGAAAACATTTCCAAAGCTTCTTCATTGGACTTAGATAGATGTTTAAACAAACATCGCTATGCCAACTCAAACCATTTCCTTTACCGCCGAACCTTAACTATTCCTTAGTTAAAAACGAAGCCAATCAAGTTGGGGTAGAACTACCTCTCAGACCTTAACTGAACAACATTTCAAACTTTGAAATAGGCAAAGTTTCACTTTATATGCCTTTTTACTAACTTCCTTACTTAACCCTCCTTCGAATAGCTATATTCGATTGACTCTTTTCACTTAACTCTATTCGATTAACCCTTATCAATTAACTCTATTGGACTAACACTATTGGATTAACTCTATTTGACTAACGCTATTGATTTACTCATGTCTCTTAACTCCTTTCGAATAGACTATATTCGATAACTCCTTTTACTTTCTTCGAATAAACTATATTCGATTGACTCCTTTTACTTTAACTCTAATCGATTAAGCAACATCGATTAACTCCTTTTAACTTTAACTCTAATCGATTAACTAACACCGATTAACTCCTTTTAACTTTATTCTCTAATCGATTAACTAACACCGATTAACTCCTTTTAACTTTATTCTCTAATCGATTAACTAACTTCGATTAACTCCTTTTAACTTTATTCTCTAATCGATTAACTAACATTGATTAACTCCTTTTAACTTTATTCTCTAATCGATTAACTAACACCGATTAACTCCCACTTGGTTTAGCTCTAACTGATAAACTCTAACTGGTTTAACTCTACGCTTTAACCCTACTGATTTACTCTAACCAATTAACTCTAACTGGTTAACCCTAACTGATTAACTCTGGTTGATTAACTCTAATCAATTAATTCTATTCGATGAATTCTGATCGAATAACTCCTTTTGGCTAAACTATATTTGAATACCTCTTTTTAACTTTATTCGATAACTTCCTTTATTCTATTCGATTAACTCCTTTTCGAATAAACTATTCATTTATAAAGATTTACTTTTAGTAACGGTTCTTCACTTTACAAATGATTTCCTTTTTTATTCTAACTTATCCTTTGATTTTATAAATATTTCTTTTATAAAAATCCTTTCCCTTTTTTTTATATAAAATCCATCGATTTTATATAAATAATTCATTTTCAAAATACACTTTGAAAATCCCCTTTCCCATACCCAGTATTTCTTATAGTATTTAACAGACCATATAGCAACGATAAATATCATCCAAACACACATAATCAACAACAGATTATATATCACATCATATATTACAATATATGAATCACAGTAAAATAAATGTTGCGGAATCCAGTTGGATTCCTCCAACCTGTTTCCCTGCATCACAGATGTTAAACAATATAGATAACATCACTTTCAGTTCCATATGATATATTCTGTTAAACATAATCAATATAGAAATTTAACTAACTAACTAGTAGTTCAATCAAACAGTCTACACACAGTCAATCAGCCAATATTTAACAGTTCTAAAAATACAACATGAAATTATAAATTGTTCAGAGATAGTGAGATTTACTCACATTTGGATGATCATCGTCAATGACGATAACCATCGCTTGATTTAGACAATTTATTTTGCTATAAATTTTGACGGACTCCAATTGACTCGCGGTCAGTTCCAGCGTGTAGTGCTCGTCCATACGATCCCTACGCAACATGTTTCGCTGGATTTCGTTAATATATGGATAAGATATGAACATTTCAAGTTTAAACGAACAATTATATAAATTAATTACATTACTTATTTAATTGGGCTCACCAAGTTAATGTTGGCCCAACAACCCTCTTGAAAACCCGACCCATCCATTTCCCTTCTTCCCCAACGTGGGATACTTCCTCTCTAGTAACCGCTCCAACATTTTTGCGCCCCTTCCACCTCGAATCGCACCTCCATTCCTCCATCGTTCGACAAACTAAAACCATCAACAAACTCCTCGACAAACCCTCCATCCAACCATCCCAATTTCATCAACCTCGGCATCACCCTGCTGCTCGCATCAAACCGGCCTCCACTACATTCATCGACATTGTTTTGAACCGAATCCCACAAAAGAATTGCTACCCGACTCCAATTCCAACACTGAAACCAAATCCACCTCTTGTTTTCCAAATCAATTACCCCATTTTCTGAAACCCGCAACCCTAATTCTCGTTGGAAACCCACCATACCAAAAATCGTGAATCGCAGCTTGCACAGATCATTGGAAATCGAAGCTCCTGTCAAGAGAATATCGGTTGAATTGGTTTTAGGATTTATAGAAACCCCTTTGATTTTATTTTGGTTTTTCTACTTTTGAAAACTTCTTGCTGTGATGGTTTATACGCCTTATATAGGCTTGAATGGGTTAGGTAAGGTTTGTGGTGGAGATCGAAGGTCATGTGGTCTGTGCGGAACCTCAGAAAATGGGAGGGATATTTTCAATTTGATTTTGGTATTTTATTTTATTCGATTTCTCCTTGTATCTGCCTTTTAAAAATCCCAGCGATTTCATACGATATCTAAAAATCACCAAACTGGACATGTAGGTAGAGCTCAACATTACAGTCCCAACGAAACTGGTTTCGTCGAATTCCAACTCCGTATGCTCATACAGCGTATTTTTAACTGTCAAAATACTGACTGTTTCTCACTCTAAAAATCCGTACGGCCACACACTGACTCTAAAAATCACGAAACTTGACATCTAACAATAATTTGACATTGCGGATTCAACAAAATTAGTTTTGTCGAATTCCGACTTCGTTTGCAAAACCGGCTATATTTTAAAGCTCTGAATGACCCATTTAAATATATAAATATATTTAAATATAGTTAAATTAAATATTTTAAAAATAAATATTATCGTCTATATTCATAGTGGAATACCATACAGCTCTAGAATATTCCTATATGAATTTCTAGCTTGATATTTCAATCTGGGTCAACTCGATATTCGATTTATATTGAAATTCCTTTTTTTAAAATATAAATAATTCCTTTATAAATTATAAAGGAATTCCGCAGCGACTTTTCTAAATTTTGATTTGTACATAAATCAAAATCTACACGACGAAATCCCGATTTTTCTCTTCCACTAGAAAGATATACTCCACGAGCTCCACACGTTTCTTGTTTCACAGAAATCCGATTTAAAACGAATCCTGTACATTCAGTTGAAGTTCAAATCGCCAATTTACGAACTCCAGCGCCATTTTGAGCTCGGTTTTAATTATAATATAATTATACGTTCAAACTATCGTTCAAATAAAATATTCGTTATTCTACTTCAATTCTATACCGAATAAAATATCACAAATAATCCAGTTCACACCATATCGTCATTTCAGCCAATTCTGATTATTTCAGAATTAAATATATTTTTAATTTATTATTTTAATTAAATATTCACTATTATTTAATTCCACGATCATTTAATTCACTAAACCACCATTTATATAATAAAATAAATTAATCATAATACCTCTGCTAATGCGGGTCATTACACGAGAAGTCCGAGCCAACATAAAATTCCTGGTGTCACTTTACTTACTGCATTTTCTTATCTGTGATATCTTTTATTGTTTAACATTTATTTGCATAACTATTGTATCAAACAAGTTAGTACATCATATCCACTTCCGCATATTCCATATAGAAAGATCCTACTCTAAGTCACAAGTCGCCTTACTTTTCATTTGGTATTTGAGCCTAGTGTTATAGAGATCGTAAGAACATCCTAGAACAAATGGCAATAAAGAAGTCTAGTCAAAGGATTATAAAGTGGATGTATAACCAAGCAAAATCAACGGAGCAAGAGAGAAAATGTTTCATGGCTAAAGTCATATCACAATCGGTATGCGAAACACCCCACCTTCGTTAAGGTCACTCACAAAGTGAATGCCTTAACTTCGGTGGAGCGCTTTAGGTAAAAGGTGCAGATAAATTACAAGACAGAAAAATTTAAACAGTGGAAAATAAAACTTTACTTCATTTATAAAACAGTTTGTACAACAATTGATTTCCAATATCAGAGCATCTGTCTTACATAACAAAATAAAGAAGCATAAAATAACATTTATATTCCCCAATGTAGCATGAGCTAACCATCGCAATGGAAAAGGGAATCCAAGAAAAACTTCGACTAATCTTCAAGCTTGGAAGGAGATATGGTCCAAACTAAGCTGAGTTATTCCCTTACTGACTACCGGGGGGGGGGGGGGTGAACGGAAGAAAAGAGGACAAAAGAAAGTGGGTCAGACAATAAGTCTGGTAAGTCTAGTTATTACTAGCATTTAGACAGGGAGCAAAGATCATGACATGAATAATCGAAAGTAGGACAATGCTATAGTATCAAGATATCAAAAGATAGGCCAAGGCAAGATATACAACAACACTCATTTCTATTTCTCTGCTTCGCTACTACCTTGTTATTCCGATTTCCACGTCCCTGCACCGGCTAACAGTGTCCCAACTAGTAATCCGTATACAATGATAATAATTACAACGTGATCCCAATCCCCGTAATGGTGGTTACCTTCTGGTGTGCATCTATTATGGAAATTCCATTTATTACCTTGATATAATCTAGGGTTTTCTATTGAGCGCTTCCTAGATTCAACTAGGGTTTACACGACCTAGGTCCAACTAGGGTTTATGCTACCTACTGAATGCTTCTCAGGTTCAGGGTTTATGCGACTTAGGTCCAACTAGGGATTATGCTACCAGCGTGTGTCATACGTCCCCCGCTAGATTGTAGATACCTGTGCTGGCCCCACCATAGGGTGTATTAAGTCCTATTGTGGTGACCCGTCACGATTCCAGAGCGCATAGTGTATACTACTGATGCCCAGTGCCTGATTTTTCTGCTCTGGAGTGCGTGCACGCCCACACTCCGTTAGAACCTACACTGTTGCACCAACCGCCGTCGTTTTGACCGCTTATAATCAGCCCAGTAATCGTGCCCTACCCTGCCTAGTTTCAGGGTACCATGATACACCTATGTGGGTTACTACTGAAATAGGTCCCCGTTACTAGGTTTTCCTTATGGTTAAGTTTGTGGACCAATATTTGCTGATATTACCCACCAACCCTGATGTGTACTTAACCCTCCTACCGATTCAAGTATGTGTATTTAATGGTTAAGTTTTGTGGGCCTATATTTACTAATATTAGATAGGTATTGTTGTGATTACTGGACAGCCGGGCGGGTTCGGGCAAGTTTACATCACAACTCAATCTAACCTCTGGTTAAGCATATTCGTATTTTCTGAATTTACATTTTTATTTATGTATATTATCCATAATTCATGTCATTGCCCAGATTTGTTTCTAATCAAGTTCATTAATTTAGGTATATAATTTATTCCGTTTCATGCCATAAATTACCTACGTGATTTTTCACCAATTTATGTCAAGTTTCCTATAATTACCAATTTTTTCCCAATGTTACCCTGTCTAAATATTAGGCTAACAATCTTAGCCTAATTTTTCATCCGCATGATTTTTGACATATAATATTAGGCTAAAAACTTAGCCTAATTTAGCATACACAAAATTGGCATAAAGAAATTCATTAACTAAACATGACATAGGTGTAAACTTGGCATTTTCGGCATAGTCAATATGAACACCATAGGTGTGAACTTGCAAAATAGTCAACATGAATATCATAGGTGTGAACTTGCAACGTAGACTAAATCAACATACATATATGTGAGTTTGCAACATAGACTAAATCAACTTATATATATGTGAATTTGCAACATAGACTAAATCAACTTACATATATGTGAATTTGCAACATAGACTAAATCAACTTACATATATATGAACTTGCAAATCAACCACGAACATATGGATAAGTGTGAACTTGAAATATGACATTGGTTTAACATATACATATAAACATGTAGATCTAACATTTGGTCACATATGTGATATGATTTTACAACCTAAAACTTGCATAACTTGATAAACTACACAACTTGTCATAACAGGTTATACTCCAAGTTCATATACATATGAATAGACTTATCCATTACTTCCCAATTCAACATGATAATAAAATAGAACCACAGACATAGATCAATATCATTCAATTCCACATATAACATAATAAACATTGTTCTATTATCAATTTATTTCCAAGGCATGAAATTAATTTTGATTCGCATCCTAAAACGTAACTTATGTGTGTTACAACATAAGAGAACTACTACCAACATGTTTAAATCACAACTTAGCATGATAACTTATGTGTTAAAACATAAGAGGATTAGCATAAACATGTTTAAATCACACTTAGCATGATAACTTGTGTTAAAACATAAGAGGATTACAAATCCAATATTGCAACCTAAATAGATTCAACTTGACATAGTTCTAAATATTCATGAATGTTGATCTTACATGTAAGCATGTAATTTAGATCATAAACTTGCAAATAACCACTAAATTACAATGTGACATGTTTCACCATTTTGTTGGCATAATAAGTTCTTTACCCAATCGCAATAGATTCCAATAACATACAATATGGTATGTTTATCACCACAAACATATTGGCATGATCAATCGCAACAGTATTAGAACCAAACTTCATTATCTCATACATAAGCATCATTCCATATTTGAGTTACAACATGCCATGATTTCATTTAAAAAGAACGTTTAAATCTGCGTAATAACCAACTTACAAACTAAAAAGGAATTCTTGAATTCTAAATTCTGAATTCTGAAATTGGAGATGCACGCCTTTGATGAAGATCATTGAATTTGATTACTTTTAATTTGATTTTGATATAGGCTTTTATCTCATTTCTGAATTGAAAGCGGTGACGGCTATTCCAAGTTCTCTATTGACGGCATGATAGTTCTAGGATTATTTTTGTGTGATTTTCAGGTGTGAGCATTGGGTTGTTTATATAGAATTTCAATTTAATTTGAGCCGTCGGATGATTCTAGGGTTAACCATAACCATTCAATCAGGATAGGGTGACACCTCAGCCCTAATGACTCAGCAAGGAGTCAGAAAGGACTCAGCAAATGTATTAAATGTTCAATTTTTTTTACATAAATGACACATTGGTTTCCTAACATATCATAACAAAAAGACATTTTTATTTAAAACAAAACATTATCTAAATAAACATTTCTAGCTAAAATGCCAATTTAAATCTAATGAAACATTCCATAATGAAATGGTATTTTCATTCTAATGTTACATTTTAACTAATATGACATATTTATTCTAATGAAGCACTTCTAACTTAAAAATGACATTTTAATCTAAATATACATTTCTTAACAAAATGTTATCCTAATGTTAACATAACAAAAGTGATATTCTAATGTATGAGAATTTTTCAAACAATGAATGTTTCATTTACATGTATACAATAGAAATATGGATTTCATTGTATGCACAAATTTGACAAACATGAATGTACACAATTCAGTTCAGTTATTCAACGTAGTCACAAACAATCAATTAAGATTTCATACAACATCAACATGAAATTTATATGGTATAAATATAAATTTCACACTGCGATTAATAATTAATTTTAATTTAGAATAGAGATCTCACTTTACTGTATACATTTATTTCCCATATACAAATATCTATTTATACATGCATAAATCTTTCTTTTTATCTATTTTCCCATTTACCCATTTTCGCACTAAACCACTTTTTTGAACTGCGTTCACACTAAGCCATTTTTAAGCCATTCCCCTAAAACAAAAATATGGCGTTGGCGAGGATCGAACTCTATACCCCTTGTATGCAAGTCACATGTTCCAACCAAAGGAGCTACTAAGTCTTTTGCTTACAACCCTTATAACAATGCTAAACATTATTCTATTCTCATTCCTTTTTTTTCATGTGTTGCTGCAATATTTAATTTAAGGGTATCTTTTTCATATGGAGTCCAATTTACACAAATTCGGACTCTATCTCAAGTAGAATTCCGAGACGAACGCAATGGCGCAACCCGTTTCACCTAATTCTTCTTTTTCTAAAAATTAATTATACCTTGATTTGTGAAACTTAATGTTACAAAATTACGGGGTGTTACAGTATGTGTAAGATTCATTATATAAAGATCTTCTATTAGACCATGAAAAATTGTTGAAAGATTTTAAAAGTTTGGGTAAACTTAATGCATTTATTTTAGCCAAGTTTAAAGATTGTGAGCAAGAAGATTCCAACATAAAAGAGGAAAATAATTTTTTAGTAAAACTAGCCAAATGTTTTGAAAATACCTTAGAAGAGCTTGTTTTTCAAAAGGATTTCCTTCAAAAAGAAAATGAGCAATTAATAGATAAAAATAATGATCTCTTAGAGGAAATCAATGGTTTACAAAGTAGATATAAATCATTAGAAGATTCTTTAAATAATTCTAGTTCTTTAATTTCGTTTCTTGAAAAAGAGAATAAAGCTTTAACTAAAAAAAATTAGAATTATCTAAAGAATATGAGATCTTAAAGGTTAATAAAAATATTGCAAAATGAAATTTCTAACTCAAGAAAATGTTGAATAATTACAATCTTCTTTAGAAAATTCAGAATCTCAAATTTTTGGTCTCAAAACTGAGAATGGTACTTTAAAAAGGAAGAATCCTTAATTATATAATAAAATTGATGATTTAAGAAATGACAGAATTTATTCTGAAAAGGTCAATCGCGACTTTGGGATCAAATTTGATACATGTACAAGTAAGTTCGCAAAATAAAATAAATGTCAAAATGATTTAAATATGATTTTATCTAAATCTCAACCTTTACACGACAAAAGTGGTTTAGGATACAATAAAACTAATCGTAGAAATAGTACTAGATATTCTTTTATGAACAACTAAAATATCACTACTAGTACTAATGTACATCCAAGACCTAATTATTATAGAAATTTGAATACTTCTATGACTAGAGATATTTATAATAAATCTATAATTACAAAAGGAAATACCAATAGAAGTTATTTAAGTATTTGGATTCCTGTAAACTGAAAAAACAGAGAAAAATATATTGATCATTACTTTATTTCAGTAGTTAATAATGAAAATTCCATTTTTAAAGGTTCTATTAAACCCTCTATGGTATGGCTACCTTCCATCTAACCCCTGGACCCTAACGAAGGAAGTGGGTACAAAAGAGTGTGTGTGCGTGTGTGTGTATGTGTATATCATATTTTTGCAGGTACACCACAACAAAAAGAAGGCCATTTTCAATATCTCTAAATATTTGTGAATAACAAATTCAGGTTATCGAAAAAACACATGATCCAATATCTCTTGAAAGTGCTATAATTATTTATGTTTTCTGTTGTGATCGATTATTATTTATCATGTTATATATTCTTTTTAACAATGACAAAAGGGGGAGAAGGAATTACATATATTCCATTAACCATTAACATTTTGTTATAGGGAAATAAATGGTAAATATTTTTTATATATGCAGTAACAAAATGTTGCAGAGAAGCTTTATATTCATGGAGAGACAAATATATGCAAGCATACATTTGGGGGAGAGAATAAATAACTCTATAATTGCAAGAGGTTGTCAACAATCAAAAAAGGGGGAGAATGTTGATACATGAGATTTTTGATTCACGACAACGAAGAAATGAAGATCGATTAAAGAGTTAGTATATATGTTTATCTGTGTGTTTAGTGTGTTAGAATATTGTTCCTCAAATAATTCTACACAAATGCATGAAGAAACTATGCACTTATGAAAAGAACTAGTCAACTAGTTAAAAATCTACTAGTCAACTAGTAAGTTCCAAAATTGAACATTTTTGTACTAACTAGTTGACTGGTTAGTTTTCTACCAATCAACAGGTAAGCATAAAAATGCACAATTTTTGCCTTTTATGAATACATTTATATATATGCGTTTTCAACCAATTGACTAGTGATTTTTGACCAGTCGACTAGTTATTTATAATGGCTATTTTCAGCGAAGAGACACTTGTTTTCACTAACAGTTTTCAATCCAATTTCAAGAGAAATAGTCGCTTCTTTTCACTGAAACTTTTTGTAATGACCCAGATTTCCGTAACATCAGAGTTGACTATATACATCATACGTCCAACCCAAATATCACGGAAATACGAAACATTTTTTCTTTAGACAAAAAAGGTAGATGAAGAACAGAAACAACAACACATAATCTCACATCGCAGCGGAACAAAATATAATATATCATACCTTTGAAATACAAAAGCTCAACTGTATAACATATACTTATCAGAGTACAACACTTACAACACAACGGAACAACACTATAACTAGATAACGCTGAAGCCTCCTGCTCCAAGCTCCTTTAGATATATCTGAAAAATCCTGAACTACTTGACTACCCGTACAAATTTAGGCACCCAAGAGTTTAGGTAGAACAAAACAGATAAACTCTGGGTCAGTCATGGGACTGGTATGAGTAAACAGTTTAAAACAGTTCGAACAAGTAAACGATATCTCATAAGACCACACCACATAACGGGTTTTTCCCTTATGAGAATCCAAAATATCTTTATATCAAAAACCTTTTGATATTATAATAATGTCTATCAACCACAGTATATATATAATCATCTAGCAGAAACGCTTTCATCTCACGTTCTACATATATAGTATACAATCAAAACCGCAAGCACGTATTGGGTAATGGATTTCCAACTATGATAAGGTACGGAACCACCTTTCGCTAATGTACCTCTAGAGAGGAATACACTGGGTTCAACAAGAACATCTTGCAACCCGGCCACACTTGACCGACCACTCATTTCGCTTGAGTGTATCGAATGTATATCACCAACAGTTGGGATCAGCAACCGTTTCCCGAATGGGACAGCATCAACAATAGATTTTTAGAAGTAAATGAAACTCTAGATCAGGTGATTATACACCCTACTTCGGTGCGACCGACTTAGCCATGCTGCCTGCCCGATTTCTGTCATTTACCGGATGATGAGGCTAGAAGCTACGCTTTATCATCATACCAGATTCACTTTGAATGCCACATCGTCAAATCCATCAAATCACCGATTGACGTCTACAACAATACATTATGTGTTAGCTAAAAGAAGTTTCCTTCTCCGCTTCCACTCTTTGTACGGTTGAAGGAATCAATGTACGTGACCTTTCTGGAGATACTCTGTCAGACATTCATCCATACACGTCACCCAGGAGCAGGATGAATCGAAGGCACGATTTCTATTAATAGAAAAAGTCCTTGCACTCTACTCCGTCTTCGATTATCTTTATATAATCTGATTCGCACGCTACTGCCAATACGGAGTGGTTCTTCGGATAATAATCCAACCGGTCTCTCCATATTGACAACGATGGTCAAAACTTCGATAGTCTGTGATTTAACTATCGAATAAAAACAAGTGTTTCGATAGTCGATGATTTAACCATCGAATAAAAACAAGTGTTCATCCAATTATCAACCAATTACTAAGCCTTTAATTAATATTCCATTAATTAAATCTCTTCTCTATTTCTTATCAATATTTGTTAACCAAATATTTTCAATAACCATATTGGCATTTTACGTATTTTGGAAAACATTTCCAAATATCGCCTTCCTTTATTTCCTAGCTTTCGAAATATTTATTATTCTATTTCCAAGCTTACATTTATTTGGGTTAAAACGGATGTTGTGTAAAACATCATTACGACAACCCAAATACTATATTCAACTAACACTTATCAAACATTGATTTTCGAGCCTGAAATCTTACTGTTCATTTGTTAATAATGCAATCAATCAAGTTGGGGTATAACTACCACTCAGACCTTGACTGAATAACATTTATAACGTCAAAACAGATATGACTACTTACTCGAACAATCAATAACATATAACTACTTATTTTCCTTTAAACACGTATACACTTTTTCTTTCTATTCTTACTAGATCTTATCCTTATACTTCCTTTTTGATTATACTATTCTATTTCTAAGTTCGTTTTCTTATCGACTTCTATATATATCGATACGTTGATTTCTAACTATCAAATTATCTTAAAAATATTCTATCCCCTTGAATTTCCGGAAAAATTCGCCATAACCTCCTTTGTACCGGGAGCATCGGGAAATTTCAAATAGCTTTCCCGGTCCTTCTCATCTCAAAAAGAAAAAGAAAAAGCCAAGCGGCTTACCGATACGGCGCATAAAATCTCATATATGAATTAAATACCTACCTTTTTGTCGGGCATTCTATTTATTTCACTTCTATACTTTATTCCATACCTGTCTCCCGTATATTTATGCCTGTCCAATTTATTTTAACTATACCAATCGTTTTAACTCAATTTGTTAATTAAATCTGTTAATTAACTTCTTAGTCTAATCCACTTCTATTTATCCAAATCTATTTATTATAAATCCCATTTGAATTTCTATATTCAAATTCCATTTGAAATACTATGTTCAAATTCTATAGTTAAACTCCATTTGAATTCTAGTATTCAAATTCTATTTCAATTCCTTATATTCAAAGTCCATTTGAATTCCCTGCATTATTTATAAACAACGTTTATAACTTCAATTCAAATCCCACCTTTCCATTTATAAACAACGTTTATAAATTCAATTCAAATCCCATATTTTCATTTATAAACAAAGTTATAAATTCGATTCAAAACCCACCTTTCATTTATAAACAAAGTTTATAAATTCGATCACTTGTTTTATATACCTTCAAAACAAGTTAATATTTTCTATAGTTTTATTAAAAATTCAAATTCTATTTATAAAAATAGAATTCCCTTTTTAAATATCAAATACCCTTTTCGATATTTTTATAAATCCATATTCAAACCCCATTGATATTTTAAACAATCAAATCAACCAATTTTCAATCATTTGATTTTTAACACATCATATATGAATATATATGAAATCAAACAAACAACAAATGATATATATTTTTGAGGAATCCAGTTGGATTCCTCCAACCTGTTTTCCTGCATCCACAGACATTAGCCAACATAGTAATACCCATCCTGCTTCGAGGCATGATATCGCGGTATGAAGGTCATCCACTAATCATAGCGTGGGGCGTATAGGGTAATCATCCGCTATGGTACCTCGGGCATCCGCTAATGAAACTGCGGGAATCTAACCAATCATCAACCCAATATATATATATATCCTAAATAACTAATATATATTTTAAAACAATCATACAACATTCAAACTAGCACAGACAATTATTTTTAACAACTAGAAATAATTATAATTAAATGGTGAGTGAGGTTTACTCACCGATGATTTTCGCTTGTCGAATATCCATTTAAATTCATATTTGTGTCACTGAATTTTCTCGGCTTGTCTCTTTTTAATTTATCAAGATTCTTGCTTCTTCGATCAATCTATGATGCAACATCAATAATTTCTGATAAATTCCATTAAGGTCAACCCCAAAATCTTCTTCAAGATTTCATCGAACCACTCGGTCAAATCACCATTTTTTTCCCATTGCTTACAACTGCCATCAACTATTTGTTGTACTACGAACTCCGACCCATCATCACTACAGACCTTTTTTCTTCCGGTTCCTGCTACCTAGGAGAGCTCAACGCCATTTCTGAACACTTGTCCTTCACCTCTTAGCTACATCGAACAACTTGCTACCCTCAGGGGATGTCGCGACTTCGAACCTTCACTCGCAACTACAGGGAGTTGAACGCGACATCAGTATGAACGGAAATATCACAAACCCTCCAGGATGATGCTGAACTACCCTATTTCCTGACACACTTGAACCTTCCTTATCCCCAAATCGAGATTGCTAACACCGCTTCAATGAGATCGAAATCCTCACTCAAACTCCATCGCACTACTCCATTCAATGTTGAATCCTCATAACATTCTTCGAACAAACCCTCACGGCCTCCAGATCTCTCGTCGCGATAAACCCTACTCATCGATATTACTATTGAGATCGTGAATTGCCTGCCGCACTAAATCGCTTGGGTATCGAGTTGAAGAATACACTTCGCGAGCTCCATTTTGTTGTCGGCTTCAAAATCGAACAGAGTATTTGAAGAGGAGAGCGGTTTTTATAAAGGAAAAAGAAAGAGGCGTGGTTGTTTTTATTTCCTCATGAAATTTCTGAAACTTAAGGGAGCCACGGTATGTGGTTAGTTAGGAGAAGGAGATCCACTTAAATTTTATTTAATTGTTTTATTTTCCTTTGAATTGAACCGGTATCTTTTAAATTAATTACCCATGATGCCGAACTCCTTTCTGAACCCAACAACTGTCCATTCTAGGGTAAAACCACTATTATGAACCCACTGGGATAAGTCACGAAGTCCAGTTCGATCGTCTGTAGAAGATATAATTTAATTCGATATAAATTTATTTCAGAACAATTTAATTTCCTCGATTGATTGACTGGTTAACTCTAATTCCAATCGATTTATCCTAATTCTAATTGAATTATTTCTAACTCAAATCGATAAATTCTAACTCTAATTGATAAATTCTAACTCTAATCGATAAATTCCAATTTCTCGTATTTCGATAATTATAAATATTCGAAATAAATTGTATTTCGATTAAAAATCTATAACTCAATATAAATATAAATTTATATTGTCAACTAAATATTTAAAGCCAGATTAAATATTTAAAAGTAGTTGACCGAAATCCCGGTTCATTACAATCTTCCCCACTTAAAATAATTTCGTCCTCGAAATTGCTAAGGTAGAAAAAGTGCTACAAACCCATTAACTTTTCAAAACTTGTTTATGTTGATACTCAACATTTCAAACTTCCTTACGTAACTCTTTTTCGAATAAATCCCTATTCGATAACTCCTCCCTTCGAATAACTATATTCGATATTCTCTCTTTCGAATAACTAGATTCGAAAACCTTTCTTCGAATAAATTATATTCGATTTACTCTTATCAATTAACTCTATTGGATTTAACTCTTATCGATTAACTCCTTCGAATAAACCATATTCGATAACTCCTTCGAATAACCAATATTCTATAACTCACTTTGATTATATTCGAATAACTCGTATTTGATTTAACTCCATTCGCTTGACGCTAGATCGCAGCGATCACAATGGTTACGCCTGATTCCCCCAGGAAACATCCGACCGCCCTAGGCTATCTGCAGCCCTGCGAATTACGCTAGCAGTCGTACGAAATGGCAACTTATCCTGAGTAATTATGTTTGACTAATTCTATCTCAATACTATATTCGATCAACTTTAATTGAATAACTAACATTTAATTAAATTCTAATTCGATTAGTTATGTTCAATTAACTTTATCTGGTTAACTCTTTATTTGAATAACAAATATTCGATAAATTCTAATTGAATAACTAATATTCAATTAACTCTACGGATTAACCCTAACTGATTAACTCTAACTGGTTAATTCTTATCCTAATCGATTTATTCTAACACTAATCGACTTCTCCTATTCGAATAACTCCTATTGGATAACGTTTATTCATTTATAAAGATTTACTTTTAGTAACGGTTCTTCACTTTATAAATGTTCTCTTTAATAACGTTACTTCACTTATACAAGTGTTGTGTACCCCTTCTATTTAAAACTATCGGTGTTAAAAACCAATATCTCTTCTCTATATAAGTTCAGACTTATATATTCCATTTATCGAATGATAAATATTTAATTTAATTTATAAACTGTTATTTATAAATTAATCTTTTCTATTTATCTGTTAAAAACAGATTTCCATTTTCTATTCATCTCTTAAATGTTCCTTTGATTAAATTCTATTTATTTAACAAATAAATATCTCATTTATAACATTCTATTTATTTTCTATAAATAAATACTTCCATTTAATCTATTTGTAAAGGTTTTTACAAATATTTCCTTTTAAATTCTATTTGTAAATGTTTTTACAAATATTTCTCCTTCTATTTGTTTGCACATAACTTCCTTTGTATTTGTGTTACAAATATATTTCCTTTTTAACTCTTTTGGTTTTTTTCCTTTCTTCACACCAAATTCATATTTCATTCACATTGATTTTACTCAATTTATTCATTTTGATCCATTTAACTTACTTTAGTTAAATTAAATTTCAATCATTCAAATTCCCATTAACTAGTTGCTAATTAACCGTTTTGCCTATTTCACCCTTTTTATTTGAACATAACTTGTTCAAATATATGTCAACTTAATTATAAACTAATCTAATTATATTTTCAACTCGAGTTATATATTCGATTTCGAATATAAATTCTCAATCTCTTTCACTTATCCAAAAACCCAATTTCGATTCAAATTTCTTTTAACTAATTTTTCTCCAATTTAGTTAATTCTATTTAACCATTTAAAATACGATTTTTGTCTTAAAAATCACTTCACTTACTTCACTGGAGTTAATATTTATTTTATATCTCCAGTCTGGATTTTTCTAATGCCAATTCGGATTTTATTTCCCAAAAATCCTTTTATTTATTTAATTTAAACCGTTATGGTTTTATAATGGTCCTGGCGCTACTTTTCTAAAAATTTGATTTTGATATAACTCAAAATCTATACGAAGAAATCCAGATTTTTCTCTTTCATTAGAAAACTATTATCCAACCGGTCCCAATGATTCTTGTTTCAAAGAATTCCGACTTCAATTGAGTTCTGTATACTAAATTGAAGTTCGAATCGTCAATTTACGAACTGCCGCGCTATGGCGAGCTCGTTTTAATTATATTTATAAATATAAACATTTTAACTTTGTTTATAAATTCAACTCCTTTCTGATATATATATCAAATCCATTTTTCCATTTCAACATAATATTCCCGATCTATTCCACTTCTTTATTCAAATCCTATATATTTACAATATTCAAATTCCATTTGAATTTCTTTATTCAAACTCTATATTATTTCCTTCTATTCAATTTCTATTTGAATTTCTTCTATTCAAATTCCTATTTCAATTCCTTATCTTCAAATTCTATTTGAATTTCTTATTTTCAATTTCTATTTGAAATCCTTCATTCAAAAACCCATTTCAAATCCCTTCTTTTCAAATTCCATTTGAAATCCTTTATTCAATTTCTATTTAAATTCCTTATTCAAATTCCTATTTGAAATCCTTTATTCGATTTCTATTTAAATTCCTTATCTTCAATTCCTATTTGAAATCCTTTGAATTTAAATTCTATTTTAACTCCTTTGAATTCAAATTCTATTTCAAACTTTATTTTTTCTTTGAATTCTAATATTCAACCTCCACTTTATATTCTCTTTGAAATTCTATTTCACCAAATTCCATTTGAATTCTAATATTCAAATCTCTATTTGATTTTTCTTTATTCAAATCCATTTGACTTCCTTTGAATTCAAATTCCATTTCAATTTTTCTTATACAATTTCTATTTGAATTTTCTTTATTCAAACTCATTTGAATTCCCTTGAATTCAAATTCTATTTCACTTCTATTTGAATTATATATATATTCAAATTCCTTTATTTTACTTCTATTTGAATTCTATATTCCAATTCCTATTTCAAAATTCTTTTGAAGTAATATAAATATATACATATATTTATATCTATCTCAAATTCAAAAAATTTGAATTTTCAAACAACTTGTTTCTTTTCAAACAAATTTCCATCAAAACTTTTCTAAGGCAGCAATTCAGCACTTAGGAACTCGAAAATGAACACTGATGTTGTTGCGACCACCATCAGAATTATTTCCCAGCTACTGAATGAGTTCAGTGCTATATTTCTTTCAAACTCCATTTAGAAAAAATATTTTCCAAACTCCCAGGATTTTAAATTCTGAATTCTGGTTGGAATTCAATTTCAATTTATCACATTTGTATATTTGATTTCATATACAAATTCCATTGGTTATGTATATAACTATTTCTGTTTTATAATCTAATTCGATTATATTCCTAACAATCAACTTAACTATTTAAAAACAATATCGTGTTCAAGTGTTTATAAACTCCTATCGACATCGTGGCATCCCACGATTCGACCAAAATTCATACTCCACTCAACTGACTAGTCAACACAATATAAAACAGTTTTTATATCAAATAACAAGTACGCTCTCTCGTATATATATACAATCAACTCATTCTAGGATACTACTGATCCTATCTCTAATGAGCACATTCCAACAAGCCTAGGTATTCGCTCAATCTAAGCTCTGATACCAACTGTAATGACCCAGATTTCCGTAACATCAGAGTTGACTATATACATCATACATCCAACCCAAATATCACGAAAATACGAAACATTTTTTCTTTAGAAGAAAAAGGTAGATGAAGAACAGAAACAACAACACATAATCTCACATCGCAGCGGAACAAAATATAATATATCATATCTTTGAAATACAAAAGCTCAACTGTATAACATATACTTATCAGAGTACAACACTTACAACACAACGGAACAACACTATAACTAGATAACGCTGAAGCCTCCTGCCTCAAGCTCCTTTAGATATATCTGAAAAATCCTGAACTACTTGACTGCCCGTACAAATTTAGGCACCCAAGAGTTTAGGTAGAACAAAACAAATAAACTCTGGGTCAGTCATGGGACTGGTATGAGTAAACAGTTTAAAACAGTTCGAACAATTAAACGATATCTCATAAGACCACGCCGCATAACGGAACGGGGTTTTCCCTTATGAGAATCCAAAATATCTTTATATCAAAAACCTTTTGATATTATAATAATGTCTATCAACCACAGTATATATATAATCATCTAGCAGAAACGCTTTCATCTCACGTTCTACATATATAATATACAATCAATACCGCAAGCACGTATTGGGTAATGGATTTCCAACTATGAAAAGGTTTGGAACCACCTTTCGCTAATGTACCTCTAGAGAGGAATACACTGGGTTCAACAAGAACATCTTGCAACCCGGCCACACATGACCGACCACTCATTTCGCTTGAGTGTATTGAATGTATATCACCAACAGTTGGGATCAGCAACCGTTTCCCGAATGGGACAGCATCAACAATAGATTTTTAGAAGTAAATGAAACTCTAGATCAGGTGATTATACACCCTACTTCGGTGCGACCGACTTAGCCATGTTGCCTGCCCGATTTCTGTCATTTACCGGATGATGAGGCTAGAAGCTACACTTTATCATCATACCAGATTCACTTTGAATGCCACATCGTCAAATCCATCAAATCACTGATTGACGTCTACTGTAACGGCTGGAAATTTCCGACTCCTCGAGAGTCGGAAATTCCGAGACGTTAGTGAAAGAATTTAGAAGGTGAGAAAGAAAAGATAGAACTAATAGAATAGAATAGGAAGAAGAAGAAGAACATCAGAATCATCAGAGTAACACGAATCTCACAGTGGAACGAATAACATATAATATATAACATAACTTTGAAGTAAACAGTTATATATATACAATAGCACTTATCAGAGTACAACACTTACAACACAGCGGAAATAACTATAGCTATAAAATCTTGCAGCCTCCTGCTCCAAGCTCTCCAAGTATATCTGTAAATCCCGACTACTTGACTGCCCGTACAAATTTAGGCACCCAAGAGTTTAGGGAAAACAACAAAGTAAACTCCGGGTCAGTCATGGGACTGGTATGAGTAAAACAATTTAAAAAAATTGAACAGGTATATGATATCTCATAAGACCACGCCGTGAATACGGAACGGGTTTTTCCTTATGAGTATCTAAACAACTTTGACAAGCAATATCATTGTGATATTATAATAATGTCTAAGTACAAATAGGTATCAATCTAGCAGAAACGCTTGCATCTCACGTTCTACATACATAGTATAAAATCATAAACCGCAGGGCGCTTATCGGAGAATGGATTCCAACAGACAAGGTATGGGAGCACCTTCTGAATAGTGTACTCTAGAGGGGATACACTCAGGGTTCAACAAGAACGTCTTGCAACCCGGCCACACATGACCGCTCACTCATTTAGCTTGAGTGTCGCGAATATATTGCCACCACGGTTATAGGCCATCAAACCGTCATCCGAAGATACAGAATCAAAAGAAGTATAAATATGGATATTCCCTAGATCAGTGACAATACACCCTGCTTGGGAATGACCCAACTAGCCATGCTGCCTAGCCCAACTTTGTTACTTCCTGGTGTGAGGCTAGAAGCTACGTCTATCTTCAGAACATCTGATCACCATTCACTTTGAATGCCACATCGTCATACCCGCCAAATCACAAATTAACTTATTCAAAAATAACACGGGTATACAGCTAAGAGAAACGAATTCCTCCGCCACCAAACGTGAATACGTTTGAACAGATCAACTTACGCGATCCATTGGATATACTCTGTCAGACCTTCTTCCATATACGTTGTCCTGGGACTGGACAAACCGAAGGCACTATTCAGTATATCCATCTTAGTCACTGTTATCTAAGACTTATACAACAGCCCTTGCACTTTACTCCGTCTTCAATTTATCTTTGGCATATATTGCTCACAACGCTTATGCCAATACAGAGTGGTTCTTTGGATAATAATCCAACCGGTCTCTCCATATTAACAACGTTAAAATGGTCAAAACTTTGATAGTCTGTGATCTAACTATCAAATGAAAACATGTCGGTGTACAAACAACGATCTTATTTCCAAATGGGAATTCGATCGATCAATCATCATATGTTCATATTTCCTTATTTCATATATTTAGAAAATATATGTTATTAATCATTGGAAAACATTTCCATAGTTATTTTCACATCACTATTATTTCGCAACTATCAGTCCCTAACTGTAACTAGTATGAGAACAATTCTCTAAGTATCAACACGGAAGGTCGAAACCAACATCAGATCGTCACTTAGAAAACCGTTCAACTTACCCTCTCCAGTCAGTTTCTGAATTTGCTTAACTCTATTTCTTAAATTCTTATCATGAAAACATTTCATTTTCTATGTTTAGAAAACATATCTGACTATATTTGGAAAACGTTTCCAAAACTCATTTACGGATTTCCAATGAACGTTGTATAAAACATCGTTACGCTTAATCCATTAATCGCTTATTTCTTAACTATATTTCAAATCAACCTTTTCGATCGAACCACAACTATTCCTTTGTCAATTCTGAAGTCAATCAAGTTGGGGTATAATTACCTCTCAGACCTTAATTGAACAACGTCCTTTACTGTGAAATAGATGAAGTTCATCACTCACTTTTTCCAATCATCTGTTTACGCAAATTCTCGGATTCAGGTTACGAATCCACTTCTTATATGAGAACGTTTGATTATAACTATAACGTTATAATCCTACTCCTGCAATGTCTAACATAAATTATAACTGTATCTCCTAACTCGAATAATTTAACAGACACCTAATTTCTAAATCAATAACTAAATCTTGATTTAAACCCTGGAAAGTAAATAGTACTTTCCCGAATTCACTATAATCGAATTCGACGTATAACTCTCTTTCGAGTAATGTCTATTTGATTAACTCTTCTTCGAATAACCTATATTCGATTATCTCTCTTCGAATAACTCATATTCGAAATCTCTCTCTTTTGAATAAACAATATTCGATCTCTTTCTTTCGAATATGCTATATTCGAAAATCTCCTTTCGATTTACTAATCGATAACTCCTTTCGATCAAACTAAAATCGATAACTCCTTTAACTCTATTCGAATAACTAATATTCGACTAACTCCTTTGGATCGACTCATTTGATTAACTCCTTCGAATCTCTAATTCGAATACTTACCTTCGAATAACCAATATTCGATTTACTCTAACTCGATTAACTTAATTCTAATCGATTTACTTCATTTCGATTTAACTTAATTCAAATCGATTAACTTAACTCAAATTGATTAACTCCTTTCGAATAACTAAATTCGATTTAACTCTAATTGAATAACTAATATTCAATTAACTCTTACGTGTTTAACTCTATTTGAATAAGTAATTCGAATCACTCTAATGTGTTTAACTCTATTCAAATATCTAATTCGAATAACTCATTTCGAATAACTAAATTCAATTAACTCTTTTAACTTTACTCGAATAACTATATTCGATTAACACCTTCTTTCGAATAACTATATTCGATTAACTCTTCGACTAACTCCTTTTGATTAACTAACTTCGAATAACTCCTTTGGATTAACTAACTTCGAATAACTCCTTCGGATTAACTAACTTCGAATAACTCCTTTGGATTAACTAACTTCGAATAACTCCTTGGGATTAGCTAACTTCGAATAACTCCTTTGGATTTACTAACTTTGAATAAACAATATTCGATAACTACTCTTCGAATAAATAATATTCGTAACTTTTCTCAAATGAATAACATTTGATTTCTCCACTCGAATAAACTATACTCGATTACTCTTCCCTCGAATATACTATATTCGATAACTCTACTTCGAATAGGTGATATTTGGCAATTCTACTTGATTAACTCTACTTGGATAATTCTAACTGGTCAATTCTGACTGGTCAACTCTAACTGGTCAACTCAACTGGTCAACTCTAACTGGTTAACTCAAACTGGTCACCTCTAACTGATCAACCCTAACTGGTTAACTCGTCTCGATTAACTGAACTAATCCACTTAGTTTAACTTAGCTAATTCACGTTGATTAACTCTAGCCGGTTCACTTAGTTTAACTCGACTAATTTACTTCGATTAACCACTTAGTTAACTTAACTAATTCACATCGATTAATCCTTTAGTTTAACTTAACTAATTCACATCGATTAATCCTTTAGTTTAACTTAACTAATTCACATCGATTTATCATTTAGTTTAACTTAACAAATTCACGTTGATTCACCGCTTAGTTTAACTTAACTAATTTACTTTGGTTAACTTAACCGATTACTTTGATTTTCTCGACTAACTCGCTTTGGTTAACCTAACCAATTACTTTGTTTAACTCGACTAACTCGCTTTAGTTAACCTAACCAATTACTTTGTTTAACTCGACTAACTTGCTTTGGTCAACCTAACCAATTACTTTGTTTAACCCTTTATACTCGATTAACAAATATTTCTCCTTTATACTCAAAATCCCCTTTTCTTTATAATATAAAATCCATCGATTTTATATAAATACATTATTTTCAAATTATAGTTTGAAAATCTCTTTCTATATCCTGGTATTTCTTATGGTTTTTAACACATCATCTAACAATGATGAATATCGTCCAACCACACATAATCACAATAGATTATATATATCGCATTTATATATCACAATACATAAATTACAGTAAAAATAACTGTTGAGGAATCCAGTTGGATTCCTCCAACCTGTTTCCCTGCACCACAGATGTTAGACAACAACAGTATAATATTCTGATAAACATAATCAACATATAACTATTTGACGGTTTATATATATATATATATATATAAAATCTCTACTAACTGACTAGCAGTTCAATCAAACAGTCAACATACAGTCAAACAGACAATAATTAACAGTCCTAAGAATACACTGTAAAAATAGAACTATTCAGAGTTGGTGAGTTTTACTCACATTGACGCGTTAACCGTTAAATAATCGGTTTGCGTTCTTTGACTCAGTTGGACAGTTTATTTCGCCATAAATTGTAACAAGCTCGGATTCACTCCCGATCAGTCTCATTGTGTTGCTCCCGTCCATACGATCCCGTCGGATCTTGTTTCGCTGAATTCCGTCTACGTATGACCAAGTTATAGCATTACGAAGTTTGAATACTTTTAAATAAATAAAACTTGAATTCTTTTAAAAGAAATTGGGCCTTAACTATTTAAACAGCACATACCCCTTTGAGAACCCGACCCGTTATCAACCTTCTTCCCAAATCAATACGCCGTGACCTGCTCCTACATCCCAAGCCATAGCCGCACCTTCTCACCTCCTATTCTCCTCCTCTAATGGTTTTTAATTCAAAAAAAAATTACCACAAATCACCTCTTCATCTCCTCTTTCCCGTCATACCACCATCTCCCAACTCGGCCTCTCCCATCAAGAACCGACGATGGCACCATCGTGCCAGTACAGTGACGGTTGCGTCACTTCTAGACTTCGATCCTCACAAAAAGCTCACAACACACTCGGTTTTACACCATAAACTCAGATCCAATATCAATTCGAGCCAAAACCCTTTGCATTACGATCGAACTCCAACCCTAGTTGTTGCGTGCGTTTCCAGTGATGAACAAAAGGATGTCGAACCACACAAAACCCACTCTAGATAGTGTAGCATCCTTCAAGCACTTCGAATATGTGTATAACATGATTTATAGGGGTTGATTTCATTTTATATTGATTTTCTTTGTGATTTTCATTTGCTCAAAACTTTTGCTGTGACCAAGGAATGGTGCGGTGGCTCAAAGAAGGGTTTTATAGTTGTGATTGTGGTAGGTGATGTTTGTGGCTGAGAAGGAGAAGGATGTGGCCTTCCTTATTTTCACATACATTTATTTTTATTTGATCATTGGCTTTCTAAAAATCACCACGGTTACATACGATACCTAAAAATCACCAAACTTGACATGTAGCTAGAGCTCGACATTACGGTCCCAATGAAACTGGTTTCGTCGAATTCCGACTTCGTATGCTCACACAGTGTATTTTTAACTGACAAAATACTGACTGTTTTCCACTCTAAAAATCCGTACGACCACACAGTGACTCTAAAAATCACGAAACTTGACCTCTAACAACTATTTGATATTGCGGATCCAACAAAACTGGTTTCGTCGAATTCCGACTTCGTATGCTCACACAGTGTATTTTTAAAGCTCTGGATGACCCATTTAAATATATAAATATATTTAAATATTATTAAATTAAATATTAATAAATTAATATTATCGTATATATCCATATACAATGTCGTCCGGCTCCAAAATATCACCTCAGATTTTATGACTTGATTTCCAGACTCCAGATTATCCCGATATTCAGTTCGTATCGAAAAATCGATTTATAACGTATATAAAGCGTCGCAAATTATAAAGGAATTCCACAGCGACTTTTCTGAAATTTGATTTGGACATAACTCAAAATCTACCCGACGAAATCCCGATTTTTCTCTTCCACTAGAAAGATATACTCCACCAGCTCCACACGTTTCTTGTTTCACAGTAATCCGGCTTAAAACGAATCATGTACATTCAATTGAAGTTCGAATCGCCAAATCGCGAACTGCAGCGCCATTTCAAGCTCGATTTTAATTAAAATAAAATTATAATTATACGTTCGACTATCGTTTATTTAATATATTCGTTATTTAAATAATTAAATAACTTAATTATTATACCTTACAAAACGCGCCATTACATCTACAACAATACATTATGTGTTAGCTAAAAGAAGTTTCCTTCTCCGCTTCCACTCTTGGTACGGTTGAAGGAATCAATGTACGTGACCTTTCTGGAGATACTCTGTCAGACATTCATCCATACACGTCACCCAGGGACAGGATGAATCGAAGGCACGATTTCTATTAATAGAAAAAGTCCTTGCACTCTACTCCGTCTTCGATTATCTTTATATAATCTGATTCGCACGCTACTGCCAATACGGAGTGGTTCTTCGGATAATAATCCAACCGGTCTCTCCATATTGACAACGATGGTCAAAACTTCGATAGTCTGTGATTTAACTATCGAATAAAAACAAGTGTTTCGATAGTCGATGATTTAACTATCGAATAAAAACAAGTGTTCATCCAATTATCAACCAATTACTAAGCCTTTAATTAATATTCCATTAATTAAATCTCTTCTCTATTTCTTATCAATATTTGTTAACCAAATATTTTCAATAACCATATTGGCCTTTTACGTATTTTGGAAAACATTTCCAAATATCGCCTTCCTTTATTTTCTAGCTTTCGAAATATTTATTATTCTATTTCCAAGCTTACATTTATTTGGGTTAAAACGGATGTTGTGTAAAACATCGTTACGACAGCCCAAATACTATATTCAACTAACTCTTATCTAACATTGATCTTCGAGCCTGAATCTTACTGTTCATTTGTTAATAATGCAATCAATCAAGTTGGGGTATAACTACCTCTCAGACCTTGACTGAATAACATTTATAACGTCAAAACAGATATGACTACTTACTCGAACAATCAATAACATATAACTACTTATTTACCTTTAAACACATATACACTTTTTCTTTCTATTCTTACTAGATCTTATCCTTATACTTCCTTTTTGATTATACTATTCTATTTCTAAGTTCGTTTTCTTATCGACTTCTATATATATCGATACGTTGATTTCTAACTATCAAATTATCTTAAAAATATTCTATCTCCTTAAATTTCCGGAAGCATTCGCCATAACCTCCTTTGTACCGGGAGCATCGGGAAATTTCAAATAGCTTTCCCGGTCCTTCTCATCTCAAAAAGAAAAAGAAAAAGCCAAGCGGCTTGCCGATACGAATAGTAAAATCTCATATATGAATTAAATACGTACCTTTTTGTCGGGCATTCTATTTATTTCACTTCTATACTTTATTCCATACCTGTCTCCTGTATATTTATGCCTGTCCAATCTATTTTAAATATACCAATCGTTTTAACTCAATTCGTTAATTAAATCCGTTAATTAACTTCTTAGTCTAATCCACTTCTATTTATCCAAATCTATTTATTATAAATCCCATTTGAATTTCTATATTCAAATTCCATTTGAAATACTATGTTCAAATTCTATAGTTAAACTCCATTTGAATTCTAGTATTCAAATTCTATTTCAATTCCTTATATTCAAAGTCCATTTGAATTCCCTGCATTATTTATAAACAATGTTTATAACTTCAATTCAAATCCCACCTTTCCATTTATAAACAACGTTTATAAATTCAATTCAAATCCCATATTTTCATTTATAAACAAAGTTTATAAATTCGATTCAAAACCCACCTTTCATTTATAAACAAAGTTTATAAATTCGATCACTTGTTTTATATACCTTCAAAACAAGTTAATATTTTCTATAGTTTTATTAAAAATTCAAATTCTATTTATAAAAATAGAATTCCCTTTTTAAATATCAAATACCCTTTTCGATATTTTTATAAATCCATATTCAAGCCCCATTGATATTTTAAACAATCAAATCAACCAATTTTCAATCATTTGATTTTCAACACATCATATATGAATATATATGAAATCAAACAAACAACAGATAATATATATTTTTGAGGAATACAGTTGGATTCCTCCAACCTGTTTTCCTGCATCCACAGACGTTAGTCAACATAGTAATACCCATCCTGCTTCGAGGCAGGATATCGCGGTATGAAGGTCATCCACTAATCATAGCGTGGGGCGTATAGGGTAATCATCCGCTATGGTACTGCGGGCATCCGCTAATGAAACTGCGGGAATCCAACCAATCATCAACCCAATATATATATATATATATATATCCTTAATAATTAATATATATTTTAAAACAATCATACAGCATTCAAACAAGCACAGGCAATTATTTTTAACAACTAGAAATAATTCTAATTAAATGGTGAGTGAGGTTTACTCACCGGTGATTTTCGCTTGTCGAATATCCATTTAAATTCATATCTGTGTCACTGAATTTTCTCGGCTTGTCTCTTTTTAATTTATCAAGCTCCTTGCTTCTTCGATCAATCTATGATGCAACATCAATAATTTCTTATAAATTCCATTAAGGTCAACCCCAAAATCTTCTTCGAGATTTCATCGAACCACTCGGTCAAATCACCATTTTTTCCCATTGCTTACAACTGCCATCAACTATTTGTTGTACTACCAACTCCGACCCATCATCACTACAGACCTTTTTTCTTCCGGTTCCTGCTACCTAGGAGAGCTCAACGCCATTTCTGAACACTTGTCCTTCACCTCTTAGCTACATCGAACAACTTGCTACCCACAGGGGATGTCGCGACTTCGAACCTTCACTCGCAACTACAGGGAGTTGAACGCGACATCAGTATGAACGGAAATATCACAAACCCTCCAGGAAGATGCTGAACGACCCTATTTCCTGACACACCTGAACCTTCCTTATCCCCAAATCGAGATTGCTAACACCGCTTCAATGAGATCGAAATCCTCACTCAAACTCCATCGCACTACTCCATTCAACGTTGAATCCTCGTAACATTCTTCGAACAAACCCTCACGGCCTCCAGATCTCTCGTCGCGATAAACCCTACTCATCGATATTACTGTTGAGATCGTGAATTGCCTGTCGCACTAAATCGCTTGGGTATCGAGTTGAAGAATACACTTCGCGAGCTCCATTTTGTTGTCGGCTTCAGAATCGAACAGAGTATTTGAAGAGGAGAGCGGTTTTTATAAAGGAAAAAGAAAGAGGCGTGGTTGTTTTTATTTCCTCATGAAATTTCTGAAACTTAAGGGAGCCACGGTATGTGGTTAGTTGGGAGATGGAGATCCACTTAAATTTTATTTAATTGTTTTATTTTCCTTTGAATTGAACCGGTATCTTTTAAATTAATTACCCATGATGCCGAACTCCTTTCTGAACCCAACAACTGTCCATTCTAGGGTAAAACCACTATTATGAACCCACTGGGATAAGTCACGAAGTCCAGTTCGATCTTCTGTAGAAGATATAATTTAATTCGATATAAATTTATTTTATAACAATTTAATTTCCTCGATTGATTGACTGGTTAACTCTAATTCCAATCGATTTATCCTAATTCTAATTGAATTATTTCTAACTCAAATCGATAAATTCTAACTCTAATTGATAAATTATAACTCTAATCGATAAATTCCAATTTCTCGTATTTCGATAATTATAAATATTCGAAATAAATTGTATTTCGATTAAAAATATATAACTCAATATAAATATAAATTTATATTGTCAACTAAATATTTAAAGCCAGATTAAATATTTAAAAGTAGTTGACCGAAATCCCGGGTCATTACACTTTTCATGAATAATTACTACTCTTCGGTCACTATTTAAACACTACGAACTTCACTTTTCGAGTTACCGAAATCACCAATTCTTACTTATTCTATTCTAATTCTTGATCTATATTTCTAAGCACTCTTGCATTCTAAAAATCTCTCAAATACTCAAATTGGTTTTTGAATCGTCGAAATTATTTCAAATATCTTGATTCAATAAGCAATATACTTCCCTCAATCTTCCCATACACGTTATGTACTTGAGGATAAGATTATAGGAAGGGTGTACTCAATTGTTGGCTATTCAGTGTTGTTCAAGAATGCTATTATAAGTCAAACTCTTATTGTTTGTTAAAGTCCTGTGTCGGTGCTCAGGCGAGAAATCATTGTTGGGGCTTAGATTGTTGTGGACCTGTTCCTCTGGGTGAAGAGAGGGCATTGATAGTAGAATTCCAGAAGAAGTCTCGGACTGGACGTAGGACGAGAAGCCGAACCAGTATAAAATTCCTGGTGTCACTTTACTTACTGCATTTTCTTATCTATGATATCTTTTATTGTTTAATATTTATTTGCATAACTATTGTATCAGGCAAGTTAGTATATCATATACACTTCCGCATATTCCACATAGAAAGATCCTACTCTATGTCAAAATCACCTGACTTTTCAAATCCCACGTTTAAATCTTCTACCCCCTTTTTAAAACCCGCATCTCCCTCCATGTAGAAAACCTAAACTCCATCTCCGAACTTCCCTCTCCACGCTCTCCCTTTACGCTCCACTATTACCAACACCGTCTTCGCCAACATTCTTCGTCTCGCATATGCTTCCACCTCCACTTATAGATCTCGAACTTGGACCTCCTCTCTCATCCGTTTTTCAAGCCTCGACCTGGCACAGTGCCCCACTTTTTAGAGCAAAAGTCCACCAAAATTTGAAGCAAAGTGTTATTATCATATCTAAATCTGATTCCAACCTCTGATTCAATAATCAATCAACACTCACCAACCAAATTCGAATGCTAATCAATTTCTAAACCACGACATTCACTGTTCCTCACTTAAACTCTATCGCAACCCCTTCCCTTCAAAATAAATGAAGATGTTACTCAAACAAGCTCAAAGATGAGTGCTTCGAACTTCTAGGAATTTCATTCGAATTGATATTGATTCTAAAATCTCATGTATAATTATAATGTTCTTTTCAGAGTGTCGGCTGTAATGAGAAGATGGAAGTGTAGAGGTTTATGAATCAAGTTATAAGTTTAAGGATATTATATAAGCAACACATTTCAATATTTTATTAAATTATGTTCATACTTTAAATCATTCAATGTTACATGCTTGCACGACCACATAGATCTTCTGATCATCACCAAATTAGAAATCTTACAATAACTAACCATTATGGATTCGATGAAACTAGTTTTATTGAAATCCGAGGTCTTTTGAAAAATGATTAATTTCACGTGTCAAATCAAACTGATAAAATATAAATCGATTTCCAAACACCCAAACTCATTAATAAATATTGTTATCGTATATTCAAACAGAATTTCTCATAGCTTCAAACTAAATTAACTTAGATCTTCATATTCAACATTCTCAATTTCAAGTTAAATCGACAACCAAATTCTCATTTAAATTAATTTCAAGTTATAAATCATAAAATCAATCATTTTCATATTTAAATTAGTTAAATATTCAAGTATTAAAAATCCGGATTGTTCCATTCTTCCCCCTTAAAAGGACATTCTTCCCCCTTAAAAGGATTTTGTCCCAAAAATCAAAAGTTAAGAAGATTGTTACAAACCAATTAATTTTACTTTCAAAAATAGCTCTTATAAAAAATTTGTTAAAATTTCTAACATCAGACATTTTCGAAATTTTTTGGCAGCACCTCATAAATGCAGCTCTATCCTAAAAGTTCACAACATGAAAATAAGATGTTATACATCTCATCTCGGTGTTGAGGCATCCTGGGCCATGAGGAAACAATATATAAGACTCACGTACGGTATGTAATCCGAAGAATGTATCATTTTGTCAAACAAACATACCTTTACCATGAAACCAAAAGCTATAAGAAAGCTATCAAGTATGTATCATTTTGTCAAGCAAACATATCTTCACCACGAAACCAAAAGCTATAAGCAAGCTCTGCTTCTGCATACCTATATATACTTACATAACTACAAAGAGAGTTAAGAAAAATAGACAACTAACAAAATAACAACTAATATATGCACAAACAACATATCCATCATATGTAGCCACTAAACATTATGCTTCTGGCAAGAATGATGCAAATTAGAAAACAGTACAATTGTAACTTGATATTACATGCAATAGCAATCAATCAACACCTATTAACATCGTATAATGCTACAAACACTAATAATCTTAACTCGATGTTTATTCATAATATAAACCTCATCATCGCGTCAAGATGATAAACAATATGCTAAGCGACACCATTCGCTCAACATCTCAAATTAATACTTAATCGGTCATTCATGCTACCTTAAGAAGCTCAAAAATTCTAATTCCAAATTTACCACAAGTCAATATACCATGCATGTTTATTTTATTAATGGAAGTTTCTTTTTTATTTACTTAAAATATTTCCATTTAATTTCGATTAATCAACTTAGTTTACAAACTACCACACCATGATTTTTTTTGGAAATTTAATTTTGAATAACTCAAAATCTACAAGATAAAATCTTGTTTTTTCTCTTTCATTAGGAAACTTTCATTTAATAGATCTGAAAGATTCTTGTTTCATAGCATTTCGACCTATACTAGATCCTATACACTGATTTTAAGTTTGAATGTAAAATTACGAACTGCCACTGCTCGACGAGTTCGTTTTAATTAAATTAATTTAATATATTCAAATTTCTTTTAATTAATGAATTATATCATACCTTATTAAGTTTCAAATAAACTTATCTTACTCTTACTGTCTAACATGGAAATCTCGAGTATCCAAAATTGTCGACAATTCCATTCTAAATCTATGAAAAATCATATCAAATTAAATGCACAATCAACCAGTTCTAATAGTTATAATATATGAATGCACATAAAATTTTAGTTTAAAATTTCAGAACAAATTCTGGATTTCAAAATCATAAATTTGGTTTAATAGAATTTCATTTATACCCAAAACAATTTTTCTATAGTGGAAGTCTTGCTTAAAAACTCGAAAATGAACACCGATGATGTTCATGACCATATCAGAATTATTTTCCAGCGACCAAAGTAAGATCAATGCTTATAAAATCTTTAAAATCCATTCATATACATAAGCACTTTTAAAATAATATAAATATCCATTATCTTGAAAAAACATTTTTCCAGATTTACCTTAATTTTAAATCCTTTCATTCTCAACTCAAATCTAATTCCCATTTATAAACCTCGTTTATAAATCACACTTATATAGTTTTAATTCCACATAGGATTTCTTCACCTATGTTCTCCCTTATATAAACTCATAATAAACACTTACTTTCCAAGGTTTTATAATTATAAACCTGCCCAAACCATGCAAGAAAGTGATAAAACTTTATCTGAACAAAGCAGCTAACACCCATAAACTTGCCAGGCACAAATATAAATTAATCAACACTAGCCAATGATCGAAAGTGAGAACGAATAATCAAACAATAAATGGTAATAATTAAATATCATTATTACTTATCAAACCAAACATCATCCATGAAACTATATTTAGTTTGAAAATTCCTTTGTATATGTATATAATATATTAAAAAAACTTAGTAAAATTATTTCATTTACCAACTTTTAAAAACATTACCATGTCTATTAGCCATGTTTAAGTGTTTAGAATCCCTATCAACAACATCGACCAAACGCGTCAATATGGAATTTATACGCCTCTCAACAAACAAGTAAACATAAAATAAAACATTTTATAACACTAACAAGCATGCGCTCTCATATACACACACTCAAACTCATAATAAGGCAATTCATTACCTTATCTCTTGTTGAGTTTATGCCATAGAGCTAAGGTTATCACTTAACCTTCAGCTATGTTACCAAATGTGACATACCGGAAAATTCGATGCTAACATTTCAACACTAATACATCCTTTATATCCACGTGCCTAAACTCAAGTACCGAAACCCAGAAAGTTAAAGAAAGAAGTTAAAGGATGAGAAAGAAGAAAGAAAGGTTAGAATTGAAGAAGAAGAAGAAGAAGAAAACAAACACATCAAAATCGGAAAAGATCAGAATCTCATAGCAGGATGAATAAAATAAAATAAAAATATACTATTACTCTTTACACAAGAGAAAAACTGTATATATACATAAATTAATAATCATAGTACAACCAGATCAGTGATACGATCATAAAAATTTGTCTGTGAAATATTGATAAATTCAACACACACAACGGAAAAAATTATTACAATAAAAACAAAAATATCTCGACTCCAACTCCTCTCCTAAAGCTCTAAAAGAATTTAAAGCAAACTTAGAAAATATACGCGATCTGATCGGAGCAAATTTTGAGGGAAACCAAAAACACTTGGATTAGTATGAAAAACTTACAGTGAGAAAAAACTCACATCATAGCCAACTTGCTTAACTTTTAGAAATCCTTTAAGAGAATGGAACTCTCGTAAGACATAACCATACATAAACATAGCACACATTTGTCCCTTACGATAAACAAAACACTTTATATCAAATCATACCATATTTATTATAATGTCTATTAAATCATCTTAAAACAAAATAATAAACATATGTGAAACCGTTAACTATAATTAAACTTCATTCCCTAATGGGCTCTACATACAAAAGGTGGCACGTAGTGGGATTTGGATTTTCCATACAATGACAAGGCACCGGGGTATCACTTGTCATGTTGCATCTCTAGATAAAGTGTATCGAGAGCCTTACAAGGGCCCCTTGCGAATCAGGACCGGCTGTAATAACCCGAAAATCTGGGCCAGTTTAAAATTTTTATTTTGGCAACATTAGCGAATTTTGAATATTTAAAATAGATTATTTTTAATAATATCGGCGAGAAATTTATTTTGAATAGAATTTCGACGTATATATTATATACGTCGTCGTTAGAATATAAAATATTTATATATAATAATAAATAGAATTGAAAATGGCGCGGTAGTTCGATAATTCGATTTCAAACTTCAATTGAATGTATCGGGTGCAAAACAATCCGGATTTTAGTGAAACCAAAAATAATGGAATCTAATTGATGATATCTTTCCAACGAATCCGAAAAATCAAAATTTCATAGCGGGAATCAAAAGATATGTTCAGTTGAAAATTCTGAATAGTCGCTATGGAATTCAGGCCCTTAAAAATGGGAATTTTGCAAACGACCTCGGATTTCGACGAAACCACTTTTTTTGGGTCCGTGATGTCAAGTTATTGCTAGATTCCAAATTTCATAATTTTTCGATTCAATATGTGAGCGTGGCATAGGAAAACGCGTTTGACCAGTTCCAGTTGATTTTAATCGACTGGAAAATGGTCATTTTTCAAACGGTCTCAGAATTCAACGAAACTAGTTTTGTTAGGACCGCATCGTCAATATGAAGCTAGAAAATATTTTTTGGGAATTTTTAGAGTTAGTATGTGACCCCGGTAATTTGAAATGTACGTTTAAAATTCAATATAGTGATTTAAATGTAAATTTAACGGAAACTGATTGTAGCAGCCGAATCAGCCTATGATACATATCTCATTGTGTTTGGAATGGGGGTGAAACGTTATGGACGACAGGCAGTGGGCCTCGTTTCGAGGTTGAAATAAAAAGTCAACTTAAAGGAGAAATAAAAATAATTAAATAATTAAATATAATAACACCTCACCCCTCTTTCTCTTTCTCTCTTCTTCATACCGAACAGAAAAAAGAAAAAAAAAGAAAAAAGAAAAAAAAGGGCGAACGACGGGGGGGCCAAAGCCGCCGCCGCTGCCACTGCCACCAGGGCCGCCGCGCCCTGGCGCCGACCCCCCCAGGGGTCCTCCGCCCCCTCTTCCCCCTTCTCCTCCACCTCGCTACCTCCTCCCCTCGTTCTCCTCTTCCTCCCTGGCCTCGCCAGCACCTCCGACCGCCTACACCGACGCCGCGACCCCCCTGGCCCCACCTTCGCCTGCTGCGACCCCCTCCCCTCTTTTCCCCTTCAAATTCGAGCCGTGACCCCCCCTCTAGCCGCTGCCCAGCCGCCTCGGGCCCACCTCCGACCATCGGTGACAACCGCGACGCCCCAGCAACCTCCCGGACGACCTGCGCCAACCAGTGTTGGTCTGAATCCCCTCCTCCCATCTGAAAGGGTGAGTTTTATTAACTTTTATTATTTATTTTCTAAGAAAAATATAATCTTTACTATATAAAGGATGTAAAAATATGATTTTTGTTTATGTAGAGAATTAAAAATATAATTTTTACATGATAGGAATATTAAAAATATCATCTTTATATATGTAGCAAAGTAAAAATGTGATGAAATTGAAAAGGTAAAATCTTTACAGTTGAAAAGGCGAGATCTTTATATATTGAATAGCATAGAAAAAATTCGGTTTTTAAATATATGAGGTGATTATAAAAATATGATTTTTAAATTGATAGTGAACAAATAAAAATGTGATTTTTTGTATATGTAGTGGCTACGGGCAACGAAGATGACAAAGATGCGATAACGATGAAGATTCCTATAAAAGAAGTGTCGTGAAGTTGGATAGCTATCGGTGAGAACTTCTCACTCTAAACTTCTTATTCTAGTTATATATATATATATACTAGGATGTAGACGGTGTTTAGTAGCACCCGACACCCGTCATCCACAGACCATGGATGGCTTGTTTGTTAAATTGTTTGGTTGAGTAGTTGGTTAGTCTATTTGGTTTGAATGGAATTGTTTGGTGAAATGGAATGGATTTGATTAAAGTGTGAATGGCGTGGGCCTTCACTAGACCGGGGATAAGGCTAGGCCTCGTCCCGTTTCTAGTATCGTGCCGTTATGCTGCCGAAATTTTCTAAAATATGTTAGAAAAATAAAAATATCATTTTATTTAAAGAATGAACTGAATAGAAATTCATATGTTAAAATAAAATGTTTTATCGTTAAAAATATAATTTTTAACGTGAATATGAATATTGTGAATGTGAATAAATAAATATTCATTCACAAACCGAACGGTTTGTTTATGTACACTGATTTGACTGACATTGATTGGGACGATAAATTTTACACATCGCCCAGCTGCACAAATAAAATCTGTTTTTGATTGTTTGAAACCCCACACGGGTGTTGGGATGAAATTTGAAGTTCACTCATCCTGATTGATTAAATATGTTGATCGATTGATTGACAGGCTGTTATAAGCGTAAGATATCTATATTTGATGCTTATACAGTGTAGTGCACTTTGGTTGATGGTTGATTATTTTTCAATGCTATTATATACATGTGTTGTATGGAATCCATATAATTAACATTATATGGTGATTGATTGGGCCTCATTCCAATCGGGAAAATAATAAATATTATAAAAGAAAATTCTTGTGTTGAATATAAAAACAGTCATGTGTTGACGATGTTCACATGTTGAGTAAAATATTTCAATAATAAAATTTACATCTTTATCATATTTAAAATTAGAACTACTTCCCAGTAGAAGTCTAATTAAAAATCAAACGATAGATACCATAGATTTATAAAATATTTTACATAACAAAAATAGTGATGTGTTGACAGTACTCATGTGTTGAGATTAGTCGTGTGTTGAAAGAAATATAGATTCATGTGTTGAATAGAACAAATATTCATTTGTTGAATAGAATAACGAATTATTGAAATATAAAGCCGTGTTGATTAGAGATGCGTTATTTTGACGCGAACGATATTTATATCGATTTTATTCGTTTTATAATGAATATTGAAAAGTGATTTCAAAATTTAATATTTTGAAAGGAAATTCAAATTGAATTAGATTAAAATTCAAATTGAAATTTTGTTGAATCAATTTGAAATGAATTCGAATCGAATAGAAAATGAATTCGATTCGAATTGAATAGAAAGTGAATTTGAATTCGAATAAAATAGAAATGAATTCAAATTGAATTAAATTGAATCGAATTAAAACGAATTGAAATCGTCTTGAATGGAATTTAAAACGAACTGAAATTGAATCGAAATCAATTTGAAACGAATTCGAATTGAATCAAATAGAAGATAAATTCAAACTGAATTGAATTAAAATGAATTAGAGTTTGAATTGAATTGAAACGAATTTGAATTCGAATTAAATAAAATTGAAATGAATTCGAGTTGAATAGAAATCCAATCGATTTGAAATTGAATATAGAAGTTGAAATGGTTTTGAAAACGAATTTAAAGCGATTTATAAAATACGTTTTAAAAAGGAAATCGACGAAATATATATAATATATATATATTATATATATAATGGCCTGAATAGAACGCGCCGCGCCTCGGCAGTTCGTGAATTTCGACCATTGACTTCGAATTGACGTTGCGGGAGATCCGACCGTCGGATTCTCCTAAAACCGGAACCGTTGGGTTCGTATCGAAAAGAGCTTTCCAATGAATATTAGAAATTTGAAATCTAACGGTTGGATTTGGAATTATGTCTAAATCAAATTCGAAAAAGGTCGCTATAAGTGCAGTTTGATGGCCGTTGATGGAAATCGACTGTACAGGCCTTGATAAAATTATTAAAAATATCTATAATTTGTGTAAAATCATAATATATGAATTGGAAAGAATTGAGCTAGAAAATTCCATATTTGAAAAGATAAAAATAGATTTTTATCGAAATAAACTAGTTTTGAACTAGAACTAAAATCAATTTATTTTTGAAATAAATAAATTGAATTTGAAAGTGATTTTAAAAATAATCAATATTCCCAATACGTGAATTGGACTGGAGTTGAATCGAAATTATCTTCGGAATATTTCGATGTTGGGTTTCGTGACTATACAAATATTGTTATGGGGATTTGAAAGATATATTTTATATCGTTATTTCCAATACGATATTTGTTGGTTTCAAAATTTGATATTGAAAATAAGCCGATATATTTTCTATTCAGAGCCTTGTATTTAATATCAAATGTGATTTGGGTTTATCGTGGATCGTGTTCTAGATGACATTGGTTCTTTAACCCAGTTAAAGGCAGGATGTTGGGTTTTGAAAAGATTAAAACTAAGTGGAGTTTTAATGAATCTTTAATTAGATTAAAATGTGAATTGATCATTTAAATTATCAAATCAAAAAGGTTATCGAGAATGGAGTACCACCAGTTTTTCCCCAAAGCGATAGTTAAATCTTTAATTAGATTTGAACGTGAAATGGTAATTAATTTTACCGATAGCACCGTGGTGTTAGTTGTGGAGTATTACCAGTTTTCTCCATGGGATATATAGGTTGGGATTGGGAAATAAAATAAATAATTACTTCGGTGTAGTTCGTTAATCCCGACTAGTTTGAAATGATATCCAAAGGAAGATTAAAGAATAAATTTAGAAGAATTTATCTTGGATAAAATTAATGGGAACCTTTCCCTAAAAATGTGATTTTGTGAATGAAAGAATATTCTGAATTGGAATGAGGCGTTTGTTGTGTTTGTGTAACATTTGTTTATCATATACGTGGGTTATTCAGAAAGGCCGGGTTATACCCATTCTGAATAACCGATTCGACGAGATGTCGAAGATGAAGACGGTGGTTGAAGACCGGAAGTCTTCACATCGTTTGGGTGATTACTGATGATCTTGATTGGGCTGTACACCCAAGATGAGGGAAACAGTTGGTGATCGTCCAGACGTACTTGGAGATGGATGGATATGCGAGGAAAGTGCCTACGGTTTCGTTCAGACCCAGAACGAACTTGTAAATGGATTGTGTGTCTGACATTGGATTTTATTCTGTGTTGATTGATCTCTATTAAATATACATCTGTTTGGCGGTGAAGAATTTATTCTCTTGCTTAACGCCCTTCTCTGAGACGTACGAGCTCAGAGGTTGTATATCGATGGACATCAGTCGCATGGAATGAATTGCCAGTGTGGAACGCGTAAGTGGCAATTGATCAAGGCTTCTGTTGAAAAGCAAAGTCTTGTGGTTGATGATCAAAGCACGGCCTGTGTGGCGTAGCTTTGTGTATAACATGAATTCGCGAGCCTCACACCTCGGTATGAGTAAGAAACGGGATACGGACCCAAGGAGTGCACGACGTTTCTTTCTAGCTAGGGTGGTGTCAGTGACCTACCAGCCCTGACATTTATATACTTTTCACCTGTGTGGTTGTTGGATACGAGGCGCCTCAGATATAGGTCTGTAAGGACCGGGAAACGTGTGTTCAGGAATAATTAATCCTCAAAAGTAAGAGAGGACCGGCCTTGGAGGTTCCAAAGGATCAGAGTGGGGTCCTGAGGCATTGCTAGAGTGTCTCGAACGCGGAGAGGAGCTTGCCCCTTGCCTCGACTCATGATGGAATCCAATTTCCAATACGTGATATTGCGGTTTTAATTATAGAACTAGTATGGCGACATCATATATGGTACCCATGCCGTCTATGATTGATATTTATGATTGAAATTGTTTTGACACTATACACTTATTATAGTATCAAATAATGTGTTTTAAACGTATCAAGCATGGTTTGGCTGTTATAAGGGAAAACCCCTATCCTCCGGCTTGCGTTGCACTGTGTGATGGGACCTGGGTCTTATAACAGCTTCATTTTTCTTTATTTAGCATTGCGCTGTTTGTTCTATGCACTGGTATTCTTGGGAGGAAACCCGTTCCGTGTTATACGGTGTGGTCCCTTGATTTACCTAACTTTAAAACCAATATTAATAACTGTTTTATTTCTCACACCAGTCACATGACTGACCTAGAGTTTATTGTTTTAACCTAAACTCTTGGTGCCCCTATTTTCGACACGGGCAGCTAGTAGTTTTGGTTTTGCAGATTTATATTCACAGGGTCCTGATGTACAGCTGGAACGATGCTCGGAAAGCTCTGTATCCGTGCATTACTTCTAGTTGTGTTTTTGTATTATTTTCCGCTGCAATGTATTTAAATGTAATTTAAATCTCTGATATTTGTTGAATGTAATTTATTCATTTATACTCTGTATATTCTTGTATCTGATGGAATTGTTGTAATAACAATGAAATGTTCTTCCGTCTGCGTTCATTTGTGTGTTGTCCTCAAAGTATCCGCGATTTCCTTCACGGGGAAGTTCGGGTTCTCTCAGTTGGTATCAGAGCTTTGGTTTACAGAGCTCGAGAACAAGACACATTAGAACCATACGAAAGAATTCATCAGATATTGGATTAGCAATATCCAATTAGAATGACTCGCTAGAGATAGGATCAGTAGTATCCTAGAACGAGTGTGAAGAGTATATTTTTCAAAAGAAAATAATTTTGTTTTGAAAATTTAAATCGTTTTATACGTATTTGAATATTTATTTATATTGATATGGGCAATCCAGTATATAAAAGTTTTGTATATACGCGTCATGAACGTATATTCGAAGTTTTAATATACTAGGTAGATATAGAATCACATTCTAGATATCCGGGGATGATTCTGATGATGGTGCATCATCATCAGTATTCATATTCGAATTTCGAAGGTGTGATTTCTATATATTTCCATTAGACTGGTGTTAGAACCAAAACTAATATAGCTAGAATACATTGTTGTGAATTGGCATCAAAACAAGATTTTCCGTATATATGTATCAATTTATGAATTTGAAAACTCTAATCCACTAATTGATTGATGTTTGAGTTGTTTGTTTATTTGTTTGACAATTTTTAACCACTATGCCTAATAGAATCAAATATTGAATTGTATTGAAAATTGGTCGCATTTGCTTGCATATACATATACTTACATTGAACAGGTCATAGCAAGGAGGCTAGAGCCGAAGAATAAAATTTGTTTGCCCGACAAATAGGTACATGTTTACTATAATTTACTGTTTTGTTTGGGTGATGATGATTTTATGAGCCGATTGTGAAACACCCCACCTCCGTTAGGGTCACTCTCAAAGGGAATGCCCTAATTTTGGTGGAGGTTTATAAGTACAAGTCACAGATATACAAGACAGATATAAGAACACATATTTGTAAACAGCGGAAGAACAACAAACTTTATTTCATAAAGTCAAATACGTGTTACAACAACATCCTTTCCAAAAACATAACATAACACTTTCATAATCTGTCTTGAGTACATTATTTAAAGAAGCATAAATAAAACATAGATAAACTGCAAAAGCCCCATAGTGGATTGTCCAAAGCCATAGTTCAAAACAGGAAAGTCCAAGCAATACATTTCTCTTCTTCAAGCTGGATGTTGAGGTTGGTCAAGCTGCTGTGTTCCCTCCCTGAGGACCTGGGGGGGGGGGGGGGGAAACGGAAGAAAGAAGACGAAAGAAAAGTAGAGTCAGACATAAAGCCTGAGTAAGTCTAGTACTATTTTGTCTATGAATAAAGAACTGGGTATGATAAGTATAAACAAGAAGTGGGCATGCACTATAAACTTGGTTAAGTTGTCTAGGGTCGAATATACTATCGTACCCCATGTTGATCTCTGAACCCATATAAACTAGTTTCCAACTGGCACCCCAAAATCAGGGTGACGTGATCCATTCTATGATGATCGGCTCCTACTCGCATAGTTACATGTGTCTTACGGCCCCCGATGTTGTAGTTACCTATGCTGGTCCCACCATGGGGTGTATCAAGTCCCATAGTGGCAACCCGACACAACCTTAGAGTGCACAGGTATGCTACTGGTGTCCAGTGCCTTATTTTTCTGTGCCGGAGTGTGTGCACGCCCGCACTCCGTTAGAACCTACACTGCTACACCACCGCCGTCGCTTTGACCTCTTACAATCAGCCCAGTAATCGTGCCCCACTCTGCCTAGTTTCAGGGCATCCTGATACACCTTCTAGGGTTACTGCTGAAAAGGGTCCCCCGTTACTAGGTTTTCTATCTCTAGCCAACATGCTAAGTTGGTTAAGTGTTTCCTAACCTAACCCCCACCAGTCCGTTTTGTTTAGCATGTTCCATTTTGATTAAGTCTTTAGTTCACTTAATCCTATCAATCCTGACTCAGCCTTAATTGTCTTATTAAGGCCCTGACCTCTCACATTAGACATGTATTGTTGTGGCTGCCTGTTGCCGGTTGGTTCCGGGCAGTCTTACGCCACAACTCAGTCTAACCTCGGGTCCTTGCTGCGCTCCATGTTTAACCTCCCACATTGGATAGGTATTGTTGTGACTACTGGACAGCGGGGCGGTTCCGGGCAGGTTTACATCACAACTCAATCCAACCTCGGGTTAAACACATCGTATGTTCTACATTTACATATTTTGTCCTTCCTCTTTATTTCTTATATGTAAATATTTGCGGCCCATTATTAAGTTAATGGTGTAAAGGTTACACCAATCATGGGCCCAACCCATACTTGAACTTGGGCCCTTCTATTTTATATTTTCATTCATTAGTAATTTTAACCCAACGTTATTTTCCCCCGTTTAACACGTCCGTTTATATATATTTTGGGCTTAGCCTTTTAAAGCCCAAATTAGCCATGCGAAAAGGGGAGGCTTAAAGCGTAATTACATACACAAAGAGGGGAATGTGAGCGCATGAACTTGCAATACGACGTTGGAAATACAAAATAGAAACTGGTGTACTTGCATAGTGGTAACATAGGTGACATGAATCAAAGCATGTGAACTTGTAATTGAGATATCATTATTGTCACATGAACCTATATTTTTATTTAGGCATAATGTCAAACATAAGCATGGCATAAATATTTCTAGCATAAGCATGGCATAATGTCAAACATAAGCATGGCATAATATCAAACATAAGCATGGCATAAGTATAGTTGAATTTGTTCACATAACCATGGCATAAATATTTCTAACATGAAATCATGATTCTTACTTTAGTCATGTAAACTTACAAAAAGGGACTTTTTGAACCCAACCTAGCCATGTACCACATATGTCATCATATAATTCTTGTAAACAAGATAGACCTAATCATGGTTTTCAATTATGCCAAATATCATTCATAGCCTAGCCATATTCATAAGTTTGCAAATAGGTTTTCCAGTACAAAAGCATGGCTTAATACATAATGCCAAATTCTCAACATAATTTCATATGGATAATAACCAAACTTGTTCCAATTACTTATAAAATGATTTATGCACAAAAATATACATCATGGTGGCATAGAAGCAAACCCCAAACTTGCATGAATTTAAATCAACTACATACATGTAGCTTCAACATGGATTACATAATTTGCGAAATATTCCAAACGTATACTTGCATAGAACTACCGCATGTAGTTCTTTATAATGAATAACATAATTCATAAATATCCAAACGTATATAATATTTCAAATTGATAAGAACGCACAAATATGAATTACTTTATTGCCACAATTCAAGCATACAAACCAACACAATTGTTTATTCATACTAAAGTAATACTCTACTTACAATGGTGTGATGAATTCTCTAGTTTAGGGATTGAAGACGCAAATTCCTTTGTTGAATTGATTTGTTTAGGTTGCTTTAAGCTTTAGAATCTTCCTCCTAATCCTCTCTCCAATTTGGTGGCTACTCCTAGTCGTTCCTCAGCAACATGGCGGCTATGTTCTTATTTTTGAATGAATAGATTAGGGTTTAGTCTAGGGTTGTTTATATAGAGGTTAGGAACTGATTAGGACCATTGATGTTGCTTGGATTGATCGTAGCCATTCATTCTAAGGAGAGACCAATTAAAACTTGCCACTTAGCCCTAGTGACAAAGCAGACCACAGAAAATCGACCACATAGAGAATAGGCTAGCCGGGTTAGACTGGGCTCGACCTGGGTCTGGACCAGGTCGACACCCCTGTCGACAGCCCTGTCGACAGGCCTGTCGACCTGGTTAGACCAGGTCGACAACCCAGTCGACTTGGTGGGTCAGGCGGGTGTTTTTCCGCCCTGGCCCATTGGGCCCCATTTTCGAATTTAAACCTGATTTATTCTGTTTGAATTTAAACTTGATTCTCAAACTTCCGAAGGCCATATCTTCTTCATACGGACTTCGTTTTTCGAAAACTCGGACTCTATTTCGCGTATTTTTCCGAGACGAACGCAGTGGCGTATCCCGTTTCCCTTAGTTCTTTGATTTGAAATTAATTATACTTTAATTTGTTAATTTCACAGTTATAGAATTTGCGGGGTGTTACATTCTCCCCCACTTAAAAGGATTTCGTCCCCGAAATTTTTAAGTTAGGAGGAATGTATATCCTAACATCCAATCATCCATCTACTCTTCCATCAAACACGAGCATCCATTGTCCTTAAAAGACTTCTAATGCTTCATGATCATATGCGAAGTGTGTGTGTACATGTACTTATCTACTGCAAAATCAGGCGGTCTACTGATTCAGTTGACCTCCTTAATGCGAATTATGTAAGTGCCATGAATCCATTATGTATGCAAATTTTCCTATTTTTGATTTTACATGAGTGCACAATCATTCATTACAAATGCAACATCCATATGACAACACATTAAAGTTCAACCATATACGAATGCAAACATATATGCATATGCAATATGAAGTGACTGAGCCGATCTAAAACCTAGATTGTGTGTGTATATGCAACCACGAGCAACCACTAGCAATCACTTGCAACCACTTGCAACCACCATCCATAACATGTTTCAACTACATGTTTCCATCCAAAGGGTTTCTACCTAAAAGATACGGTCGAGGAAATATAACTAAAAAGATAGATAAAAGCGCAACTTAAGGAAAAAGAAAGATCAAGGATGTACCCTCGAACAGAAAAGGGTAGGCAGTACGTATTCTAGCTTCAGTTTCCCAAGTCGCGTCTCCCTCGGCGTCGCTCCACTGAACTTTGACGAGCTTGACTTCGCGGTTGCGTAGCTTCTTCACTTTCGTTCCTAATATGCGGGTTGGAACTTTTCTTATGGTTGCTTCGCGTTCCACTTCGGCCTCTTCGAGGATATTTGGCTCTACCACTTCAGCAGACTCATGTAGACATTTTCGGGGATGTGAAACGTGAAAAACGTTGTGGACTCCAGCCAACTTCTCGGGTAGCTCTAACCTATAGGCCATTTTCCCAATTTTCTCGATAATAGGGAATGGCCCTACGAACCTTGGTGCCAGTTTTCCTGTGGTTCCAAAACGAACAACATTCCTTAGCGGTGATACCTTGAGAAAAACCGTGTCTCCAACTTCAAATTCAAGGTCGGTCCTCCTCTTGTCGGCGTAGGACTTTTGTCTGTCTTGGGCCGTCTTCATCCTTCTTCGTATTAAGTCTACTTTCTCTGAGGTCTCTCGGATCATATCTGGTCCAAGTATGAGCTTATCCGTGGACTCCCACCAACAAGTGGGCGATCGGCACGGTCTTCCATATAAAGCTTCGAAGGGCGCCATTCCGATGGTTGCTTGATAGCTGTTGTTGTAGGCAAATTCCACCAAAGGAAGGTGGTATTCCCATGTCCCTCCGAAGTCAAGGACGCATAGCCTTAAGAGGTCTTCCAAAACTCTGTTCACTCTCTCTGTTTGGCCGTCGGTTTGGGGATGATAGGCCGTGCTCAAGCATAACTGCGTTCCTACTGCTTCTTGCAGACTCCGCCAAAACTCACTGGTGAAGATGGGGTCTCGGTCACTAACAATGCTAGATGGTATTCCATGGAGTCGAACGATTTCCTTAAGGTAAAGTGATGCTATGGATGAGGCAGTTCTTTTGCTTTTGACAGGTAAAAAGTGGGCGCTTTTAGTAAGCCTATCCACTATTACCCAAATGCTAGTGTTGCCTCTTCTAGACCTAGGCAGCCCATCGATGAAGTCCATTGAGATGCTATCCCACTTCCACTGCGGGACCTCCAGAGGATGTAGTACTCCGCCAGGCTTTTTCTGTTCCGCTTTAACCTGTTGGCACACCATACACTTAGAAACGAATTCTGCCACGTCCTTTTTCATGCCGTTCCAGAAGAAAGTCCTTTTTATATCTTTGTACATTTTATCTCCGCCTGGGTGTATCGTCATCTTGGAATGATGCGCTTCCTCGAGAACCTTCCTTACTAAATCTTTTGTCTGTGGGACGCATAGTCTTCCGTCTCGCCTTAGTAAACCTTTATCGTCAATGGAGTATCTGTTGAGGTGACTTGAAGTCTCACCCCTAATTAGCCTATCAATCATTTCCACAAGCTGAGGGTCTTCGCGTTGTGCTGCCCCTACTGAATCCTCTAAAGTTGGGCGCACTTCAAGAGATGCTAGCAAGCCCGGTACGAAATCGGGGGAAGGCCTAAAGTCGAAGCTGGCTATAAACTCTAGGCTTTGTCTTTCAACAAACAACGGGCTTAGGGTCAATTTCTTTCGGCTCAACGCGTCTGCCACTACGTTGCCTTTGCCCGGAGTATAGGAGATTTCGAAATCGTACGAGGCAAGAAACTCCATCCATCTTTGTTGCCTCAAGTTAAGATCCTTCTGCGAGAAAAGATATTTCAACGATTTATGGTCAGTGTAAAGTTCGAACTTCTCACCTAGGAGATAGTGTCGCCAAGACTTGAGTGCAAAGACGATGGCGGCTAACTCAAGATCGTGGGTTGGGTAGTTCTTTTCTTGCACCTTCAATTGCCTCCCGCCATAAGCTACTACCCTTTCTTCTTGCATTAAGACGGCGCCTAGCCCTGTCCCACATGCATCCGTATAAAAAGTGAACATCTTGCTCCCATCTGGCAGCGTCAAAACTGGGGCTGTTGTGAGAGCCCTTTTTAGTCGTTGGAAAGCAAACTCGCAATCCAAGTTCCAATTGAACGCTAGGTTCTTCTTAGTCAATTTCGTGAGCGGAGCTGATATTTTCGCAAAATCCCTTATGAACTTTCGATAGAAACCCGCTAGTCCTAGGAAGCTTCGGACCTTAGTTGCATTCCTTGGTGTCTTCCAATCTTGTACCACCACTGCCTTAGCGGGGTCCACCGCTAACCCTTGTTTGGATACTATGTGCCCAAGGAACCTCACCTCTTCTCTCCAAAAGTGGCATTTGGAGAATTTGGCTTTTAGTTGATGGACTCACAAAATTTCCATGATTGCCCTTAGGTGATGAGCATGTTCCTCTTCACTCTTTGAGAAGATAAGGATATCATCTACGAAGACCACTACGAATTTGTTGAGGAAATCTCTAAATACCCTACTCATTAGGTCCACGAAGTAAGAAGGTGCATTTGTCAAGCCGAAAGGCATGACAAGCCATTCAAAGAAGCCGTCTGGGGTTCTGAATGCCGTTTTATCGATGCTATCTTCAGCCACCCTTAGCTGATGAAAACCGGTTGCTAAATCGAGTTGGGAGAAAACAGACGCTCCTACAAGCTGGTCAAACAAATCGTCAATTCTAGGGAGAGGGTGCCTATTCTTTTTCGTTAGCTTGTTGAGCTCCCTATAGTCAACACATAGACGGAGTGAACCATCCGCCTTTGTAGCGAACACCACCGGAGCGCCCCATTCTGAAATGCTCCTCCTAATGAACCCCTTTTCTAGAAGCTCTTTAATCTGTTTACTGAGCTCTTTCCTTTCTCGTGGAGCCATATGTCTACCGGGCAACGCAACGGGCTTTGCATTATCTACAAGATATATGCGGAAGTCTATTTCCCGCTTTGGAGGCAAGCCCTTCACCTCTTCGAAGACATCCGGATATTCCCGGACCACTCTAACTGATTGCAAATTTTCAACGGAGGCATCTAGCGATTCAAGATAACTAAGCATAACCGCATACGAGGGATTACAAGAAATTTCCAAAGTATTACCGAGCTGGGTTAGGAGCCTAACAACCCTTTTCTCACAATCAAGGATGGCCCCATTACTGGATAGCCAATCCATACCCAAAATCAAACCATACCCCGAAAAGCCCAAAACAAAGGCACTACATTGAAATTCTACACTTAGAATAGAAATTTTCAATCCCACACAGATCATAGACAAATGAGCTGGGCCCCCAATTGGGTTTGAAACAATTAAGGGGTCCTCTACCATACTAGTTTTTAGGTGCAGAGATTCTACTAAAGCAGACGAGATAAAGGAGTGTGATGTGCCAGAATCAAATAAAGTGCGAACGGGGTGATCATAAAGATAAACTACACTTTCTACAGAAGTATTTATACCTCGCTGTTGCAGAGGTGGCGCTTCTAGCACATGGACCTGTGCCCCTGGGGTGGATCCAGCCCTCTGCCCCTGTCCTTGTTTCTTTGGGCAGTCCTTAGCCCTATGGCCTGTCTCACCGCAAGAAAAGCACCCACCATTCTCCTTGGCCTTCTTTTTCCGGCAGTCCTTTACTAAGTGCCCCACTTTGCCACAGAAATTGCACTTCCTCTTCTCTTTGTTGCCTTTCCCGCCCTTCTTAAAGTCTGTCTTCTTGGGCTGCAAACCCTCTTTCTTCTTGCCCTTATCCTCTTTATTCAGCAATGCCATTTGCACCAATCTTTCATACGTGGCTCCCATGGGTACATGGGTCATGGCCAAACTGTGTAATGGCTCATTTAACCCTTTGACGAAACGGAGAGCCTTCTTGTGCGGGGTGTTGACTAGGTCAAGCCCAAACCTAGCCAGCTCATCGAACTGATTCACATACTCTCTGACCGTCTTGTCCCCTTGCTTAAGAAATAAGAATTTTTCCAACTGCAAACTTCTTTCCGCATCTGAGAGAAATTTAGTCTCAAACCTTGCCCTAAAGTCCTCCCATGTCTCCACTGGTCTTTCAGCATTAGTGACTTCCCACCAGTAGGAAGCCTCGCCCTTCAATAGCCACACTGCCAACTGTACTTTTTGTCTATCTTCTACCTCAAAGATGATGAATAGGTCCTCAGTTTCTTTCAGCCAATTTCTAGCTGCTACGAAGGACTCAGTTCCATGGAAATCCCTTCCTCCCATAGCTTTAAAATCTTTACATATCTTAGCAAACGTGTTTCCCCGAGGAGGAGGTGGAGGAAAAGGTGTCGCTGCGGCTGGATGATTTCCTTCAGCTGGGGGAGGAGGAATGGTAGGACCTGGCTGAGTGGCCCTTGCTTCTAAGAACCGTCTAAACCAACCAGGTATTGGTACCCCTTCCGGCAAGTTAAGATCTTCAGACATGCTGAAACAAAAAGGATAGATTCAAAACGAAGGATAAGAGATAGTACCTATGGCTTTGGGGAGTGGACTTTTCCTTTTTAAAATAAAATAATATTTTTCTTTTAAAAATGCTTCTTTAAATTTCCTTTTTTGAAAACAATTTTTCAAAACTTTTTATCTTATCTGGTAAACCTATGCTCTGATACCAAGTGAAACACCCCACCTCCGTTAGGGTCACTCTCAAAGGGAATGCCCTAATTTTGGTGGAGGTTTATATGTACAAGTCACAGATATACAAGACAGATATAAGAACACATATTTGTAAACAGCGGAAGAACAACAAACTTTATTTCATAAAGTCAAATACGTGTTACAACAACATCCTTTCCAAAAACATAACATAACACTTTCATAATCTGTCTTGAGTACATTATTTAAAGAAGCATAAATAAAACATAGATAAACTGCAAAAGCCCCATAGTGGATTGTCCAAAGCCATAGTTCAAAACAGGAAAGTCCAAGCAATACATTTCTCTTCTTCAAGATGGATGTTGAGGTTGGTCAAGCTGCTGTGTTCCCTCCCTGAGGACCTGGGGGGGGGGGAACGAAAGAAAGAAGACGAAAGAAAAGTAGAGTCAGACATAAAGCCTGAGTAAGTCTAGTACTATTTTGTCTATGAATAAAGAACTGGGTATGATAAGTATAAACAAGAAGTGGGCATGCACTATAAACTTGGTTAAGTTGTCTAGGGTCGAATATACTATCGTACCCCATGTTGATCTCTGAACCCATATAAACTAGTTTCCAACTGGCACCCCAAAATTAGGGTGACGTGATCCATTCTATGATGATCGGCTCCTACTCGCATAGTTACATGTGTCTTACGGCCCCCGATGTTGTAGTTACCTATGCTGGTCCTACCATGGGGTGTATCAAGTCCCATAGTGGCAACCCGACACAACCTTAGAGTGCACAGGTATGCTACTGGTGTCCAGTGCCTTATTTTTCTGCGCCGGAGTGTGTGCACGCCCGCACTCCGTTAGAACCTACACTGCTACACCACCGCCGTCGCTTTGACCTCTTACAATCAGCCCAGTAATCGTGCCCCACCCTGCCTAGTTTCAGGGCATCCTGATACACCTTCTAGGGTTACTGCTGAAAAGGGTCCCCCGTTACTAGGTTTTCTATCTCTAGCCAACATGCTAAGTTGGTTAAGTGTTTCCTAACCTAACCCCCACCAGTCCGTTTTGTTTAGCATGTTCCATTTTTATTAAGTCTTTAGTTCACTTAATCCTATCAATCCTGACTCAGCCTTAGTTGTCTTACTAAGGCCCTGACCTCTCACATTAGACATGTATTGTTGTGGCTGCCTGTTGCCGGTTGGTTCCGGGCAGTCTTACGCCACAACTCAGTCTGACCTCGGGTCCTTGCTGGGCTCCATGTTTAACCTCCCACATTGGATAGGTATTGTTGTGACTACTGGACAGCCGGGCGGTTCCGGGCAGGTTTACATCACAACTCAATCCAACCTTGGGTTAAACACATCGTATGTTCTACATTTACATATTTTGTCCTTCCTCTTTATTTCTTATATGTAAATATTTGCGGCCCATTATTAAGTTAATGGTGTAAAGGTTACACCAATCATGGGCCCAACCCATACTTGAACTTGGGCCCTTCTATTTTATATTTTCATTCATTAGTAATTTTAACCCAACGTTATTTTCCTCCGTTTAACACGTCCGTTTATATATATTTTGGGCTTAGCCTTTTAAAGCCCAAATTAGCCATGCGAAAAGGGGAGGCTTAAAGCGTAATTACATACACAAAGAGGGGAATGTGAGCGCATGAACTTGCAATACGACGTTGGAAATACAAAATAGAAACTGGTGTACTTGCATAGTGGTAACATAGGTGACATGAATCAAAGCATGTGAACTTGTAATTGAGATATCATTATTGTCACATGAACCTATATTTTTATTTAGGCATAATGTCAAACATAAGCATGGCATAAATATTTCTAGCATAAGCATGGCATAATGTCAAACATAAGCATGGCATAATATCAAACATAAGCATGGCATAAGTATAGTTGAATTTGTTCACATAACCATGGCATAAATATTTCTAACATGAAATCATGATTCTTACTTTAGTCATGTAAACTTACAAAAAGGGACTTTTTGAACCTAACCTAGCCATGTACCACATATGTCATCATATAATTCTTGTAAACAAGATAGACCTAATCATGGTTTTCAATTATGCCAAATATCATTCATAGCCTAGCCATATTCATAAGTTTGCAAATAGGTTTTCTAGTACAAAAGCATGGCTTAATACATAATGCCAAATTCTCAACATAATTTCATATGGATAATAACCAAACTTGTTCCAATTACTTATAAAATGATTTATGCACAAAAATATACATCATGGTGGCATAGAAGCAAACCCCAAACTTGCATGAATTTAAATCAACTACATACATGTAGCTTCAACATGGATTACATAATTTGCGAAATATTCCAAACGTATACTTGCATAGAACTACCGCATGTAGTTCTTTATAATGAATAACATAATTCATAAATATCCAAACGTATATAATATTTCAAATTGATAAGAACGCACAAATATGAATTACTTTATTGCCACAATTCAAGCATACAAACCAACACAATTGTTTATTCATACCAAAGTAATACTCTACTTACAATGGTGTGATGAATTCTCTAGTTTAGGGATTGAAGACGCAAATTCCTTTGTTGAATTGATTTGTTTAGGTTGCTTTAAGCTTTAGAATCTTCCTCCTAATCCTCTCTCCAATTTGGTGGCTACTCCTAGTCGTTCCTCAGCAACATGGCGGCTATGTTCTTATTTTTGAATGAATAGATTAGGGTTTAGTCTAGGGTTGTTTATATAGAGGTTAGGAACTGATTAGGACCATTGATGTTGCTTGGATTGATCGTAGCCATTCATTCTAAGGAGAGACCAATTAAAACTTGCCACCTAGCCCTAGTGACAAAGCAGACCACAGAAAATCGACCACATAGAGAATAGGCCAGCCGGGTTAGACTGGGCTCGACCTGGGTCTGGACCAGGTCGACACCCCTGTCGACAGCCCTGTCGACAGGCCTGTCGACCTGGTTAGACCAGGTCAACAGCCCAGTCGACTTGGTGGGTCAGGCGGGTGTTTTTCCGCCCTGGCCCATTGGGCCCCATTTTCGAATTTAAACCTGATTTATTCTGTTTGAATTTAAACTTGATTCTCAAACTTCCGAAGGCCATATCTTCTTCATACGGACTCCGTTTTTCGAAAACTCGGACTCTATTTCGCGTATTTTTCCGAGACGAACGCAATGGCGTATCCCGTTTCCCTTAGTTCTTTGATTTGAAATTAATTATACTTTAATTTGTTAATTTCACAGTTATAGAATTTGCGGGGTGTTACAGATTGGCTAGCCGCTTGGCTTTTTCTTTTTCTTTTTGAGATCAGAAGGCATATATGGCAATTTCGGGATTTTCCCGTGGCTCCCGGTGTAGGGGAGGTTATGGCGAAATTTTTCGAAAATTTAGGGTGTTAGCCAAATTTTTGAAAATTTGAAAATTCTCAGAAACTGAAAAGTTGGAGGATGGAAGCCAGATCGAACGTAGAGTTGATTAATCAAACCACTTTCGACTTTGTTCCTTTTCGGGGACGAAAAGATTTAAGTGGGGGAGATTGTAATAACCCAAAAATCTGGGCCAGTTTAAAATTTTTGTTTTGGCAACATTAGCGAATTTTGAATATTTAAAATAGATTATTTTAAATAATATCGGCGAGAAATTTATTTTGAATAGAATTTCGACGTATATATTATATACGTCGTCGTTAGAATATAAAATATTTATATATAATTATAAATAGAATTGAAAATGGCGTGGTAGTTCGATAATTCGATTTCAAACTTCAATTGAATGTACCAGGTGCAAAACAATCCGGATTTTAGTGAAACCAAAAATAATGGAATCTAATTGATGATATCTTTCCAACGGATCCGAAAAATCAAAATTTCATAGCGGGAATCAAAAGATATGTCCAGTTGAAAATTCTGAATAGTCGCTATGGAATTCAGGCCCTTAAAAATGGGAATTTTGCAAACTACCTCGGATTTCGACGAAACCACTTTTTTTGGGTCCGTGATGTCAAGTTATTGCTAGATTCCAAATTTCATAATTTTTCGATGCAATATGTGAGCGTGGCATAGGAAAACGTGTTTGACCAGCTTCAGTTGATTTTAATCGACTGGAAAATGGTCATTTTTCAAACGGTCTCAAAATTCAACGAAACTAGTTTTGTTAGGACCGTATCGTCAATATGAAGCTAGAAAATATTTTTCGGGAATTTTTAGAGTTAGTATGTGACCCCGGTAATTTGAAATGTACGTTTAAAATTCAATATAGTGATTTAAATGTAAATTTAACGGAAACTGATTGTAGCAGCCGAATCAGCCTACGATACATATCTCATTGTGTTTGGAATGGGGGTGAAACGTTATGGACGACAGGCAGTGGGCCTCGTTTCGAGGTCGAAATAAAAAGTCAACTTAAAGGAGAATTAAAAATAATTAAATAATTAAATATAATAACACCTCACCCCTCTTTCTCTCTCTCTCTTCTTCATACCGAACAGAAAAAAGAAAAAAAAAAGAAAAAAGAAAAAAAAGGGCGAACGACGGGGGGGCCAAAGCCGCCGCCGCTGCCACCAGGGCCGCCGCGCCGACCCCCCCAGGGGTCCGCCCCTCTTCCCCCTTCTCCTCCACCTCGCTACCTCCTCCCCTCGTTCTCCTCTTCCTCCCTGGCCTCGCTAGCACCTCCGACCGCCTACACCGACGCCGCGACCCCCCTGGCCCCACCTTCGCCTGCTGCGACCCCCTCCCCTCTTTTCCCCTTCAAATTCGAGCCATGATCCCCCCTCTGGCCGCTGCCCAGCCGCCTCGGGCCCACCTCCGACCATCGGTGACAACCGCGACGCCCCAGCAACCTCCCGGACGACCTGCGCCAACCAGTGTTGGTCTGAATCCCCTCCTCCCATCTGAAAGGGTGAGTTTTATTAACTTTTATTATTTATTTTCTAAGAAAAATATAATCTTTACTATATAAAGGATGTAAAAATATGATTTTTGTTTATGTAGAGAATTAAAAATATAATTTTTACATGATAGGAATATTAAAAATATCATCTTTATATATGTAGCAAAGTAAAAATGTGATGAAATTGAAAAGGTAAAATCTTTACAGTTGAAAAGGCGAGATCTTTATATATTGAATAGCATAGAAAAAATTCGGTTTTTAAATATATGAGGTGATTATAAAAATATGATTTTTAAATTGATAGTGAACAAATAAAAATGTGATTTTTTGTATATGTAGTGGCTACGGGCAACGAAGATGACAAAGATGCGATAACGATGAAGATTCCTATAAAAGAAGTGTCGTGAAGTTGGATAGCTATCGGTGAGAACTTCTCACTCTAAACTTCTTATTCTAGTTATATATATATATACTAGGATGTAGACGGTGTTTAGTAGCACCCGACACCCGTTATCCACAGACCATGGATGGCTTGTTTGTTAAATTGTTTGGTTGAGTAGTTGGTTAGTCTATTTGGTTTGAATGGAATTGTTTGGTGAAATGGAATGGATTTGATTAAAGTGTGAATGGCGTGGGCCTTCACTAGACCGGGGATAAGGCTAGGCCTCGTCCCGTTTCTAGTATCGTGCCGTTATGCTGCCGAAATTTTCTAAAATATGTTAGAAAAATAAAAATATCATTTTATTTAAAGAATGAACTGAATAGAAATTCATATGTTAAAATAAAATGTTTTATCGTTAAAAATATAATTTTTAACGTGAATATGAATATTGTGAATGTGAATAAATAAATATTCATTCACAAACCGAACGGTTTGTTTATGTACACTGATTTGACTGACATTGATTGGGACGATAAATTTTACACATCGCCCAGCTGCACAAATAAAATCTGTGTTTGATTGTTTGAAACCCCACACGGGTGTTGGGATGAAATTTGAAGTTCACTCATCCTGATTGATTAAATATGTTGATCGATTGATTGATAGGCTGTTATAAGCGTAAGATATCTATATTTGATGCTTATACAGTGTAGTGCACTTTGGTTGATGGTTGATTATTTTTCAATGCTATTATATACATGTGTTGTATGGAATCCATATAATTAACATTATATGGTGATTGATTGGGCCTCATTCCAATCGGGAAAATAATAAATATTATAAAAGAAAATTCTTGTGTTGAATATAAAAACAGTCATGTGTTGACGATGTTCACGTGTTGAGTAAAATATTTCAATAATAAAATTTACATCTTTATCATATTTAAAATTAGAACTACTTCCCAGTAGAAGTCTAATTAAAAATCAAACGATAAATACCATAGTTTTATAAAATATTTTACATAACAAAAATAGTGATGTGTTGACAGTACTCATGTGTTGAGATTAGTCGTGTGTTGAAAGAAATATAGATTCATGTGTTGAATAGAACAAATATTCATTTGTTGAATAGAATAACGAATTATTGAAATATAAAGCCGTGTTGATTAGAGATGCGTTATTTTGATGCGAACGATATTTATATCTATTTTATTCGTTTTATAATGAATATTGAAAAGTGATTTCAAAATTTAATATTTTGAAAGGAAATTCAAATTGAATTAGATTAAAATTCAAATTGAAATTTTATTGAATCAATTTGAAATGAATTCGAATCGAATAGAAAATGAATTCGATTCGAATTGAATAGAAAGTGAATTTGAATTCGCATAAAATAGAAATGAATTCAAATTGAATTAAATTGAATCGAATTAAAACGAATTGAAATCGTCTTGAATGGAATTTAAAACGAACTGAAATTGAATCGAAATCAATTTGAAACGAATTCGAATTGAATCAAATAGAAGGTAAATTCAAATTGAATTGAATTAAAATGAATTAGAGTTTGAATTGAATTGAAACGAATTTGAATTCGAATTAAATTAAATTGAAATGAATTCGAGTTGAATAGAAATCCAATCGATTTGCAATTGAATATAGAAGTTGAAATGGTTTTGAAAACGAATTTAAAGCGATTTATAAAATACGTTTTAAAAAGGAAATCGACGAAATATATATAATATATATATATTATATATATAATGGCCTGAATAGAACGCGCCGCGGCAGTTCGTGAATTTCGACCATTGACATCGAATTGACGTTGCGGGAGATCCGACCGTCGGATTCTCCTAAAACCGGAACCGTTGGGTTCGTATCAAAAAGAGCTTTCCAGTGAATATTAGAAATGTGAAATCTAACGGTTGGATTTGGAATTATGTCCAAATCAAATTCGAAAAAGGTCGCTATAAGTGCAGTTCGATGGCCGTTGATGGAAATTGACTGTACGGGCCTTTATAAAATTATTAAAAATATCTATAATTTGTGTAAAATCATAATATATGAATTGGAAAGAATTGAGCTGGAAAATTCCATATTTGAAAAGATAAAAATAGATTTTTATCGAAATAAACTAGTTTTGAACTAGAACTAAAATCAATTTATTTTTGAAATAAATAAATTGAATTTGAAAGTGATTTTAAAAATAATCAATATTCCCAATACGTGAATTGGACTAGAGTTGAATCGAAATTATCTTCGGAATATTTCGATGTTGGGTTTCGTGACTATACAAATATTGTTATGGGGATTTGAAAGATATATTTTATATCGTTATTTCCAATACGATATTTGTTGGTTTCAGAATTTGATATTGAATATAAGCCGATATATTTTCTATTCAGAGCCTTGTATTTAATATCAAATGTGATTTGGGTTTATCGTGGATCGTGTTCTAGATGACATTGGTTCTTTAACCCAGTTAAAGGCAGGATGTTGGGTTTTGAAAAGATTAAAACTAAGTGGAGTTTTAATGAATCTTTAATTAGATTAAAATGTGAATTGATCATTTAAATTATCAAATCAAAAAGGTTATCGAGAATGGAGTACCACCAGTTTTTCCCCAAAGCGATAGTTAAATCTTTAATTAGATTTGAACGTGAAATGGTAATTAATTTTACCGATAGCACTGTGGTGTTAGTTGTGGAGTATTACCAGTTTTCTCCATGGGATATATAGGTTGGGATTGGGAAATAAAATAAATAATTACTTCGGTGTGGTTCGTTAATCCCGACTAGTTTGAAATGATATCCAAAGGAAGATTAAAGAATAAATTTAGAAGAATTTATCTTGGATAAAATTAATGCGAACCTTTCCCTAAAATTGTGATTTTGTGAATGAAAGAATATTCTAAATTGGAATGAGGCGTTTGTTGTGTTTGTGTAACATTTTTTTATCATATACGTGGGTTATTCAGAAAGGCCGGGTTATACCCATTCTGAATAACCGATTCGACGAGATGTCGAAGATGAAGACGGTGGTTGAAGACCGGAAGTCTTCACATCGTTTGGGTGATTACTGATGATCTTGATTGGGTTGTACACCCAAGATGAGGGAAACAGTTGGTGATCGTCCAGACGTACTTGGAGATGGATGGATATGCGAGGAAAGTGCCTCCGGTTTCGTTCAGACCCAGAACGAACTTGTAAATGGATTGTGTGTCTGACATTGGATTTTATTCTGTGTTGATTGATCTCTATAAAATATACATATGTTTGGCGGTGGAGAATTTATTCTCTTGCTTAACACCCTTCTCTGAGACGTACGAGCTCAGAGGTTGTATATCGATAGACATCAGTCGCATGGAATGAATTGCCAGTGTGGCACGCGTAAGTGGCAATTGATCAAGGCTTCTGTTGAAAAGAAAAGTCTTGTGGTTGATGATCAAAGCACGGCATGTGTGGCGTAGCTTTGTGTATAACGTGAATTCGCGAGCCTCACACCTCGGTATGAGTCCAAAACGGGATACGGACCCAAGGAGTGCACGACGTTTCTTTCTAGCTAGGGTGGTGTCAGTGACCTACCAGCCCTGACATTTATATACTTTTCACCTGTGTGGTTGTTGGATACGAGGCGCCTCAGATATAGGTCTGTAAGGACCGGGAAACGTGTGTTCAGGAATAATTAATCCTCAAAAGTAAGAGAGGACCGGCCTTGGAGGTTCCAAAGGATCAGAGTGGGGTCCTGAGGCATTGCTAGAGTGTCTCGAACGCGGAGAGGAGCTTGCCCCTTGCCTCGACTCATGATGGAATCCAATTTCCAATACGTGATATTGCGGTTTTAATTATAGAACTAGTATGGCGACATGATATATGGTACCCATGCCGTCTATGATTGATATTTATGATTGAAATTGTTTTGACACTATACACTTATTATAGTATCAAATAATGTGTTTTAAACGTATCAAGCATGCTTTGGCTGTTATAAGGGAAAACCCTATCCTCCGGCTTGCGTTGCACTGTGTGATGGGACCTGGGTCTTATAACAGCTTCATTTTTCTTTATTTAGCATTGCGCTGTTTGTTCTATGCACTGGTATTCTTGGGAGGAAACCCGTTCCGTGTTATACGGTGTGGTCCCTTGATTTACCTAACTTTAAAACCAATATTAATAACTGTTTTATTTCTCACACCAGTCACATGACTGACCTAGAGTTTATTGTTTTAACCTAAACTCTTGGTGCCCCTATTTTCGACACGGGCAGCTAGTAGTTTTGGTTTTGCAGATTTATATTCACAGGGTCCTGATGTACAGCTGGAACGATGCTCGGAAAGCTCTGTATCCGTGCATTACTTCTAGTTGTGTTTTTGTATTATTTTCCGCTGCAATGTATTTAAATGTAATTTAAATCTCTGATATTTGTTGAATGTAATTTATTCATTTATACTCTGTATATTCTTGTATCTGATGGAATTGTTGTAATAACAATGAAATGTTCTTCCGTCTGCGTTCATTTGTGTGTTGTCCTCAAAGTATCCGCGCTTTCCTTCACGGGGAAGTTCGGGTTCCCTCACCGGCCAACCCCTCTCTGAATTGTACATAATATTTCACCACCATGGTTGCAATCTACAAGCCCCATCATACAGTAATCAATGAGTCATCCGATCTGGATTGGGAATACCCTACTTTGGTGCTACCCACTTAGCCCTAAAGCATATCCCTTGTTTTAGTCATTACCAGTTGATGAGGCTAGAGGCTACGTTTTTTCCTTTCATACATGCTATCTTTGGATGCTACATCGTCATTCTGTCGACCACTAATTGATGTCCACAAAAATACAACATCCAAGCTCACATGTCTCAAGGAACGATGTTAAGCTAAGAGAAGTTGCCTTCTCCACTGCAAACAAATGTACATTTGTAAAAATCAATGTACGTGATCTAAAAATGCAATGTCAAAAATGCAATGTCAAACACCTGTCCTTAAAAGTTATCCAGGAACAGGACAAACCTAAGGTACTCTTTAGCATATCCAGTTGGGATAATGCCTAAGATTAGTAACAAGAAGTCATCATGCAGAATTCCAAAATGTAGGGACTACTGCTACAATTATTATCCTAGTAGCTAATCAGATATGTCAATAAGCAGTCCCTTCCATTTTAAGGTCTACGCCTTCAAATCATCTTAATGCACATAAGCATACCTGTAACTTTAGTTCGAACGCAAAGTCAATTTGAAGTGATCTTAGATCCAATCCCAATCCCAATTCCTCAAACCAACACATTATAAGTTAAAAGGGAATTTATTGATAGATAGTTCTTTAACTATTAATCTATAGTTGTACGGTTACGTACATTAGAAACAAAGGCCCTTTTAATTAAAACCAATTAAAATAATCTATCGATTCTTACAAATCGATTTCATATACTTATCTCAATGGAATAGTATATTCACAAATCTCTTATTATCATTACTTCAAAAACCATAGCCATACACTTACCTCTTGGAATAAGTGTATTCTCAAAACAATATTATTTTCACTACTTAGAAAATAGCGCTATATAATTAAATAAACGGTATACGTATATTCACAAATCTTATATGTGCCAAAGCAATGTCATGATACATTGTTTATTGGAAAACCCAAATAATATCGTATATGGAAGTAATAATAAATTTTATTTCCAACAACACTTTCGTTTCAAACTAGTATCATCCTTGGATAATAATAAAGTCGTTTGAGTTTGGGTATTTTATTTACCTCTCAAACCTGGACTCGACAACGTTCTTATTTTTAAGATAAATTGAAGTTTGTTAATATAAATTGCAAAAAAAAAAAAATGATATTCGGTAAATATCATAATAAGTTCAATTTCGTATTCAATTTAAGTAGGGTTTCAAAAACCCTATCTTGCATTTTGAATTTTTTACCAACAGTCATTTTTACTCAGTTCATCTATTAAGAAAATCTTTATTTAAACCATTCAATTAGCTTTTAAAATCCCTTTTGTAAAACTCGTTTACAAACATAGATTGGATATAAAAATACTATATAAATTTTCATTTATAACTTTTATTATAAATTGAATTTTGTTTTCTCCTATTAAAACTTCATTTCTTATTTAAACATCATGATTTTATCTTAAATAATATTGAACATAACTTGCAAATCAATTTTATTTAATTATGGGTTCTCGTTTAGATTTCTAAACTTCTTGCAATTCAAACTTTAAGTTTTGATTCTATTTATAAGTCATTTCCAAATTTATAAATCTTATAAAACCTATTCCAATAGTTGAAACAACTTATAAAGCTTATTCACTTGTAAAACTTGGTTTTGTAACTTTACAAAACTTGGTTCGGCTGTAACACACTAAACCTCTAAGTATAAACCTTATTTATAAACCAAGAATTTTGCAATACAAATCATTTTATAATTTTTTCATAAAATCCAATGATAAATACGGATTTGTCTATAAATTTTTTATTTTATATAACTTATATAAAATTTGAACCAAAATCTTACTATTGTTATAAAGATAAATTTATAACTTCAAAACTTGGTCAATTCGCATTGCGAAGAATCAACATCTCAAAAAATGGATTTGAGGCCAACTGCTGCCAATCACTTAACCAATATTATTTATTGATTAATAACACATCAATGTTGAATTTAATTCAACAATTATCATCCAAATTAGGTTTTTAATGTTACTTATTTTGGACAGTTTATATGTGTATAATATAAAAGAAAGTAACATCCAAAACATTGAGGAATCCTATTGGATCCCTTTAACATGTCCCTTGCATCATAGCTTTTATATCAGTTTATATATGCATACAAGTTAGATAATCTAACCTAATTTATTTAAGATGAATCTTCCGCTTAAAAGCGGGTAATGACAAAGGTCATCCGTTCACAAGCAAGAATATATATCGACAAACATCAACAAAGCAATAAACTATCCAAAAAATTCACACACACACATAATTTGATATACAAATCAGCAATGAATATTATTATATGGTCTAATAGTATTCAATTATATTCCAGAAAGTGTGAGAGTTAACTCACAATCCAGTTTCGATCGACGATTTTGCGTCGTTTTCATCTAATTTCAAACAGACATTTGAAATTAGACAAAATTACTATAGCTCCAAAACACACCAATCCAGTTCCTGCGCGTAGTATTCGCAGATGAGATTCCAATGCAACTTGTTTCATCTCAATTTGACATCATATGAAATATATACGCATGTTATAATTTTTAACTTGGGTTCAAAAAATGTAAACATCATTAACAATTTATTAGCACACCATTAACCTTAATCAAACATTTAAAACTTCTTCCTTCTTTTATAACCTGTGTCACCCTCCCTATAAAAAAACCCAAACTCCATTGTAGAATTTCGCTCTCCACGCTCTCCCTCCATGATCCACTAATACCAACTCCAAATTCGTTAGCATTCCTCATTTCGCATATGCTTCCATCTCTACCTAAAGACCTCGGATCATGCCACTCGGCTGCGTTTTAAGCCTCGATATAGCATAATGCGTCAGTTTTTTAGAGGAAAAGTCTACAAAAATTTGAAGCAAAGTGTAATTATCAGATCTAAAATATATTCCATCCATAAATCAACAATCGTTCAACACTCATCAACCAAATTCGAACCCCAATCAGTTTCTAACCCATGACATTCACTGCTCTTCATTAAAACTGTGTCTCAACCTATAACCCTCAAGTCAAATGAGGATCTTACTCAAACAAGCTCAAAGATGAGTACTTTGGATTTCTAGGAATCTCGTTTGAATTGATATTGATTTTTAACGCTCACGTATTATTATTACTTTCTTTTGAGAATAGTCAGCTGTAGTAAGAATATGGAAGAGTTGCGTATTGTGAATTAGGTTAGTATTTTAAGGATATTATGTAAGCAACACATTTCAGTATTTTATTAAATTATATTCGTACATTAAATCGTTCAACGTTACATGCTCGCACGACCACACAGATCATCCGATCATTACTAAATTAGAAATCTTACAACAATTAACCACTACGGATTCGATGAAACTGGTTTCTTCGAAATCGGAGTCATTTGAAAAATGACTAAATTCACATATTAAATTAAATCGATAAAATATAAATCAACTTCCAAGTACCCAAACTTATTGATAATAAGTTTTATTATCGTATATTCAAATAGAATTTCTCATAGCTTCAAACTAAATTAATTTGGATCTTTTAATTCAACATTCTCAGTTTTAAGTTAAATTGGCAGCCAAATTATAATTCAAATTAATTTCAAGTTGTTAAGTCTTGAAATTAATCATTTTCATATTAAAATTAATTAAACATTCAAGTATTAAAAATTTGGGTTGTTACATAAGCGCTCCACTTCTCTAAATGAAAAGGAAACCTTAACAGATATTGTTTTCTCAACACCTACAACACAGTCAACAAAATTTTTCGACCCCTTAGTTAGTCTGAACGACACAATCAAACACCTAAGATCAAGATAGCGCGTAAAACATGGTAGCCATCACTACCATCCAACTATCCATAATTGGTAAAATCCCACTGGGATTTCCAACCGAAAGAACATCCTTAACCAGACCGATACAGAACTCAACTCAAATATGGTGGTAGTTCGGTCACCTCAATGAATGTGTCTGGATACTCTCAAGCTATAAGCTCAGGTGATGACTCACTACTAGAGAATTGTCTTATCTCGCTACCATCCAATCATATGCAACTCGCTTATTGAAGATTTAAGCCTTAGCCCACTACCGCTAAATCAAAGACGACTCACTAATGTAGAGAATGTCTTAGCCAACTATCATCACTAATAACTTCTCACAACTACTGATACTCTAAATTTCTCCCGGTAAATAAACCACTAGACTCAATTATTAAGTCTGATTAAGTTCAAAAATAAACAAGAAGCAACCAGATTAGCAAACATGCGAACATGACTCATTAAAGTTTGAGTTTTTGACGAACCGTGTACACTGTCAAGTATAGACTAGCTATGCCATAACATTCCCCCACCTTTTAGGCTTAAAATTTATCACTATGGATGTTGCAGTCACCCACAGTATTAATTTCCAATGAGAAAACACGGGATGTTACAAACATATATAATATATATGAGCCCTCGACATGGTTACTCACAATCAAGAAAAGAAAATTAATTCTCACAAGTCTCAATCCCATTCCATCCATCAAATCACAAGATAAGCTGGAATGATGAAGCCTTAGCACCAAGCTAAAACACATATGGAAATGCCGCAAATGGAAATATATATCAAGTGGTGACATCTCTTTCCTTTTCTTTCATCAATGAAGCACTTGGTGAAATGGAAACAAAGATAAATACGTATGCTCTCACGATTTATCCCTACGAAGCAGGGCAAACTTCTATACTGGGCGTAAGCTCGAACATCGACAACTTCCTTGATCAACTCCTCCAAAACATCATTCAGTCATAGAGTAAAATAATCACCTTCCGAGCCGATCACTTAACCTAACCAAAAAACTGAACTTTAGAGTGACAAATAAGAGAATAAACGTACTTTGATAGCACATCGAGTTCCTTCACATTTTCCCACACAAACATATTGCCTAAATCGATGAACTCCTCACCGACTTTTAAGAAGTCGATGCAAACCTCTTTGAAGTGAACCATGCACTGTCTCTAGCAAATCGACTAGGGAACCTGGAGCGATAAGACTCTCGACCAATTCAGGCTCATATTTGGAGTTCCTTTAGGAGTAAACTCATAATTCGTCCTACATCCAACTCCAAGTCATCGAAACACCCTTGCGAAAACACAAACAGCTCTCGCACCGCAACAGTCTATTTCATTTCAAGGAATGGTATGGCACATAGACATGTAATTATCCACACAACGCAGTCTATTAGATTCGCTACACTTGAGCACTATAACTAAATAGAAATATTATGCAATCTCAGATAATGGTCTGTACCATTGTCGGAAACATAAAATATAAATCGAGACTAGTAGTCCTCGATTTTTCTTGATTCCCAACTCCAAAGATAAAGAAATTGGAAATATTTTTTGTTCGCTAGATCGTTTCAGATAAGTGGTTAGGACAGTCAATGGCTAATAGAAAAAATTATTCTGATGTCGTTCATGTGCAAAACAACCTATATTACACATACTAATATATAGATCTAAAAACCAAAATATACACAATTACATATTCTCCCATATATAATGACTCTTAATTTCGTTACTGCTTAGGTTGAACAGTACAACCTAAGCTATGATACCAAGTGTGACATCCCTCTATACTCCACCTCGTGCTCACAACCAAAAATTTGTGTTGTACAAGCATCGAAACAATGTAAAGTGATCGTCAAAGGAAAGAAATAGAAGAAAAGAAGGCAAAAGGAAAAGAAAAGAAGAAAAAAGAAAACAAGAGAACAAAGAGAATATAAAACACAGTCATAAAAACTATTATATATCTAATAACACATCAGATAACAAATAATAATCAATCATAAATATAAATTAGGCAAGACGATAATAACTATATAAACCATATATTTAGAATATACAGTCTCATACGGTTACATGGAATAATGATATAGTTTATATAAGAGATAAACAAACCCAATTGAAAACCATCTCTAATAATAGTACATAACATTGCCAATTCTCCATAGTGTCACACAGTGGAATAAACAATAACAATATAAGAAAATAAGAAAGACGTCATCTTCTATTAGTCCACCTACATAGCTTTCGTAACACTTATACCTGCTACCTAGACTACTCATCAGCATCGTCGATGAGCACCCAAGGCAATAAGAGAGAAATAAAAAATTGGGCCAGACAATAGTCTCGTGTGTAAGATAAAAAACCACAGAGCAATTTAAGTGTAATATATATATATATATATATATATATATGTGTGTGTCATAAAGGGTATGGAGAACCATACCTGTCATTCCCCTCCATCTACAGAGTTAGCACATAATAATTGATATATGTTATACTATGATAAACATCGTATAAAGAAGTTACGATGGATGTTTTTAATTTCCTAGATTTTTGAAAGTTAATTTCGAATATTAAATCTGTTTTAAATATTGATTTGGTAATATAAATGGATTTTATATCGAATTTATTTATCAAATGGAATACGAATATATATTAATTTATAATATAATTAAAACGAGCTTGAAACGACGCGGAAGTTCGTAATATTGAGGTTTGAACATTAATTGAATGTACAGGATCCAATATAAGTCTGTAACGCCCGGGAATTTCGGACCAGTCAAAATTTCTGAAAAACCCACGTCCAAAAACAAACAATGACAACTACCATCATATTGTATAATTACATCATTAGATGCACTGGATATAATTTAAATAAATTTCATTTAATAAATATTCATCTAATTCACAAGGTAGGCTCAAATACGAATTAAACTCAATTACCATAAATCGACTATTATGTGCCTCTAATGAGATGGTCATCGATATTCATTCCTGCACACTTGTACTTGTGCCTTGATCTTGTATTTATCCTTTAGGCTTCTCTCAAACCTCTTTTCTTTTTCTTATTTTGGTTTTATGTTTGTGAATCCATGAAAAATAATGAACCGTTCTACCCTTTATATAGTAGCTTTGAAGGCTAGTTTGGTAATTTGGTTTTGAGACACTTGTCCTCCTTATCTTCATGCATGCTTTAGGATAAAGACACATGCCTACTTAGGTGTCCTATAATGTTTCTACAAATGGACACCTAAGAGGGTTATGTGTCATTATCTTTTTTTTCCTTTTAGCTTACATGATAAGCTTCTTATTTTAAATTTATATCTTTTAGCTTACATGGTAAGCTTCTCATTTTAAATTTGTTTCTCTTAGCTTACATGATTAGCTTCTCAATTAGATTTATATCTTTTAGCTTACATGGTAAGCTTCTCATTTTAAATTTAGCTTACATGATAAGCTTTTCATTTTAAATTTATATCTTTTAGCTTACATGATAAGCTTCTCATTTTAAATTTGTATCTCTTAGCTTATATGATAAGCTTCTCATTTTAAATTTATTTTTCCCTTACGTGAATAATATATTCATGTTTAACCACCATGCTAACTTGATATATAATATGTGTTAGCATGCACAAGAGTGTCATAACCTTTTTGATAAGTTTTAGTTGATAACAGGTCGAGAATTTAATAAACGACTTCCGGTCAGATTATTGATATATCTTCGATTTACTTACCTTGGTAAACAAAATTTCAACAACATGTTTTCTCCTCACTAATTATTGTTTATAAAGGGATTTTATCAAGATTATAAAACCAATAAATACAAGTTTTAAATATTTAAATAACCTCGATATTTAAATATTTACTGCTCGAAGTTTCAGGCTATTACAATCTTTCCCCCTTAAAAGGAATTTTGTCCCCGAAATTCTATGCTATACTTAATCAAAAGAATGACAAAAGTTCCACACATAAAACTCTAAGTATTCAATGCATTTTCTTGAAAGGATACCTTCAAAATTCTATTACATACCTGAACCTTTCAATTTGTGACCAACATTCCATAAAATCCGTAAGCTATTACTGGATCAGGCACGCCGTAGTTTCTTTTTATACCCAAATTCAGGATCATGTTCTTTGCAATCCACATCGTTACCTTGTCTCCTTCTCTTTTTGTGTGGTACGCATAGAAATGTACCAAAGATTCATCATGCTTCGGCTCATCTGACTCATCATCATCAAGTAAGGATGTATTCTCCATATTGCGGTACTCATCAAAATGTACCAGAGAGTAATCTAGGCATCTCATGTAATATCTTCAAAACATGATTACTTTCATCAAAGTCAACTCATCAATTATGTTGTACTCTCCTTATTACAGTACCCATCAAAATGTACCAGAGAGTCATATTTTCAAAGTAGACTCTAATCAATATTTTTTAATTAAGTCAAATAAGTTCTTTTTTTCTTTAGGTAAAACTAGGACCATATTCACCAAAGTGGATCCACACTCAATTTAGGATATTTTATCCTATTGCGGCCAACATCCCGTCATCAAATAGGATGTACTCTACTCGGCTCGATACCAACATAGAGTAATAGTTGCACTATCCAAGATCTATTGTCTTATGCCGGCATCCCGTCATCAAATAGGATGTACTCTACTTGGCTCAATACCAACATAGAGTAATAGTGCACTACCCAAGATCTATTATCTTATACCCCACATCGTCATCATCACACGAAGGTACCATCATTGATGAAATAATCCATAAAAAACTTTTATAAGTTTAAACAAAGTATTCTCGCAAAACACATTTATAATTTGTAATCGTTACTTCCACATGGATAACCATTTCATTTTGGAAAATCCACTCTCCCAACTTTGAAAACCATTTTAAGTATAAACCCCCGTTTTTTGTCAAACACATAGTCAGTTTGCAACAATGTTTTGAGATAGAAAACTTCCAAAATTTAAAATGTGTACGATGTAAGTATTCTAGATAATTAATCTAGCTTCCCATTGAGATTAACTTAGACTAAACCCAAATCAAGGAATCAAAAGTTATGACTAGATTATTGAGAGATGTTTTAGCAGCTTTAAGCTAACATCATCAGTGCTAAACAACTCTGATATCATATTACATAATGATATAATTATTGAAACAAATTTTCTTACCTTGGTTTTGCATGGATGCAGTATTCAATTTACTCGTTTTGATCTTCCCCAACTTTGCTTGCCCAAGCTCATTTAATTCCTTCCTTGGCATGCTGCTATCCCACATTCCTTTTAAGCCACTCCATTGCATCGATTTCATGCTACCACATACCTTCCTTTATAACCCACTTCATTCTTTCGCTACTTTATAACTAATCATATGCACTTACAAATTCGTTATACCACTTTATGTGGTGATTGAAAATGAATCAACATATTATTAGTATAAACACTAAACAAAAGTTAAACACACAAAATAAATATTACTCATAACCCTGGTCAGAGGAATGGTGCCTTACCCTGTCCAGTTATATTTATCAAATTAAGGTAACTTCATTTCAAAAAATTTAGGATGATTTTCTAATCTTATGTGAAATTTTATTTAGACACCTAACCTAAGCTCTGCTACCACTTGTAATGCCCCGGAATTTCGGACCAGTCAAAGTTTCTGAAAAACCCATGCATCCAAAAACAAACAATGACAACTACCATCATATTGTATAATTACATCACTAATTGCACTAGATATAATTTAAATAAATTCCATTTAATAAATAATCATCTAATTCACAAGGTAGGCTCAAATACGAGTTAAACTCAATTACCATAAATCAACTATTATGCGCCTCTAGTGAGATGGTCATCGATATTCATTCCTGCACACTTGTACTTGTGCCTTGATCTTGTATTTATCCTCTAAGCTTCTCCCAAACCTCTCTTCTTTTTCTTATTTTGGTTTTGTGTTTGTGAATCCATGAAAAATAATGAACCTTTCCACCCTTTATATAGTAGCTTTGAAGGCTAGTTTGGTAATTTGGTTTTGAGACACTTGTCCTCCTTATATTCATGCATGCTTTAGGATGAAGGCACATGCCTGCTTTGGTGTCCTAAGATGTTTCTACACATCGACACTTAAGAGTGTTATGTGCCCTTATCTCTCTCTCTCTCTGTCTTTTATTTTTCTTTTAGCTTACATGATAAGATTCTTATTTTAAATTCATATCTTTTAGCTTACATGGTAAGCTTATCATTTTAAATTTAGCTTACATTGTAAGCCTTTTAGCTTACATGGTAAGCTTATCATTTTAAATTTAGCTTACATTGTAAGCCTTTTAGCTTACATGGTAAGCTTATCATTTTAAATTTAGCTTACATTGTAAGCTTCTCATTTTAAGTTTATATCTTTTAGCTTACATGATAAGCTTCTCATTTTAAATTTGTATCTCTTAGCTTATATGATAAGCTTCTCATTTTAAATTTATTTTTCCTTTATATGAATAATATATTCATGTTTAACAACAATTCTAACTTAATATATAATATGTGTTAGCATGCACAAGAGTGTCATAACCTTTTTGATAAGTTTTAGTTGATGAAAGGTCGAGAATTTAATAAACGACTTCCGATCACATTATTGATATATCTTCGATCGACTTATCTTGGTAAAAAAAAATTCAACAACATGTTTTCTCCTCACTAATTATTGTTTATAAAGGGATTTTATTAAGGTTATAAAACCAATAAATCCAAGTTTTAAATATTTAAATAATCTTGATATTTAAATATTTACTGCTCGAAGTTTCAGATTGTTACAAAGTCGGAAGTCAATGAAACAAAAAACGTTTGAATCTATTTGATAATAATCTTCCAATGAAAGAGAAAAATCGAAATTTCATTATATAGATTGTTATTTATGTCCAATTCAAATTTCCAAATAGTCGCTATGGAAATCGTTTATAAATTATAACGTTTGATTAATAAATGTAAGAGAATTTCTATATATGTGAATATCGGTTAACTCGAAATTATATTATATTGAGCTTAAAAATCTATATTGGTTTATTTTGAAGCCCTATAAGATTTTATTTGGAGATCTACGATGATATTTTAAAAAAAAAAAACATAAT